>OW028577.1:125000-812500 GCA_932294295.1 Alitta virens
GACAAATCAATTTATGTAATAAGTAAAATATGAAAATTTGGTTCTCTTTCAAACCCTCATATCAACAATGATCAATGACACTATGATCCTTACATCAGTGAAATATTGCAAATAGTATACCTGGATTATAGTACTTTCACTTTTTAAGCTACATTTTGACAGAAAGGAAAATCTGAAAAAACTGCTAAAAAGTATATTTTTTCCTTCATATTCCCGAGTTAGTATCCCATAACTTGAAATGAAAGTCATAAAAGGTTGCAGAATTCATGTGCATACAATTATATTTGATCATAGTATTGCCATGTTCAACCCAGTCAACCGTTTTTGTTTATAATTAACAATTTCATAACCAGTTGCATAATAATCAATATTACTTTCACTTGACTCTTAATACTTATTATTGTTTTCTTAATATTATTTAATTAATAATTATAATCACTGGATTTATAAATGTATATAACATCTTTATTTGCACATAGTCAGACAGACAGTTCTCTTTTATTTCATTCATAATCATATGATAATATCAGGAACCATTTGATGGGATGAGATGGAATGGATGAACTATATAATTATGAATGAGGAGAAAAAAAAGAAGACAAAATATTTGTTGCTACTGTGGAGCCACCTGTGATATTGATGAGTGATTGGAAACCCCTGCAAAGTACTATTTTGTACCAGGCCGAAGGAATTTGCAAATACTCCCATCTTTATTTCACAATTTGATGTTATATGTTAAATTTATGTTTACTGGGTATTCATTAACACTCAAATTTAGAAAATAATTATTTGTAACTACATGGATTGTTTGTACCCATGTATGCCTAAATTTATTTATTTAATAATAAAATTTAAACAAGCTATTTTACAAAAAAAATGCACATATTGTGCAATAAAATCCAAATATTGCAATAATTATGATAAACAGCAAAATTTTTCAGCAATAAATTTAGTAATTAAATAATAAATTCATTGCAATGTTTTCAATAAATATTAATGGAAAACATTGCAATGATTCTATTGACTGAATTTAGGCATTTCATACGATACACACTTTGTCTTCTTAATCGTTAATTATTTATTCTTTTAATTATTGAAATCATACAAATCACTATTCTGGGTTAAAATCCGCCATTCCGCAACTCCTTAAGGACAGCGAACCCTCATGGGATAGAAAAGAACTAAAAAATATCTGGCGAGTCGATTTTGGATACACTTTTGGATAATTTGATCTAGGATCTGTTTCTTCGTTTTTCGCTCAGACACCTAATTTGGGGATATTTTGACTATTTGGATATTGGCATGCAGTCTTTTGGCAGTAGCAGTTCCTATAGTTGCCACCTAAAAGTAATTAGTGTGCAAACAATGTTTCGACTTATGAAGGCATGAAAATGGGTGTTTTGAGTATCATTCCAAACAAAATAAACCTTTAGATTTGTATTTAATTATATTCAATTTTAATTAAGGTTTATTCCGTATGAAATTATACCCAACATATTTTTGTGGCAAAGCATGATTGCTGAATATCAAACATATATTCCTCAGGAACATTGTCATAGCCCATATATGACTATTTTGGACGTAGAACAGGTAATCTTGGGTGTAGATTAGTTAAGGGAACATGCTATGGTATTGATAATTCTAGCAAACTGCAGTATACTCCGCATTGTGCTTAAAATCTTTGAAACAGAAAAGTTAAAAGGCAGGAAAAGGATATACAATACTTTTGATGCTAAATTGGCTTCAATCTATACAGATTGGATTTCTATTATAATTTTCACTCTTGTTAGAATATATTTTACAAATTTCTTGGACTTTAATTAGCATTACATAACAAGCTATGAATGCCATCATTTTGGTTCATCTGACTCACTACATAAACACCCGGTAAATAAGGTTTTCACAAATTTTGTAAAACATAGCTGAGATATGTCAGTGTGACTATCAAAAGGCACCACTAGGCCATATATAGTGTTGCTTCTGCTCTGGATAGTGTAGCGCCCGCCTTCCTGCCTGTCGGACAGACACTGAACAATTTAATGATGTCTTTGTGCTATGTGGAGTTTGTTGAGGGTTTTGCTGCAGCGCAGCCTATGTTTGTACCTCCAAATCTGATGTACATACCAGACTTTTTTCTTTACTTAATCTTTATTTGCTTGTGAAATAAAACAACAATTATTTTTAAAAAAAGCAATCGTTTATAGAAAATATTTTTTTATTTACAAAACAGAAATATAGTATAGATTCTTTTCATAATGATGTTTTTAATTTGAAATGTTTATAATTTTGTGGTGTGTTAATTCAATTCTGTATAATATACATTTTCTCAAGAGCCTTACCAAAGCAATTGCTATTCCACATGGCTTTCTGAAGTTAGAATCAAATCTACATTGCAGCATATTATTCAAGCATATCTTTGCTACAGTCTGTCGAGAACTCAAGTAAACAACTACAAAAAATGGGCCAGCCATGTTTATAATTTAGCTTCAAAATAACAAAACTTAATGGAGAGTGGTGGAAATATATTTTTGCTTGCTCATTTAATGGGGGATGCCTAAGACTTTTGCACAGTAGTGTATAAGACTGGCTATCAGATGCAGAGATAATGATGAGATGATAAGCTTGGATCCCTACAATGCTTCATTTACTTTGTAGGTGGGGTATTTTCTTTGCCCCAAAGTTGAAACCAAATACGTGGAACTGCATTGAAAACTGCTTAATGCTAGGTATATTTTGTAGAATTGCTACAATATTTGAATATTGAATGAAGTATGTGTCTAGACATGTCTTGAATAGAATGGTTTATTGTCATTTTTGTTGAATATAGAATGATGAATGATCGTTTCATTCCATGTAAATGTAAAGAAAAAAAAAGAACTAACATTCATATGTGATAATCTTGTTGCATAACATACAGATCACAATGCAAAATTCAGCAAAACATTTTCCAGACAAACCAATTTATACATGCTATAACTGATCAGGATTATAGAGTTTCATGATATTTTGCCTTCCTTTCATCAGTATGGCCATTTGTCATGGTCATAGATTCTCAGACAGACAAGAATTTGTAGAATGAAATAACATTCGAAGTTGTCATTCTTGTTTAGAAAGTCGTGTAAAATTTTGCTAAAATTTTTGTTCGTTTTGTGCTGATTCTTTGTATGAAAGATTATGACCAAAAAAACGTGGATAAAAAAACTTAACTCTAACACTAAAACATTTTTCTTGTATTAGAATCTAAATCCTTAAGATATCCTATATATCAGATTTCTTATAGATTGATATACATACTGTCATTAGGGATAAAAGGAATTTACTCAGTTTTGTGAAGATTGCCTGTCACCCTAGCCCTAACTGGCCACACACTTACTGCTCTCACTGTTTCTCAAGTCAAACAGTGTTTTTTCACCTAAATTGGATCTGTCAATTGCCTATTTATGTTTCTGATCCCAGGGAGTTGAGAAAGTCTCTGGATTGGCCTGCCAGGAGTGTAAGTGTGAAGTCCGTAGATTGTGCGAACTACATTCCAACAGACTGTAAACCCCAAATCATTTACATGTACATTATGAAATTTATTGAACAACTGCATGTTTTGGGGAAGTTATCAAAATTTTAATCTAATAACTTCTTCGAACTCCTCTACTGAAGAAGCCTATTTGCCAGATAGGTATATACCGTATAATATTTAGCAAAAAAATAAAAAAGATTTAAAGAGAAGTTGAAGTACAAGAATTATAAAAGGGAGTTGTCAGTTTGGAAACACTTGGCTGGACTGCCATTGACACTCCATCTTACCTGGCTACCTGTTAAAATTTTATCGACAAAAACCCAATAAATCGATGATCAAGACTGTTATATTTGTTGGTCAAAATGTCTATAGGGTTAGTTGTTCTAGATGATGTGATTAAGGGTTTGGAAAAAATATTTTGATTCTGGCAAGTTGCAATTCAGCAAATTCCTTTCAAAATCCCTTTGAATTCTTTAAATCGGTGAATAAGCATCTCCTACGCAACACTTAGAAGCATCAGTGAGCAAGCTGATTCAAAAGTGAGCATGTCAAGGGATAAAATTATATGTAAATGTCATGCTCCAGTGAACTCGTTTACCCCACCCACTGCAGGAGAAAGGAATTTTATCTGCTTTTCCCTGGGGGACAGATTTTTTGCAAAAATGAATGTTATGAATTGACGTACTTTTTCCCCACTTTTAAGAAATACAACCAAAGAAAAATAACTCTTAATAGTAAAATGAAAGTTGCTTTATTATTAAAAATCTGGCAGGCTATTTGCCTTTAATAGACGTACAGAATTTTTAATCCATAAAGATAAAACTGAAATAAAAATGAAGCTATTGAAATTAAATGAAGTGGAATAAAATAATATCTAAATGGACCATAGTGAATAGTGAATATGGAATACTGAATTGGTGAATCACTCAGGCTGAATTGAAGCTAACATTATCGTCCAATGAAAAAGGTCAGTTAAGGACACCTGGGAATACAATACGCAATCGCTTGCATGACGTAGACGGAATGTTTTCAGCCTAAAGCAGCCTAAAGCATTCGCGTAACACCAGAAACTTGTTCGGCCACTTCTTGCGCACAAAACTTGTGTTTTTTTGTGAGTGCACTGAGAGTGGTATCTGCACATAAACAGAGTTTCCTTACGCCACACCTCATTCAAGCACCAACAAGAGTACTTGAAATTTTGCAGCTGCATCAAGATGAAGGTTCTTCTGGCACTGACCACTGTGGTCATCCTCACTGCCCTCTGCGAAGGATCTGCATTGGAGCAGCTCTTGAAGAAACTGCTTGAGAAAGGTATGTCATAGATAGATAGGTAGATAGGTAGATAAATAGATAGATAGATAGATAGGAGTCCACCCTTGTCACACATTTACCACATGGGTGGGGACTTTTACTTGCCTCAGCATAGACACCAAGTGTAAGGAACGGGCGACAATCTTACCACTTAACCACCCAGGTGTTTATGATAGCGATCATATGATCTTTTTCCAGCTTATGTCTTTAACAGCATATATACACCCTTATCACTTGTTCTGAATGTAGCCTAAGCATCAGCATTAGTCATTTCACATGCATAATGCTAATTTGTTCATTAATGCTAATAACGTTCTACCACTACCTGAATAATAGTGACTAATTAATTCTTACTTATGAGGGCGCAAATTTCAGGTATTTGTATTGAATGACATGGAGAATGCACTAAAAAGGTTGACTACAATTGATATATACTTCATACGCTTAGAAACTTCAACTGAATTCGTAATGAATAAAACGGATCAATTCATTTCAATAGACTTACTTTTCATTATTGACTTGTCAAGTAGCCTTTATTTGTAACCCCAAGTTTTATTTCCACAGAGGATGACAAAAGAGGCCTGACGAGCATCGGTGTTACATCCACCTCCATTTCTGGCTACCCGGTTGATTGGGGCCAGTGCCCGACTTTCGACTGCACATACGTGGTCTCTTGTGGAAATGCTGTGAGTGTTTGCGTTTTTCCACAATCTCTTTTTTTTCTTATTTGGCTAATAGTTGCATGACATGTGTCAGTTTATGCTGTAAGCTGGTATGATTAAGCAATCCCATTTGAAAAGAAGTTTATATGTTATCAGCAATATTACAACAGTAAAAATTATTTTGTTCATTACAAATCCGGAGTCAAAATTAATCCTGTATCAGTTCAGGACACTTCTATAACCTAGAATCAATAACTGGTGTTTTGTTTCATTAAGCATTGAATTTACTGATGGTAATTGTATTATTTTCTTCATTATAGCTGTTCAAATTGCATGGATATCATTTATGTTTTCAGGGAAGCAAAGAGGTACCACTCGGACAGAAGGCTGTGTTTGACAATTTGAAACCTTTGACCAGTTACACTTGCTCCACCTGTCTGAAAAGCGACTCATTCAAGTGCAGCGCCACCCAATGGACATGCACAACACTGGCAAAGGTAACTTATGCTCCATAAGACATATTTACTAATTAGTTTGATTCGTTTAACTGCTCTTATTATGCAAGAAAAGCACTGTTTGCACCCAGGAGGGAGTTACCTAGCACTTTTGTTGGTTATATCCGTCTCAGAACAATAGGAAAACTATGTTGTTGGAGTATAATAGTAAAGTGACGGAGTCTCACATTTCTGGATAACACAGGGGCCTCCACAAAGGGGGCCTTCACATTTTGCATTGCATAATCAATACGTGTGATTTATTATATAGAATATTCAGGGTGCGGCATAAAAACTTGCATTAGCAGCTACTGCTAACTCTTTTGTTATTACCTCAATTGACAGTGATCGCATGCAGCTGTAATCATACGCACAAAAGTAATGACAGTCCTAAATTATCTTTATAAAATATATCTTCTTGTTTCTTCAAGAATTATAGATAATATGGATCTAAATATAGCACATGAACTCTTATCACACCTTCGGGTCATTTTCACCTCGGCCTTTGCAATACAAGTATTAGACTATGTCACTAATCATACAGATGTGTTACAGACACCTTTCTTGACATTTGCAGCCAAAAATAGGGCAAATAGATTCCTTTTAATAAGAAGGTAGAGCATTGACACCTTTGAGGTGGAAAGTGCCATTTTGGATTCTGGTCAATTTTCTGTCTTTTCTGTCTGATTAACTGGCCCATCTTCCTGAATGTGATTATTTCCAGATTAGTTGTAGATTCAAAAAGTCTGCCTGGAATGCCATTATATTTCTCTGTTTTAATTTTATGACCTTGCTGGATCAAAACTGGAACCAACCTTCTCATCAACTAATACCATAATATATATTTGCACATATAAAAAAACATTAAAGGCAGATTCTGTGCAAATATTATATTTTCTGCGGCTTCAGAGGTGTAGTAACTAGAAAATCTCTAATTTGTAAACTTTTTACAACTAGAAACACCATGCAAGCAGACAGAAATTTGACTTCTGTGATATGTGTCACTCAGAACAAGCAATAATTCAGACACCGATATTGTCTGACATTATAAGATCAAAAATATCACAATGACCAATTGCTTATACCCCTGCCTAAATGTGGCAAAACTTTAAAAGACCTCATAAGCATTTGAGTCATCTATATCTATCCCGAAAGAGGAGATGCCTGGTGCAAGTTTTAGGTCGCACCCTGTAAAAGTGTCCGAAACCTTTTTTTTTTTTTTATTACCTTTTTTCAAGTCAAAGCCTCTGCAACAAGGGCCTGTTGTTGTTGCAACCTTAACCCAGTACTGTTGAGAACGACTGAAATCTGTATGTTGACTCCAAAAAGGACTTCGACTGTCTAAAGACGGTAATGAGAGAACAGTCAAGTTGCCATCAAAAAGGAAATATATGTAGGTCTATAATTAGGATCTCTGACACCCAACACAGTTTCGACACCATTCTTTAATTAGCATTTCATTCCAGGGCCAGAGCGTCTCACAGAACGATTTGGACGCCCCATGCAGAAGTAAGATCACCTCCAAGAAAAATCTTACCAGGAAGAACAAAATTGACAAGATTGAAGAATTACTGGAGCAATTGAGAAACTAATGAAATAAACGGATACCCCACCTTAATGGAATGAACCGATTATATGAAAAACCGCTGTAGAGAGTATAAAATAAAGATTTGTCTTGCACTGTGTGTTTCTGGGTTTTTGGTATTTGTAAATCATGGAATTGACCATGCAGTTTATGCATCCTTGACGATGTCGACCTAATCTGGACTGCTATCCGGGTTATAAATAGGTTGCAATGAGGCAAATAATTATTAGTTCGTGGACTAACTTGACGTCTGTCAATACTTCACAATGTCTGGGGCAGTGGGTATTAGGCAACCATTGATGGCACTGGTGTTCAATGCTGAATACTCCCCAGGGAGTTAAGAAAGACTGAATTCGGTCGAGGCTCTGTTGAGTGATAACTGACTATAAACCCTGATTAACATTTACGAAGATATTTTCCATCTTAAAGCCAGCCAGGGTTTACTTTAAATTAGATTCATTACAACATAACCAATTGATACCTTAAATTGGCACACACAAAAGATAAAAAAAACATAATATTCATTTCTTACGGCTACATCAGCCCAATGTTGGCCCAATGTTGATCCGACATTGCCCAATCAAACACGAAATAACATTTTTGATACACAAATTAGGGGAGAATGGGGTAAGTGGAGCCACCCCTTGTTATATAAGCAATTTACATTAAATATCAATGAGGCCGTGTCCTGGGTGGCCTAATGGTTAATAGTTCCATATTGGCCAGCTCAGCGGATGAGATGTTAAAATGGTGGTCCTTTGTGCGCAGTGTCTATGCTGAAGCAAGCAAAAGACCCCATCATGCCTGGGGTAAATGTGTAACATGGGTGGACTCTCTTTCTCGCCCCATCAATTAACCCGCAATAGCAGCAAGAACTTCCCTTATCTATCTATTTAACTATCTATTTATCTATTTTATTCATTTATATATATATATTTTTTATTATTATTTATTAATATATTTCCACTGGGTTACATAATCTCCTAGGAGTTTTTCATATGGTCCGAAACGTCTGATTGATGCGGTACTTTAATTAAAATCACTAAAAAAAGGTCTTGCTCATCAAAACTCATGTTAAACTACAAACTATTTTCGGATGTTTCAGACACTTTTCGTAGGTTTAGGGAATCGGACGTTAGGGAATCGGACTTAATGGGTTTGGACATTTCGGTTTTCGGATGTTTCGACCTGATACCATCATTTTAGTATAATCTTTCACTTTCAAGCATGGACAAAAACACAGATGGCGCTCCAGTCGCCTCTGCTGTTTGCTGTTTTTTTGGGGGTTAAGTTCAAGAACTAGCACATAAAGTCTACTTTTATGTTTTATTTATGAAAATAAGTGTTATACCCAGTAAAAATGTCCCATATATCATTTATATGCAAGAACTAACCATCAAATCAATTCGTTTTTACCACCAGGGGGCCAGATGCAGTGGGACAAGCATTCAATGTCATGCAGCTTCATTAAATTGATACTTTTTTTTTTCTTAAAAGATGCTGGGATAACTTAACTTAGTATTCACAAAATAGTGGTAAAAATTAAGTGGTGAAAATGCTTTTAAACTCATTCTTATGCTTGGAAACATATTATTTTCAATTTTCTCATTAACATGCAATTGGTATTTGTCAGACAAATTTTTTAAAACTATGGGGACCCCCCATTTTTCTTTCATTATTTTTAACAAGAACACTTGCTTTAACTTTGTAAAAAATTTCATGGCATTCTCAGTGGTAGAACTGAATACCCACAATTGTCTTTAGGAAAGACATAAGGTCACGCTTGAAACGTTCAGTGGTGGTGGCATTGTGAACTTCGTCAGGTAAATCATTCCAGATTTTGGATCCTCTATAAAATAAAAGAACTTTAAAAAAAAATATGTTCTACATACCGGAACATCAACCTGCATAGTATCACCCCTACAGGTGTTTCTCTCATTAGTTTCACATGCCATAACAACAGAATTGCATAAATAAGCAGGTGCAGTACCATGTACACAATTGTATATTGTTATACTAATGAAATAATTTATTCTTTCCTCAATAGTTTGCCATCTTAAAATGTTTTAGCAGCCTATATATTTACATCTATCTACCTATCTATCTATCTATCATCCTGTGTTGAATGTTTTTGTGATATGGTAAATATTTCTGGTATGTTTGAGGATGTAACAAAACAACAGAATTGGCTGCCAAAAATGAAATTTAACATACCAGAACATGGCTTTATTGTTAAAGATCTGAGCATTTTTTCCTGAAATCTTTGTTAAAGAAATAAGTTCATGAAGAATATTTTATGTCAACAGGTGTCTTGGCAGGTTGAGCCACTGCAAATGGGTTAAGTTCAGTCATAGACTAACTTAGTGTTGGGTATTTTCATCACAACATATAAATTTGAGGTGTGCAAAATAAAACGTGCAACACTGAAATGTGGTAGATAGATTTACGTGGAGAGTGCAACTTCTAAGGCAAGTTCTTGCTGCTAAAGAGGGCTGATTGATGGGTTGAGAGAGCAACTTTTTCCTGACTCCCTGACCATCTGGAATGTGAACTTTTGAAGCTCAGAGCATATGACAGTAGATGAACCGGGTGATACTACAAGGGTGTCACCCTGGGGAACAACAGCAGCCTCCATCATCCTGAAAGCCAAATTACCCCCAGAAGCCAAGAAGATTGGCGGTTCCCTGCCACCAAGGGGCTGATGGAACAACATCAAGCAAGGGACAATGTGCAAGATCCTGAAGTCCAAAGCCCGTCAGTGCCCCCAGTTCCACTTGTTGCTCACCCAGTCGCAAGATTGTCTCTTGATAGAAGACACCTCACATCCGTGTGGGGAGGAGGCCATCAAAACAAGGGACTAAAGCTGGGCAAGCTTCTGATGATGCTACGCACAGAACTATCAACATCTTCAACACCAGTTTCACCCCACTCCCCGCCATATCCCCTCTCAGAAACCACCAAGGACACATTGAGCAAAGATCCAAACAACAACAGCACACCTGTAGGACACCAGGACCAACTTCTGTGCTACTCCTGCAACGGCCTTGGCCACAAGAAGTTTTGTCTTCAAGCCCATCAAGTGACGGGCCATGTAGTTGTGGCCGGGCATAGCCGGAGTTTAATTTGCTCTGATGAATGTTTTAATGTTGAATTAAATATTGATCTGAATACTCATACTGCAAATGAATCTTAAGTTGATATTAATATTGATGTATATAATGATGATAGTCATGAATCATGATCAAACTCAACCAATGTTCATAACATTTCCAGAGACACATGAATGTGTTAGTCCCACTACCAGTAACAATGTACAGAGTCATGTTTTAGATGTAACAGGTAGCACAGAACAACCAAATACCATGCAATCCAGTTCAGAGGATCCATATGATGAATTTATAGCTTTCCGTAAGAAAAATGCCAAGAAACTAATCTTTTTTTCTCATCTCAAAGTCAATAGTCTGTCTAGTAGGCTTGTTGAAATTCACGAAATTTTAAGCAAAGGTGTATTTGACATGTTCTCTCTATCAGAGACTGAACTTGATGATTCATACCCTTATGGACAGTTTGATATTGATGCTTTTGTAACTCATAGAATAGACAGAAATGCCCATTAAATGCTATATTAAACAAAATATATGCTATATTAAACAAAATATACCTCATAAAAAAATCTGACATAACCATAAACAGTTATGGTATTGAAAGCATAGTGATACAAGTTAAAAAAAATAGCAGAAATAGTTTTTTTATACATATATATACCTCCAAATGTTCGAGCTCATCGTGTAGCAAGCGCAATTGAATCAATGCTAAAGACGTGCTTCTCAGAAAGCCAACATGTATATATAATAGGTGATCTAAATGTCAACTTTATATAGCTCCTCTCTCACAAATATGTTATATGTATGATTTGGAACAAATTATTAAATGCCCCACTTTCATAATTATATAAGTGCTGCAACAAGAATCCTGTTTCAGGTATATGATAATGTAGATGATCAATTATGGTTTCACAATACTTTACTATCAGAAATTGCAAACAATAATGCTCCAATGAAGCAAAGAGTAATTAAAAATAATCAATCACCATACATGAATGACAACCTAAGAAAAGCTAAAAATGTAAAAGCAGGTCTCAGAAGGAAATTTAACAAAGTTAAAGTCAAGAAAAGTGTTTCGAATACCCAAGGCATTTAATAAACAAAGTAAAAAAATTAAAGAGGAAATCACTCAGGAATTACTTTGATAAAAATTGCAATACATCTAATAGCAAAGGTAAACACTTCTGGTAAGTGGTTGAACCTTTCACGACAAACAAAATGCAAATGGTTAAATTTTGAAAACTGGTTTTCGCCAAGGTTCTCTTATTTCCTCTCTTACTTTACAATTACATAAATGATTTTCTTGAATTAAGTAGTTTTTACAATTATGTTGACGATAACACCTTATCCAATGCACACAGTCATTGAATGACAACCTAAAAAAGCTATAAAGAAAAGGACAAACTTGAAGAAGCTTCCACTTTAGCAATTGCATGGTTCACAAAGAATTTTATTAAAGCAAATGCATCTAAATTCCAAGCACTATGTTTGAGTAGGGAAAATGTTTCCAATAATACAGTCTGAGTCTGTAGTTAAGTTGTTAGGTATCAACAATGATAACAAACGGAGTTTTGACTGCCATGTATCAAAAATTAGTACAAAAACAGCAAAACAACTTAATGCACTCCAAAGATTATGTAAACACATTGATTACACAAGTAAACTCAGAATATACCAATCATTTATCTCATCTATTTTTGTCTATTGCACACTTGTGTATAATAGTTTCACAATAGGACAAAACAAAAAACTTGAGAAACTAAATAAAAGAGCAGTACGATCAGTTTGCAATGATTATGATTGCCCGTACAACAAATTGCTAGAAAGAACATGTAAATAATTACTTTATGTAACAAGGAAAACTAGTCTAGCAGAATTTGTTTAGAAAGTACTCCATGACATGGCAAAACCCATAACAAGTTCATTCTTTACCAGCAGATTACGCCATATGAGATGAGAGATAATCTTCAATTGGACAAGCCTATTTCCAACACTATGCAATATGGTACCTGTTGAATTCAAAGAAGTATTACCAATGTTCAAAGACTTATTAATATGTCAGCAAAATAATTTATGATCATTGTATAGTTCAGTCATAATCTCATTCTTATCATCTGTATATATATCTTCATTCTGTTATTGTTATTTTATCAGTCGGTCAAAAGCTTTATAGCTTATGTTATATTGTTTTTGTCTCACACCTCCGACTATAAATAAAGCTTTATCTTATCTTATCTTATCTTATCTTATCTATCTTTTACTTGCCTCAGCATAGACGCCGATTACAAAGGACTGCCAGTTTATAGTCATCCAAGAAAAAATTACTGTTTCTTTGTCATAAAAGAACTTTTATCCTTAAGTCCAATTCGCTTCTATGCTTACTGTGTGAATACATAAATTGTCTGCTTTGTTGAAACAACAGAGATATTTTATTTTATTTTAAAAATTTATTCTGTTCTCTATTTAGTAAATTCCTATGGGAAGTTCAGTCGTTGCCGCCACAAGACCATGCTAAATGATGAACTTAATTGTTCTGCAACTCAAGCTTTATAGCTAGTCACACATCAGTTGAAAGAATGCTCATTAAATTATTGCTTAGCATACTGGCACGGCATTTAAATATTGTGCCAGTATGCTAAGCAATAATTTAACTTAAGCCACATAATTTCCCTACCGTTTGAGAAAATAAAATATCGGCAGATGAATATGGAAAGTGCAGCCCACTCAGGCAAGTTCCTACCACTCACTAGGATTGATTGATGAGACAAAGAGGAGGATCGAGTCCATCCACGTTGGGTTGAACCATATATATATATATATATATATATATGAAGTTTCAAAATGGTTTAAAGGGAATAATATTGTTGTAAAGGTAGAAATTAATATTTTGGTTAATGAATAATGATAGTGATATTAAACGTGTTAAATCAATGAAATACTCAGGTTTGGGAATAGATGACACTCTTACTTGGAATAATTAAAGTGAACAAGTTGTGTAAGACTATGTTACAACCTTTAATTAGCCAAATTAGGTAAGACTCTTTCTAGGGAAATATTTAATCAAAATTTAATTCAGCAATACCACCTAATATAGATTATGTTATTTCAGTTTGGGTTGTACTAGCCAAACAGATATCAATAAAACCCAAAAAATGCAAAATTATTGTGCTAGGATAATAGAAAAGAATTTTGATTATGTACAGCTTATGAATGAACGACAACGATGTTTCTATTTCCAAACCTTACTTTTATTTAAATGTTTTCGTGAAATTAAAGATAAAAGAACAAGAAAACATGGATTTAAATTTGCCAGTTCCTGAAAGAATAGAGTAACCAGAGCCTGGAATAACCTATCGAGTAATTTAAAAGAATGTCAAACTATAGATAGCTTCAAAATACTGCTGAAAACTTATATGAAGAATGCAGCCCATGAGTGAACGATACAGTGTTGGTGATATAGCTTGGTGGTTGTGTATTTTATTGTTTGTGTATTTTACTGTTTGTGTATTTATTGTTAATGCTTTTAATTGTTATCGATATCCATGGATTTTATTGCTTTAAGTGATGTATAGGGCCCGGATGCAAAACAGCTGATCTGGCTACACTTTTAGAATATATACTGGAAAAAAAATATAAAAAATCCATGTTACATGGGTATGCTTTGACAGGATTGAACCTAGGACCTAAAGATCATTTCGCAGGTTATTTCTTCAGTTCTAATATAAATCAATATCATCACAACCCTAACCCTGACTTCTTTCCCAGTCTTTCAAAGCGTCTCTGCCACGTTTATTGTTTTTAGATGTAAACTCATGAATGCACAGTAATCAACGTACTGGGATATCTCTCTGTCGGCCAAATCTCTTGGCTGGTTGGGCATATTCAATAACTTTTGGCTATATCAAGAACACATCATTTACTTGATAAGACGTATGACAAAGTCAGGGATATTGCAACTTCTGCCCGGTCAGTACTGTGACTGGATCAACTACTCTGGTGTTATGAGAGAATTCTACCACACAGATGGAACCCTCAAAAGTATATCTGATTGACAATTTAAGCTTCGCTCAACTTTGTAAACTCAGTTTTGTGTAGATAACACTATTGTTTTAGTAATAGTAATACGTGTAAACCTCTAAATTCCATTTAATCCCCAATTTTGAATTTAATTCAGGTCAAAACTGTCAGCACAACGTTTGCAGCGGGACAAATGTAATATGAAAATATTCCTTTGAAAGCATTACTCCTTGGAGATATGGAAGACAAATGAAGATCTATATGTCAATTTAGAGCCACTCGTCTTTGAAGTAGGTGCATATCATCTATTCCAATATCTAAATTGCATACAAATATATATTTTTAGATCTTTTAATGAGCTTTTTTTTATTCTGTGTAAAGAATTGAAACTTCGAAAACTAAGTGATATACTTAATGTTTCCTGCAGCACATTTTATTACCAGGTTAAACTCAATATAGTTCCCTCATTTCTTCTATCAGCCGCCATTACCCAGCAATGCTCATATTCATGGTCATCTCACAAGAACGAATTCGATATGGATTCAGAATACAGCCAAGAAAACATTCAATCACCAAGTAAAAAGCCATTATATATCATTGTATCCAGTAACGTGCAATTCTCATAACTGCTATATTTGTAACCTTAACTCGTAACCATCTATCTATAGTTGTAACATAATTTTCTATGCACACCAAGTAAAATCAACCCCATTAGGCATCAATCATCTCATTAAATATCATCCAGGGCATACACACCTAACAGACTATCATGGTCTTTGTCTGTGTCCTGTGGGCTTATTTTATTTGTATATGAGTTTTTTGTTTTCTTTTAACCATCTTTTTATTCATCTATGTACTCAGCATTGTACCATATTTCTGTAATTTGTAATTTATGTGTTTGCCCACAAAGAGAATAAAATTCAAATTACAACAATGAAGATAGATAAATGTTGTCAAATATGGCAATGAAGATAGATAAATGTTGTCAAGTATGCCAATGAAAGAATTAAATGTTGTCAAATATGCCAAAGAAGAGATTGTCGAATATGCCAATGAAGAGAGATAAAGGTTGTCAAGCATGCCAATGAAAGAATTATTCTTGTCAAATATGCCAAAGAAGAGAGATAAATGTTGTCAAGTATGCCAATGAAAGAATTAAATGTTATCAAGTATGCCAAAGAAGAGAGATAAATAATGTCAAATATGCCAATGAAGAGAGATAAAGGTTGTCAAGCATGACAATGTACATTGGCTTACCTTTGATAAGAGTTGGTATCTAAAATAAACTAGTTTCTTGACCTTTAATTTGTGTTCTTTGTTTGGTTTCCTGTAGCTAACTGAATGTAATGATTTACACATACACCATAAAAGTGTCTCAGCTTATCTTATCTTATCAATTATCAACACCAGGCCAATTTTCGGCTATCTATGTAAGTGTCCCAAAGCAGTGCATGATTGGAAACAAAAATACATCATTGTTGGTAGTTTTTGCCATTAACCAGCAGACTGTATATCCATAGAAATGTTCGTTTATACAATGCATTTTTCTTTTCTTGAAAGGCGTGGAGCTAGGCAAAATGGAAAGTTTAAATTGAAATATAGATGAAATGAATTTTCATTTACAGAATATGCTTTAAATTTCAGTATCTAGTTTATAACAGAGGGCACCAGGTGACTATATATCTGTCAGATTCAGATTCTTTTTATTTTTCCAAAACAAAAAATATTTACAATTTATTTTCATATTATTTATAAACATTTGTTTCGCAAGGAGACCTCACAAAGATAAATATATTTTATCTATCTATCTATCTGTATATATATATATATCTGTCTATCTATCTATTTGTCCATCTATATATCTATCTATCTGGGTACCTAACTAAATTGCATTAAAAATGTTGGCTAAACTATACAAGAAACTAATTTCTGATGTTTTAATTCAAATACTTTCGTTGAGTTACACATTATCATACACTAGGCCTAATATGAATCAAAACCTTAAAATGTTTTTTTTCTTTAGTGCACAAATGTCAAGATATGAGGTCAGGTAAGTAGTTGAATTTTATGGTGATTTCAGCCATTGGCATTTTTGTAGTAAACAACCTTTTGTTACATAAGAAATGTTTACGAATTCTTGGCGATTTTTTGTGGGTAGGTCACGACGCAAAATAGTAAACAACAAAACAATACTTAAGTGTTGCTATTAATAGACACAATTCCGTCGCTGGGCAACCATGGGTAGCCACCCAAAAACAGATAAATTGTCAGCTCTTCGGGGACTTGGTGTCACAAGCATAGAGCATTGCAGGGTCGCCACTGGTAGAGCACAGAGGTATTAAGAAAGTAAGTAGCAGCCTATCTTTCAAATATTTCCATTTTAAGTGCCTTCAAAGTGAGTAACTTTTTGTTCATTATAGATATTATATTTATTACATGTACGTGTATGTCTTATTTTTATTTATGTTGAGTTAGTTAATTCATTTATTTAGGCTAAAAAAAATATTGCAATATCAAAAATTTAGTTACAACAAATAATTATAATACCTTACATTCATTTGATTTTCGTAATTGGCTAAGTAATAGCAGTTAATAGTGGATTCAAACAAACAGATTTGACTAGTTAGGCATTTTCTCACAGAAAGATTTCCCTACAAAGCAAATACATGCTGCTATTAACTACGCACATATTTTTGGGAATATCAATGAAATATTTCAAGGATCTTATAGACACAAAACAATCCCATTGTTAATTAGCTATTCTCAACAGCTCTATCGAGTCTTTATACTGTATTCAAGTAATGTATAGTTTCAAGGCAATGCGATGTTTCCACTTCGTTGAATTTTACAGCTTTTAAAAATAATGTTTGTTCATTGGTATGCTAGACTTGTCTGGGGGCGAGGGGGGGGGGGGGGGATGGGGTGGGAGGTAAAAACAAGTGTATTTTGGTGTTGTTAACTTGCTATATACTGAAGGTATGCTGAAGGTTATTTTGTCCAAGAAGGACAAAACAGTTGAAAGAATGATTGAGCATCACCTCTTCTGCTTCAAATGCAAGAAAAAAAAATCTCCATGTATGCATTCATTTACATGAGCAGCCACAAATATAACTTAGAAGTATGATTTGAATAAGATCTGTGGCAATGACAAAACGATTAATAACTCCATAAATCTCATAATACAAGTTAAATGTATGAGAAATTGGCCAAGGTCCACTTTAATTTTCATAATAATGATGATGAGTGTTTATTTTTCAAATGGTTGAGCATATTATGCCTGTTTTCTGTATTCACTTTTTCGTTATTATATGAAATATTCATATTTCAGTGATTCGGATAATAGTGATAACTTTTTATAAGTAGCTTGTTTATTGACCCATTAAGACAAATTTCATTTTGCGCAGTAACAGCGAAGGCAGTAATTTATGAAGTTACAAATTTAAAATTGATGAATATCAAAACGAAAAAGCACAGGCAAAATTCATTATAAATAATTCGTAGACTTTTTCCGGAATCTGTCATTTGAGGACCTAAAAAAAAACCAAAAAACTTTTATATTTTTTTTCATGATTCGCTAAATTCTCAAATCTGGATAAAAAAAGATATCAACACCTACATACATGGTTAAGAAATCACAACATTTTTGTGGTGCAAAACGCAGTTTACAAATAATGGAAAGTAAGATATTTTGACTACTCTATACAGTAGCAAGTGTCTGAATAATTTTGAGAGTTACTGCAAACTGTCTCTTGACATGGTCTAGTGCATGGACAATAACCCAAGTGGTTCAGTAGACACACAGAGCTCTAAGCCTGAAGCCAAGATAAGGTTGGGAGGGTGGGGGGGGGGGGGGGTTAGGAGGGAGAGTAATGATTGACTTTCTTCACTTGTAAATTTAACGATTTGGTGATAAGAGTAAAAAATTAAAGCACATCTATGCATGCCTTATTCAATTTCATATATTTTAATAATATTTCAAATTACACAAATATATATAAAGAAATTGTACCAGAGATCTTAGTGGTTCCATATAAGATGTTTGATTGTACAACTTGTTGGTTTCAGTATCACAAGTAGGGCCTGGTAGGTCGATATCGTAAAACTATGATAGACACAAATTTGCATTTATAAGAAGAAAAAACAAATTTTAACGCAACCTGTGTGGACTAAAATGTCTTGTAAATTGAACTTTGAAATAGATATTTCTATTGCCCAGTACCTACATAAAGGCTACAAATGCCACAAGGTTGTAACAATGTTGTGTGGGCGTTTGCTACTAACTTTGTAATGGTTGGCTGATGCACCTTTAGTAGCTGTCCGGTGAACCTGAACTCACAGTCATGTAAGTTCATGCAGGTCAACTATGGCAATTCTGCATGATGTGCTAGTTGGCATTGTCACTAAGGTCAAAGATATGATCTTCAACAAATTATTTCTACATTTTACAACTCCCCACAGGAAAGAATTTCTGTTATAAATTATTTATTATTTCGTGATTTAAGATATTACATAACTTTTGCTGAGAAAGTGAAATAACATTGGCACAGTGCCATTATTTGCAATAGTTTTTTTTAGAATTACCCAAATATGGACAGTGTAAAAAATGCATAACCATTCGTGCCAAATATGATATTTAAATCTTCCTGGCGTGCAATGTTTACAATAACCCAAAACATGAAACTCGGGATAAATAAAACACGCTATTGTCATCATGTGAAAAAAAGACAAAACTGTTCGCTCTAAAGGTCGTGAAAAAGATTCTGTAGAAAGTGGATTTTTATATTATCTTGAATCTTTAAACAACAACTTTCTATATTCATAGCTATATCATGCATTTATGATGTGTAGGTTAATGTATGAATATTGATTCGTTGATTTCATTATTTATTTGTTATATTATTGTACGGAAAAAATATTCCATATGTATCTATGTTGCATTTAAGCGTGTAAAAGATAAAATATCAATACGGTCTAGAACCCCTCATTGAATTATAACTTTAATAACGTACAATTATCTTTCATTTATTAACGTTTTCTTTCTTGCAGATACAAAATGAAGGTATTAGCCATAACCGTCTTTTTCGCAGTCTGCACTGTCTTTACACAAGCCGGTTCCTTGAAGGAGCTCCTCAGAGAACTGGTCGAAGGTGTGTCATCTCTTCATTACTTCTGCTGTTGGTGGCCTAATCAGGGGGTTCTGAGATTACTTCTTGAGCTAACTGTCTGATGAAAATCGAAATTTTGGGACTAAATTGAACAGTGCAGTGTTTAGAATAACTACCTTTTGAGTCATAGCAGTTTTCTACTCTGTATGTCATTGGTCATTACTAGACTTTGAATATATAGATGATGTGGTAACAACCCCACATGCTTCATCTGCATGGTATGTAATTGTCTTTGCACTTTAAAAATGTATTCGTATTATTGCAGAGGTTGATGACAGAAGTTTGTACATGGTCAAAACAAAGAACGGAGCCATCACGGGAGATGTGCAGACAACCAACCTGGCTAAGTGCGGAAAGGGCTGCCTGTTTGAGGTCAAGGTCACAGATTGGAGCACTCAACAGCTTGTAAGTCGCATAAAATCCCAGAAATCCACATTATTACCATATCCTGATAATATTCTCCACATATTATTATATCCTGGTCATATTATATTACTATATTCTAAACCATATTATCATATCCTGATTATTTTCTCAACCATATTATCATATGCTGATTATATTGTCAACCATATTATCATATGCTGATTATATTGTCAACCATATTATCATATCTTGATTATATTGTCAACCATATTATCATATCCTGATTATATTCTCAACCATATTATCATATCCTGATTATATTCTCAACCATATTATCATATCCTGATTATATTGTCAACCATATTATCATATCCTGATTATATTCTCAACCATATTATCATATCCTGATTATATTCTCAACCATATTATCATATCCTGATTATATTGTCAACCATATTATCATATCCTGATTATATTCTCAACCATATTTGTGATCACATTGGCACTAGTCATCCCAGTGTGAACTGATCCTTACCAGGGATTTAATTCCATTATATTGAAAAGCAGAGATACTCTTCACAACTGTAACAATGGTTCATATTGCAAACTTGCATTAATATTTTTCAGGCTGCCCCAGTTCAGCTTGTGCTTTACCCAGGCAAATTTGAGTTCACTGATCTTGACACCAACACAGTTTTCGAAATCAAGGCATGTCCTCAACAGTACCCCAAAGACTGTGGAACCATCATCTACTGCACACTCAATGTAAGTTTTGTTCTTTCATTTGATTCAATTCATTTCTCAATTTGTTGTAAATATTCAGAATATTGGTAATGTTGTTAATTCAAAATTCAAAAATAATTTCTTGAGCAAAGCGTTCTGAGCAATCTTAAATAAAGTTTATTCATCTCTAGACTAATATCTATCTATCTATCTCTCTATCTATCTACCAAACCATATCTATCTATTATCTACCATCTATTTTTCTATTAATCTATCTACTATCAATTTATCTACCTATCTATCTATCCATCTATCTATCTATTTATCCATCTATCTATCTATCTGTCTATCTATGTATCTAACTATCTATCTACATGATCATTACTTATTTATTTTTTCAGACTGGAAACAGCTACACAACAAACCACCAGTGCACCACAGAACCCCCGCGTGACCCCAACGCAGTTATCAACAAAATCAGATCTCTACTGGATCAGTTGGCAACTCAAAACTAATAGGACATCTAGAAATTGTTAGAACTTCTAAAGTTTATTTAGATGGACAGTTACATGCACAGTACCTACATTTGGGCATTAACAAATCAACACATCTATTGTACATATCAGTGGACACTATAGGTGCAGCAATTAATCTCATTTTGAGTTTTCAAGCACATTAGGGTAAAAAGCTATAATAAATTTTTCAAAAACAAATTTGTGTCTTTTCACTTTTTGCTACTTTACTGACTGAATCAGTCATGATACTACAATAATAAATGTTGGGGTGGGGGCCTAGCTCAGGGGTTGGGGTGGGGGCCTAGCTCAGGGGTTGGGTGGGGGCCTAGCTCAGGGGTTGGGTGGGGGCCTAGCTCAGGGGTTGGGTGGGGGCCTAGCTCAGGGGTTGGGTGGGGGCCTAGCTCAGGGGTTGGGTGGGGGCCTAGCTCAGCGGTTGGGCGCTGGGCTTCCTTCCACTGGGTCCCTGGTTCAATTCCCATTCGAGCCAAAGTTGAATCGCTGTTTCATCCGTCATCTCTATTGCCATGTGGTCCCTGTCTGTGCTAATTAGCCCAACAGGTGCAGAAATACAGGACGTAAAGCCCCATTCCATCCGCCACCACTACAATAATAAATGATTTAAAAAAAATTGAAATCTTGAAAATTTACTTTTATTTTATGAGCAAATCCACAATAAGGACACTTCTACCTGGACACATACCGATGTCACTAATTTAAATTATGCTTAAATTATGCTTTGGCGCAACATCAGAATAAATTATAATTGAGGTGTTGCTGTGAATTTTAGGATCATTTCTAAAGTCAGCTACAGTCTGACAGGTAAAATATTCAGCACCCTCTATAGCTTGCATGTCAAGAAATTATTAATCTTACAGACGTCCGATGCTGAAGGGTTAACATGCTGCAGAAATATTTAAGGGATTTTCAAGAGGCCTGTGTCTATCATTCGTGCTCACATAAGTGAAAACTTAGTTTGTACCATGTAGCCAGTAACAAGGTCAAATGTTCCCATTTATTATAAAATCTGCTTCGTGTAAATTCATTTCATATTGCATTGATAAAAAATTTCAAATATAATTACAGTATCTTTTTGTATTGTATAAACATTCATTGTATGCTTATTGGACCACTGAACAGGAGAGATATTCATTGTATTAGACCACTGTTAGACCACTGTTAGACCACTGCACACTGATTCTGGCAATCGACACAATTTGCAAAATGCAATAGATAAAGTACAACAGCAAGTCATACACAAATTTGGTTGATACTATGTACACAACAGGGTTACATTGTGACTAAGTTCATAATTTGCTCGTTTCGCTGCCTTCAAGAATCTTGGGAACAGTCACATTCCAGAATTGCATTTGCTTTTGGTTGACTGTGGGAGGTTGTTGTGATCCTCCCAATGGCATGAGGTTCTTGGAATGAGCGTCATATTTTGACCACCTGGGTAGCCCAGAGCCATTTGGATCACTGGAAAGAAAAACACACAATATTATCAACTGAGTTGAACACTACAAGTGTATTGATAACCATTCAATTTTCAAATAACCGAAATTCAGTTTTTTGATTTCGCAATCAAATTAAAGTGGCTTCATTAGCCGTTTTGCGCAATCAAAAATAGTGCAGTTGCTAAATATCACAAACTAGAAATTGCTTCCAAACTTACCCAGTTCTAGCAAAGTTGGCCCAATAAGCCATCAACTTCTCACTGAAGAGCTTTTCCTCCTCAGGCCAAATGTCTGGAAACATGTTCAGAAAAGGAATTCCAATAACGAATTCGACTTCATCTCCATGGTCTGCCTCTATCCAGTCCGGCCGTTCCGATCGAGATGTGCGATGTCTGTAGAGGTACGTGTAGGTCGGGCATCTGGCTGCAAAACATGAATTGATTATATTATACATTTGTCTATCCACAAGAAACCTCAATAGTCATGATTTATCAACACAAGCGTAAAGGATACTGGGGTGGTCCAAACGGACAAAGTTTTGAAATTTCCAGCTCTGACCCCCTAAAAAGTTTCTACATGGCCAGAAACAATTTGCTGCAAAATATTAGGTCTTTAGGTAAATATTTAGAGGTTGCTCAGATGATAGTTTAATAGTTTATTGAGTAAAATACACATATAAATAAACTCAACAATTGGGGCGTAGAAGTTATACACAAAATATACCCTCCCCCCCCCCCCCCCCCCGACATGTAAAATTGGCATTTTGAAGCTTTCGCGTAAAGTTGCAAACTGATTGGCTAAAGACAGCATCTCTACGGAGGCTATTCCAATTATTAACAATTTTCTCTTTTCAGTTCTGCAGTAGTATTTATATAAATGAATACCACGACTTCTATGTGAATTGACAAACTAATATGATGGCCTGAATATATACTTCTTCTTTTTAAATTAAAATACAATACTGAAATTACATTGTAAACTGCAATTAACTCTTCCTATCTTATTTATTCCCAAAATCACCACTTAGTGTGACTATGTTGTTATAATCTAAGGTCATCATCTCCACTCTTGCCTCACATAATTTCAGGCTTTTCTTTGAACCCAGAACCTTCCGAATAGTTGCTAAAGCCTAAAACATTTGTCCACCAAGTCCAAATATATTTCAATGTAGCATGGTTGAACTTACTGGCATGCAAATCAGCAGCAGAAATACTGGGAACGGCAAAGATGACATCACCGAACAATTTTACGACAGAGGCAGAAATTGTGGTCAGATCCTTTTCTTGGCCAATGTACAAGTCCCAGGCTGCCTGAAACACCTGAAATAACAGAATATTATGAATCAGCTTAACACTCTGTTGACTAACTCATATCATGAGACCAACTTGATATCTCAGAGCTTTATCATGTCAAGAAAGTTGAAAAGAAAATGGAGGCAATTTTCAATCAAATGATCTTTGAAATTGAGAAAACTCAATAACTACATCACAGCAGAACTTACAGACTTCGAAACTAAACTCCAGTTGATGTGAATATATGACTCCCATTGGCTCACGCAATCCCTCAGCGTGTTGGAAGTACAATATACTGAGTTCTCATGATGTCCTCAAAGTTTAGTTTGCAAATCTGTTCTGTTGTAAATATATTAATATCTGTAAATAAAAAATTTAGATGAAAATATGTATACCTTGTCAGCATTCTTCTTCCCTCGAAAGAAATTACCCATAATCATGGTTCTTGCGATTAGTTGTGCCTCTTCGTAACTCGATAACGCCTTTTTTGTCACGTCTTGTCCAAAGACGAACATTGTCCCTTCGTGTGAGGTAAATCCCAAGATTGCAGGTACTTTATGGAATTCACCCCTTTCATATAACTTTAGAGGGTGTTCTGTGATGAAATGTTGATCATTGACAGGGAAAAATCCTTCACCCAAACTGTCCACCAGATGCTTGACATCTTGTGTTTTTAGCCAGTCAATGATTTCCTTTGATGTTGTCGCCTGGCAACCTGTATTTAAGTTAAAAGTGAACTACTACAATATAGTTAATAAAGTCAAGACGCATCATTAAACTGCAACGGCAGAGGGCATCACAGATTAATACCAATAGAAATGTGGAATTAAGAACTCTCACTCCATGAGCCCTTTTTTTAAATACATTTTCCGCCTTGGAGCATGAAGCGGCAATTGTACAGTCTTACTTTAAACATCTTGCCATATTTTAACATCCTGAGCATTTATGAAAAATTTTCAATTGTATATATCATTTGTATGAGGGGAAAATTCTGACTTTAAAAAACTTGTCAAGTGGCTCATGGCGCTCCAACCAAGGGGCACCTTGAGCCAGACTTTGGGTACCTTGAGCCAACCTAACAAACACTTGGAATTTGCTAAATTAGGCTTTAGTTGTGTCAATAGTGGCATAAACATGGATTGCCAAAGACTAAGAGCTATCAGGAATTAATTATGCCCATTCAGGGAATAATATGGTGAGAAATAATCACATTTATCTTAAGGGCCTGTTTCTTGACAGTTACATTAAGAAATACTGATAAAGTCCATAAAAAAAATTTACATCAATGCAGGGCTCAACCTGAATGATTGTCTGACTGTCCAGGGCAAGTAAAGTGTGGCTAGGGTAAATTACATATAAAATACAAAATATTTTCCCCTGAAACTGCCAAGCTGATATAAATATAATTTCAAGCCCTGAAATGTACAAACATGCTTACATTTGCTACGTTAATGCTTATTATGTAATTAAAAGTTAATAATTTGAATGTCCAAGGCAAGTAAAGGGATAATTGGAGGAAAATTACATATTCATAAAATACACTATATGGCTTGGCTACTAATATATTCAAAGGTTTATAAAATGTAATAGTACGCTTTAACTAGTTATTGTTGTTTTATGGCCAGGCTCAAGGTGCCCTACATAAGCTGGCTCAAGGTGCCCCACATGTAACTTCCATGTCAAAACACATGTGGTGCAATGCAGGTAAATCTCGACTTATCTGTAGCATACATTGCCTAGTTCACACTGACAAATTGGTTGCTGGATTCTACAAGTTATAAAGATATTAGAAGAACTACAATTTTGACTTGTTTTATTACTCTGTGGTAGTGAAAAGTGTAAATTCTGAATTAACACATTTTCCTGATAGTAAACTTGAAAAATTATCAGTGACCTAATTCTTTATCACTAAGGGGGCAAAATCATTGCCATTGACCAGGTTAATGTCAAACCAACTGGCCTGCAGGGCCAATGGATCACGGTGCCCCACGGCTCAAGGTGCCCCACTCTCCCCTAGTAATTTCATACATTACAAAAACTTAAACAAACTTACCTAAGCTTTGTAATCTCTTGGTAATATATTTCTTTGCATTCTGAGGCGGCCAGAACCAGAAGTCGTGGATGCAAACGCCGGACTGACAAATGATCTTGTGAAACAGGCCCTCGCTCAGCTTTGACAAAGTGTGATAGCTTATGCTGATTCCACCTAAATGAAAAATACAAAATAAATATTCACAGCTTTATTTCAGCTGAGTGGTCTAGTGGTTGGGGCACTGGTCAGCTACAATAAATTGGCAGTCTCTTACAAACTGTGTGATGGGGTAACATGGTGTGGATATCAAGGCATCTCATCATTACATCTGCCCCTGGCACCTAATATGACTAATCTTAAAACCAGTAGTATTGAGACAAATGTAATACATTCGTTTATAGCATCTCATTAGATATACCGCGGAGAAATGATACCACTCTCAGTGTGCAGTTTGGGTAGATAGCGATTGCAGTGCTCACTAATTTATCTCACAAGGGAGAAATAAGAGATAATTTTGATTGTATGTTACATAGAACTAATGGCAATATGACTCACCCGCACTTTCTCCAAATAAAGTGATGTTGTCCGGGTCCCCTCCAAAAGATTTGATGTTTTCCTTGATCCATTTCAAGGCCTGGACCTGATCCAAAAGACCCATGTTGCCCGGTGCACTTTCATCACCGAGGCACATGAAACCTGAATTTAAAAATATCATGAAATAGACAGTAAATCAATTTAAGTTATGGACACCACCCAGAAAATAAATGTGTCTCAAATACTGCCATGTAATTATTATGTCTGCCTCTGCTAGAGGTCACATATATAAGGGTTAATATTATACTTCAAATTACCAAATATTCCCAATCGATAGTTGATGGAAACAAACACAACGTCTTGTTTATCAGCATAGGCTGTTCCATCGAAGAAATTGCTAAAACCTGAAAACAGGAAATTGCATAGTAGGATGAATGTGCACAATTTTTTTTTTAGGCATGTTTTTACATGCCATGCATTGAGTACAAAATAGAGAATAGAGAAATACGTACCATTAATTGTACTAAATTTAAGTAAACTACACACCACAAGTCAATCAGCACTCACCATAAACAAATCCACCCCCATGAATCCACAACATAACAGGAAGCTTAGCTTCAGGATTTGGATGTGGGGTCCACACATTCAGATACAAACAGTCCTCACTCATTTTTGGAGCTGAGATGGAAGCCCCATACATCTTCGCTTGGAGGATTCCAAAAGGTTGCGGACATGCTGGACCTAAGCAAAATGAGGACAACAAATTTGAATTAGTCTATTATATACTTAAGAATGGCTAAACCCACTGAGGTCCCTCTCAGAAAATAATATTTCCCTGGCTTAGCTTCATATCACACCATTTCAATTCTGTATAGGATTGAATCATGATTCATATTCTTACCATATTCCAAAGCTTCTTTAGTTCCGCTCCACAATGGAATAGATTGAGGTCGTTGAAAGCGAAGTTGTCCGACTGGGGGAAGAGCGTAAGGTATCCCCAAGAAGGCGTGCACGGGTTTACTCCCACCTCTGGTGTGGACCACTTTGCCTGTAAGGAGGGCATCGGCGCCCAGCCGGATGATGGTATGTTTCGACATCTTCTTTGAATGTCAGTGCTGTAGATAGAAAAATTAGCCAAATTTATAGAGCTAAATTTATTAACAATACAATCCCAATACCAAAATATTCATAATTCAGGCAAGAAGACATTACATTCTGTCATTACCATTATGGGAGCTTATATTTTCTTCATATTTTGACTATACCTGCCATGGCATTCAATTAACAGATAACATGCAGACTTTTGGCCAACGTTGGGCCAACGTTGGGCAGAAATGTTGGCCCAATGTCACTTTGTGCATAGGCAAGGGATTGGCCCTACTACAGCAGCCACCCTGCAAACAATTTCATATCACTGTGACCTGATGTAAAGGTTAGCAATTTCTCAGTGTAACATTTTATTTCCAATATTATTATAAGGTTAAAATGCAGACATTTTGTAGCTGATGTGGACATTTTGGTTTAATATGTTCAGTCTTGTGTTCACATTATCCCCACAATGTTACTACATATATTATTTTCTAAGGTTCTCCTGAGGTGTTCATAAGGTTCGAGAAAGAGTAGCAAAACATTATTTTCTAATATTTTTCATAAGGTTTCATTAAGGGCATACCAATGTTAGCCGTCATGTTATCAAATGGCATGGTCACGATATGCTATCAGGCACATATGAACCTTAGTAACATGTTTTATTATGTTTCCAGTAATATCCATTTAATGTTATGGAACCCTGAACACCAGAACACCAGAGAGTAGGTACGTATTATATTTTTAATATCTATCTATCTAATTTAATCCAATTTTTTTTTATTTTAAAATTGTTTTTGTAATTTAATTTACTAATTTTGTTTTTAACTGAACTATTGTAATGTATCTACTTATTTATATATTTTTAAATTATGAATTTTATTATTTCATAATTTAGCAATTAAATGACTTTGTCGAACTTGCAAATTCTAAGTGTGTATGCATTCTACTGAAAAGGTCATCTATATGATATTAAGTGCTGGGTTATTGTACAGGCACAATCTATAGGCTACATGGGACAAAATATATAAGAAATTAAACTGCCTTCTAGTGAGTGGGACAACAGGTCAAGAGTGACTATCCTTGTCCCCATGCTCATTATCTCCTCATCATTTCACTCAACCGTATCATTAGCACATGTTTACATACATATCATCATTCTTGGATAAAGTTAACAGTGACCTATTGCATATTGTCAATGTTATTATATACTAGAGTTCCACTTTCAAACATGTGGCCCTAAATTAAGTTCAGAAAACGTTTTTTTGTTTTGCCCTCATTTATTGTCTTCTTTTTTTTCTTTTATTTTACTAAGATGTTTGCAAATATGCATATTGGAATGAGAACTTAATCTTTCGAATAGTATGACCACTAATTTTTTATTCATGAGCATCTTTGATACAAGGCAAGATCATTGGATATCACATGTGCTGCCACCAGGGTATCTTTGCATAATAACGTTTTTTTCATGATCACATTTATGATCTCTATGCATATATGCCAAATTTTGTCAGTTTAACCTTTTGCATAATTCTGCATTCAGTACACCCAAGCTCACACCATACATGTGCTGCCACCTATCTATATTGTCATGACCACAATAATACTCCCTGAATCCCATGTAGAAAATCTGGCCTTATATTACAGTCTTGTATATGACAGCAGCTTTCCCACAGGCATACAATCAAACTCTATTAATAGTCTTTTCACTGAACAGCCCAGAATTCAGCAGGACATAAGTCTTTCTTCTCCTCTTATTACTCATTTTGCTTTTCAGAAACAGTAGGTAATAACTATAACTTATTCCATAAATATAACTTTCCTAAAAAAATAACAAAAATCAACTAAATGAATAATCCCTAGGAAGCAAGGCTGTAAGTTCAGTTAATAAGCTCTAGGGGAAAGGTTAGTTCATTAAAATCTCTAGAAGGAAGGTTACTGAGTGCTGAGCTAACACGCAACGCAGTATGTACCCTAAAATGGACCAGAATCGATATAAATAGCTGAAGGAGGCCTTGAATAAATATAAATAAGATGCATTAAGTGAACAAAGACAGAGGGGAAAATATAGAGAGAGGAGCACAGCAATCAGATAGGCAAGAAGAGTGGTCAACACTGTATGCATTGATGATGTGATGCAAGAAAGACTCAAACTGGTTCTGGTGGTCCCTTATTCCATGACACTTCAAGGGACACAACCTGACTCCTGGCGGTCAACAGGTCCACCCGGATCTCATTACAGAAGCGAGCAACAACCCCTTTTCTAGTAACAGATAGCGTAGAAGCTAGCTACGGTACAAGACAGTCCCTGCAAACTATTTTGAGTACTTTCTGGGGGGGGGGGGGGGGGAAGGTGAGCTGCTGAGTTTGTTCTTCACAAAGTTTCATGATACTTACTTAAAGAAGTGTTCTTAAGTTTTAATTTATCTGTGACAGTAAGTATTATGAAATTTATAAATTAAAACTTAAGGACACTTGTCTGGGTAACTCCAGTACTGGTAGGTAATGCCCCCTACTGATAACTGCTTGCAGACTGGATTGGAGTTTTACCCAGCTATTGAATTTCAATGCAGTCTTTACTTGATTAATCCTAGGTTAGCACTGTATGGTACTGCCATAGACATTAATAGTGACATCAATAAGTTATAACCACCATGTTACCACAGAGGGGGAGGAGGACCAACTTAATTCAAGGTCAGTCAGCACCTGTGCTGCCACCAAGCGATAGCTACTATACTTTTTTTCTTTTTTTTATTAATATATTTTCACTTGGTTACATAATCTCCTAGGAGTTTTTCATATTGGCCAGTAGATACTATACATAATGTCCTGCATGCTAAGATCATTTAGATGACCTTCAGCAGTGACAGATCATGTGCTGTCACCTGGTAATAATTGCTGGATGCAATTATGCTTTGTCATGATGTGAGAAGTTTGAAGAAATACAGCTGAAAAGACTTTAGTATATCAAGGTATCAGTCATTAATATAATAGTGTTGTGATCAATTTTGTCTTTTATTTCCAGGATAAATGCTGAACTGATATTAAATATGATGCTTCTCCTAATGGGAAGAAAACGAAAATCCTGATTCCAGGTTGTTATATTAAAAAAAATCCCATTTGTAAGTGTGTATTACTGTGTAAGTAGGAAAGTATTGAAAACTCATAATTGCTGCAGGCCATAAAATGATGTTCCTTTTAGCAGGGTTGCTGCTCAACAGTTGCCGTGCAATCGAAAGCTAGGCACAGATCATCATGATTCCATATTGAATACAGATCACCTGAAAGGATTTCCAATTGGCGAGGTAACTAGATGCTCAAAATAATGTGCCCTGACAGCAAATTGGAATTACTTCAAAGTTAGGTTATTTTTTCTATGAAATATGACAATAAAAAAGGTAAACTACTACTACTACTACTACTACTACTATGATATCATTTGTCAACTACTACTACTGAAGTACTACTGCTATTATGAAAATGCGTTTTTTAAAACTTTTCGCTTTTTATTTAGAAATTTGCAGGACCCAGAAAGCATGTACTCTGATCACTACATTACAGAATTGGAAACTTATGAGGACACTTGTAATAAAGACAGCTTGAATCATTAGACCTGAAATTATCTTCCTCTGTTGTTGCTGGTTGCACGAACTTTACACTTTTTCAATGGATATCAGTGGTTTTATAAATTCTCAACAGGAGACCCCAAAACCCCCCCCTTGAACCATGGAGACAAGAGTAGAGGGAGAGGAAACTTCTTTCGTCAGACTTAATTCGATAATTGTATGGCTTTCTGGTCATTAACTCCCCTAGAATAGCATTGGATTTGCCTATGTTTCTTCAAATTTGACGGTTTTACCCCCCACTTTTATTGGCGGTTTTATAGTTGGCGGCATGCCTTTCATCCAATCAGTGTCTCGTGGAGGCAGAGGACTTCCCTGGCCTCGCTTTGATTTCTGCTAGAAAACCCCCTCTCCATGTCATGCATCAAAATATAAATGAATTGGATGTTAGTCTTAAGTCCTAGCCTCTGCAGCAGTCGAAAAAGTTAAACATTTTGATTTGTCACATAGGCATTTGGTGCAGCAGTTTTGACTAAATGATGATTATCATTGTTATGTATAAAAGATTAACCATAAAATATCATGCTCAATGACAATAATGGCACCACAGATGTCAGAGAGTTCCCATGCTTAACTCTCTAAATATTCCTAAACTAGCTAAACTACAATTAATGACTTTTATCTATACCCCTTCTCCCCTCTGCATATCAGCAGCACAATCTCAATGTGAAGACTATGTTATGATGTATTCATATCATTAGACTTGTGATACTGTAGTTCCTAGATTATATATTAAAGAAATGACACTTAAATCTGTCAAAAGTACTGAAAATCACCCTACTTGATCAAGGCACACTAAATGAGTCAATCAGGCATTAATTACAAAAAAGATATGATAAATTGAAGAAATCGACCAAAACTTGGAAATAAAATGGAAATGGTCATCACCCATTGTTGAGTATTGTGACGTCATCACTCAATTGGTTTGTTTACATATATATATAATATTATTATATAGATAAACACAATAGATTTTGGCCACTGTCATTGAGTTACAGTCAAGCTTTAAATGTATCTCTATATCAGATTGACCGAAGTGATAGCTACTGATACCCCTACACTGTGACCAGACCTGGTAGCTGCAATATCTTTCATATCCCATGATTGAAGCAATACCTACTGATTTTAGCTCCATGATTGGAGGGAGAAAAATACACCTATGAGTGGCTTGAAACATCAGCCAGTCAGTCAGTCAGTCACTGTCAATCTATCAATCTGTCAATCAAGCTATCTATCTATCTATCTATCTATCTATCTATCATCTAACTATCTATATATCTAGTTCAAATACACATCTATTTTACTCAGATCTAAAAGTGACTTGAAAAAACTACCAATCTATTAATAAACCAAACAATCATTCAACCAATCAATCAATCAATCGATCAATTTTTGTATTCATTGTAATCACTTCTTTGAGCATTTGTATTGGAAGTAAAAGGACAGTTAAATTTAAAAAAAGCAATTTTGTATGAATTAAGTAAGGGTCATACACACATGCAATGAATATTAACATGATAGCATCACGAGACTTTAATGAGGCATGACAGCCAGGTTGTGTTGAGGGTGGTCATCACTTAATAATCTTTGGGAGGGAGAGGGAAGCTGAGGGGGGCACAGGGGGTTGAGTAGATCAGCAAACACAGTTCTGTAGCCTTGCTATTCTTTTTTGGTAGAAATACGATCACGACGTTTTACTGAATTTTCCTCATTTACTTGTATGCAGATCGATTATAAAAATGTTTCTATTGCTTGTTTCTTCAAGTTGATGGCTCTGATTGTCTTTTAAGTCACTTAAATTAGCAAAATAAGTGGCGAATCAACGATCAAAACAGTGCGTTCATCAGTATTGTGTGACGTCATCACTTTGCTTGAGGCCCCAAATGGGGGGGTCGTGTGTTAATTATTTCTGGCGGGAATGCGCAATGCCACGATCAGAGAAGCAGATCGATGCTTACAAAATTATGCATCTAGGTATTGTTCCTAATGTTTTGAAGGCTGGTCATTGCAAATAAAAATTGTTTTGATAATTGTTGACTATTGACCTAATATAAGCTGACTGAGCTTCGGATCCACTGATAGCTGAACACAGTCAGTTCGTTTCTATGCTTGTTGAACTTTTTTTCAACTATTCATGATTTTTTGATATTATTTTTTTTTTTCATATTATTTTCTATTTAATTATATTTTAAGTAAATCATTGGGGATATGTTTAAACCGCATTGTTAAGCTGGGATTAATTTCTCTAAATGCTGAAAGGTATATGAGTAGGTCATTGAATTTGGTCAGGATCTCGAGTTGGAGCTGGACTTATTGTCATGTTTATCTTAATTAGTATAATTCATATCCCCCATCTTTAAAAAAATCCTGCCCCAAGTTAAACATTTTAATATAGACCTTTATAAACTATTTAATGGGGGGGGGGGGCACGCACTAAGAATTGTACTGCAATATAATTTTGCAATGGACCACAGTATAGATACTAATTAAGGAAATACCAAGCCATATAATCTCATTATTACATCTGCCTCTGGCAGCTGGTCATATAAGCTGAGACATTGACATTTACCTGTAGACCCATTACAAGTCAAAATAAAGTTTGAGTCGGCCACAGCTTTTTCCCTTTCTGAAATTTAGACCCTCTAAATCACTCCTTCCCTTTCACTAGTTTTAAAAACCTTTTGACAGTACGGCTACTGTTAACTAGGGTTAATTATGTTACATGTACTAGTGCATGTGTGAATTGGTTACATGTACTAGTGCATGTGTGAATTGCAATTAATATGGGGCTGAGTTCACATCAGGGTTGGGTCAATAAACCTTTGTGTAAATATTATGTTGAAAAAATAAATAAATAAATAAAGCTAAAACAATGCACAGATGAGACAAAATGTATTTTATCTATAAATATCATACCTTTGTGAAAAAACTGATAATAATAAATAGATAAATTTGATATAATAATATTTGTTTTATGTAAATCAAGTTTAAACTTAATTTCAAAGGCAGTACATATTTTGTATATTTAATCAATTGGGTTAGTGCAAAGTGTTAATTCAATGATTTATGATTTATGATACATAAAACAAGTTGCCTTTTAAAATGCAAGCATTGGCATTTATGTTTTGTGCAGAAGTATGTGGGATGTCTAAAGGTGATCAGGTGGTTAAGCATAATTTCTGTGTGAACACATAGGGCCAATGGCAATCGTGTCAAACGCTTTCTGGAATTAAAGCACATCTAAATAAAACTTTATCAAGTTAATAACATTTGGCCAATGGCTGGTCAGCCCTCTGTCAGAATTGGCAAAATGACATATCAGCCTAATTTCATTCTAACATAGGCCAATATCAAATGGGCCTTTTTTTTTGGCCCACTGTCCGACTGGCTCACCCTTGTCAAAATGACATATCCACAAAATGAAATCAATTCAATTAACAGCTGATTAATTAATGGTATACTTCTAAAAGTTTGGTTGTTAAAAAAGCCAATGGATTTTGCCTTGCGGGTTTTCTTAGTTTGTCAGAATTGCTCAAATTTGAATTATCAAGATAATGGTTTGCAGGAGGATGCCCTTGCATCAGCTGCAGGTAAAATCAAAACCATGCAGGGTGAATTCTTGCTAAGTCAATGTCCATAATGTCAATGATCTGTGTGACCCCTTTGTTTTGTTTTCTCTTTTATTTCCTTCTTTTTTTCTTTCTTACATATAACTAATTCAGAATCTACAGTAGTCTGTCAGTTCAGCAAAGTCAGTCAGTTCAGCCCAATCAGTCAGTACAGCCAAGTTAGGTTCAGTCAAGTTAATTCAGTCATATATTCAGTCAGTTCAGTCAGTTTAATCAGTCAGTTAAGCTCATCCGTTCAGTCAGTCAGTTCAGTCAAGTCTGTCTGTCAGTCAGTCAGCACAACAGAACATGCCAGCTGACAACTAGTCCGTCATTTAGGCAGCCAGACAGTGGTTTTATTCTTGTACCTTAAATATCACTTGCAAATAGTAGATTCAGTGACATAAACCTCAGGGTTGTCATCAGTATTTCTTTCTCAATAAATTATGTATTAGTGTATTTTTTTCATTGTGTTGCTTTAAATGGACATGGATGATAAGAAAGTTGCAAATGAACTATTTAGGAAAAAACCGCATTGTTCTATCATGTATAGAAGCCAAGTAATTGCAAGTTGAAGTTTTGCAGTCCTCCAACATCTTCAGGTGAGTTAAAGATGAACCTCTTTAGTTAAAGAAAGTCAGGTGAGAAGGCCAAGGGAAAAAATGAGCAGTTTCTGAATATAGGCCAAGGCCAATGGTCTAGGCCAAGGCAAAAAGTGTTTCTCACTGAAGTGTAAACTAAATATAAGGAGTCACTTGTGTGCTTGTGTCAAGTTATTAGCTAAACAGTAAAATAATGATGAATTCCAGGTGTCTAGAAGGAAGAAATTAAATCATTGTTAAATAGTGTTAATTAAAAATACAGTATATTCCTGAGCACCTTCTTTAAGTATTGTTTTATATTTATAATTTCCCTGTCTTTAACTGTCATTGTGGTCTGATGAACATGAATAGCCTTTATACTGTGAATGAATATTTATGGCATATACACTGCCAAAATATTCATTCACAGTATTCTAAGCCTATTCAGTGGCCTAGCCTTAAAAACCACAACTCTAAGTATATTAAAAACAATTGTTGTAAGTTCATCATTGACAGTGTTCTAACACGGACATGGGGACAGCCATCTAAAGCCATCTAATAATTGTCAATTGCCTTTTATTTGCTGTGTAATTGTAACTAAACCTCTGGTATTAATTGGCAAGCTGGTCATTGACAGACTTTCTTGTTCGTTCACTTGCGCTTGAAATGATCAGCATGTAATTCTGAATTTTAAAGTTAAATTTGGCTTTAATTCTGAATTTTAAAGTTAAATTTGGCTTTAAAATGCAATATTTAGTCTTTGAAGGGGGCGGAGCCATGCAGCGTGGCCATCCCCCGACCCGTGCTTTGTATGCAATGAGCCGTGACAATGACTGAGGTAATAAAAAGTAAATTTTATCACTGACATCACTGACATACTTTTCCATGATATAGTTGTGAAATATGGATTGATATATGGTTACACATATATGATACAGCATGAATATATGCAGTCCTTGCATTTTAGACAGTGCAATTGTTTTGCCTTTAAAGTCTTGTCTTAATCGATAAGACTGTTATTTCAATGGAAATTGATCTGAAGAGATCTGCAGCTTTGCTTTTTGGCAGAAACTTATTATCCATTTTTGGCCTGAGTAGATCAGCCACCTTTATTTGGTATGCAATTAGCACATATTAATCATGTGGCTATTTGTTGTTTTTTTTTAACAAAATAAATTGTTCACTGTTGGTCATATTTCAGTACAGGAATTTTCCTGGCATTTGGGAAATATGAGTAAATGATATCTTCCAGTTTTGACAAGGGTGGCTGGCATATGTCATCATGCTGATGTGACAAACTTGGTTTAGCTTTGAGATTTAAGTCTATTATAATACATATCTGAGGATTAGTTTATTACATTGAATTGCATTGCATTGAATTGCATTGTGAAAACATGGAGAAATGGCTTGTGAGCCACATTGTGAGTTATATCGCTGGTATGAATTTATTTTGAATATGTGAGGTGTGGATGACAGATATATATTAACATGGGTAAATATGCAGAAATAATGTGGCATTCTTCTGAAGTTATTCAGTTGCATTTATTGGTCAGCTGTCATGACTAGACTGCTTGATAAACAATTAGACTTGATTGTCTATTCAGTTGAAGTTGCTACATTTAGTTGATGTTTTGACCGAGCCGCATTGACATTGCTACTATGCTTCTGAATTTTTGGTACTGGTTGCAGATCAGCTGTCATCACTAGTTTTCAAGTATATAAATACATTAATTTACATGACTAGTTCTGGCAATATTTGGTCAATAAATTACAGAATCAGTTTTCAAGACCTGTTCTCAAAATTAAATTTTATGCCACATGTTTATTTCTGAGATTTGATTTATGGTGCTATTTTGGTGCTCATATATACCTCATAGAAATCATCATGTTTATGTTTTATTGTGGTTATTGCAGTTCAGTGTACTGCATTACAGGAATATTTCCGTGGTTTATTTTCACTGCTCATTTGTGCTTGGCTCAGTGGTTTGAGAGTCTGACTCTGAGGTGCAGGTTTTGGATTTACAAAAATGTATGACTAAAAAAAAAAAAAAAAAATTTGATAATAAATAACATTAATTGTGACCTATCATAATCTGTCAGCATATTTCTCATCATATCTCAACGGATTCTGGAAAGCTACAAATTTTAAAATTAAGGGTCACATGTAAAGTCCAATCAGCTGATAATTGCAAATTTGTAACTCACATACTTACACCTTTATGATTTAATTTAATTGTTTACACTACACTACCATTCAAAATAAAGATCCACCTTTTTTTTTAATTATCTTTTGCTACACTTGGTCCATGTCTTTCCAGAGTATTACTTAAAAATTTTGTATGATAAATGCAGTCATTCAATTTTTCACTGCGCAGCATTGCGTAAAAAATATAAATAAGTATACCATGTTTGGTATCATTTTGCATGTATTTTTATGACAAATGGTAAGGTGATGTTTAATAATTACTATCTACATGTTCCATGAAAATTAATACTTGAACTACAGTGTTTAAACAACACTTAAATGGATCCATATGTTGCCCAGCTGTAACTGGCCATGCTTGGCTGATCGCAAGGCCTAGGCTCAGGTGAGGGAAGGGGGCACTCCAAAATTTCTCAATTCTATTACTTGTATTTTAGACCATATAAACATTAGCACAAAATGGACAGAAATGTTGCTAATAAACCCAACTTTCTATATATTACATTTAAGTTTCCTGTCTTTACAATGATAATTTTTGGCTCTATGAAATGATAATTAAATATATACATGCATAATATGCATTATTAAGCATGGCAAGTCTGAAGTGTTTATATTATGAATCATAAAGTCGTCTAAACGAATCTGTTGAATCCTCACATTTGAAATAAAATTAAAAAATTTCCTACCTGACCAAACACGCTTTCGTTTTTTGTGAACCCCCCCCCCCCCCCCAAATAAATAGCACTTTTCATGCGCTGGATGCGATATGGTTATTTTGATTGCTTGATCAAGCTGGCAGCTAATACCATTCAAAAATTATTACTATATGACGGAGTGTGACTCCAATGTGCCATCGAAGCACATCGCGAGTCATGTTTGGGGCTAAGGCTTAGTTCACACAATTCTGGCGGGAATTACGTCATTGCTTGCCCCCATCAGGACCTCATGAGCCCTTATGACGTCACTCAATATCATGCGTGCGCATCAAAACAACGGCGGCCATAACCTTTCCTCTCACCGCTTCGAAGTTTCCTCTGCATTTTACAGTTATGTCACGGAGCTGATTTGACCTTTTAATGGCTTAAAAGATAGATGAAGCAATTGCGGATTCAATGAGGTATGCTGAATGTTGCCGATCATTGGTATAAAGTCTTCAGATTGTGCTGAACGGCTGAACGATTTCTTCTACCAAGAAAAGATAGGAAGGAAATTGGACTGTGTTATTGGACTAGGGGTTGAGTAACCATGGAGCTATGTCTCTGCCTGCCCTCTGGGGTTAATGTGATTAACTAAGATTTAGATTTTTCCTAGATTTTTCCTTGGATATACTTCTATCTTTAATGTGTCATAGGAAAAAGAAAAGTTATTGCGGAAATTGAAATCATATATGGTTAATTGTCATAGTCAAGAATGAAATTTTTACAAATCAGAATATTATAATAATATTGATGTCAAATTCTAAATGTATGCCAGTGATTACAGAATATACCAAATAACGTACATTCTTTAATATTTCAAGCCAAATGAATGATTTGAATTAGCACTTAATTATCTACAGATGTCTAACAATTTTATCAGGTTAAATTATCTTTACAAACATATTGCTGCTATGATATATTTTATATTTTTCTGTGAAAAACTTGATGTTTATATTTTTGGCATTTATGATATGCACCTACATTTCTGTAATCACGTCAATGTGATGAATTTTAAAAATAAAGATGTCATGAACTGCAACTAAACTATTGATATAATGAAAATATTTTGATAAATATACTCAGAATTATTATGATATTATTAAGAAAATATTAAACAAAATGTTTTTCATATTTATTTTAATAATATGCAGGTTATACATGTTCATGACATGAATTAGCAAAGTTTCACTAATATTTTTATTTTGCTTTTGCGCTATACTAGGGTGACATTAAAACAATATTATTATAAATAATTGTGTGAAGTATCACAGGAATGTTTTCCGATCACAAAATTCGATAGTAAATCCAAATAGACTCTAAATATTTTGATTAATAATTTCTGTTTTACTATCATCATGTTAAATTAACATGATATCTAATATCTTTTGGAAGCATTGTCATAATTTTTTAAAATAACATTTCCGATATTATAATTCTTGATATGATATTAAACATAAATTTTAATGTCTTTGTTATGTTGAAATAAAATTAATAAATAAAATCTAATGTTTCTCAAAAAATATCTTTGCAATGTTTAAAAGTAATTCTTCAGTAGTAATTTATAATATGCTGTAAACATTAAGCTAATTATTTTTCTTTGATGTTGTCGCTATATTGATAAATATAAATTATAATGTATAACAAAAGCATTAGCATAATGTTTCAAATTTACATGTCTCTAGTAATATATATCATAGTATGCTATAAACAATAAATCTATTATTTTTGGGCGATGTTGTAGTTATGTTGATATGATATTAACCTTAATGTTATTTGTTAGACATTCTTAGCAGGTTTTAAAATCAGATGTATTAGAGTTTAACTGTAAATGTTGAGTAGATGTGTTGTATAGCACTATAAAACACCTGTGAATGAAATATAATGATCTATAATTATTACTGACTTACCAGGCCTCTATAGCTGGTTGTTGTCCTATAAATTTTGTAACTTTGGTATAGGTAAATGACACAGTTTTCTTATCTAGTCAGATAAAAACATAGGCTGCGCTGCAGCTAAACCCTCAGCGAATCCCACATAGTGGAGGTGCACTCTCTAGGCCGATACCGATACTGACACCCAACCCTCTCGCCGCCTCCCGTTCTGCCCACCCCCCTTTCCGCCTCACTACCAATCAAACATCATTGATAGAACTAAGCATTGTAATTCAATTTGTGTGATCATGCGGATGGTTTCGGATAGATTGCAATTGATTAGTGTGTTCAAAGAGTCTTTTAATTAAATTAAATGATTAGGCCTATTATTAAGCAATGTATTAAATCAACAAGAAAAGACAATAGAAATTTTTATGCCAGCACAATGATATTTATAATTAAATGCATGGGCCTTGTTTTTACTTTTACCATTGTATTGCTTTTATTTGTGTAGATATTTCTGTGAAAAGGGACATTTACATTGAAATTAAATAAAGATCGGTGCCCTGAACCAAATTAGGGATCCAATAACTATATCTTCGAGTATAACAGCGAAATGTTGATTAGTAATAAAAAGATACATGAGCTAGAAAAGATCCAGTTAAAGTTCTTAAAAAATATTCTAGGTGTTAGAAACCAAACCTCAACAGTAGGAATTTTAGCTGATACTGGAAGATATCCTCTGATAGTTAGAACACATGTATCAGCTATTAAATATGTACAGAGACTTAATTCTTAATTTGCCCACTCATGGTGAAAAACTGCTGTGACATTCAAACGCAATTAAAAACTTTGGGATCATTGTGCTGGTATAGTAGGCTAATGAAAATTATACAGGATAACAACATAAATGAACTGCAAAACATAGACAAAGTTCTGACCATGCTCTACAGTAAAGCCCAGTTTTACCTTTTTGCTGAAATCAATGACACACATAAATACCCCAAACTATTAACTTATTAAACATTTAAAAAAGACATGCCTATAGAACCTCACCTAAATCTAGGTTTACCAAAATCACTTTACTGTAACATTGCCAGATTCAGGCTAAGCTCACATAACTTGAATAAAGAATTAGGTAGGCATAAACGCCCTTATGTCCCCTTTGAAGAATGTATATGCGATAAATGTAACCTGCAACTAGTAGAAGATGAATTACACTGTCTAATGATCTGCCCTAAATGGAAAGAAACAAGAGTGCCCCTTATCACGGGAGCATTAAATTTTGAACAAGGGTTAATGAGTGTAGAAAGTCAATTCCAGGAATTATTAAAGGGGAACTAAAGGAAGTTTGTATGTTCATTTCAAAAGTTTAATTAGATGTAAAACAATATATTGCAGTGAAAATAAGTGTCTTAAAGTCAGGTTTGGTATGATTTTAAGCCAATTAAAAGTACAATTTTCACGACCCATCGAAACGCTGGGAGCCGCCATTATTGCACACGGCACGCAAGGCTAGTGACGTCATTTATGTCCTTAGTACTGAATACCCATGTATACCAGCCATACAAATCAATCTATGATCCTGTAGATTACAATCTGTTTCATTGTTCAATGCATTATAATGACAAGAACAGATAGCACAACAACATAAAAGGGAGGAGGAGGGCTATGCTGAAACTCTAGCAATTGTAAATAAATAATAACAAATATCATAAACTTATTTTCTACTGAAATGTATAGATCCAGTGCATCACATTTAAATCTTTAAATCTACAAAGTAAACTAAAAAAAAAAAAATCAAGTAAGAAAATAAAAATGCATCTCACTCTTACAACAAGAAAAGCTCTCTTTAAAAAAGAGACCTGTATCAGAATTGGTTAACGTAGTCTAGACATCCAAAAAAAAAAAAAAATGAATTGATCTTTTTACAGACTAAAGGGTGTTAGTTGCAGGTAACAGATACTGACAAGGTATCATGTCAATTAGTATAGATCATATAAATTTATGTCTTTGTATTTATTGCCGAAAAGTGCTCTAAAATGTACTTTTCCATAGATCCTCGCTACTCTTGCCGAGCTACCCACAACTGTGTGCAAATCGACCACTTGCACCATCTATAGTATTAGTAATTATAAAAAGAGACCTTTGCTTGTTAGTCATTACTACAAAATATATATATATATATTTCAAACTTTCCTGCTATTAAGTTGCATAGGATTTTCTCATGTTCTTGGATTGAGATTCTGATACAAAAAAATATAATATTACATTTGTCATACTTAGTGTATTACATAGCACTGATGCCCCAAATGACTCTTTCTCTGATAATTGCATTGTCTACACTTATGTCTCACATAGCGGTTTTCCGGGTAATGCCATGTTGATCTCGTAGAATTATGTAATACCCCATTTTCACGACTTCACCAGGGTTGTTGGAACCAAAAAGGGGCGGTGCCCAAGGCTACGAGTGAGTTGGCGGCAGCGAGGTGTGAATCACGGACACCCGGCACATCACATGTAGGATATGTACCAGATCCTATGGATGATGCCCGGTCTGATGCCGGGTGAGCCTTGGGTAAATCACGTTTACGACGGGAGACTCCACGGCATCTACGTATGACCCGCAGGGTTGTACGTGTGAGGGGCGTATCAAGCACGTGTCAATCACAACTGTGAGGGTTACAAGGAACAACCCGGCGAGTTAACTACATGAACTACGTGTACTACGTTTGAAGGCCGGCTGTCACGGTGGAGGGGGCAGATGTGAATATATAAGTGGCTGCTGGTCTGTAGCCTTCATTCTGCTCCTCGTTACCACAGAGGAAGGACCATGGCACATGCAGTAGACTAACCAACAGCCATTGTAAAATTGGCTCAGGCCAGCTTGGAATTAAATCTGCAACTAGCAACTCTTGCACAGGCTATTATGCACGATGAAGAACAGTCCAAAAGAGCTGCAGAAAGAAGACGAGCAGTCATCAAGAGAAGGAGAAGGAAGAGATATTGGGTGAGGCCATGGCTCTTGCGAAGACCTCAGATGGGCCAATACGAACGCTTGATGAATGAACTATTGATGGAGGATTGAACCCACTACAAGAACTTTGTGAGAATGCAGCCAGACATGTTTCAAGAGCTGCTTGCCGAAGTTGGGCCTAGGATTACCAAGCAAGACACCTTCTGGAGGAAAGCTTTGGAGCCAGGACTCAGGACTGCCATCACCCTGAGGTATTTGGTAACTGGCAACAACTATAAGTCATTGATGTATGGCTTCAGAGTGGCCCACAGCACCATCAGCAACATCATTCCTGAAGTTTGTGAAGCCATCATAGCTGAGTATGCAGAAGATGTCATCTCCTGTCCAACAACACCAGAAGAGTGGAGAGAAGTTGCACAGCTGTTCGAGACAAGATGGAACTTTCCCCATTGTATTGGGGCCATAGATGGGAAGCATGTGGCCATCAGGTGTCCTCCCAAAGGTGGTTCACTCTACTATAACTACAAGGGCTTCCATTCCATTGTACTCATGGCTCTTGTGGATGCAGACTACAAGTTCATCTATGTGGATTGTGGAGCAAATGGTTCTGGATCTGATGGAGGCGTTTTTGCTGCTACAGCCCTGAGGGAAGCTCTAGAAGATGGGACCATTGGATTACCTCCACCTGAACCTATTGCTGGTGGTGACAGACCTGTACCATACTTCATCGTTGGGGATGATGCCTTCCCTTTGAGCACCTGGCTGATGAAACCACTGCTTCTGCACAACATGACCAGACAGCAGAGGATCTACAATTACAGACTCTCCAGAGCCAGAAGAATTGTGGAGAATGCCTTTGGTATCCTGGCATCAAGGTTTAGGTGTCTGCTAACCACTATGCCCCAGAAAACAAAGACTGTGGAATCTTTAGTCCTTGCATGCTGCTGCCTCCACAACCTCATGAGAATCAGATATCTGACAACCCAGAACAACATGCTTGACCACGAAGATCCAGTCACTCATCAGGTCAATCATCCGGGACTATTTTTTTATTTGTCACACAAAGATGTGTACATGGTGTGCTCTCTTGGTGGGCTTTTCTTGTTTTTTTTTCTGGAACATCTACGAGAACAGGAACAGGATAAGGTGATTACTTCTTCGGAGACATCTGACTCATAAGGAAGGACGAGCTCAGCAGCTGGCTCATGTTGAGCGGAGTCGAACTGGTAGGAAGGTTATCACTGCCAGACAGCAAGGATCCCACTGAAGGAGGGTTCAAGGAAGAAGAAGCAGGCACCACTTGAGAAGGTACAGCAGAGAAGCCACCCAATGAAGATGAAGGCCCAGGTCCAGAAGACTGAAAGGTCCCTGCAGGCTGGAACTTGGCAACTGAAGAAGCTCCTGTAGGCTGTAAAGAAGCTGAAGCGGACGGCTGTGTAGACATCGTCTGCAAGGTAGTCCAGGGGCTGTTTCTCAGGGGTAGCCTGCGAGAACTGGGTGAACATCGGCTGAAACATCTGGGCCTGCTGCAGCTGCTGATGGAGCTGCTACTGAAGAATCAACTGCTGCTGTTGCTGCTAATGCTGCTGTTGCTGCTGCTGCTTGTTCCTCCTGACTTGCGCTTTCAGCTGCAGGAAGAACGACATCAGCTGAGCTTCGACGTCGTCATACGTGTTCAAGTCAAGCTGAAGACACTCAGAATAGATGTAGTCCCTCATCGATCGGATTCTCTGGGTCTCGAATCTGCAGGAGGAGGAGGCTGTGCGATGGCTTTCATGAGCTGGTCAATCCTTGCTGCTGTCTGCTGAGCAGACTGGACTATGTCAGCTAATTTGAAGCTTGATGCAGAAGAATGATCACCAATATTCTTCCTCTTCTTGAAGGAACCACCCTTGGTTGGCGCTGGGAAGACTGGACTTGGCTCGATGTCAACTTCTTCAACTTCTTCCATTTCTTCAGGCCCAGAATTTGCCTGCCCTGCACTGGAACTGTCATCCAAGTTGGGCAGTTGCTTCTTGGTCTTCACAATCTTCTTCTTTAGGTTGACAGCTTGACGAGATGGCACCCTGGAGATGTGTTGCTCAAGGAACCCAAAGTTGGCGATAATCTACTTCTCCTTCTCTGTCGGATTTCTCTTGGCTGTACTGGTTCTGATAGACTCCAGCCAGGTCTTCAACTGTAGCCCAGTACAGGGGACACTGAGGGTCTGTGCCTTGTCATCGATGAGCCTCATCTTCCTCTGATGATCCTTGTAGTCACTTCTGGTCCTGTCATAGAATATGTCATTCTCCCGGTACCAGTCAGCAGTGTCTTGCTCATCATTGGGAGGTAGAAAAAGCTTTTCAGTCTTTCTTCTTGGCTTCTTCTAAGATGCAGCAGGAGCAGTACCAGAGGAGGCTTGGGTGGCAGGAAATTGACTGGCATCACTATCATCATCTTCTTCTTGGGTTGTTCTCTTCTCCTTGTCTACATCAAAGTCTGGATCTCTGTCGCTGTGATCCATGTCAACATCAGAAGACTTGGCATAAGACTTGGCAGAAGATCTGGCAGGAGACGTGGCAGGAGATGTGGTAGGAGATGTGGCAGGAGATGTGGCAGGAGCATGATAAGTAGAACTGGCAGGACTAGCAGGAGCTGCAGGAACACTGGATTCTTCAGACTCAAACAATTCTTCCCCAGAGGCAAGTGAAGAAGGCTCTTCTTCTGTGACTTTTTTCTTTCCAAGATTGCGTCTCTTCTTGGGTCACATGGTGAAATGGTAAAGTTGAAACAGCAAACAGCAACAGAAGCAGAGAAGATTACAGCGAGGTCGATCAGTTTCTGTAGGCAGAGGTGTGAATGAAGTTTGAGTCACTGCGAATGATTATATACTGCTGGCCAAGGTCACGTGACGAGCCAACCGGTCCTGCAACCGTCCTTCACCCGTCGTTCACCTGTCATTCACCTAGCAGCCGGTGACTTACTCGTGGCACACGCGAGTCACACTTAGCATACGTAGGTATTGATTTTTCTATACGTAAAAACTGGTGACTTATCCGTGGTACATAAGAGTGTACACGTAGAAGCCGACGGTTTAATCGTCACACACGTACCTCTCCTGCCAGGTTCTTGACACCCACGTGTGCGACGGTTAACCCATCGGCTTCTACGAGTGTCTCACGTGTGACTTGGCATATGCCACCAGTGCCTCTACGGCAACGATTTTGGCGGTTGTTCTCGGTTCGGAACAACTGCGAGGAATCGAGTAAGTGTGTTCACCATCTTCTACGACAACCTCCTGATAACCACGGTTGCAGTACAGATGCCCAAAGTTGTGCAATATTACATCATTCTACGAGAGCAATACGGCTTCTCCGGGAAAACCGGCTATGTGAGAACCCCCCTTTAGTGAGAACTGTGTCTTTTGACATGCAAAGGCTCAAGTGCAATTAACACCTGTTTCTGAAACTGGTCAGTTCTCACCAATGGTCATGCAGTTGGATTGCAATGCAGAGTCTCTAGAATACTTAAATCTCATTGCTGAGACCTAGGACAACAGTGACTTATTTCCGGCCAGTGCAAAACAACAGGGAAATTTGAAAATGGTGGCCTCTGTGGTTCACAAAACGGGGCTAATAAATGCAGAATATTACTTTACCAGTGCCCATATTTCTATGGACCCAAGCTAACATTTGAGAGGTAAAGTGCCGAAGGGTTTAGTAAATCCCTAGTAAATTTGGCACTAGGCCAGTTTCTCAGAGTTTCCTTGAAAATAAGTGAATGATATTATCTCCCAATTTACATAATATAAGAGACTATATGACCTCTGGTCCTGGGTGACGAGTGGCCCCCTGAATGTCACTGCTTGTGTGTGCATGTCTGTATATATAATAACACTATGTTTATATACATATATGTTTGTGTTGTATGGCTTTGCGGTTGGTGCTATGTCTTGTTCTTTATTAACGTGTAAAAACATTTTTACATGCAAAGAAATCCATTGTGTTCTATTGTAATTTTAAATTATCGAACTATTTAGTGACTCGGTGTATTGTGTATTTATGTGAAGAGACATTTTTTCTGATTTTCCATTATTATGTCATCAGCATGAAATGAATATCAAAATGAAGTTTGAAAAGTGAAAAAACCATAATATAGATATGTTATTGATACAATTTCATTCATGTAAGGTAAATAGTTTCTTTTGTATGGAGGTTTGAAAAAGTAGGAATATTCCCTATATTTCCCCAATTTAGAAAATTCTATGGCATTTACGGCCATGAGACCACCAAAAGGCACCACTACACTATTTTAGACATATTATGACAAAGTTTTAAACATGTAGGTGCAGTAGTCAGATTTCTGCTCCGGAAACGAAAAAAGAAAATAGTTTTTCTATTTTTTCCAAATTTTGTAAAAATAGCCAACATATGTCAATGTGACTATCAAAAGGCACCACTATAGGCCATATTGAGAATTACTGTGTTGTTAGGGTAAGTGCATATTAGTGTTAGAGTCCGGAAACAAGTGTTACGCCTGCCTGCCCGCTGCTGGGGGGGGGGGGGGGGGAGAGCAGCCTCCTTAATCCCCTGTTGTATGTTGTGTGAAATGCTTTCACACTTGGGTCTTTTAAATTCCAAGTACCAGACCCATAAAAACTACAGCACTGGCCGCTAAATACTTTAAGCAATGATTCAGGGCTGACACCCTGGAGATTGCCAAGTAAAGAGTTCACTCTGCCAATAAAGTCACCCTTCGTTTTAGTTATTTCCAGATTTTCCTCCATATAAGATGTAAGGTAAACTTCCAAGTGCCTTGCCTGGCTATGCCATGGCAATTCAGTTCCATTTAATTTAACTGTCCTGTCATCGGTTTTCATACTTCCAAATTTTATACAAGCTGTTTTAAGTGTGTTGCTCACATATTAGTAACATATTCTGGAGTCCATGTAATGTTGGACTGAGCAGAGTTACATCTTGGATGAACTAGAGAAGGATTGGACACTTCGCAAAGTAACAAAACAATATTCATTATTAGGTGATTTAAGAAGAGTCAAATTCGCCCAGAGCTGGCCCAAGGACCCCTGCTGCTTCCCTAAATACATAAATTATTTGATGTTCACACTGCGCTTCAGTGAGCACACCCCTCATCAGTGATGCCCTGCATCAGCAGCAATTAACTCCCTAAATTTCTAAGTCGAAATTCTTTATTTCTTATTGTATATTCTTGACATCACTGCCATTGAATGCCGCATGATTCAAGGATTCTAAAAGTGTTTTCACCAAATTTCTAGCCTTAATATTAAGAAAGTTATGGACTAAAATTAGCCAGATTGAAACTAAAATTTTGTGAAACATGTTATCTTAATCATGTGATAACTCAAGAAGCCGTAAAGTGCCAAAGATCAGACCATATTCATTGAAAAGCTGAAAATCTTGTCTTCATGCTGGTTATTATGCCTTAATCGTCGAAAGTTGTCGAAAGGAGATACAGACCTTCAATAATGCCTAATTTTCAGCAGATGTGCACACATTTGTCTTAAAATTTTGATAAAAACCTGCCTATTTATATATTTTTAAAATTGTGTTGCCAACAGAAATAAAATTTAAGTCTGAAAAAACAAAGAAGGAAAAAAATGTCAAGTTTCTACTGTGTGCAGAGGAAAGATATGCATGTCAGCCGATATAAATACATATTTAGCACCCCTTTCTATTGTTTCCCAGTGGAATCAGTGAGGGGGAGTTATAAAACGTGGGTCTAGGTAATAGGGCATCATAAATTGGTCATTAGGACGGTAGCGAAACGCAGTGTGAACCTTTAAAGTATCGAAGTGTCCAATCCTTCTCTAGTTCATCCAAGGTTACATCGTCTGCATACGCTTATTTATGGCCTACCCAACATCCTATACCGGATGACTCAGGTCTTTGTAACAATTCGTCTAAATAAACATTAAAGAGGAAAGGGGAAGCAATACTCCCCCCTGCCTTATTCCATTGGAAGCACTAAAAGATTCTGAAGAGGTATCCTGCCAAAATGTTCTTATCCTCTGTCGTAGATATTGGTTTAATCAAATTCTAAGATCCAGAGCTGGGATTTCCCTGTCTTGCAATAACAAAAACAGTTTATTATGTTTTACTAGATCAAACGCTTTGGAAGCGTCTAGTAAGCAAGCGTAAACAACAGATTTGTGATTCCTGTAATACTTCACCACTTCCTTCAAAACAATAGTACACATGGTGGTGCTCAGTTTTGGCTTAAAAGCAAATTGTAACTGTGCAGTATTTAACAACTCACTGTTCCTCATGAGGAATATGGTGTCAAACAATTTGCTTATGGATTTTGAAAGTGCAATGCCCCAAAAGTTATTTTGGTATTAAAATCACAGTGGCAGAAACTAATAGATCTGGGTGAAATCCATGTATAAACATAGCACTCAACAATTTAGCAATCTCTCTGTGGTAACTGTCACTTGCATATATCAGATGGCTAGATACATATCCAGAGTCACCATCACTTTTTTCATGCTTTAGCTTAGACACAGCAGCCTTTACAACATCATCAGATATAAAATCAAATTGATCGTCACAGCTTTTCAGATGTATAGAGCAAGCATTTAATCCTGTTCATATACAGTGTGAGTCAACTGGTACAATGTTATACAAGTCTTTGTATTTGCTGGCAAAAGAGATTTGCAATTTCCATGGGGTCCGCATTTCCATTTATGGCACATCTGGGATGAGATGATGATTTGTTCATTCGTTTTATCTCATTGAAAAAAATCTCTGTGTCTGTTGTCACCTAGTGCAGATGCAAGTTTATCATTTCTAAGCTGATTTTCCTTACTTATCAATCTCCTTACAGCATATACATATTTTAGCCTAGCATCTTTCATGTACTCATACAGCAAACCAGTCCCAGGCTTTCCAGCATACTTCCACGTATTGTACCAAAAGACATTGTCCTCCTTATATGACCTAACATGGTCATTCCATCCTGATCTTTGTTTTCTGCCTTGACACTTTCTAGGGAATACATTATCTGCTAAGAGACATATCTGCACTAGATTTTTACACCATTCATTCAATTGTTCACGATGGTGTGAGTTATCACAGTTAATGTCTTCACAATAATACAGCTCTCTCCAAGAGTCTTAAATTAGGTCAATATATGCCCTCTTAATATGATATATTTTTTCTGATCCACTTTTCGCCATGAAAATGCGCTTGCAGTTCTTCAACATGTTCAAAGAATTCTGGGAAGAACATACAGTCACTGAAGAGGATTCGATGTAAATATGAATGGGTCTGTGATTAGACATATTGAGTGGGTCATCAATTACACCAGCATGTTGTATCGCATCACTGAATTCCATGCTGACACCAAAGTGATCTATGCTCGAGAAAGTATAATTCACATAATTATAGTCAGATTCAGCAACATCCAGACTCCACACATGGGTAATTCCATACCTAGCAGTTCAGCACATGCTGATTCTGTCTGCTTAGGTCGACATTAAAGTCACCACCAAATATAATGCAATGGATGGAATGACTGTTTTTGTACATGGCTATATCAGTCTTTCAATTTCATCACATGCGTCCAGAAATTGGCCATCAATATAAGTCTTACTATAATTATCACAGGGCAGGTAGCAATTTATAATGCTGAGCTTATTTTCTCCATAACTGTAATTAATGCCAGTCTTTTAATTGGAGTTAACATCCTGCATCTTGTTGACGTATGGGGCTAAAAGGATGGCTACACCACCGTATGGCCTACCCTTGAGTATTTCACAATTCTAAATCCCTGATATTCCAAGGGCTTTCCCAAGTTCACTGGTGTTAGCCAAGTCTCCTGCAGTAGTAGGAAGTCAATATTATGAGTATCTAATAGCCTGTTTGTGTATTGGATTTTAGTATCACCCAATCCAGTACTATTATATGAGACTATGCACAGTTTTTCATTTGTTTGTGAATCCATGTTAATCTTTAGTTAAGGAGTCTCTACTCTCACTTAGAAATTTTCTGTCAGAGAGAAACCAGTATGTGGAATTTAATAGCAAACGATCAGATTTTCGAATTCTTAGTACTGGAGTGCCTCAGGGGTCAATTTTGGGACCCTGTTATTTATTATTTATATTAATGACATCAACATGGTAACCACACTTTTTAAGCCGCTTATCTATGCTGATGACACAGCACCTTCCGCAACTCTCAATACATTTGGCAATGTCAATCAAAATTTTGAAGATAAAATCAATATTCGGAGACCACCACACAAAAAGATGGCAGTCGTAGGCAAGGCTAAGAATGTGCCTTTCAATGGAGCACAATGCTTTGCCAATGTGTTTGCATCCAGACTTGACCCAGACCTTGAGCAGGAGAGCCTGAATGTCAAACTGGCACTTGAGCTAGTCACTGATTTCATTAATTTAGATGATTAAAATTAATATAGACCACATTACGCGGTCGCGCCGGTGTCCCTCGGACTGGCGGACCCTCGGACTAGCGGACCCTTGGACTGGCGGGCCCTAGGCCTCATGGACCTTCGGACTGGCGGGCCCTCGGACTAATGGGATTGCCATACTGTGGAGGGACAGGCTGGACAGTCTATTATCTGGATACTTCATTTGATTGGCTATGTGGCATACAAATTACTCTTGGTGCTAAGAAAACATGTGATTTTTTGTTTATACATGCCCTACGAAAGAAAATGAGGAGACTTATCTGGATATGTTGGTGACTTTTTTGGAATGCCGACACCAATAACACTAATTCACTTTTTGGGGGACTACTTCAACTTTCTGCCACGAGAATGACCTATAAGTATTGCATTATTGCTCAGAAAATGTGTTGTACATACTGGCACAAGGTGTCGACCATACCGAACTGAGTCATAGCGCTCTGTATACCTCTGGTGACATACTTGTGAACAACCGATCAAGTCGGGCAAGGCAACTGTTAAACCTGGCTGGTCTGACATCGCTCGATCATGTTTACAGTATATCCAGAAAGATATGCAGGTAGCCCTAGACAAGGTGAACTCTATGACATGATGAGATCGACTCGTGCAAGATGTAAATTGGCTATTCGTTACCTCAAGCGGCATGAAGCTACCCTGCGAAGTGACATATCGGAGAAAACTCATGGATTCTATAGTCCAAGAAAGTTCTGAGATGAAATTAAGAAAATGAACTCTTATGTTATGTTATATTATCAATGATTGATATGCGTAATAAGAAATAAATATGTTCCGAGTTCTGTACCTTCTACTTATGTGTCATTTATCCCTCCCCTACGGGCATTATCTGCTAGTGCATATTTTATTGCCATTTTTCTAGACACTGCATACTACCCTAGGGCCATTAGACACTCCCCTTTTAGTCTAACAATGTCCAGAGTCTCGTCTGAGGCTTAATCAGCTGATATGACCCACTGCCATAGGCAGATGTAATGATGAGCATGGTGTTATGCGACCGACATCCAGCTGAGATACAGCACATGAAGAGTGGCCTGGGTGGGCTGGCTATCTGCTATCTAACCCAGGACTGTTAGAGGAGCTGGCAAGGGCAGACACTTTAACCACTATAGGCCACCCAGGAGCCTAGAAAAAAAAAACATTGGCTCCAGTGATCGACCAACCCTGCAGTTGTGACGCTAACATTTTCTAAATCCAAAATATGGAAAAAAAACTATTTTCTCTCATCGGCACCAAGCTTTTTCCCACATATTTCCATGCCAGATACTTATTATTTTCATGGCTAGATAATCTTACATAGCTACGCTTTCTTCCTGGTTCAATGAATCGCAGCCATACAGACATTTTTCTAGGACTAAGTTACATATTGACTATTGAATTAGCACCTTGCTAATGCGGCCATTCCTCCATTGAGGCCAAAACTTTCACCTCACTTCAAATATTACCTAATTACTTCACGATAGGCCACCTCACTATATGGACCACCTCAAGAGACAAAAAAGTTATCATTGTCGAAAAATCACTCATCATCTTGAAAAGCCAACAACAAAACGTAAAAGCATAATTCATAATCTTTAATATTACTTTTTGCATGAGTAACATGATATTACATTCACATGATACAATAACATAAATATAAATGTACAATGCTAAATGTCCTAAGCGAAATCAGGAGAATATGTCTAGATATAAAGAGTCCATAAATGTTATTCAGTGTGTCAAGAATTTTTCTGGCTTTCTGAACTTTTTGATTCTTTTGATGCTACGTCTTGCATTTCTTGATCTATTCTTTCTTTGGCTCGGACAACCTGCAACAAATAATGAACAATTTTTAGGCCTAAGAATTAAGGACTTTGTACAGTCTTTGCCTATTATAGCCAAAGTTATGTTTTTCTATAAATTATGTAACAAACATTTTTTTCTCTCCAAAAACAGCAATTTAATTGAAATAATAATTCAGTATTTATTTGGAAATTCTAGCATGAAAATTCTTGGACGATTCATAACGAGACTGTTTTTTTTAGTTTTCTCTCACCTTCGACTGAAGATAAAATGAACCTCCTTTACTCCTCTCGTTAACTGCGAATAAGTGTTCATAATTTTTCAATACTATTTCTGGGTCTTTAGTGTCTTCTACATTCAATATCTGTTTGGCTTCCTGTGTAAAAATAAATACATAAATAAATGAAATAGATGATTTTGATAGCTATTCATTTTTCCTATAAATCAAACTGGTAATCAAATAGAATACTCATATTTTTGCTAGATCTAATTGCTTGTTTAAACAAAGATGCTATGTCAATGGACAGGAATCTTTACAGTGAATTAAGATTGTGACAGTTGTTTCTCAAGCAACACATCAGCACTTGGCCTACCTGTAATGTCATTCCGCTAATAGCATTATTTGCGGCAGTGTTAGCCGTTCTCCCCGATTGTGATGACCTTGCTTGAGCAGCCTGCTGACTTGCTGTCATTTCTTGCCTCACTGCTCGAACAAATGCCCGCCCCACTATCTGCGCCCCTGTCACTATAATTTGGGCGATGTATTTTGCCTGAAATGACCAAGATGGCAAGATGCAAACAAAATTAAACAAATATAGTTTTGATTATAACAGTCTTTACTTAGCACTGATCATATGCAGAAAGAATTCAAAATCACCCTGATACTTCATGACCCACTGAATACCTAAATGCACTTTAACCGTAAAGGGCACTGAACTCAGTTTGCAAAAAAAAAAGTTTACTGTAACAAAACATTGTGATTTCAATTGCATTTATTGCTTTCTCGGCTCAGCCTGGTGTCAGTCGAGTATAATACAATGTATAATATATGCATATATATAATACAGACTCAGCTGCAAGCCTAATTAAGTGGTCATAATAGTGAGGTGATCATATTAGAAAGGTCATTCATAATGGCCAGTGGGCAGTTGCCCCAATGCATCAGTATTTTAAAGCTCTTCCTTATGCATCCTTACATTATAGCGGCCAGAGGGCGCCCTCATGATAGATACACGGAGATAGTAAGCTATTGTGTCCTAAATCCTCACTTTCAATCTAGGTAAACGTGTCCAACTAGCGTCGACAGAAATATATTTTGGCGTTTGTGTATATTATAACCATCGACCTGCAATGACCTCACTTAGCTGGGGCAGTGATGATGCAACCAATAGCCAATTGAACCATTAGTATTGAACCTTATCTCCAGTCTAGCACACCCGCAAAATAGTACATAATACACCCATGAAAGGTTTCCTATAACTATTTAAATTCAAGGCGGACTAAAATTTAGTCTTCTGTAAATAGGCCCTATGTTATGAATAACTTGATTATAGATATCTAGTAGCTAGGATTCATGATAAATGTCCATTTGTTTTCGCCAATTTTCATGTAGCAGTACAGAATAGACAGAAATGTCACTGCATGATATGTCAAACCCCAACTTTCTAACCCATAAGAACCACATTTTTTACCAGATAACTGCATTCCCGTGATGACGTCATACTCACGTGTCGACAGATCGCGCGCCTGTGTGATGGAAATAGGCGATCGTTCACAGAATCACCCGAGCACGCAACGATCCGAAGCAACGGACACGGTCAGGGAAAAAGAGCAATGGGTACCTTCAGAAGCCATCAATCAAGCATGAAAGCAATAACAGGCTGTAAAATTTAATGAACATCATGTTCATACATACTAAGCGGCATTGCAAAATACATCGGGAAAGCTATCACAGATTTTGGCAGGAAGGCCGCATAACCCAGGAGGCGACATCACTCTTGAAATCGAGGTGATAGTTTGGTTTTGGTTATGACCACAGTTGCATAGCAGCCATGCTGGATTTTTCTCCCACTTAAAAGACAAAATGCACTAGTGTGAAGGATAAAAGAATTGACAAGTTGTCTCTACACTGCAAGATTACCCCTACATGTTAGTTTAAGTTTTTAAGAAGGTATTGTCTTTGATTTCATCACAAAATTAACTTGGCTCAGTCAGCGAAGGCTATGTCCTCAGTCGGTGCTGCTTACACAGTGCACCGACTGTGTAAACTCGGTCTAGTATCGGCTAAAAAAAAGTGAACTCCTCAACTCCTATAGTTTTCGCTGAAATTGATAGACTACTCACCATCAGTGGAGATGACATAATTTTAAACGTACGTCCCTCACAGATGTCACCCTAATATCAAGTTATATCAAGTTAGAAATCCATACAAATAATTCTTTGTGTAATTATCCTTATCCGGTGCTAGCTGTGTTTCAGTGTGAAATATAGTGTGATTTCGCTTGGCATAATTATTGCAACGTGTGTTCATTAATTCTGACTAGAACTGTACGTTGATATCTACACTGACTTTCCAAAGATAGAATTTTCCAGGCCTGACAATAATCTTCTAAAATATATATCCAGCAGTTTTCAATTTCATGAACGACCTTCTACAAATCTGTCATTCATGATTCACTAAAGAAGTTGATGGTTCCAGAAAACCGGCTGATGTAACTTCAAAACTACGTCATACAGGCTTACACAACACCTTGATTTCACTATTTGACTACTTGCTGCTTCATCTAAAACCAACACACAAAGTAAGTACATAGGCTTGTTTTTAAAAGCAATATTTACCATATTTTTGGAAGTGACAGCTAAACTTCAGGATCCATGTGGGTGACAATGGCGGCAAGGTCAAGGACGATCAACAATCCGATAGAGTGCAGGGCAGTTCTGCTATGCATTAGCGACACCTAGAGACTTACGTAAATAGGAAAAGAAAGGGGTCAAGGGGGGCAGTTTGGCTACTGCCATGCATGGCAACATGATTTTGGCTATTGATACACACACAGGGCTATCTTCGGGCCAATTCTCGTAGGGGCTAACTTCCTTACATGGTGCCTACCTCACGTGGGCAGGTGCTGCCGGTTTCTGAATGCCCCAATCCAACTGGACTGATGGGTGCAATGTTTATTAAATACTATTTAGTCAATGGCACAGGAACGTTTATCATATACGAAATTAAGAATATTTGATATTCAGGTTAGGAATATTTGAATAAAACAATTTGATTTGAAAACTATTTTCGCGCTAAGCAGATCCTGTGTGGCCAGGCCGCTGGGATACGAGTTCCCCTGCCCTATATTTCCCAATTCCATCACTGGGCTTTCCTTTTTTTTGGTGAATTCTTTTATTGACTTAATCACAGCAAATAACAACAATGCAAGATATTTTGCTTTCAAAATGCTTCTTTTTTTTTGGTCTTTTTATTCATTTTTTTTTTCTCCAATATTGCATGGTGATCATCATTCAAAGGAATGAAAATTCCATCTTGTCACCAGCAAAAAAAATATATTAGAAGAAAACTTATATTTTACATTTTGTACAAACAATGAGGAAGGTCCTAACACACTGTCAGAGCAATAAGTTCCCTCACAAGTTGGCCGTGCTTCAAAATTCTACATCAACACAACTGTACATCGTACAAACTCTCGCAACAGGCTTCATCGTACTTCACTGTGTGTCTCCACAAAATAAAATATGCATATCCCAAAATATACAACAGCTAAATAGTAACAACAATCTTATTACAATATCTAAGCTAAGACAAAAAACAATATTTTTCTCATTTTGAAATTTTTTTTAGATTTTTCATCTGTATGCAACAATGTATATATACTGAAGAGCAAAAAAACCACTGCCAGTGTTAATTAATCACACAAATCCAGAATCCTCAAAAAAAAGAAGAAGATAAGATCAGTATTGCGTATATGCGAGAGAGCACGAGTCCTCGGTAAATGTTCTACCAGCGACAATGAAAGCTCTAAGGCACGTTACTACAGACGCACAATTTCGACTTATCCACCTGGTTGCGGAGTTTGTAGTCGCTGTACAATAGAGAAGCCTCGGCACAAACTTGCAAAGAACTACATTAATGATTTAACACATACATGAGGGATGAAATACAAGTAGCTACTAGCAACAAAATTACAAAGTCAGCAATAAACCCAATATCAAGCTTAACTTAATATCAGGCAAATGATGATCACTGTGTATTATTACTAACACTTCGACAGGCAAACAATGTCAGCATTTTCACATTACGCAGTTCATCTTAAACACATTTTCCTTTATCAAACCTTAAAGACATGAACACTGCCTGTATCTTCTAAACTATCAACTGTATTTACTGTATTTCATTATCAAAAAAACCAAACTGCTGAAATTAATTGTAATATTAACGTGTTTTTTTTTATTTTGGTGTTTATAGTTCATAATTGATCAAAAAAAAAAAAAATGGAAATTTCACTAACAATTTAAATCTTAAATGCAAAAATATCACTGGCTAAAAGTTAGAATAAGCATCTACGAAGACAACATCTTTGCTGCGAGACATCGGCAACTGTTGATATGTATCTTACAAATGCGTAATTCACGAAGTATCAGATTACTTTGAATTAGCATGAGCAGAAATGCAAACAATTAATACAAAACACACTGAGGTTTGATTAAACATAATTAATCAACGGACGACTTAAGCAACATTGAGTAACAACCATTTAAGCTTATTCCTTAATATCATTGTGATTCACAACTTCCTTATGATGTATAGGTCTTTCACTGGTGCTGTTTGCGAGCGCACGTCTCGCAGCGCTCATGTGGGACTTGTTCCATCCTCGCTGCTCACTAAACTCCGTCACACGAATCAAAAAAGGATGCAAGTGTCACTAACGATTCACTATCAACCACAAGTAATATCAATAACCGTATAATTACTGCTTAAATAGCTGGATTTGATCCACAAAACAGTCCAATACATTACACTGGCACATTTGACAAAATGATGATTAAGACATTGGAAACTGACAGCGAACGGATTAATATGAACGTGATGATGTCTGGTTGGCATAAACAGACCTCTAAGGTATAATGCCTCCTGGAAAATCAGAAGGCATACAAAGATATGAACAGATGAAGAACACACAAGTATACTACATAATGACATACAGGGATGGCTTATTGCTCCGTCAACACATAAGGACATTTTTCTCCTTGTTTCTTTAATCGCGGGGCAGGATCCTAGGTCATCAACATTGGGGTATCAACAACATGAAACTTTTTCGTCATCGTGCAATCAGCTAAGTGCCCTTTCTTTGACAATAGGAGGGCTTCAGGTTCAGTATCATTAATTTCACAAGTCCTGGTCGGTCATTTCCTTGACCCCAGGAGTTCACATTTATTGCACAACGTTACAGCATTTTCAGCAAACACCGACCTCGGTGAAGTATAGCATTTCATCATCGGCCAGAACCAGCTGGTTAACTACCCTTTCTCACCAACATCTGGCTTTTTAAATCAGCATTACTGGTCCGCCTCGGACCTTCTGGAATATATTCACATCAATATTTCATTGTGCAATTTGACTTGGCATCGAAGAGAGATGCAACTCGCATGTTCATAGCAGACGGTGTCCCTGCTGAGACACCGCAAATGTCAAGACTGAAGTCTAGTCTTTTTAAAGTCTTAATAACACCTTTCTCTCAACATACACTCACACAATTACATCTCAAACACTCATACATCCTAATTATGCATTACATCAATCCTATAAAACAACAAGGAGTCTTTCAAATATTTGTAAACATAGATCATGATCATTAACGACCTGCGGATCCTATTACATCAGTTGCATTTCATCTTAAAACCTCACAACAAGCTCAGATACAGAATTCAAATAAATAACATCAAGATCATTGCTTACTTGTTAAGTATGCAGGACAACTAAATTATTTTCCAGTGATGAGGACCAATAGCGGATCCCACGAGACTGAAAATCACGATTGAGGCAGATATATCGAACATCATTGTGCGACCTTATGCAAGGTTAACTACTGACATTTACAAGTCTCATTATTAACACAGTAATTACTATGAGCCAGAATTGACTGGATTTCACTATGCAAGGACTTGTTGCCAAGGCTTGCATTAAAATCTTATTGTATTGCTGAAGACCTGGCTTTCACAATATTTTCACAAACCCAAACATGACTTGTGTGTCAAAAGCAAACAGTGCAAAAGGTCAGATCTTTACATAATAGACCACCTGGATCTTCTCATCATTTTACATTCATCTCTCAGACACCCAACCTTTCCTTCATATTCCTCCCTTTTTGATTTTACCACATTATCAACCCGTATTTCACCATTTTACACATTAATTGACAATATAATCACACAATGTTGTTGGTGTACCTTATGCGTTTAAGATCATATCTCACGATTAATTCACAATCTTCATTATAAATAATACTCTCTGGCACATAGTCAACAGTTCTGACTGGTTGTAATCACATTTCCGGTCACTACGGACCTCATACAAAGGTGGGGAAGTGTATTTTCATAAAATATCTAGCGGTATTGACACTTGTGATTGAGCAAAGATTTTGTAACTCAGCGATGGATCATTTGTTTTCACTTGTTCAGCCCTTCAATAATTCTCTACAACTATCAAGCAAAATACAAAACATACAAGGTGCTGACATCTCTTCACTCTTCACGGCTAATTACACTGTGAAATTGCACTACCTGCAGCGAAAAAACAAATACTAGAACGCGCAAACCCTATCTTTACTTGTAGCAATTTCAGAGTTTATCAGAATGCTTTGTCGAGGAATGTTGAACTCATCTTTAAACAGATTGGGTATTGTTGAACGAGTCTAGCGATGGAATGTGGACATTAGAGAGACTAGCCTTTAGAGGGACATTTTCCAACAGGTGGCACCATCAGTATATTCACCTTTCTCCCATTACGTCATCATTCAAGATGCCAGCTAAACATTCACACCAAACAGAGGAAGGTGTATTTACTGACAGAGCCTACTGTTGATTAAAGTTTCCCATTTCAATGTATTGAACTCTGTAAATTGCCTTTGGTATTTTCCAAATTTCTACTATCTTTATCTCACTAAAAGTTTTGCTACTTATACCTACTTATACCTTCAATAAATCATCTAACTTTCTAAGGCGTGATCAGGAGGATCACGCTTTATAGAATTAATTAATAAACTCTACATGGATCTTCCTGATCTCGCCTTGAAGCGGAACTTTGTTATATAATGCGACTGACAGGTTAAAAACGAGGTCATTGACACTGAACATCATCTTTGATAAAAACTGACCTCCATCACGCACTCTCGGAAATAACTGTTTGCAAGATCACACAACATGACATATCTATTCTACTAGCGCTGATATCTTCGTCATACTTTCTCACTTCCATATCATCAAACACGCACTGAGCAGGGCTGACAACTGAGCTTTTTTTCATTACTAAACACATCGTGGTTGGTGATGACTCGGGCACAAACATATTCTCTTCCGACCATTTTTTAAAAACTACAATTGCGTCAATTAATCTTGCATTAATTGAAATAGCACCATTGATAATTATCCGCTGTGCATGGTAACTCATCCTGTTTAAAATGAACATAAAGACTTTTGCCAACAGACAGTCACTGCATAGTTTTCTCAATTGGAACAAGAAACGCTTGATGCTAAAGATCTACCACAGGATTCTGCTCGACTACATCATATCTACAACTTAATGGCACGATTCCGGGCAAGAATAATTACGATAAAAGGTCTACAATTTGCAGAACAAACCAGAAGAATTCAATCAGGAAGACTTGCACTCAGGACACATATCCTTCCCCCCCCCCTTCTTTTTTATTTTCTTATCTCAGATCTATAACAAATTTTTTGCGTTAAGATATTTAAAATGGAACTTATAGAAGCAACTGAAGGATGTCTTGTATCTTTTCATGAGTGTCTACAATCGCGGCTAATCTTTAAAATTATTTTGCTTGGTGATTATGCTTATCCCAGCAGAAAGATAGGAAGATGGTTTCATTAAGCATGACCGACAGATCGATAAAAATTGCAATAGAGTTTGCATCAAAGACCACCTAACTGACGATGGTAATACAGTCCGTTTGAATTGACACTCAGAATATTAACAATAACAGTATTCCCTTAAAAAGGTCACATCATTGACCAAGCACTAAACTTTTTATGCTAAAATAAAGATACCTATAAAATCGACAGGTCAAGTAGAGTTCTCAAAAAAACCACAATTTTTGTTAGCACCACGTATGGAAAAGCACAAGCCTTGTATAGGGTATCAACTGTTTTCATATTGCTAAGTTTAAATCTATCTGACAAGACTATCATTAGCACAGCTAAGCTGTGTCTGGTTTATGACACACTGGGAATTGAGCGTGAATGTTGAGTTATCTATCACAACACGGCTAGATCGAGAATCTTAAGGAAGATTTGCAAAAGAGAGGATTGAAGTCAACTGCAGTTCTCACAATAATTAATCAAAGGTATCATATATAAATAAATAGCGAAAATGACAAGCCCTGCTTTATTGGTAAAATGAGGCATAAAAGCTCCAGATTGAAGACATCAACAAATAAATACAATAAATTAAGTAACGGGGAATATTTTCCACTGTTCTGTAACAAAATGGAAGCATCTTTGAGTTGAGAAACAAATGGTGGGAAATATGCACTGTCATTCATTCGGAGATTTCAAATGCATTTTGTGCAACTCAAACAAAAAACAACTAACATAATAATCTTCACCAAAGGCGACTAATACTACTGGATTCATTTGCGTTTGGTCATGAAGGCTAGAAACTGCAGGATTTTATCAGAAAATACTCTGTGCTTGCAAACATATCTAAGACTGTCCAGATCGTGTCATTTGTTCGTAGTGTACTAGAGCTTTAAATTAATACAAATTGCGTACCAGCCGTGGCATTACGGCACTTTGCTATTAAACAAGATGTTACCCTTTCACATTGCTCAACTTCAACAAACAAAATCACAGTCTCAAGTAAGCGGTACAAGGATCTACTAAAGATACCCAGCTTAGTTTTAGAAGTACTATAGTTAGCATAAACCCAAATTACTTAGCGGAAAGCTAGTCGTGAGCAAATAAAATCCAGGTCGCCAAGCGGTGGCGCTATCTGTCAGATCCTGCAGGTCAGCAGCAGTAGCAGGTGTCACCTCTTGTGGAATTCTCTTTCAACAGTGGAGAACTCCAGTGGAATTCACATTCATCATACTTCATATATACATCACTCATGCACTCAAAAATATTACATCACTGCAGTATCTAGTGGTCAGGAGATATTCGCACTGTCATAGACCATAATAAGTTTCTTGATATGGGCAAGCTTGCGGTGTAGGTAGTCCCACCGTTTCCGTTGTTTTAGGTATGAAGTGTCCTTCTTGACTATTCTGTACTGATTGAAAATGTCATTCTTGATAATCTGGAACAAATGGAAAAATATTTGTTACAATGACATTGTAAAATCTGCTTTCTTCAATATTATCTACATCATTGGTAAGGAAAAGACATTTAGAGTCTTCGCTCATACTCATAGTCTTGTCACCTGCCTTTCGCTATTGATCAGCTGAATTGTCTCGAAGCAATAACACAGCATGCTTGTAAATATATTTGATGCATCTAACAGGATTCGAACACTCGAGTGGAACACATTCAATGCAAACAATCTCAAAGCGAGCTGCCTTGTACATTTGTAGAGACAAGATGTCAGAAAGGTTATCAGTTCACTGATGCACTGGATATCTCTGACATTGTTCAAACTGATTGTGTTAAGTACGATCATCTCCTATGTCCCTTATCTACCCTGCGAGTTTTTATTGAGTGTTCTTCTCAATATATCGACTGATGCACCAAAACAAAAGCTGGCGCAGTTCAATCACAAACGCTAACGCAAAGCTCCAGGGCTCAATATAAGCCAGTTTGCATGGCAAAATGCGAGGCAAATATTAGCATGACTAAACATCTGCAAAATTGTGTAGCAGTTTAGTGCTTGTCAAACTTCTTGCCCATAAATTTGACAATTGCTTCTGTCACCCAAAAACTACTAATTATTCACATTTTCTTTGAGCACTGAGTATGTAGATAAGTAAACCGATTCCACATGACATTTCACAGCCCTTGGACGACTTTCATCATCATTACAATCAGATGCAAAGAACGATATATTTGATTTTAAAGGACAAATAATTGTAACATATGCATTTCAAATGACAATAAGCTTACTTCATAGTCAGTAGTGCCTTCCTCCTGTTTCCGTAGCGACGCCTCCAGCTCCTTGAACTTCCGCGTCACTTTTTCAACGTCAGAATGGAGTTGTCGGTACTCTTCGTACTCAGAATTGAACACCGTTTTGTACTTTTGCCGTTGTTCCGGACTTGTAATCTCATTAAACTCACTGAAAATAAATGACAAATGTATAAATTTATATGTTCTGCAAGTTAAGACTCTACTTTTCTAATATCAATATTGATCCATATTGGACTGTCCCAATATCAAGTGAATGCTTCAGATTAACAACTGACCATAAATTCATTCAAAAACAACAAAAAACACTCCAATACCATGCTATATATTAATGATTTTATAAGTTTAGCAATATATAACTACAGCACTGGCATGCTAGTCTACTATTAATCAATAAAGGTGGTACAGTAAATCCAAGGTCTAAGTGATTTTCTGGCATCATGTGTCAACGACCTTGGTCCGACGCTGTTCAAACATTGTCGCATGGTGCGAAAAGAATTATCACTCTATTATCAATGTTTTTCAAGATATTGTCAGCCAAGCCTCGAGTTCAGTCAGCTCATAAACAAAACGCCAGTTAACTGTCTAAGGTTGGCCGATGTTACATCCAACTATGAAGCTATCCCTGAACATAATATAACAGTCAGGCATTTTTTTAATGTAATCTGTGCGACTCAAGTTGAGAGACTTTCATTAAGATCTGAAGGTCAAGGACAAAGAACTGTTCAAGCAAACAATAATTCTGACGGCGTCCTGCCTGGGCTAATGCTTTTTAACTATCTCATCCTAAATATCACATAATTTCCTGGTCGTGATTTTTTTTGGTCAAATGGGGCAAGTATCAGGAAATGTGTTAAAAGACAAAGTTACGAAATATGCCCCGGTACGGGAGAGTCAGGAACACACATCGAACTGACAAGACTTTTCATTAATCAAAGAAGACATATAATGATACAGAATACTAGAGTTACTCACAGCACATAATCAGGTATTTCAGAAGTAGATGAAGCCAGTGATTTAGTGGAACTTTTGATAGCCGGCTTATCATGGTTCTGGTTGGGCCGACTACTGGAGTGCTTCTGGCTACTATGACGACTGGCCGACTGAGACACGACAGGCTGTACCCGGTCCTCCCTGTGGCTGGAGCCGTTATTGCGATGCTGGCGGCTACTGAGATCAGCGAGGACCTTGTGTTTGGGAGACGTGGCAGGGGGTTTGGTGGTTGGGGGAAGAGCAGGCTTGGTGGGAGAGGGGATGGAAGAGTTGACTGGGGAATAAGAGTTTGACGTCTTGGAATTGAAAGAAGTGGAATCAGGCGTCGTCGTGGTGACGCTAGGACTGTGCTGGGTCGTGCTTGGAGATGGCATCTTCTCTTTTTCGCCCGTCCATCTGTAAGACGGAGACGGTCGCTTACTCTCGTGAGCCACACGCTGCTTCTTGGAAGGGTGTGGATCTTCGTCCGTTGTACTGGTCGGTCGTTTCTACATACAAATTTATAAATTACTTATCTAGATCTGTCTCACTACTATTATCCTCTTTATACACTGCAGTAATATTATTTACAGTTATCAGATCAAGACATTCATGAAATTCATGACCGAATTACTGTACCAAACATTGCAGTCATACTAAATTTTGAAACACTTACTACATAAAATCCTTTATGCATTTCATTATTAATTCATTATTTATGTTATGTTGTATGGCATAGTTTAACTTGAACAACTGTGCACACAGCACTCATTGCATATGCGCCACCAGCTTTCAACAACATTCAAGCAAGACTTCCCCGTTAGCTGTGATTGTAACTAGAGACTCACATGGGAGCTGGAAGGACTGCTTCCTTGGCTACTGTTGCTATGGGCAGGAGACAGAGCAGGAGAACTTCCTGCAGATGGCGTTGTTGTTTCCAGTTGTTGCAACCGTCTGAAAAGAGACACAGGATCTCACTGAGACTTGACATTTCTCCTGCTTTATTACGTCCGTTGTTTTATATAGCAAATGCTTTAAGAAGCCTTCCACATTCCACTTACACCAAAACTTTTTTTTTCACGTTTTGCTGCACATCAATTGCTTATAAAGGTCATTCTATATTCTACATATTATTGCCTTTTCATATATAACAAAACTCAATTTATTTTAAGTGCAAGCAAATAATTATTCTTTTCTAACCTTGCTGAACTTAATGAGCATGTGTCACGGTTGTGTAATAAATAAAGAAAGACAATATGAGCAATGTAAACGACATGTCCTCAGCTGTCCAGATATCTGAGATACACAGCATTACGAAATGCAATTACATGACATTTCCTTCGTAACAACTCAAGACAAAACATAATCTTTGTTCTCGGCAAATTGTTACGACCGCATGCGATGTAACAGAACCATAACAGCATCACAAGACGTCTGTGACAACACGCAGGATGCTCTGAGGGCACATAAAAGGACAGCTGGGTAAAATGGCAACGGTTCTATCAAAATTAATACCTTTTGAGAAGCTCCCTGTCCTGGTCGCTATAGGCAGGCCAGTCCGATTTCACTTCACTGTACAGATGTTTTTGCAAAACAAAGGAGTTGTCTTTGGCTAGTTGGGCCACTTGTTGCAAGACCTGCGATAAGGAATGCTTGTACTTCTCAGGAACACCGTCTGAAAAATATCACCGAGTGGTAAAGATGTGAACACCACATTATGCATGCAATAGCAATGTCAGTGCAGTCCAATGCCAGCCTAATCCCCACACTATGTTAATGCCGACATATTTTGCCTTTTTCTCCCTGCTCATTTTTTCACTGACATCCACATCATTTTGCTGTCAATCCGAAGCAAAAATTGATTTCATAACAGGCTTCTTTTTTAGATGACACTTAAATAATTTGAATTTCACAAAACCATTTAATACGGCACACCAGCATTTCATAATTATACCTCAGCGGGCATTAAAAAAATCAGTCAAAAAAAACTATAACCTTCCCACTTCAACGACAAAACAACAATTCAATACTTATTCGAAAATATTTTGAGTTTCCCATAAGCACATACATTCCACTTTAACTTTTGCATGTTCAATGGTGCGAAAGTACTTTATATACCATAAAGCTTTTGTTTATCATAACTACTACAGATTTTAATGAATGGCCGTGTCAATAAACTCAAAAGAGGACAACCTCGAGGCCCAATTACTGATCCCTAAGTCCATTGAAGCAATAATAACCTAATGAAACTTCGTATATCTCGATGCTTGTATAATTGAATAGATTTTATAATTTGCATAAATGAAGACTCACCTTTGTGTAATTTAAGCATAAGTTCAGGCTTCTTGTAGGGCCTTATAGCAAGTAAATGGATAACTCTCTCCCTGGAAAATAAGTCAATTTAATATTAGTCCAATTGAAGGTCATGTTATGGGGCAAAGAATGCACAAACACCGTAGACCGTTTTTGCACGCACAAGGTCATTTTATGGCACAAGGTCATTTTATGTTACTCTTATTATCGGTAGATTTCATTGCAGTATACATGCAAGTTGTGATTAATGCAAGAAAAACTTCCACAGCATAATACCTCAATAAAAGTTGTGTGCAAATGACCTTTCTGATTATGGCCACCCTCAATTCAAATATATAGACAGCACAAATGTTAGTCCCTTGATTAATTGTGTAACATGGGTGGACTCCTCCTCTCTCTCACCTCATCAATCAACCCTCGATAGCAGCAAGGACTTGCCTTAGAGGGCTGCACTTTCCATATCTATCTATCTATCTATCTATCGATTAAGACATGGCCATAGTAGAGTGCACAATAATTTAGATCAATTAAATTTTAGCTGTTAACACACGTTGGTTATGTTCGAGATTCGGCTCATATAAGATGAAATGCAATTGAATTACTTAGATCTTGGATAAAGCAGGCTTGTCCAAACTCAGTTACTGATGATGAACATCATAATAATTAAATGGGGAGGAAAGTACCACCAGAGGTCACTGCAACCCACGCAGAAGTATTGCTGAATGATTGTATTTTATCTGCTATGGTGGCAGCGCCCTGTTACTTTTCCTCCCCATTGTCTTACTCAGCTGTTCATGTTATTAATGATGATCACCCATCACTCGTTTCACTCGTGTTAATGCTATGATACACATCATATATCTATTCTACATAAACACACATCAGTGAATGCAGTAACGGTGAGTAACTCACCTGTAAGGGAGGTTCATAATAGCTGGATTAGGGGAAGACTTGCCACTGGCAGAGGTGGCGGGACTAGATTGGCTTGAAGGTTTGTTGTAAGAAGGACTGTGGCTGCTGGGCCGGTGGGGGCCGAGCGCCGGAGATTGGCTGGAAGGTTTTTTAATACTGCTCATGTTGGTTGGCGCTGATGTCCGATGCGTTGACACCTGGGGACTGTGCTGGGACAAGTGTTTGTGAGCGCTTGAAGACAATGACTTGTGGTGGTTGCCATGGTTATCCGTCTTTTTGATCACGCGCTTGACCACTTTACGCCCGTTACGTTCGTTCATCTTGATTTCCTGGGCACTGAAATGACAAACAGAAGAAAACATAAGTAAATTGAATTCTCATAAGTAAATTGAATTCTCATAAGTAAATTGAATTCTCATAAGTAAATTTTTTACAACTAGAGAACATTCCCAATATCAAATGTTTAAAAATCAATCCATGAGTCATGGAAAACACCATTTTCTTCCCTAACACAAGTCAAAAATTACATTACAAAGAACACCACTCTAATGCAGACCATTTTTCAACAATTTTTTCACACCAACCAATTAGTAAAGATGAATTTTTTGCAATAACATAGTCTTGACAAAACAACACTTTAACCAAAGCCAATTAACTTCTGGAGGTTTTCCACAAGTTTCAAGTTTGACAAGTTTTTGATGGAAATTGAGAAATGCTTGAGTTGTTTGTTCTTACATTCTGCTGCGAAGGTTCTGAGATTTATAAATCAATAAAGATTTTTTGCAGCAAATTATTCATGGTGGCCCCATTAAAAGTGACCCAGCTCTGCCATTTATTAGCATTAATAGCACCCCGGAGTGACATGGACTGGTCCTAAGATATCAATCTGCAATTTAAGCGTAAATCCTGATCAAGCCAACAGCCATAAATTGTACCTAATGGCTGGATTCTGCAGATACGCTTCATTGACACAGTTGATAAAACCAAAAATTTCCTAGTTTCCAAATTGGTCAACTGCTTAAATAACCACAAGCAATCTCGTACAAACATTTTGAGCAAAATGGCAAAACGTGCCCTGGCATTTGCCGAACAACGCTGCGGCTCTTTGAAATGATTAGCTATCAAATTGAGAAACACTGGTGGTAGATTTGAGTGAGCGTTTGAGTCACATTTCAAGCACTAAGTTAACATTTTTGCGGTACTGCCAAATGCTACGTCATTTCAAATCAAAACTAAGGTCATGGGGTTATTCAAGATTTTGTTGAAATTGAAACACTGCCACGATTTATAACTTTGCTGTCATTCATGGCAACCAGACAAGAGAAGAAACCCAGCCCAATTTCAACATTTGATCATAAGGATTGCTAGTTAGGTGCCAAGCACGATTGGCTACTTCCCGGTGAAGTACAGACCTGAAAAAATTAAAACCTAATAACAGACCATGTAGTAACAATTATTTTGACTTATTTTAAAGCCATAGACAACTGAACCAGGTAAGAGAAAAAATATGACACCAACGAAGTCACAGAAGAACAAGAGCAGAAAGGAATAGAATCTGAAGCAGAACATTTCCAAAAATCAAACCCTACTCATCATTACAATGAAACGGAACATTTAAGACTTCTTCAAAATCTTTTTCTAAGCATTTCTTCCGGGATGTTTAAGTATTCAGGGGCTTCATCATGCTGATCAACAAAAACTTTGTTGTGTTCAAATTCAAGATGTAACTGTCCTTGATAAGAAGTGCCATCATAAGACATTGCACCATCAGAGGTGAATATCATTCATAAATAGATATATATAGATTTTATTGACATGTAAAATATCATAAATGATACATATGTCATTCAGTTAAAAGATAACATGAAAGAGACATTAATGTAAGTACAGAAAGCAATAAAATTTCAATAATCAAGGTTCCAGCCACCAAGTTAACTTATAATACGTGTTTAAAATCCACATACACAATAGAAAAAAATACAAGCCGCTAATAAAAACATTTCACTCTCAAAGTCCAAAACATGACAAGCACATCATAACTAATAAACTAATAAACTAAATTAATAACTGTGTGGATACAGGAGATGGTTTTCTCTACACATCAGCTTGAAGGAGAAATAGAACAGTCAACATAATCAATATTCAATACATTTGTACATAAGATGCATGAATCATAGCTTTGTCATGTACTGATAATCATCGCTGAATCAGTCTGTTAATCACCATACAAGGACTGACAAATTAACCCATCAAGGTGTACAATTAGCATTATAAGCGACACCCAGGGTTAAATTTCTACAATAAACAAGTAATTAAATCATTTACCATAAATTCAATGTTTTCTTCCCACTCAACACAATGCATAGATGCTCGGTATGACAATATTTCACATATTATATTTCAATTAAATTTATTGCCTAATTTTCAGCATTTCACAAGCTATTTTAAATTATTACCTATATGAACCAAACATCTATAATTCACAGAAAACACCATTTGGCAACACACAGCTGTAATGACATTTCCTGCACTACAATAATATTCATAAATTCACAAATAAAATCAGCGTTCATTAAATCTGAGCCCAACAAAACAAACAGATGGGGAGTTTAAAATAGAGAACATGGCTAAGTACACCGTAATCATGAAAATTCAAGATTCACTAAAATATTCGGCATTGATGCACTACATCACCACAAATTCAATCAATAAGCAATATCAGCTGTTCCTTCAAAACCGAAAAGCTACATAGATGCAAAGAAAAACCTATGAAGTGTATATAAAATATAACCATGTATATTAGGAACATCTGTTTATTGATAATTTATATAGAACGCTTATTATTATGAAAATCCCATAGGTTATCAAAATACTTTCATCACATCTACTGGAAAATGTATACACAGGATTGGTAAAATTTTATGAAGTACCTTGAAATCAATATTCGTATAAATCATTTATGAAACGATCAGAAATTCCTGAGACTAATGATAACTAGTAATATCCAAGGTTCCCATACACAATTAATAATTTTTTCCTCAATTAATACATAATATTAGCATCTAGGTTTTACGAATCAAGCGAATGATAAACCTGAGAGGTGTTATGTACTTAGTATAATTATATGACAATGCTACTTTCAAATAAATTCAGACTATTTCAGAGTGAACATCAAAATATGTATCGGTTAAGCACTTTAATTGCTAATTGCAGTCGCATTAAACTGTCGAATCCTTTTCAATCCCTCACTTTTCCCATTTCCAGAGTTAATAATCCATTCTTAGAACGCATTTTGCATTTTGAAGCATTTAATGCGCAGAAATTGTTTGCAGAAGACGTGCAAGTTTTATAATCACGATGTTAAAACATTGAGCATATTTGTTGAGAGCAGATAACGCGATCCTAATTCCATGCCCCTGGCAAATCTGTTTAAGTCTAGAAGGATTTGAAATGTTCCAATTAACTTGTTAAATGCGATCAACCCACACTGAGGCCTTGAAGAAAAAATTCAACGCGGCACAAGTTAATCATAAATTTGTTCACTGAGCATAACAAAATTCTGCACAATCTAAATATCTGAAATAGCATTTGATCAGTGACAAAATATATTCGTTTCCAATGGAACAAGACCTAAAACTTGGGAAGCCCTGACTGTCCTCTACTTTCGGCTTATACAGTGTTATACGAGATGAATTTGATCCAGATCATGAAAATGTAATTAACAACCTAATAAAAAAGTTATCCTAATCCTAATGGCGTTATACGTCACAGCTTATCGCTAAAACTGGACCAAATGCGTCACATACAAATTTTGCTGAACATCGGTCTACAGAATCTTGTGCAAGTCATTTTGCGATTGTTTAACAGCCAAACTGTAAATATAATCGAACAATTGACAATTAACTTGTAAAGATCTCATCCTCAGTTCTAAGTTAATACAAAGAAGTCATTGACATTCAGAATCAGCATGCAGATTGACACATCAGAGAAAAAAAGACTTACAAAGCTAACAAAATCAAATTTCACACTAAAAACCATTTAAATCATGGCAATTTCACAATCATTTAATCAATCCAAAGGTTATCTAACTAAGGACAGGAAGTTCTTTGTCAGGAAAAAATGAATATTTAACACAATTTGAGATTAGGCCAGTCGGAAACGACAAAAAACAAATATTATTTTGAACTTTTCTCCAATGATTTTTAAGATCTACTGCGATTAACTTTTCACATAAATTTGGTTTAACACCATTCTTCACGTGCTGTTTGCATGTCAAGGAGAAACGAAGACCAAATTTCTCCCACATGCTATTTCCCATCACACCTTCGACATATTCTGACCCACAGTTTAGTCACATTACTTTTCATTATAAAACAGACAAAATAAGCAAAGCAAAATTAAGTCGCACGTTCATTTTGTATGATCACAATTAAATTTGCCAAACGTTTTGCTGCATGCCTAAAAATGCTCACTTCATGCAAAAGTCTATTTAATAATTTCTTGATACACAGTCATTCAAGTTTGTGCTGATCCCCAGGTAGGCACACCTGGACAAATCAATAGAACATTTCACTTTTTTTTGGATTATCTTGTCATCAATTAAAAACAGCCAAATTCATGAGTGATGTTCGATAAAAAGTAACATTGGGATCGATAATAATGTTAGATATGGTGAACCAGTGAGGTCATTGTTTGTCAATCGCAGGTGTCTGTCCACAGCGGGTGGTAAAAAACTCACATTTTGAATAATTTTGAATAATTTAGCTGGCCATTGTGATTTATGAAATTGCAGAAAAAGTAATGAGATTAATAATCACTATCGCTGTCATGTACAATATATAATGTCATCAAATTGATCATGGAAGCGAGGAGTAAAAAAAGCGAGTTCAGCGCAATACAATTAATTCTGAATCAAAAATATTGCATGATGGGAAACTACCTGGATGTGCATGGCAACAGCAAGGTATTCTCTCTTTGTTGAATTGTACAAATGCTACAGGTCTGAAGCTAAGTCAGCTTATATGACCCATTTGCTGGTAGAAGTAATGATGAGATAAGGCTGCTTGGAGTCCACACCAAGGTAAACAATGTGCCACACATTCACCAATAGGCAGTGGTGTCCTCTACTCGCCTAAACATATTGAATGACGAGACACTAAAATGAATACGCATGGCACTGGGATGGAAAGACTAACAAAGTTTGCATCATGAATAGCATTAATCTAGAAACATCCAGGATTCTATCAATAATTGTCGTGTATTGTAATTTGAAGTATGGGGAACCGGAATCAATCTGATCTGGAAAGTACAAAGTTAAATTAATCCCAGTACGAACGAATTCCAAAGAGCAAATATTATGATACCTCGATTTCTTTTGAAACTCTGATCAAATTCCCCAGACATAATAGTTTACTTTTTCTCTCATTCCAGCTATTCCATTGTTTCACAGCAAAAATTCAAACAGATCCCACAGCAGACCTATTTCTTCATTTGCCGTCCTCGTTTATCCTTTGAGGCAGTCTATCTTCTAGCAAATGCAGAGGGACAGTCATACTTAACTCCAGTAAATATATAGTTCTAATGCAACAACCCAAACACACATGAATAGGTTTAAAAATCAAATCAATAAAAGCAACTAAAAATGCTTGAAAACTCGATGTATATGCAATGTACCTTGCCTAATTCAGAAAAGCCGAGGTAAATTTTGCACAGCTTGAACCAACTTCACCAGATTCAAATCAAATCAAGGGGTCCATTTGAATGTGTTAGTTTAGGCCAGGGTTACCGTAATCATGGTAATAGCAAAGCTGATAGCGGTATAGTCAAACCTGCCTAGTGACGAAATAAACTTGTATAATGAAGATATACCATTGAATTAATTTAACAGATTAACATGACTGATCTTGACCTATGTCATTTCTACGGATTATACCAGCTCACTACAGCTGAACGTCATTCGAAATTATAGATTTTTTTTTGTCAATCTAATTAACGGACACCTGAACAAACTTCACTACATTTAAACGGATTAACACTGAACAAAATTATACCACACATATATGTTAAGGTCATACTTAGATGGATAGATAGATAGATGGATAGATAAATAAGTAGATAGGTAGATAGATAGGGTAGATAGGTAGATAGATAGATCTAAGATAGATAGATCTAAGATAGATAGATCTAAGATAGATAGATGGAGAGATAGATAGACAGATAGATAGATAGATTGGTAGATAGATCTAAGATAGATAGAAGAAAGATAGATAATCTGCCAGACAGTCAGACCTTCAATGAAAGTCTAGTTTGACATCCAGGCATTAATCTTCTTTACCTTCAATACCAGAATCCCAATATAACGAAAACCTGTTTTATTAAACACTTCTTGACTGTCTCGAACATTTCAGTACAAGAGTCTGACTGTATTCAGATTTGTCCTCAGTGTCAGTCGCTGTAATTACCTTATCCCTTACTACATAATTATAATCCCCTATGTAGAGCACCTAATCCTTTGGCCTCATAGTGTGAGGTCTTTACCCATAGAGGTCATGACCTCGCAAGAGTTATGCAGATCAACTCCTGCATGTTGTAAGTAGAGTTAAATCTACAACACGGTTTACGAGTCACTCTGACACATACTTGGTGCAAGTGTATTATAAGTTATCATATATTATAACCACATAAATTCATAACAAGGTCTCTTATAGCCATTACAAATGCCAGGGTATAACAAACGTGTCTACTCAAAATGAAGACTTGTCTTTCCAAAATATATTTGATACTGAACTTAGCCTTCGAAAACACAGACACTGTCAGAAACATTCATTTTGACATGTGAATATCATTTCGTACATAGTAAATATAAAGGTTCGGTTTTGTGAAATGTTTTCTGCAATAGGGTGCCCCTAGGCCAGAAGTTGTCCTCAATTTCAAGTTAAAAAGTACCAGAAATGTACACAATTCTACACAAATATAACTTTAAATGAATCAGACCATATCTGACACTCGAAACGGACCAAAAAACTACATCTTTTTACTGCTGTGAACGCTGAACTTGTTCGTCTTATGCAACCAGTTTGCCTACTTTTGAAGTCTTAATTTGGCAACAATTAATCTATTCACAAAATAGGAAATAACTGCTGTTTTATGCATATTTATGGTCTATGTACGTTCCAATAAACACTGTACTATTCGTTCATTTTCACGATACAATATCGTACAATGCTACACATCACTTTTCAATTCAAAAACCTTAATCTAGACACTTTTTACGATATCATATCCTTCTTATTTGCATTTTTCTTAGAAGGAGGGGTGCATTACCCTCGAGATGAGAACCATGGAAAAGCAATTCAGGTCGGTCAAGAAGAGCAAATAAAACTCTGTGACGATAGCGTCAATGATCTAGTTCTGCGAATTCAGAAACAGGCATATAGGACAGTGCTGTGCAAACAACAACATATCGCTACAAAACATGGGTTCACCTTCAAATGTAAACAAATGAAGTGGACTACTGACTATAACTACATTTAGGCCAGCTTCTTATGACACTTAATCACTGCACCATATACAAAGTATGGCCATTCTGTTTTAGAGACTCCCTCCGCAAAGGAATACTTGCACAATGAATCTTTGATTTGGATCGTAGGATCACTTCATACTTCGGGATAAGTTCGATATGTCATTCCGATTCACTGTGTCTGAACTATTATGTATGACACATATCAAGCGCACAGGTCAATGTTTCATAAGCCGAGATACAGTGTTCAAACTTACGACACAACATTATGTACTTTGTAAATTTGCAATAGCCATGAATTTATGTTGACCACACTGCGGTTATCATTTATGAGAATTCATTTGGCACAAGAGCTTTACAGTTGGCAACAAAGACCTTTAGAGTCCAGTTTTAACTATAGGATATATGTATGTATATATATATATGTATAATACACTCAAATACCACATCCTGACAAATATTAGATTCAAAGAATCATCTCAATGTACTTCATATTCCACAACTAACAATAATAATTTCCATGATACAATCACATCAAAGTCTTTATTTTGAAATACATAACCCAGAATGAATGTTGGAATTGTATTTAATGTAGTTTAAATGTGCCATTAGCGTACTTTACTCATAACGGAGCATTTTAAAACCGCATTAATATGGGTGACATGTTTTTCATCCATGAGTGGCTAGACTCATGCAAAGTGCAATGAACTCAACCAGACTAAAATCATTTGGAAATCCAGCCAAAAATGTCAAGACTATTAGGCATTCATTAAATTCCCATCGCATGAAACTCCAAGTGCTAAACACTGGTCGATGCGCAGTTATTATACATTCATAATGTACGACAAACCCCACCACTAAAAAACCAGGCCTGCATAACATAACTAATTATTTTGACAGTGTCTAATTGTTCAGCATAAGCAACTCAACACCTGAATTGTGAAGGGGGTCTTAAGTAAATCAATGTTAATAGGGAGGCTGTCACTTTCTAATGCACGTTCTATGTGATGTCATTCTGACGTCATAATATTCCTTATAAGAATAATACATGATATAGTAAAAGATAAATATTCTGAAGCATGATCAAAAGATTACAACTTTATAATCACAAACAGTAAATAAAGCAATTGACCTTCTCAAGCAACAATACACTTAAAAAAAAAAAGGTGACTAAGTGCTTCATATGATCATCAACATATCCAGGGACGCCTGATCATTTTATAGCAACTTTAACTTCACTTTTATGGCTGTATGTCTGAAGTATATCTTTCCTAATTTCCTGTACTTTTTTAATGAACCATATTCGCTGAAAAGCAAGGCTTCGCAAGAATGGGCGCTTCTCAACGACAAACCATAAAATGCATTAAAATTAATTTTCATTTCATGGGAACACTACATTTATCAAAATCATAGGTTATTTTTTTATTATTTCAAGGTTTTTTACGACATTCACAACACATATCAATCATGATAATTTGTATCGAACAGACACTATTTCTATTCCTGATGTACATGTCATGAATTCATTCGTTCTTAAAAAGTATATACCATTCCAACCATTCGAAATATTTTACATGAAACCAAAACTCCATCCATCATGTACCATAATTTACAACTGACACACATCATGGCATTATGACACTAGTAGTCACACTGCCAACACATTGCACATGACTCTTTTTTTACAAGATCATAACATTTCGACAGCATGGAGGTCTGCAACCAAATGGTCAGAGAGTAGAGCATGCATATGGACCACTGGTGCACCACTGATGGACCACTGATGGACCACTCAGGCACTGATGCACCACTGATGTACTGCAATACCTGCGAGTCTGTCATGACGTTAATTACGCAATGATTACGCTATAACCACATCAGATAAAAGCACAACCACTGGTCAGCCATATGTCATGAGTGAAGGACAAGGCAGTCTGGTGTTCTATCAACTTATGTCTGACCAAACCTAGACACTCTGAAAGTGACACTGACTTATTGCACAATAGATTCAACATGTGCACTGACATGTATGATTATATGATTACATAATTTGAAATTCGCTGTGATAGGACAAATAACTATCTCCCAGAGCTTAAAAAATTTGAACAATATTCAGGCAAATTGTCCCTACAAAATTTACGTCACTTCAAGGAAATTTCACTTTGAATCAAAGTCCGTTCAGCCATGACTTCTGCGACATGACACAGACATGCTATTCATGAACATCTTCACATGCTAAGTATGACTCAACATGATCACATATAGAAGAGCTATATTATATTGCTATATAAGAGTCATAATATAAAGAGCTAACTGTGTATAAGAAGGCCAAAAATGGTACCAAAGAGCTCAACTCATAGTGACGTCATCAAATTTTGGGGGTCAGTAAATCATGTCAACTCAATACGTAAACAGTAATGTCGTATTTCACTTGCATAATAACATTGATAAGCATATCAATTATAAATTTGATCATCGTGTTTTAATAAACTACATATTCAATACATTCATAATACAAAGTTGGTTATTGATAAAAAATGTGTTGTTATTTAGGAACAAAGTTGAAAATTATCACCAACCTTGGGTTATCATAATTAAACATGAACAAATTGATAAAGGCCAAAGGAATTCTGATAAATTCTTTAAATGTTCTTGCTCCTTTACAACTTCTGAACTTCATTATTTCTTAAATATTCAATGATATTTACAATCAACTTATATTCGATTCTCAGAAACCTTTCGTGTTTTTGTAAATTCAATCCCATACATGTGATGTACACTGAACAGCATTCACTTTTCAACTGACCTTTGCACATATATATATATATATATATATATATATCATACATTATATATATATACATTATATGTACATACATTTCCCAAGAAAAACTTGATTTCATTAACATTAAAGAGTGTTGATGTAGCATTGAAATGAGCACTGAAGAGTCCACAACAACATGAAGTTATTTCCTGCAAAACATCCCACAACAGGTTTCGTCTGTATTTCATTTCACCAAGCAGCCAAGGACACCAGTTTCTCATCGTAAACGAGTCTATCAACAAACATGAAGTGACACGTGACAAATCTATCTTTCACTCGGTTACTTTCCTTGAATTTATGTATTTGTATTCGGAGTAATTTTTTTAAAGCCACTAGTTAACAACTTATACTTAGTCAGTTTGTTCACAAGTGTGACCAGTGTCAGAGGCAGATGTAATGATGAGATGATAATACCTTGAAGCAATGCTATATATCAACCTAAATTGTGGGGCATAATCATTGCCCCATCAGAAATATATCATTTCTCGGATGCTAATGCAGTTAAGTTTTACCAGTTCATGGGAATATAACACTTCTTTACTAGAAATGCTAATTTCTTAAATACAACATACTTCAAGGGTGTTAAAGCTCATTGTCTACGGACATGGCATGAAAACTGTCAAATTCCCATTACTTAGTATCCACCAAATATTTCACCATAGGAGGTCATGATGAATACATTAAGCAAATAACTGATCATTGGAAGTAATTACCTTAATTTGCCCATTAAGCAATTCTTACGCAATCCCTACTTGTGTCCAATTTCCAGGTATTTCCAGGTATTACCAGGTATTACCAGGTAATAGTAACTGAATTACCAATCTATTAAATTTCTACAACTGACCTAGATTACCATTACAATAATCATCACAATTATGTCTTTAGTATAATTATTGTGTCATGCCATAGATAGATAGATAGATAGATAGATAGATAGATAGATAGATATATAGAGTTAATCAGTGTGGTGTCTTGTAATTGCCACAGCACAGAACCCAAGTTAGGGCAACATGTGTTCAGCCTATTAATCATGCGAGGTGCCTGCAGTTCCCATGATTCTAGTCATTCCATTGCACCTGAGCTCCCAGTCACCATAGTGTGGGGACATCACAATAGAATAGCATTGAAGGGATAGGTTCCTAGCAGAAACTCTGATTAATGGTCGTATGTGACAGCATGACGGGCAGAGATGGTTAATTAAAGTAGGTCTGCCAGTAGCTCCCAGCTACAGCTATGGAAACTCGGGCATAATATTAATTTAACCCCTCCTAATACAAGTATACAATTGAGGCCTATACAAAATTTTAATAGAGGTGATCTTAATGGTGAGGTGGCATTAACTTATAGAGGAGGTTTCACTATAACGGTTTCACACACCTAGACTACAAAAGGACCTTTGAAAATGCCCAGTAAGTCATTAATTGGCCTCGGAGGTCATGCTCAATGTCACTTGAAGGTCAAAGCAGCCATCACATGGGGTGGGGAGGGGTAACATTTATAAGGGTTTGATACCTAAACCCCTATTCATGACGATGCACATGAATGGGGGATGATAACACCCCCCCCCCCCCCCCATCCGCCAGGGTGCTTTGCTCCTGATAGTATAGTTTAGATTCCACACAGCATTTGACACTATACAAGAGTTTTTCTTTGTTTCATAGATAACGTATTTATCATGTCCACTGGGTGTTGTATATTGTTGCACGGATGCCATTGTTTGCTTTAAGATTTGCAGAGCAGTGTTCAGCTGCAGATTGATTATTTAACCTTGGATAAACTTGTTCATCAAAGATTTAACTAAAGCATTACAATAATATGGTATCTGGTTCGAGTAGCATATGAAGGCTGTACCTCAAAATTTAGAAAATTATAAGAATACTGTATAGTGTATAGTGTATACAACTCTATATATTTCCCTGAAATATACACAAAGATTATACACCGCATTTAAGCAATCTTTGACTGGATTCATAAACGATTCATTTATTATTTTAGAACTACTATGCATTATTGTTTAGTTTTTGGCATCTACATTAACTGGTACTAAAGATGTAAGACAAGTTAAACCCCCCCCCCCCCCACCACAATACAAGGAGGTATATCATTAAAATGTGTAGCATGGGGGCCAGGTATTCCAAGCCATACCATCTCATCATTACATCTGACTAAGATGGATAAATAATACAAGCTGCTACAAACAGAAAACATAGCATCAAATGCAAGGTCATCTATATTGAGGTCACTTTGAAACTCTCACCCACCTGTGACCTTGAGAATGGTCAAAGGAATGTCAAGGTCCTTAAATCAAGGACATAAGTGTTCCATGTCAGGTCACGTGACACACACAATATATAAGAGGAGAATGAAATGAAACAATGCAAGGAGGAAGAGCGTCATAACAATGGGCCACGTGCATAGCTTTAGGGTAGAGGCATTCAGGCATATGCCAATACAGCACAGCCCTAAATTGCGAACAATTTGCTTACATCACAACCACTGCGCAATGACCCATATAGGTGAAAAAAAGATATATGACATTAGCTAATTGTTAATCAAATTTGGATAACTCATATGTTGTGTAGCTAACACGTATAGCATGGTGCTAGAAAACATAATATAGATAGGGTTTCATTTACATCATTTACTACAATTAGCATGACACATTGCACAGGATGCTATTCTTTGGGCTTCGGTATCCAATAACCACCAAAAGTAAACTGACTCTTTTCATAAATGTACAGGAAATCCATTAGGAAGACCACTTTAGAGGCTAAACTCACTGGGCATAATCATTTAGAATACGGTTGATTTAAATTAAAAGAGCAAAGAAACACAAATTACACAATATTTTATTTCTAACATTCAAGTGTCTGAACTACAGCGGGTTTATTTAAGGCTTCTTCTACTACGCTGCTGTATTTGTGCAGCACAATGACAGCAAAAAGGATCATTATTCTTCTTCATACGAGTATGTTAAAAGCCCAGGGTAAGCTGGTAATTTTCCAGGTACCAGGTAATTTATACCGAGGAAAAACCACCTTGATATAGTAGCCAACTCTTTCATTGACAATCATTGCACCTGTTATACATAATTGCAATGTCAAATTTTCGGATTATATGCTTAAACGGTGAGACTAAATTGCGCAGCATAAAACATTGGCGTCATATCAGAATTATCTTGATTGAACTAAAATACACAAGATACTATCCTCGGAGGAAATTTCTCCATTTTTATTTTTCTATGTTCAATAATTTTGAGTTGTCTTATCATGCTAGGCCATTGTTATCACATAACTAAGTCAATCTTAGAAAGTCAAACATTACGTAAAATTTTCTATCAGTTCACCTAATATTGACTCAAATAGGAAAGCAAGATTTTGGTATAATTACCAACCTCTTTCCATATTTTATTACTAATGGTAAGACATTACAAACGTCATGCAAGATGGCGCGGGTTCTTGGGCACCACAATAAATGACATACACCTGATCATTTTCACCGAAGCACTTCATACTACAGTACTACAGCCCTTAACGTAATTAGAGGATGACCATTTTACCAGACTCCGTACATAGGCCTGGCCTTATACAAATTTAAAACTACATACTACTAGTCTACTAACACACGTTCAGTCTTGTGTGTTTGTATACCAGAAGACAGCTCAATTTATAACCTACTTCATTTTCCCATATCATCTGTTGAGTAATACAGTTTACTGGCATATATATGATAAAACCCCATTATAAAAATAGAGTAACGTAATGTATTAGTTTCAACTTTAGAGTCAGAATCAATTTTCTCTTCCTGCATTTATTCGGTTGTTAGGTCAATCCAGAATCTTTCCATTGTATTACACTTCTTTGGGGTGAAGCAGCGTTGAAAGAAGATCATCCAAACCGTAACATTAACCATATCAAGAACAATTAATTCCCCAGTTGACCAAAAACTGAAACTTATTTCTCAAGGTTTAACCTAATTTCTGGAATATCCAATAATAATAACGGGCAACCTTGAGAAGAAGTAAGTTTCATTTTCAGATTTCTGGGATCATGATCTACAATAAAATGGGACACATTGACTGTATTCTTACCGGTTTTTCTTGGCATCTTCTTCGGCAATCCTCATCTGTTCTCGCGTCCTGTCGTAGACGTCGTCCGTGGCTTGCACTGACATCTTATGGGACATGGTTCCAAGGGATCGCAAGGGGTCCGCTCCACTGCAGAGAAATTAATCATACATTTAGTGATTCATTCATTAAGGTTATCACCAACATTACAAACACTAATATCAAGAATATCACCATATTTGCATTTCAAAAATCTAATCATCACTTTTGCATTGTCCTTTTATCATGAAAATTGCAATAGGACAATTATTTTCACTTCCTTCTTGCAATATAGTATGTCCAGGAGAAAATGTGCAATCAGGATGAATCAAGAAACAACTTCGAAATTTAAATCGAACTGACCACAGTACTCATTACTCGATTTGGTCAATAAAACGCTTGGTCTAAAATAAAAATGTCTTTCTTATTCAGACCTATGCCACAGTTCAGTAACCTTGAAAATCATAAGATTTAAAAATGAACTTCATGACTTCTGATAAATATTAAAGGTACATTTATTCAAAAGAGTGACCATGAACATATATAAACTGGCAAAAATCAAGCGCATACGTTGCCTGTAACAGCTTAATTAATGAACAGTCTGACAAATAACATTTGTTATTATCATGTTTATTGACTAATACTACAGTGAGACTCATCAAAATCACTAATTCCATCACACACCAGTTTACTTATAAAGCAGTTATTCATACAATGTCACAACAACAGCTAAGTCATCAAAATGATCATTGTGAATGTCAATTTAGTATGATTATATTTAGCACTAGTTGAACCTGTGCCCTCTCACTTCCTGCTATACCAGCCAGGTGACCTTTGACCTGACTGTGACCTGGTTATGCTGTCAATGCCATAGAAACGTTACAACATAGTAGACTATTAGCAGGAGGTTACCAGAGAGTTACTATTCCAGGAAGTTTCGCACGCGTCTGCGTAATATCAATTTCCAGAGCATACAATATTTTTGCTGTAATCAGGAAATCATGAATGGAAATTTTTACTTTTCATTGACGAAATTCCGCTTTTCCTGCAATGTTAAACTCAGGTTCATTAATCAGATGCCAAAATATAAATCAGGCAAAAAAAAAAAATAGCGTAAGCAATTTCCTGAAGCCTCTTATCGAGTTCATTGCGTCTACGAATAACTGAAAAAGGCATAAGGAATTAGATTCCCCAGATTATATTTAATTAGTCTGAGATGAAATATCTGATGATATCATGTGAAAACAGTCGAATTGCAAGAATATAATTCCGCCACATTTCAGTTTTGTTTGAAATAAATCTTTGTATAACATTGTCTCAATGCCAAGGCTGTGCAGCTTTCATAAGTCTGTATAACCAACTGCATAAACGAACATCATGATGAGATTGGCTTCAAGAGTCTGCAACACGTTACACAATTTAGACCCTGGGTGGGTGGGGTCTTGTACTTGCCCCAGCATATACACTTAGTAGAGGCACTACTAATTTGACATTTCATGCGACCCGGCATTCAGCTAAGATACAGTCAATGAAGTGTTCATCGCAAGGAAACAAACTAAGGGCCTTTTGCCAATAGATCATTCAACTGATAATAACCTCTATTGTTCGCTCGTCTTATTGAGTGAAGTAGTCTATAAATGAGAGAATTACTCAGCCAGCTTGGGTTTTCCACCAAAGAGGGATTTCCAAAATATCTAGAATTAGTCTAATCAAACCAACCACATAATATCACAGAACAATACACAATTGTGACGTCATAATAAACGAATTTTTACCATCCCACGTTTCTCACTAATCCAAGAAATCATGCAATTCCAATTATCCAAACTTGTCATGGGAGTGAGAACACAGTGGGTGCAAAAATTTGTCAACAGATAATTGTTTAATTTCATTCGATTAATTTTCATTTGAAAACACCTAACAGCTTTTGACACAAGCTTTATTGTCATATTTGTCACATTCAACACAAATGTGAAATTGTTTGTGTCTGACACATTGAGAAGGTTTTTGCCAGCCTATACCTGCGGCCACTCACACAAGTCAGTGTTCCAGCTATGCCATTTGAGCATGCCATGATCGACGCCTCTTAGCCGATATTGTGAAACTTTTTTTGCTCTACAACTAGCTCGGCACCCTATATGAGTCTTATCTAGTTGCCCTAATATTCTTCTGCGCCATGCCCAAGTAAATCCTAGCTGGAACACTGTCATGAGGGATGGCTTTCATCACTGATCATTTTAAAGACTAATTATTGCATGTTTTTCTAGTAGAGTCCAATGAATGCAGCTGTAGCCTGTTCGACCAAATGATTATTAACATTTTTTAACTATCTCTTATTCCAGAACCAACGGCAATGACTCACTGAAGTTCACCTTTGACCTTGACCTTTGACCCAGTTAAATTAGACCTTTGACCCAATTAAAATTAGACCTTCAGCCTTCCTTTGTCACTGATATTCATAATGTTATCGAGAGTGTATTTACAATGTCTTGCAATTTCTCACAATATATATTCAACAATTTAATGAGTAGAACCACACCGTCCAGAAAATGTTCAGGATATATATTCAAATCTTTTCAATAACACAAAGCAGCATTGTTTTCAGTTCTTATTAACCAACAGACAATATTACCTCCATTATACAAAAAAGGCCAGCTAACATTTTCGTCTTTTTTGCAAAACTTCATCAGCCAAACAGGACACGACATGTCTTGCTTGAGTTATTTCCAATGCTGAGTTCACAAAGGATCCAAATAATAATATTTGCTATGTCGGTTTTCAAATTGTGTGCCACTCCTATTTCGCGGACATACTTTGTAAGAAGTTCCCATATTAAGCAGTAGTGTTCAGGCGCTAGCAATATCAAAATTTAATAAGCATCGACCTTCATTAACGGAAAGATTAACATATTAATTCACTAAAGATCTGATCATGTTAAAGTACTGAAATGTCACATTATTAGGTCAAAGGTGAAGGTCGTTTTTCAACTGGGTCATAAGTGAAGGTCAAAGGTGAACTTCAAAGAGTAATGGTCAATCAGCATTACAGTTATCAGGTTATATATCAATATTGAAGTTAATTAAATCAAACCCATAGAATTCTGTCATAAATTACAATTATCACTTTGATTAAAAAACAAATATGAGTCATAATGACTGATTCTATGCGAGTCTCTTACATGCTCCCATTAATTGCTAATCATGTAAATCATGTTAATTGGTTCTTGACCACTGGCTAGCTGGTCAAACTAGACACTGAAACACATGTCTTCCTGTGTCAGCGAGTAAACTAATCATAAATTTGCATATCTTTTAAAGTTAGCTATGAACAGACTGATCCGCAGGATAGCATTGAACCGATGTTGGTGACAGGTGATCTGTGCCTACATCCATTAACGACCTCCATATTGCCCCAGGCGGTGGAGGTACATCATAAATGTACAACATGCACGCGCGGTGCTGGCATGCTAATGACAACAGTCCGACGATGCCTTTAATGACCATATTAGGATGGTATAATCAAATAAGGCATGATGGTCCAGCACAGGATGGCTTTATAGTGAGTGGTCAATGGTCAATCTGATCTAGACGAGGATGACCTTGTCTGTGTATCCAACCTCTAAAGAAAAGTACCCCATCTATTGTCGCGACTTCTTTGTTAATTTGAATCTCAACTTCAGAACTTGCAAGAACAATCAATTGTAAGGATGCCCTGCCTAATCCAATAAAGGCAGCAAAGACAAAGTATTTGAGAAACAACAAAAGTTCCATTAATCATTTATGACTTTCCTTTCTCAACTTTTTTCATTGTGTTGTGTATATGTCTATCTGTCTTCGGTCTCCCTATCTTATGATAATTATCTTTTCATCTTATAATTACATCCATCTATCTGTCTGTTTGTCTATCTATGGCAATTATCTACTTATAATCTATGATCCATCTATGGCAATTAGCCATCTATGACCCTAATTTTGACCTACTGCCTAATTGAGCTTTTTTTAGCACAAATTCCAACAACCAGTCACAGACTAATTGAGCCAGCATTTCCTATGTGTCATCTTCAATCATTGAACATTGGTGATACCACATTTAGCTGTGGGTTTTATCTGTGTGTATTGCGGTATATTTATCATATATTAATGATCAGTAAGTTTCATTTGACTTTAATAACCTTCCGAAGACCCAAGATAATTAATCAGTTCATCGGGTCAAGTAGAAATTGGATCAAGGCCGAGCAAGCGAGAACACAATATTTAGTACATGATCATTAATTGATCAGAAATGGATCATAATGATCATTATATAGTATAGAGTAGACCGTAAGTGTGCCATGTTGCCCTGAGTAGTAGACACTCCCATTATCACAATCATACAGAGCTATAGCATGTGTATGTCCAGTCTAACCTGCTCCAATGGTCAGCTGCATAGAACGGTCACCTGTAAATTGCCACTTCTCACTGGACTTAATTTTCACTCTTTATATTTTACATCTCTATGAAACAGGCACCTCTTGAACGGTTCAATTTATCATTTCCCTTGGGTGACCGCTTAACACAAGTTTGACAGCTTTTTTCAAGGCCCCCTATATAACAGGACTACCTCACAATTAAAGCTTTTCAATATTTCAGAGAAATATCCTCAAACTAATACAACCACCAAGATATTAAGGTTATAATCATACAATAATGCAGAGGTTAAAGAGTAAATATTGGTAATAATATATATGGCCGTAAAATTGGATTCAAATCAATAAAATTTTCACCAACATCAATTTTAGAATGATTCTTATAAATACATAATTAAGACATCACAAAGTCTCTTTGATTCAGAATTTTAAAAAAGCCAGAGCATTTTTAAACGAGGACAAGCAAAATATGATAGGATTTATTAAACAAATACCAGATAACGACTGATAACAAAGGTGAAGTATTGATTGACATCAGAATTATCAACTAGTTCTATTTTTTATTTTGTCATATTATGGCACAATGATGCCACAATATTTCATGCCAATATATATATATATGTATTCATGTTCTGTAGTGGCATAGAAAGACAAATGAAAATATATACAATGCATGATAATATTGAAACACTGATACTTGTCATTTTACTCCATATTCCCAGCCACTCCTTGTATGGTCAATTCATGATCAGATATTCATAAAAGTTTCTACATCCCTAAATAAGACAAAACAACAAAGACGCGCTAACTATTATCATCTTAAACTGTGGCGTTATATTCAAATCCATATTGTAGCAATTATACTTTGTGTTCTACGTTTCAATTGTCATGACTTATGGCTACAGTGGAATCAAATTTTCTTGTACGGATCACATTATGGAACTAAAAATAAACCTAATCTAAAGAAAGATCTCTATTTTTAACATCCATTCGTAAAAATTGTGACCGCCAAGCTTTCTCTATTCCAGGAAATTAATATGATATATCGTCTGTCATATTTCCATTGTTTTCTTCAATTCCAGACGTTCCGTTTTAAGACGCATTCTAAACATTCATTTCAGGTTAAAGGCCAAAGAAATATAGAAATACATAATTTCCGCTTGTTTCTACATTTAGCGACAGCAGGGAAAGATGAATTTGGCGAATATATTTTTTCCATCAAATAATTTAAGCAACATGTCCACAACATTGATAATACTTTTGTTTTCGTAATTCAGGCAGTCATTTTCATAATCATTGATAATATTTATAAATTATAAGAATGTTGCAAACCCATCAATTCATTTACCATTAAAACTACAAACTGGACACTAAAATATCTATAAATCCATAATTAAAAAAGTGTTGCATCACTGCGAACATATGGAAGACATTCTCTAGATCTATTCAGTGACCATGATCACCGGCTGCATTAAATCTGTACACTGATCAATGGCTTATCGTGCTCATGTTGACCAGTCAGTTGAATGAGACTAAATCGGACCAGTGGGCCGATGTATATAGGTAATAGTGTCTCCATGGTATATATACGGAGTTAGTACATGAAGATTCTTTAACATTTGTTTAAACACAAATGCAGTATTCACATATATAAAGTAGCAGTGAAAGTCATATCTTCATATACATTGTATCACGAGTGTATATCAATGAAAGTTATCATTACAAGCAGTTTTGTAGTTAGTGATTAACGAACCGGACTGGTCAGCTCTGCTGGTCAGTGCACACTAGTGACAATGGTGTTGACCTCTAATTCTAAGACTTATATCTGCCAATGCATACTTTCATAGCATTACTGATATATGTAGAAGTTAATCATACAATAAACTAAAACTGACTGTTTCAGATCAGTATCGCCAACAATAAGCATGATAAGTGTCCAGCATTTCTGTTACTGAAGTTGAGTGTCCAGCATTTAACTTAACTATAGTGAAATAAACATTATTGTAGCCTATTTTCAGCATGTTAAATGACATGGCATGAACTATCATTGTCAAGGGTACAGGCAAAAGGGAGACCAGTCCAGTAAACATGGTAAACAGACTGTGAACTCCGTTCATAGCAACTCAAGCAGTTAACTCAATTTAACTGGCAAAGTCCCAGTTATTGCACTAGCAAATGAGATGTCGTGAAGTATACAATTCACAGGTTCACTAACTTTGTAAAGCGTGTTGTGCAAAATAGTTTAGCATTCTATGATTATACGATACTTCGAGAGTAAAAATGCTAAAAAATACTGCACGGCACACATTCTGACTGTTTCCAAGTTCACGAAGATACTTATCTCATCAAAAACTTTTAAGTAATGAGATTAATAGCTGGGTACCAGCCAAAAAGCTTGCCTTTAAGATTTTCCAGTTTTTTTAAAGGGCAGATTTACCAAGGCAGAGCAGTCGGATTAAAACATTGCAAAGTGTTTTATATCGAAGCAGGAGTTTTTGGTGAAAAAAAGTTTGTAATTTATTGCTCATACTCAAGATAAATACCATGAACTTTTCATGGAAGTTTTTCATTTCCAATTGAAATATTGTAAATTTCCAGCTAACAAAAAGGACTTTATTGTATCAAGAATTATCATGTCAGTAATTTTTTTTTTTAACTCATAAACAATCTTGACATTGACTTTCTGGTTCCTTGGCACTCCATTAATGTTAAACAGTGAAATGCCCCACTAGAGTAACAAAGTATTGAAGATCTTAGTTTAATTGATAAAGATTAGTTTAATTTATCTATGATAAAGATATATGCTACTCTACTTAGTCTACTGAAACAACTTGACAAAATACACTGTATATTGGATTTTTATACAATATACTTCATGAACAATGCAAACCTGTTAAGTTAATTATCCTGATTTTAAAAATACTAAAAAGGCATTTCCCATTAATTAACACAGATATATTCTTTTCCTTATTGTAATATAAAATTAAGATATTTTCTACCAATAATCATGATTTATACATATAATACACAGAACATCTTCATTCCTGTTGTATATATACTCAACACAAAAGATGTAATATACATGTATATAATCTATGATGGTCTCGAATGCTCTAAGTTTAATCGGGCAAGTATAATATAGCATGTCTTAATTCTGTGCAATGTTTATACTAGACAGGTGATCCTGCAAAAATAGCAACCCCTTTCCCTAATTGTCTGCCCTGGGTTCCAAGTTTATGCACCCTCAGACCCCCTCCCAGGTAACTGTTGCCCTGTGCTATTTTTAGCCAGTCAGGTGGTTAGCAACAGGGGGATATGGTTAGGATCCACTTCATGCTCCCCCCCCCCCCCAGTAAATGTTTATATGCACCCCCCCCCCCCCTCATCCAAACAATGCATGACCACTAGGGCTATCTGGTCACATGATCAGAGTGGTTATGTGACCAGCTGATGTATAGTAGAGTATACACCTCAATATCAAGGCTATGCTATCTGATCTATATTCATACATATAAAGGCAATCAAAGATATAGGAAGATGTCCACTAAATATTACTCATTGTGAATTACCTCCCTAATAGGACTAAACACTAATAAGACTGGAATCTAAGGTGGCCTTATTAGGATTTTACTCAAAGATATTCTAATTAATGGCTACACTGCTTATTTTCTAACTATAACAATATCATTGTAAACGCAGTATACTTTCATAATTATTGAGCCTGAAGATTTGTACGTTATTCCCCTATTTATGTCATAAATAAAATTGCACCCGATTCCACACAGCTGTGTCAGTGTTGTAGAAACCAATCAATTGACATCTCTTAAGGGAGAAAGTTTAGAAAGGCAACACAGGGCTATCAAAAGTTCGATTGAGATCCACTCAGCACTCGAGGGACCTGGCTTGAAATAGAATAATGATCTATGCCCCCAGGGTCTCATTATCAAGGGTTACTCTACCATTACATTTCAAACACTTCTGATCTTAAATTCTCTTTAGAACTTTACAGACAATTGTTCCTTACATTTAAGTTGACATATTTAATATTCAGTTATGATTTCAGGAGTTTGTTACGTAACCCCAGGCCTGAAAAAGTTTTAAAGTTAATGAAGGAATACATATGTACTTTCACTCACTATTACTCATACAACGTGTAATACAAAGCAACAACCATGTCAGCTACAGTTACGAAACTTTTCATATCAATGCCAGTAATTTCCCGAGGCCAAACTTCCAAAACATATTGATAGCTTGTTTATTCCTAGAACAGGAAGCTTAAAAGTTAAATTCAAAACTAAGATATAACAGAGACATAAAAATATCAATTTAACAGAAAAAGCATGACAAAAAGTTTCACAGCCCTGGGGGAACTTCCAACAGTCCCTGACTAAAAGGAGAATAAAGACGAACAACTTCGCCAAACAAACACGAGAGAATTGACCATCTGGTAAAATAAAGTTGTAGCGTCATAAATGAAGTAAAACTGTTATCAAGCTTATCAAGTCATGTGCACTATACAGCTCCACTGTTATCTGTGAATGTCCCGTGGCATTGAGGTTAAAATCCATTCCATGTGATATGACCTATATATTTAACTAGACAATAAGGACTCGACATTCATAATGCTTTTTCAAGTCGGGCAATGCTACATAACATAAACAACCCACTCACACGAATGGTGCAATCAGCCACACAAGAGACAATTCATTCTATTCCTGTATGAAAATCTCATCCACAACACGGCAAATTTCTATAGTGCGCTGTGTAAGTTTGAACAAGACCTCAAAAATTCTGATCAGAAACACAATTTTTGTCTTTCATTAACAGTTCAACTTTTCTGGCATCTTTCAATCAAGAAAGTGCACATTTTTTGTTGTCAAGGTAAATAAGACTCACTTGCTACTGGATTGCTGAACACCTTCGAAGCTGCTTTTGGGATCGAACATCGGCGTAGAGAGGGAGAAGGTAAACTTCTGGAACCCCTCCGTGTTTTCTGAGGATTTCTTGACTGGAATTCTGATTTCCTGAGGGAAAAAATAGTGAAAAAAGAACAATTAGATGGAGAGCACAAAAAAGCCTCTTCACTAAGTTGTACCGAAATCTAATCACTCTAAAGAAAGAGAACTGACTTTAAAAAGATTCAGAGGATATATAAATATAGATATATATAATGGAATACAAAATATAATAAAAACCATACAAAAAGAAATATATTGCTTAGAGGTACCGCTAAATTATTCAAAATTATGACTAAAGACTTACTATAAAACTTCTATATGAACATATTTACAGATATGCACTTATAAAAACTGTTCATAACAAATCTCTATAAATAAACAGACTGTACATTCAGCAGTTCAGCTGATACATTTCATGTGATACCTAATCTCTTGGTACATTCAAAACTTTCTTTACATCTAACAGCACGGTGACTGGAGTGAGTGATAAATTAATTAAGTACACAGAAAGATAAGCAACTTTTTTATTTATTTATTCAGAAAGATAAGCGACTTTTTCTATTTATTTAGTTATTACCAAATCATCAAGAAAAGTGGGTCAAGAAGCAGCTGTGTGCAATACTTACTCCGGTTTGGGCCTTGAACTGAATGGTCGGCCTTCGACCGGTAGCATCCTGGAATGAGCAAGAAAATACAACCTGAACATACTGAGTTCCAGTATCAATTATCAGTAAATTATCATTCCAACCGTTTCATATATAGCAGTAATTTAAAGTATAGACGAGTTATATCGCATGCAGTTTCAGAGAACAATTCCCATGGGTTAAATATGCGACATAAATATATTGTATTGCAAATGTAACCAGACTATGACCTCTATCTAGTCTTATAATACAGAATGATTCTCTACACGATATACAACACCTAGCTTAATGTATTCATTTAGAAGTCTGCTAGACAATAGCACGGTAGCACTAGAAAACAGCTGTCACAAGCGACTAATTACAATTATGCTGTCAGACTATTAATTTGGACAACTCTAATCTTGGGAGTAAATTCCTAATCAGGATATTTCTTCAAGGAAATAATTAAAGCAAATGACAGGTCTACCTTGCAACTTCCTAATAATCAGCAGATTATAGGATTACTTCAGTTTAACAACCAAACTATTGTAAACTTTTCTTTGATATTTTAACTATCTAGAGTACAAAACAACAAACAATACTAATAATCAATTGCCTGATAATGCAAAGCTAAATTAATACAAAGACATAAGTCAAACTCTTTACTAAATCATGACAATGCCATATCAATATAGAGTTATGATTATTTTACAACAACAAAGGAGGCCATATGCTTTGGATATATCTACACGACTGAAGGAAATGTTAGAAAATATTTCAGATATTGCCTGTCATGATGCAATGTAAGAAAAAGGACAGATCAACTTAAGTTTATTTGCAGAGGATTAGAAAAAGCCATAGGACTGCAAGCCAAGTGGTATCTAACCAGCCCACCTAGACAATCAGCTTAGACGACAGACAAGAATTAATTGTATGTCTAAGTACAGAAGTCTTAGCATAAATTTGCCAAAGGAGAATACAAATGCAAGAATATCATAAGGGAACAAAGTATATTTCCGTTTGTCCGCTACACTGTAAGTATATTAATTCACTTTAGGAATTTTGACAGAAGTGAGGCTCCATTTTGAGAACTATTACATGTTTAAATAATACATTTGTGGAAATATATTAGACTTATTAACTTATCTAACACAAAGCTGTGCTATAAAACATAATTCATATTGGCTAGGTATATCTAATGTACACTGTACATACACAATCTAATAATGCAGAGAACAACTCCACAAATATCATAAGTTATGCAGCACAGTCCCTTTGGAAATTTACCACAGTGCATGAATAGCAAATGAACCAACAAATATCATAATTCAGACTAAGTGAGAATGTAAATGGGTTCATTGGATCGTTGTGACGAAATATTCTTGGAACTTTAGGGAACCCATATGCTAGAATCCATATTTGACCCAGACTATCCCAGTTCCCAATTTAGATCAGTTTCCACGTATCACTGGCGAGTAGCACTAACATTTCTGAACAAAAATCCAGTCTAGAAACCTTAGTTATGTTTCCATGGACCTTTTTGCGTATTTTGCATGGTGCTTGTGAGGAAATATGTGTAAATTTTGGCCCGAATTATATCAAGGTTTTTTGACAGCTATACGTGCCAGTTCGCAGAAAACGTTCAACTGCGTCAGTCCAGTTGTATGGGCAGTTTCGGGTTTCATTCTTCACTAAGATACATTTCGTTCCATTTTTACGATCATACATCATAGATCACATACCTGTGGATAAATTATGATGTTCATTTATAGTTCCTTCCATAAATTTCCCCCGGTTTCTGGAAAGAAGTTTTAGCTTTCCCAATCGAGGTGGCAACATTTCGTCCTGCGGCCCACCATATGTTCGGCACTTAACTCTTCCCCAAACGTAAAAAAATGTCAAATTACCTTAAATTTGAGGAATTCTTCAAAAGCTCTCTGTGCAGAATCTGTAAGCTTGACATGAGTTAAGGTTAACCCAGCGCTGGTGGACGCTGAAGAAGACAGTCCATATTGTGTACCTTCCACCAGCGCCGCCATGATGTTTCTGTCTTGCTTCTTACCTTCTCAGTCCAATGAGCCAAGTCCATCAGCCAATCAGAAGGCTCCTTACAACACCATCCACGAATTCTGGCCAATCACAGAGCTCCTTATGAATAAGTTCACTGAGGGCATGTGTTCATTCCCAGCAGGAGGGGAGGGGGGATTTTAAATAGTTGTTTTAATACCCACACTGATAGGTTACAGGTATGCTTCCCTGTGGAGCCATGTGCTGTTTAAACAATGCATGATTGAGCGAGCATCGGTAGTAAATTAAATTGTTTAATGAATATAAAACAATATTACAGTAATAGCTATAGCCCTACATATCAGATACATAAAAGATAAATATTTCTAACATTAAGTACACAGATTCACATTATTATATCTATGCAAGGTGTAATTTAATGTTTTAAAAATTATTTGAAAATTTTTAATTTATTTCTGATTTTACAGAAATGTTTATGCAATTGATGTGCAGTGCCACATACACTGCCAATTAATTTGTACTTGTTCTAACAGACTCAATACAATATGAACTTCAATGTATGTATCTTTGCTTATTTTTCTATTCATTTATTGTATTGGTGGGGGGGGGGGGGGGTCAGTTAATGCTTAGACCCCTGAAAAACCTTTTTTTTCATCTTTAATGCAAATTGAAGGAATAGGCCTACATATATTGAACTCCATCACTTGCATAATATGATAACTACAATTTTTAGCATATCCAAAAACACTGGCGGATGCGGCCCTGACTCTACGGGGGGGGGGATAAAATGGCAAAAAAATAAGACTGAAACTTGTGAAAGTGAAGTCATACTGTGCCATACATTAATACTCAGTAGTTAGGTAGTTATTAGAAGATATGGACCCCCATATATTGTACCTAATGTATGTGTGTGTGTGTCTGCAATAAAGATTAATAAATAAATAAATTGGACTGTGGCTGCTCCGCCAATACCCCCCCCCCCCCCCTTGATCGCCAGTGATCCAAAACTATCCGAACTTAACTTTTTTGTTGCAGACACCTGCTGCCCTCTAGCTAATTTAGACTTGTGGCGACACCTATCCGTTAAGCCAAATATGAATTTGCAGTACTGTAAATTGTTAAAGCGGGACAAGTATTCAATTACCTATTATTTTCCAAAAAGATAACATCATTACTACCAAAATAAATTCTTTTAAAAATCCAAAAATACTTAATAATGCAAAAATTGCAATATTTACTCAAGGTGTTATCAGGAAAATAATTGGCATAATTTGTAATTTTTTATTTGTTTTCTGCAAATGGTCACATGACATCAGATATGGCTTCCTTCTCTGCCAAACGAGTGATTGTTTGCCTAATTTGGCAGTTTATTCTAGTTTCTCCACTGCAAATTTTTAAGTCTCACTTTCGGAAAACTCAAAATAAGTATAATTATGAGACGCGATACTTTACACAGACGGTAAGTTGATGGCAACCACTTGTCAACTCCAAAATGTAAGGAATTTCCAATTTCAAAACTTGTTAATTTGTAAACAAATACTATAGCCTATAGGTAACCCTCCCCTTCCTCCCTCAGAGTCTGTCAAATGGGGCATTAACCCAGCAGGCCCAGACCTAACCCTAGACGGGTATAGTGCAGTATAGCGGACCCAAATGTATGCCCATATTTGGCGTCCATTAAATATTTAAAAATATCAGTTTTTTGCCAAAACTTTTTCTATCACAGAAGAGGAATAATATTTGCATAGCACAGCAGGGGTTTGGGGGCGGCAGCCCCCATTAAAGAAAATAAACGATGTTGTGTCTTGAAAATGAAGAAAGCGCTCGTTGTTTGTGACGTCATTTAATGACATTTATTGAATTCAGGGATATGACGTCATAGGCATGACAGAAAGGCTTGCTACATAAGGTCATAAATTTGGGTCCGCTATACTGTACTTTTTCCCCCTAGATTTTCTATACTCTCTACTAAGTCTAAAAAGTTAATTTTTATGTCCTATGTCAGAAGCCTTAGGCTTAGTTACTAAATCCCTATAATTTAGTATAAACTTTAGCGAGGGTTATCATTCTTTAAGCAAATATAATATAAATGCTGCTGGCTGTAATTTTCAATTTGCAAGTTTGCAAAACCATCAGAATCGGTTTTTATACATCAGTTTCCTTATGATTGCATGTTTATACCATATTGGTCTCTTTAAATTCAGATTGATCACTTTAGCTTCACATCCAACCAGACCTATCAGCAGAGATACCTGGTGAACTCCGACAACTGGCAAGCAGGAGGACCTATTTTCTTCTACACCGGCAATGAGGGAGACATCACCTGGTTTGCTGAAAACACTGTAATTCAATATTTTCAAGCCGAATATTTCGATAATGCAATGCATTAAACAAGACAATGTTTTGCACTTTGCAAATTTAGTTACTGTCCCCGATTGTAGTCAGTACTCCCATGGAGCTAGTAATTATGCCTGGAATTAAATATATTTTGAAACAAAATTTCATACATCTTCCTTGCAAGAAATGTGAGATTAAATGCTTTTCTAATTTTAGAATTGAGTATTTTGATGGTATAAATGTTCAGAAACCGGCAATATACATGTACAAAATGGTATTTTCTGAAAAAAATATTCATATTAGCCATATCATTGTCTTATTTACTTATCAAGAACTATTTATTTTGACAGCATTTCGTAAATTAACAGCGAATCATTTGGTCATGAGACAGCTATCGGTGTTGTGACATTACTGAGCGTTTATATCAATAATATGACTACATTGTAGAGGGTAAAAATGCAGTATTTGGTTCAACCTGTTATATGCTTACTAAAAAATGCAAAAGTTTCCTGTGTAAGGTGAATTATTGTAAAAAGCATGATTACAGTTGACAGAGTGAACAGACTTTCATTAGAACACTGTGAAAATGTAGGCATTACTGATAACTGCAACGTTATTTCTTTCAGGGTTTTATGTGGGACATTGCACCCGAGTTCAGTGCCTTGCTTGTATTTGCTGAACACAGATATTATGGAAAATCAATGCCATTCGGCAAGGACTCCTTCAAGGTATTTTAGCCAACATTAAGTCTGCACACACTGGGATTTAAAAATTACTGAATCATCTTTGGCTATCATCTTTTGCTTATTCCTACAATGAAATACACTATTTATTTTTTAGGATCCTGCTCATTTAGGATACCTAACTGCCGAACAAGCCTTAGCGGACTTTGCCACCTTGATTCCATCCATGAAATCCTCAATCAAAGGAGCGGCAGACAGTCCAGTCATAGCATTTGGTGGCTCTTATGGAGGGATGCTTGCCGCTTGGTTCAGAATGAAATATCCCCACATTGTTGATGGGTATGTTATACTAGCTTATACTAGTACTGTTAAAGTCAGAGGTGGTTTTTATTGGAAAGGTTTCCTGAAAATGTACCATGTTGGCCAAAGTGGCACACGTTTTCTGGTTAGTAAATGGGCTGGCCAATAAGATTGGACATAGGAGCATTTCTAGTCTAAAAACTACAAACAATCGTCCAATAAAAAAAAACCCTAAATAATTACTTTCTTAAATTCCAGAGCCCTGGCTGCTTCAGCTCCAATTTGGTGGTTTGGAGATCTGACACCATGTAATTCTTACTACAAAACAGTTACAGATGATTTCGTTAGGGAGTCTAAGTCTTGTGCTAAAAACATCAGATCTTCGTGGGACGTCATTAACAAAATGGGATCTGACAGTAAGTCATAATAAAACGGTTGTGGCAGCATTACCTCTGATTGCAATTATTATTGCCAGCGATGATTACAGATTTCAGAAAACTCTTTCACTCTTTTAGTTGTACTTAATCATTGCTAAATTTCAGAGGCAGGATTGCAAAAGCTGCAAAAAATCTTCAGGTTGTGTTCACCACTGAAATCAAAAGATGACGTGGACACTTTAAAAGGATGGATAACTGAGACGTGGGGCAACTTGGCAATGGTGGATTATCCTTACTCTGCCAGTTTCTTGGAGCCTCTACCTGCCTGGCCCATTAGGGTATGTGATTGGTAGTTAATTTACAACCTGTAAACTTTTAATTCTTATTGTGACATATCTGTGTTTGCCAAGCATCTGCAGGTTAATTTATACTCCAGTAAATAATGAAAAAGCATTTAAGTAACTAGTTGTACAAACAACTATAATTGGTTTGGGTGCCCTTTGCAATTTGTAATAAAACCAGATGCCTGTTTATAACAGGAAGTGTGCAAGCATCTCTCAGGAGACCTAAATGGTGAAGACCTCCTCAGAGCCATAACAGATGGTCTTGGCGTCTACTACAATTCAACTGGAGCCGCTAAATGCTACAACATTTCAGTCCAATATACTGGGGATATGGGAGACCAGGGTTGGAACTATCAGGTATGATATATTATAAGTACTAACTTTTAGTTGCTGCTTTTGCTAACTAGTGACTCTATGGACTGAATTCACACCACAGCCATTTGCACATGGTTAGTTTTGTGACATCATTAGATGACCATTGTTATCATTGTTGTTTTGGAGGACTACACCTGTTACTTGTCAATTAGACACGTGATATGGGCTAATGGCCGAGGTGTCACTAGGGTCTATCGGGTCACAGTCAAGTCTTGAATTTAGGCAGTGTCCGCAGCTCATGAAATTTCATACTGGTCCAAACGGACCACCACCTTTAACGAGATACTGGTCAATTTCATGTTCTATTGGTCCGTAACTTAACTCGACCTATGTTGTCCTGGACCATGGGGTATCTTAATAACTGGAAGAGATAAACATGAACCAAGCCCTCAGAGAACAAGTGAATTCCTTGCAGAGATGACAATTTTCAGCACCAATCTCGAGTTCTTGGTCATTAATCATGACATCATCAACCAAAGCATTAGCTGTACCTGTTATAATGTTATACCCAAGTACAGTACTTCTGGCACTCAGGGTTTATCATATTTGTTTATGTGTGGAGCAGTGGTCCATGTCAACCATGCTCATATTACTCAAAATTAATAACTTTCAAAATCGGCAGGAATGATATTTTTGTATCCAAATCTAGAGGAAGGGATGCTTATAATTATCATTTATTCAAAAGTACCCATGTTACCACAAACTAAATCTTTACATATCATTAACTTCTACTTTTCCAGCAAAATGCACCCTCCTGCTCACACTGCAATTACATTAAAATAATATATATGGTAAAAGTATGAATATAGTGTGGTTGTTTACTATTTAAGCAGTAATTCACAAAAATCACAAAATCAAAGTGAAGTAGATCTACAAAGCTATTCTTCAGAGGCTTAGCAGCCTTTGAACAGTGAATTGCACTTAGGCCTAATGCATGCATGGGGGACTGGACACTTCCATTGAACTGTTAAAGATGCCATCTGTCTGCCCACTCCTATGGATTATGCCTTTGACCAAAATTGCAATCAAACAGTACTGACAGATTGGAGGCAAAATAAACCCCATTTAATGAGCTAATGGGCTACTTGCTCACACGGACCAGTGCTATCATTCTCTCACTCGCCCGTGCGGTGCGGAAGTCGGGTCGGGCGACCAGGCGACCGCTTAATGCGGACACTGTTAAGTGTCTTTTTCAACCTCCAAGAAGTATAAGTTCTGATTTTTTCACCAGGCTTGCACAGAGATGGTGATGCCATTGTGTACTGAAGGGGTCAATGATATGTTCGAACCTTCGCCATGGAATCTCACTGCCTTTGTCGACGGTTGCCAAAAGACCTACAAAGTTCCTGCAAGACCCAACTGGATATTGAGTCAGTTTGGTGGCAAAGACATCACAGCTGCATCTAACATCATATTCAGGTGAGATAACATTTGCTCATTCAAAGATCAAGCCACTATTGCTGTGAAAACATACAACAATGGACATATATACTTTCCTTAGAGATAATATCTCCCGACACCCAAAACTGCTCATACTTTTCCCAGATGGCGTGTCAGATGGGGTCAATGTTGGACCAATGTTCGAAGGTTCCATTATTTTCCATTGAGATATCGATAATTCAAAGCCGGTCCCATGGGGGCAGGCTTTGTTTGTTACACTTATCGGAAACCACAGGGCGAGGGCATTAATCTGGTTTTACAAATAGGTCGGTACCAAATTTAAAATAAAATGTAAAGTCAATGAGCACGAAACAAGTGTGACTGTGTGCCGCGATTCAGGCCAGAATGACTCTACCGACTTGTAGTTTCGTCAGCAGGCATTTGACGACTTGCCTCAGAGCTGTAACACTTCGTCCAGTGGAAGTGGGTGCAAATCGCTGGCTTTTTGCACATCCTATGTGCTCTAGTATACATATGAAATTATGCACCTTACTATCTTGCAGCAATGGAAAGCTAGATCCCTGGTCTCGTGGTGGCGTCATGGAGACCCTTTCGGACACGCTAGTTGCAATCGTCATCGCTGATGCTGCTCATCATCTTGATTTGAGATCCGCAAACCCTGATGATCCACAAAGCGTTAAATCCGCCAGAGCTCAGGAAAAAGCCATCATCAGCAAATGGATCAATCCCAAACCAGTTTACGAGGTAAGCACATTTTGCTTTTGTTTTAACGTCCAATATTCAAAGGAAAGTGAAAGTGTGGTGTTTAGGCTAAGTGTAAAAAGTGATATTGACATCTTAACTGGTATTTTTCCTGCAGGAAATCTCCATTGTAAATCCTCAAGATGTTTGGGTGGAAACAGTGTCATTCCAAGACGGTATGTAGCTAATTTGTTGTATTCCTATGTAATGAAAGAATGATGGTAATTGCTCTTACACTAAGTTATAGATGGCTGTTATGCACACCTGCCTCTTGCAAAATGACAGATGTGCTATTAGAATCATTGGTTATTTCAAAGCCTTGTCTGTGGAAAATCATGAGTCATCATCATTCAGCTTCCAAGCTGAAAGATGATGGACTCATTAAGGACTTTTTCAATGCCTGCCAGATATAAAGAGCTCACTGTAAGACTTCTGGCCTTGAAAATGGGACATTTCAAATTCATACTTTAAAACCCCGCGGCAATCCTGTGTTAAGCAAGGTGTAAAACAGCAGTTTCATTTTAGAGACTGACATTTCAATAAATCATTATAGTATGAACAAAACATTCACTATAAGTTTGAAATTGATACTGTTTTCCAATGACATAGGAGAAGAGTTGAAGGAGAGGGAGCAAGGCTTTAACTATACATCATTATGGTCAAAAAATTGGTTAAAGGCAACAAAACAGAAAAAAGAAATTTCAGAATTTTCGTTTGCTAGAATTAACATACGTTTTGGCTGGATTTCATGAGTCTCTCGCGGAGTTTCAAGAATTTAAAACTTTTGGTGCACCTGTCCCCGAAAACACCTCTCATGCCAACATGTGGAAAAACAAACAATGCACGATGGTGAATACTATAACTTCAAAATGACCTAAAACAACAGTGACAAAATATGTAGGCTTAACACTTTTGGTGTGGCAGTGATGAGTCATCAACATTTTATTTACCCTAGAAAGTTTTTTCTTTTCTTGAATAATTAAATTTTCCAAGTTCTGTTACTTCCGTAAAACATTGAATTGTAGCAATGTGTTTTATTCCTTTCACCTCTCGATTGTTTCAGAATGGCACATGAGGCTAATGATGGGCTTCGGCGTGATTCTTGGCATAGTATTACTCCTTCTCCTTCTGAGAGCAAACGGACGTAGAAATCGCAACAGTCCACCATCCTACAAACAAATGGTCAGCTCAAACGGAGACATCGCTAAACAACCATTGCTTTAAAGTATGTGACAATTCTTCACTTAATTTTTAATATGCAAATATTCTGTCATTAAGGTATTGTACTCCTGCAAATCAGAGAACTTAATTTCAGGGTTTCTTGGAGATTTGGTAGGACACGTGAGATAAAAAAAAACTAGGCCCCCACGAAACTCTAAATTCCTTCAAAGAATAAGGGAGTATTTATGCAAATGATTATACTTCCTAGAAATTGTGCAGTTTATAAATAGATGTTCCTCTTGGGAATATAGAAGATGAGAATTCAGGAAAATTTCTTATAAGAATTGGTTTGTGCAATTATTTTGATGTTTGGTGTATATTTTCCTGTTATTCAGTATGTGATTCTCTCATTAATATAACATACATCATTGGTATTTTGTGACTGTTTAAGATGTCTTGTATAACGAGAAGAACTGTGATTATCTGATTGGTTTCACTGTCTGAGACAATGTAACATATTGACATTATTATTTTTCTATCATCTATTGCATTTATGGGTGTTATGGTCATTTTGTCTCTTTTTAAATGCACATATGTATTTTTTTTCCCCACAGCTGGCGATGATGAATGTATTGATAGATGTGATAATCTTGATTTAAAAACATTAAAGCTGGAATATTTCTACAATAAATAAGATCTCAAGAATGAGCAATAATTTTTGTAAGCATTTATTTGTCATTTTGCACTGTACAGCTGTTTGTAAATGAAAACTGTCCGTCCATAAGCAGAAAAGCGGGTGATTTATGACCATGCTTGTTCAGATGTTTCGGTACATGCAAAAAGCTTGTGTCGGCTGCCAAAAGTTATTTACTATTTTCACATCACAGGAAATTTAGGTTGAGAGTTGAACTCTTTCAAATCAAAAGTATTTTCACATCTTTTTTCACTGCCGTCTCATGGCCATGAAGAGTATGTCCAAGTTTTTGTTTATCTGTAACATGAAAGTTGCACATTAGAATCAGGGACTGTTTACCAGTGGCAGCGTAGCCCCAGGGTCAGTTCACATAGGGGACACCGGGGCCAGGTACAGTGCCTCTTTAGACCTGAACTTCAATATGATGCACTAACGCTATGTTGAAGATACCAAATGTTCTTGATTGTTGGCCTGGTTAATTTTAAATGATTTAAACTATAAATTTGAGAAATGTTATGTAAAGTTTTAGTGACCTTTTCAAAAATAAGTGGTATTTAGTCTTTGCCTGTTAGTATATACGTAGGTCTAAATACTAAAGACTTTATGAAAAATTATTTTTCAATGAGTTAAACTGACTGCTCCTAATGCGGACACTCTTTAGGCCACACTTATTGATCTTTAGCTTCTCAGATCATCTCAGGGCAATTTGTAATGGATTGGTCGGTAAAAAATCCCAAAATAAAATAAAATGTTGTATTAAATAACCTTGGGACATGTTGTTTTATTTCTCTGTCGGCAAATTTTCTATCATATAGGTGGATCCGAGAAGCTAAAAATTATGTAAGTGTCGTCTAAGTGACTGAACCATTAGTCCATGCAGGTCATTCGAGCAAATCTCACTATTAGGATCTAAGTGATTTCAACATGGCACCTTCAAAACCTTTGATATAACAATGGCTTTCTTTACTCATAAAAATGAATGTGCTTTTTAAAAACAATTAAAATACTTTAAATCTAAGTGACTTACAACTCTGTAGAAAAGGCACATGGCCTTATCCTCATCTTCGTGGCCAGGGCAGTCCCTTCGGCCGTCGCAAAGGGCTGTGTCATCGATGCAGACAACGTTGTGATTCTGTTGGAAGTGATGGGATCTTGTTGAAGGACACCGGAAAAGAGGAAGCCCATCTAGCGCAACGGGACATCCTGGAAAAGTTGAATGCTTTTATAATATACACAATCCAACACGAATTTAGCAACCAGATGTATTGCTGCTGAGGACAATGTTAGAGAATGGCATTTACACACTGAGTGGCATAATGCTTCAATATTACACCTATTCTCTATTTAACAGAGTAGGAATAATGTTCATAAAATAGTATTTTTTATTAAGGCTATATGACTTCCATGCATCATTATTGCACCGAGTCACAGTAACCAGCTATATATAAGTATTTGTGTGATCTTAGGTTTCTACAACTAAATTTGTCCAGGGTGAATGTATAAAAATTCAATGAAATGCAATTATTGCAGTTCACTGGTTTGAACCTAGGGATACCATATGAGAATTGTTAATGAGGTGCATTTTAGTGAATTTGTACATGTTGTTTATACTTTTATAAGGTATGAGGTTTATACTTCACATACTTCACTATAAGGAATACAGTAAACTTTGCCTATGTCTAGTTCAAATGGACTGCCTGATTTAATTCGAGGTAGGCAAAGTTTTGACTTATGCCAAGATTTACAAATAGAATAAATAAGCAATTTAAACATAAATAGAATAAATAAGCAATTCAAATATAAATGTTCTGTTAACTTCGGTTTGAGTTGTGCAAAACTTCACAACTTAAAACAAATTAAACTTAGAGAAGGTTCACTGTATATGGGCTTAATTTATCTCCCAAGAAATACATAAGTTACATACTATAGGTACATACAAGCTCATTGAGGGAAGGTAATAATCATGGAACTTCCCACCAAGGATTAATAGAGTTTTTTCACTGAGCAGCCCTGAATTCAGCAAGACATAAGTCTTTCCTCTACACTTATTACTCATTTTGCTTTTCAGATATAGTAGGTCATACCTAACTATTTCCATAAATATAATTTTCTTTGGGAAATAACAGAAATCAACTAAATGATAAGATGTTAAATATACATTAAAATGCACTACAAATACTGCTGCTAGGATGCACTTTGCTTTAGCCAATCAGAGTCAAGGACTCAAGGGCGGGAACTTTTTCAGCCAATAGAATTGCAGTATTCTGTCATAGCCACCTGGTGGAAATACAGAGAACCTTCCGTGAAAATCCACAATTGTTTCTTTGCATCTCAGTAGTTAAAGCAAATATTTATCACTTTGTAGTTGATTGATTAGATATGTAAAATAGGAGTCAACACCCATGCGACTCAATATATTTAAAGAAATGCCTTATAAGGCAGATCAAGGGCTAACTGAAGGTTTCACAATATAATAAATTAACTGATGCAGAAGCTGGGTGGCCCTGCTCTATGAGTGGCCTAGTGGTTAAGGTGCTGGTCTGTCCTATGATGGTCCTGGGTTTAATTCTCAGCTCTGCTTAAGCATTAAGAACTACGCCTTAGTGAAATGCTGTTCTTATGAGGCATCTGCTTACAGATAACACTTGCATATCAATGTATGTGATACACCTCACCCATCAAGTAAATGTGTAACACAGTATGGACTCCCAGACATAACATCTCATCATTACATCTGTCACAAAGATACAGAAGTCCAGTAAATATTGCCAAGTCAGATTCTTGAATTTGAACAAGGCAATGTTTCTGCAAAAAGATTTATTTATAAATACTATAAACATGCAATTTAAACTTAGGTAATGTACCAAGTGTCTTAATTACCTCCAGAATGATGAGTACTTCTTGCAGACCGTGAACGGTTTTTCAACCTGGTGAAAAATCCTTGTGAAATTATTCTGGAAGCACCTTGGAGAGAAAAATTAGTATCCTCAAATTCCCCATGACTAGAGTAAGGCGGGTCCCTCGGATGCCCTTTATGTTGCTGCTGATGCTGAAGATTTGATGCTAATATTTTCAGCAGTCCATCATTCTGCGCATCATTTGCAGGTGATCTGTTAATGGATGATGCAGTTGATGATGTGCAGTGAATAAGAAGGACAGACAGAGTAACATAGATAGCCGTCCCAGCGGCATGGTCACTGGCCCACATCACAGCACTTAATGACACTGCATCCTTCACTAACACTTAATTTATAATTAAGAAGCTTGTTCCAAAAGTAGATCCAACAGCGGAAGCTCAGTGTAGAGTCTTAATTCCTTCTATCAACACTCCCACATAGTCTGGTTAATATTGCTATTTTCACTTCGCCCATTCGAACAACACGTGAACACAAACCTTGTCCAACTCTGCCCTTTCAATTTATTAAACAAGACGGCCAATAGGACTAAAGACAAATAACCCTTCATAGACCGGGAAATGCCTTCAAACTGGCCCTTCGGGCATCTTTGCTTATTCAGCATATAAAGGAGTTGTTCGCCTGAATGAAGTGTTATCCAAAACACACAGTGAACAGCTCAAGTCATGAACAGCATGAATCGCTTCACTCAAGAAAATGTGCCTCCGAGGAACACATTTTGAAATACAATACTGCACTGAAGTACTGTTTACTTTACAAGATGGTATGAAAAACTTTAGTCTTTCTTCAAAAATCCCATATGCCCAATAATGCCTGAGGCTACTGATGTTTTACAAGTTGTGTGAGTTCACTTTGAGACAACATGAATCCTACAGAGTCTAAACCTGCAATGACAAAGTCAGAAGTTTTATACTTAATAAGAGTTGGACCTTACAATTAAGAACACTTTCATGCCTAATTATATATACTTATTTGATGTTACATTATATAGTCAGACACAAGATGGCAAAAATAAAGTCCCAAGGTCAATGGTTAGGCAATTTTAGAAGGTCATATTAATGTGGAATTCTTTTACAAATTTCCACTAATTATAGCTATATACAAATTAATTATACATACTTTTACATAATTTTTGTTATTTATCCGTATAAGTTATTGTTCATCAATAGAACAGCAATATAATTTATGTAATTTGGTCTAAGTGATAAACTTCCCTTCTATTTAACGATGTCAAATATGCTTACAACTATATCATACCTTATCACAATAAACAAGATAAATTCTGATCAACTTCCTGGGAGATTATGCAGTCATCCGCATACAGAGCTGAAGTAAACAGTAAAATAAGCAAGCCAATATTTTCTTTATTTCTTGTTCTGCTCCATACAGATTTACCTAATTGCACTTACAACTTAACACTGCAGTTGAATGCATCAGTGAATCCAAAGAATGTCCCATTTAAAAGTTATTCAGAATTATAGTAGAGTGACCCCCCTCAAGTGACCCAGTTACATAACAAATAGCTCAATGATGACCCAGTTCTTGACACCATGGATTCAGTGTTTACATGGGACAGTACAGCATTCTCAGTGTTTGCAGTGACATTTTTAGGGGGTGTTTTGTTATTGAGAAGGGGTAAACATGAGATAGCACAAATTTACCCCCAGGTCCTTATAATTGGCCAGTTATTGGCTCTTTACCCTCCATAGCTGGAGATATCAGAGTGAGATTTGCTGAATTGAAGGAGGTCTATGGAGATGTGTTCACAGTCCACATGGGACCTCGACCATCCGTAGTCTTAGCTTCGTATGATGCCACTGTGGAAGCCTTCGTCAAACATGGAGCAGCATTTAGTGGATGACCTCAGGATGACTTCATAACCAGAGAGATAGCCAGAGGAAAAGGTAGGTTTTCGCACAGGTAGAAAAATCAGTAAGTTGCAATCAGACCTGCTTATTAATGAACAACTTGGGAATGTCAATAAATCTCTATTATAGATATGCGGTTCTGTTATAAAAGGTTGGCAAAAATTAGGTTCCAGGAAAAATAAAGTTGTTATACCAAGTCTTTTGCTACTAGCAATAGGTTTTTCAGTATACAAACTATTAGGGAATGTGAATAAGTCTCCGTTGTAATATGGGTTATACACGTGGATCTGTTGTAAAAGCACAAAATTGTTCCTGGAAAAAGAAGTTGTATACCTCTTAAATGTATGACATTGTATGTACAATTTCATGAATCTACCATTTATTGATGCAATTAGTCACCACTTCAGGCATCATAATGACAGAAGGTAAATTCTGGCAAGACCAACGAAGAATCATCCACAATATTCTGAGAAAGCTTGGACTGGGCCAAAATATTATGGAGAGAAAAATCAAGGAAGAGCTTTCATCATTCGAGTAAGTTCTGAAGCAAAACTTGGACAAACCGTTCAACGCTGGATGGCTGATACACAGAGCAGTGGCAAACATAATATACTCTTTAGTTTTCGGAGAGAGAGCCGATTATGAAGAACCTAAATTCATCCAGTACATCAAACTGATGGATGAAAATTTCCGAGCAGTTGTAAACGCGGGACCTGCGGCAGCTTTTCCAATATTAATACACCTTCCTGGGGACCCATTCAAAGTCAATGCAGTGTTGCAAAGATCAGAGGAATTAAGAAGCGAATATACAAAGCTGGTTCGAGAACACAACAACAGATCAGCGGATTCCCAAGAAGACTTCATTGACATGTACCAGGCAGTGATGAAAGAAAATCTGGAGTGAGATATAGATGCTATGAAATTTAAAGATTTTGTCTATTGCATATGGTAAATTCTGTCACAACTGAAGTATATGGGACAACAACATTAACACATTTGTCACAATTAACACATTTTGTTATTTACATTTAGTTATTTGTTTTTGGGGATGAAAAAAAAAAGCTTGTGCTCTATCTGTAATTTGTGTTTATAGGTACCTCAAATGTATTCCATTGAAATTGGAATTTTTACAATTCTATTTTTGATGTACAGAGAAGCAAGCAACATAATATAAAGCAACATACATTTTGTAAATTACAACCAAGAAAATGAAAAATATATTTTATTTATTTTTCATGTTGTACAGAAGATCAAGTGGCATCAGCCGTTGGCGACCTTTTCTTTGCCGGAACCGAGACCACTTCCTCGACCATCAAATGGGCCATTCTGTACATGATCCACAACCCAGAAACCATCACAAAAATGCAGAGAGAAATTTATTGGGAAAGATCGCCTGCCATGCATGACTGACAGACCAAAATTACCTTATGTTGATGCATTTATAAATGAAGTCCATCGTCTCTCGAACGTCACCCCTCTTGACGTTCCTCATTCTGCGACAAAAGACGCTACATTCCAAGGATTTTCCATTCCAAAAGGAACCATGATGATATCAGCGCTAAGTACTATTCATGTCGACCCAGCCGTCTGGACGAATCCCGAGAAATTTGATCCTGACAGATTCTTAGATGAAACGGGGACTAAATTGATCAACACAGAGAAACTGATTCCCTTCTCAGTTGGTGAGTATCACACCAACCCATTTGTCTTTGTTGTGCACAAGGCCATTACATCATTATATCAACTATATTTAAATTTGAATTGATTGCAGGCAAACGACTATGTCTCGGTGAGGCTTTAGCACAAATGGAACTGTTCCTGTTCATGACATACATCTTACAGAAATTCACTTTTGAACCAGTGACAGGACGGCCACTACCCACCCTGGAGGGCATTCTATCCGTCTCCCACACACCCAAGGAATATGAAATTGTGGTGAGAGCACGATAAGCAAGTGACAAAGTCATTTCTTAAATATGAGCTATATGAACTCCCTGCCACAACAGACCTTTTCTATTTTAATTATTAAGAAATTTTATTGTACATTGTAATATCCTTGCATATATTGGGACTATCTACAATACTGTATATATTAAAAACTGACAAACTAACATACATATTTTCAATATTTAATACTTGATATTTTTTGTACATTAACTAAAATAATTAACAAAATACTTGCAATTGTTCAAAAATGTCTTTCACACATCATATGTTGGCAATCAAACACCTACTGTTATTTGACTAGGACGGGTTGACACTTTCAAAATGGCCTTCTCAATTGTTGAAGTATTCTGCAATGGAAAAATATCACCAATATAAAGCTGACTTTTTAATCATGAGGCAAAACATGACTTGAGTATAGATTCTAGATATAGATTCTAGATATATCAAGACGCATTAATTTAGTTAGAAGATTGTGTAAGTCCTAAGATATAGTTTTTGACTGAGAAAGATGAAAAAACCTCAAAACATTTTAGCAAAATTTTTTTGACCAAAAAAACACATCATGGCAGGACAATGAAAGGTTTACTTATATATACAACCGATGAATATTTACTCGTTTTGGTTAAGAGGCCTCTGAAAGTAACAGAAATTAATGGAAACCTCCAAAAATGATAGACTGAAACATATAGCCACATTAATGCCTCGCTTAAGAATTATATGATGCATTATACATGAATTTGAAATTAATGTATATCTAAAATCAAGACATTGGTATTTATAAGTCACCCAAGGGAAGGGGACAAAGCTATGAATGTTCCAGGCATTTTTAAAGAAAGCACTTAGTAAAAGGATGGAACATAGCAATAATAAAACAATTTTTAACTTTTCTTTTTATACAGTTCTAATACATTACATTTGTATGTGCTTTATAATATACAAAATAAATAATAATAAATACTTACCAGATTATTCTTTGATGTTTTATCCTTGACTGCGGCCTGTTTCATGCTTTGCAGTTCCATTTTTAGTTCCTTCCATCGCTTTTCCATTCTGTCCTTGCGAGACGACTGCCGAGAAATTCTAAGGAAAACAAAAATCAAATTTCAACCCAAACACTCCACAATATCTGGAGTCAATCTGGACCATATGGCCAGCAATGGAAATATTTTCCACACTCGTTTCAAGATGTCACCTGTGTTGCATGATGGTCTCAATACGTTGGTTAACAGTGAAGTGTGTCACATAGGGCAACGTCGGTCGATCTGTCACTTGGTAAGCTGCCAGTGGGGTCAAAGAGAGATCAAAAACGTACATTGATGACTGATTTTCGCTTATTGGCAAATCGTCATTTTCAGCACCCGTTTTATCGGATTCTTTAGTTTTTCCTGCAAATGACAGAAATGATGGTCAAATTGAATAAAAGTATAGGCCTATAATATTCATTTGACCAACTGTGCACTTATTGGATATGATCGCATTTACAATTTTAGGTTGCTCCATTTATAATACAAATGTACCATTATAGCATCTCATACTAGTTTTACCCTGGTATATTTTTTTAACAACATAGGGCATTAATAATTTGTACCTTCAAAACATTTGTATATACCAACTTACCGCCAATGAAGATTGTTTGCCCTATTGCAGCCGTTGTTACCACAGGTTGCCATGGTGACCCAAGTTCATGATCATCTGGTAAGGTGACTTCGCATATCACGTGACCCGTCAAAATGTTGTGAATGTACATACGGCCGTTTATTCGAGCTGTTAGAATCTGCAAAACGCAACAAATAAAATAACAGCATCATCGACAAACGTACAGGTAGTAGATGAACATGGCAAACCAAACCATAAATTAACAACAGAATAATCAGGGTTTATCAAACTTACCAGTTCAGAGATTCCGTCAATGCACTGGATCATGGTGTACTTTTCGTCATCTTTCTCAATTCTGCAAATAACGTGTATTAGTAAAATATGCATGATATTATTTCTAATGTATAATTATTGTTTACCAGCTAAATAATAATCTTACTGTCATCAGTCATTCAATACAAAATTAATTGCGCTGCCACGGTCATCTGGATTCTGACATCTTAATCGTTAGTTAATAATGTATCAAGCTTCCCTACAGTACAGAAAAACAACCACAATCTCATTCCACCTCAGAGGCATGAGCCACTGTCAAGCTGCATACCAGAGCAGAAACTTAGCAAAGAAAACTTACTCAGCAGAAATGTCTCGGGCAGGAGACTCGTCACCATTTGAGCAAGTAAGCAGAAAAATGTGTCCTTCTTTTGTGCAAATCATCAAATAGACGGACACCTGGGAATCGAGGGGATGTTTCTTGTCATTTTGCGGACAAATGGCAGGATCCAGAAACTCCAGTTTAGTCACCGTGTCATCCTCTTGAAGATCAAGTTTCGACATTCGCTGACAGAACCCTGGATTGAAGAAGATCATTAAACAATTTAATGGAAAATAGTTCATATGAAATACAAGAAAAACGCACAAAACCAGATTTTTCAAACTAACTATTGCCCTTTGGTGGTTGTTATGGTGGGCTTAGACATAGTAGTAATTTTGAATGTGTAATTTTCTCAGATCAACAACACACATGGTTACTATCTTATGGCTACTCACTATGATTATTTGCAAGACGATATTTGTGACTAGAAGTACAACTATTAATTTGGACAAAACCACATTTATTTTACTGAGTCGACAGTATTTTCCCCAACTTATATCGCCACATGCAAAAGACACCACTTAATTTTTTGGTGCCGCAAATTATACTTTACATTGTAGTTAGGAGTTCAGTCTTCAGTAAAAAGAAAATGGTCTCATAACAGCACACATCATCGCAGATGGCTCACCTAAATATTTATTCCAAACAATGATATTGTTATTCTTAAGCGCCACTACCAACAGCGACGTGCAAGGAGAAGCACAAGAAGCAACAATCGGCGAAGAATATGGCCACACCAGGTCCGGTTTTAACTCTGTCTCCGCTAATACCGGAAGAAACAAAAAAAAATTATTAGGATTATTTACACATTGCTTTGCCTTTCAAAAAATTGAAAATTTATTTTGAAAATGATGTGTGAAAATTTAATAGACATATAGAAATACATTTACTCAAAGTGACATATTTTTTAAAAATCATTATAAATACATTTAATTGTGCTATCATAAAAAGGTGAAAGTAGTGAAGAACATCGATAAAAATATTAAAGCGATAGAATGTAGTACTATGTACCAAAAATTATCTCAGGAAAGGAAGTAGCTCTACACATTTAGAGTGAAGTAGACATATTATAATACACATATTCCAATGGTAGAATAATTATGTACAAAAATATTTGATAGTAAACCTTAGTTCGATTTTAGGGCTACATAGAAAACTATGAACATGTCAAAAAGCGACAAAGTTGAGAAAAAGACAAAGAAAGTGAAAGTTGAATATTGAAAACATCTAACAGACGACATGCATTTGCAACCTTTCGGCTGTTCTTGGTGACTCGATTTTTTCTTTTTTGTATTTTGAGAAACCTTATTCTCATCCTCAGGTTCTGCTTGTAAATGCAATATGATTCAAACTATGATCAAAATTTTAACAAAATCTAAAAATTTAAATGCTGCAATTAATAATTATTTGTTATGGAACCATTTATTACTGACAAATAAGAGCTTACCTTTGGTTTGCTTCAGCAAGGAATAATGACGGAAATGATAGTGGCCTGACCACCAAACGCCAAGAGCTGTTGGTTGTTTGAACCCTGAAGGAAAAGCAAGATGCGAAAACACTGTAAATGCTTTATCAAAGTTCATATACAATTTCTAACGCACAGGATTATAACATTATTCATAAATGGATGTGTCTAAAGAGTGGAAAGTGCTGCAGCCAAGGGATCTAGTGGTTGAGGCATCCGTCAGCTCCTTCGGAATTTCCGAGTCCAATAACCCATTCAACTTGATGAATTCTATCTCTGAACGTCAAATGAAGTGTTTAATTAGTGGTGCTTTACTTACGCACTTAAAGACACAGTAGTCAGAATTAAATCTGTACCTGCAAAAAGAGCGTTATCGAGGCCCTGGGGCATGAGGCTTCCTGGTGTGAGAAAGTGAAAAGTGGGATGGCTGCAATAGAGATATCAAATCAAATTAATTCCATTTCATTTAAGCGTTATGCAAAATAGTTACAAGAAGTAATCACTAAATTCAAATGTCTCGCATCTAGACCATATGTACCTGACATTTGGATCTTCGGTGTTGATATATTTCAAGTGCTGCTGGTGAAAGTGACGAAAAGAGTCCCATCGCAAGTCGAGATGTTGCTGAGACACTTGATGGTTCACCCCTGTTCCTATAACATCACCGTTGTCCACCGTTTTTGCTATTTGGATTGGAGAGCTCCACGCCGTGCCTGAAATTATCAGAATGGTATTTATATGTATCTAATATAATACATGTACTATATAGTGAAACACATCACCTAGAAGTCAAAAGTTACTAAAAAGCCATTTTACATAAATTATTCAATCTGTCCTTAGAACACAGCATAAGAAGGGTCAATGTTTTGGTCCAGCCCTCATGAAACATTGTGCCTTAATTCTGACGAAATGTAATTAAGACCACCCATTATTAAGATACATGTGACTAGCTACAATTTTAAAAGTTCCAATTTTAAGAAAGCCTTGATTTGAGACAATTTCTGTGAATCACAAGATTCTCAAGGTTGGCCCTAATTGAGGGTTTCCATAAATAATAAGTCAAATAAACCTTGCTTAACTCTAATGTGTCTCCGTCACAATTTATGCACAGCTCAAGCTAAAGTTAGCAAAACATTTAGATTTAAATAGCTTATCCCAAAACTTTCCCTTAAACTCAAATCAAATCGACAAAGCCCAGGTTTGCTGTACCAAAGTTTTCCAGTTCATAGACACCAGAATTGCAATCGCTACCTTGAGGTGAAGTAGGCGGCATCAACTTTGCCACGACAGAAGTGCTCGTAAATTTATGCTGCAATCGGTTGTCCTTGGAAGACCTTGGTGTGCCACTCTGCAATATTAAGAATTTATCTCTAACTCATATAAGAATTTACAGAAAGAATGATCTGCAAGAGAAGATTTTTGGTCGAAATATTAATTGAATCGACCAGTGTGTGACATTCTAATCTACAAGAAAATATGAAACAAAGCAGAGCACGTAGTGTGCACAAATCTCACTTTTGTCTTTCCAAGGCGAGAGGGAGGCTAGAAGTGAACAAATAAAATATTTCAGCTATTATTTCATTTGCATGTAAAAAGGCATTCAGCTATAATTAAATTAACTGCAGATGAATTTCAGCCTCAAAACCCAAGACAACATTTCAAAAACCTCTACTGTAACTTCCCATTTTTACAAGTAAAATTTACCAGACAAAAAAGTAATATCAGAATGACAATGGAAGATATCAAATTTAAAGTTTTCAATTCTCTATCATAACTGTGGTTAACACGATAATCTGCAATGAGGAAACATCAATGTCACTACATATGCAAAATGCATACGACAGGCAGGAAAAGCTACACTAAACAAAGTCGTACAATGTTCAGCGGGTAAGAGACAACAATAAGGTTTGAAACGCCATGACGCCAAGCTTTCCTGGGATCAGGATTCAGGAAAAGTGACGGGATTTAATTTGGAATGGGAAACACAGCAAACAACATCATAATATTGCCTTCAGTCTTTTAGCCGGAGATTTTTCCAGCGTCTGTTTCAGCTTCTCTCTACTCCTTGGTCGGGATTCTCTTGATACAGAGTTGGGTCGCAGCAAAGATAGCTGAGGTTTTAACTGGGATTTCTCTTCCTTAAGAGGCTGACTTTTGGCCACGCTATTTTTCTGTGGCGAAGGTAGAGTAAAAGACTTCTTCCTGGCTAAATGTTGCGTTTCCGTAGAAACAGACATTTTCCTGCTGTCTTTAGACCTGGCAAAACTTTTTCTCCTGCGCAGTTCCTGGCATTAATTTGTTCAAATTATTTTAATGATTTTTAGTTGTATATGAGATTTAAAGGTTCAAATTATTAACATCAATCAACTGCAATACTCCATACACTAACCTTGATAAATAATGTCCACTAACAGTTTGACAAATTTTACAGAATACGTATTGTCTATAATCATGTAACCATACCATACCTACAATGGCCAGTCACTATCGTTATTTCAAATGATGAAATTATACCAATCTTTTATTACTGAAAATTTTATGTCATAATATACACTTATTTTAATAATGATTATATCATACCTGTGAAGCCACAGTGGGTTCCTCACTTTCTTTTTCATGTTTGGTCTCACTCCCATCATCTGGTTCTTTTGAAGCTTCCTGTAAAAAGAAAACAAAAATCAACTCCTATTCAACTTATATGACCTGCTGCCAAAAACAAACAGAATGAGATATGATTAGGAGGCCACAAAATGTGGCACTTCTACCCCACGGGGGGAGGGGATCTTTCACAATTTAGCATCTCATGCGACCAACATCCAGTTGAGATGTAGCTCATTGAGTGTGCCCGGGCTGAGTTCCTTCATAAAATTCAAAACCCAGGACTTTTAGTGGAGCTAGCTAGGGCCCACTAGACCACACAGCTGCTTATCTAACACCTCTGTAAAAATAATTAAATTTATAGTAACCATGGCAACCTACCTCAGTTTTATTCTGCAACACTCCAAATTTCTCAAGAACAGCTTCGAGTTCTTTCAGCCAGATATCCTTCGGACATTTGTGAATCTCCAAGGAACCTGTCTTGTTGTCAGGGCCTGTTAAAAAAATAAAAATGTGTAAATTTGCTGTACTATGGTAAAATATGGAGCTTACATGAAGTAGTTTTGCCAATGGTCTGTCACATTCTCACAAACTACAAAATGCTGTTTGATAGTTTAACTTTTAATCTTACTTTCGAAGAAGACGCCAATGTAATCTCCCTCCTTAGAAGGTTCACATTTAGCAGCCAACATTTTGCCTTCCTGAAAAAACAAAACCAAACAAAGACAAAATAAAACAACAGGTAAAAAACTTATCCATAATATGATGAATTTAGTGATGACCACATACCCCTTGATGAGTGACTGACTGCAGCAGAAATATCAAATTGGCAGAAAATGCAAAGACTCGACAGGCACCTACAAATATTGAATAAATAATATGTAGTAATTATAATTGAAAGCTTTACTTTTTGTAAAAGACGATTAAGATTAGATGAGACGTGAGATGGAGAGAGGTTGATGTATATGTGTAATTACTCTAACTCCAGTTCTAATCAACTTTTTTTCAAGGGGAAAACATTTTTTAAAAGCACATTCCAAGCACTTTCAGTATAGTATAACATAAATGTGTGAACCTTATGGTTGGGGCATCAATTGACCATGATTATATGTGTAAAACATGATATACATTTTCTTTGCATAGTTTGCATGTGGACCAGCAGATTTTTTATACCTGGGCCTAGGCCTTTATCAAGTATAGAACTATCATACTATGTTCAATGACAGACCAGGTATATTTAAGCAAACGGACGGTCTGAGGTTTGAAAATATATGGGTCAACGCAGCAGCAGCGTAGGCAGCATAGGCAGGTAGGGGGAGAGCGCGGTTTCACATAGTCAGTAGATGGTGACGCGCAATTTTGCGCAAATACTGACTTTTTGCGAGATTATAAGATTTTCTCGCACATTTGAAGGATTCCGTCAAAACTGCAGTAAAACTTAATTTTCTCGCAAAGTAGGCGAGATTTCTTATAAATACTGTGTCCATCACAGGGCCGCTGCGCATGCGTCAACAGCCAAAATGGCGGCAACTATGAAAGATCGCCGACTCCCAAGCTTACAATGTAATAGATCCAAAATCGATCGGTAAAGTTGTTCGATTAGTGTTTTTTTCGTATTTTGAAACTAACCTGCAGGTTATCTCCGACCGAATACGAAATCAATGCATTCTGTAATGGATTTCAGTGACCGATTAGCGTCATGCAAAGCTTTTTTAGCGTTGCAACACTTTTCATCCACCACGTTTTTTGCTTCTGCTTCCTGTTTATTTATTTTTTCCGGTTTAACTTGTTGTTGAATCGATTTGTGTTGGATCTGCTTGGAACATGTTCTGTATTTTAGCGCCGCGTAGCGGCTATAATTTTCTCGCAATTTTGCGAGATTTTATATAGAATCTCGCAAAAAGTCAGTATTCGCGCAAAATTGCGCGTCACCATCTACTGATAATAGGGAAATTCTGTCAACATTTTTGGGGATACAGCTGTAAATTGCACACTATTAGAACCGTAATACAAGCGCGCAACGAAGATCCGAAAAGTAGAAGCCGAGAAAAGTTTTATTATAGTACAAATGCAAGCCCGTCAAAATCCGCGATTTATTTTACGTCATGCAACTATGCGCAGCAGCAGCGTAGGCATGGAAGGGGTTGCTTACGTTATTATATATACTTTAAAAAGGCTGCTGCTCCCCTGATATTCGTCCAAATTTCGTCAAATAAAGACTGAATTGTTTACGGAAATGTGTAGAATTTATATTTAAGTTCAAACGCTAGATGACGGTACTTTTTCATCTTCAAAATGGTTTTTGAAAACAGAACAAATTAGTAGAAATTATATATAGTGTACTTGGGTGGCATATGACAAAGCATTTCGTGGTCTGATGGGCTACCCAAGGATATTGTAGTGCTAGTCTGATGTTCACTAGTCATAGAGCACCTGTGAAGCAGTTATTAGATATCTTGTCTATAAATTCAGTGAAAGGATCAACAGGTCTGAAAATAGTATTATTATTACCTCTAACTTGGTCAAACTTGCATTCTACACACAACACCAGGTATCTATTCTTTTTTTGAAAAAGAATATTCTTGTTTTTTTCACCTATTTTCATAATATTATGAAAATTTGAAGTGGAGGAATTCTGGTCACGTGGCACAAATTTGAAAGACACCCCCATAACAGTTTTTTAGGGGCACGTTCTGCAACACTTAAGATATTTCTTGAACTGGCTAAGACTGCATTCGTGTCAAGCCAAGTAGCTAGAGTTATGGTGGTTCAAAGTTGAGCAAATCTGGTGAGCAAATTAGCAGAGTAATCTAACTCATTAAACACAAATTAGGCCAAAATTATACCACCCTCAGACAAGGTCATCAAAATATACTGTGGTATGATTAGGGTAATTCTGCTAATAATTCAATTCTTGCTATATTAAAAACAAAATATTGTGTGTGTAAAATAAAGTGTTTTGGAGTTTCAAGATCCAATTAACAAAATTGACACAGTCCATTATGCTTGTAAAGTTGATTTGCAAGACTACTAAGACCCATTTAAGATTATTCTAGTAGCTGAATTTGCATTGAGGGTTTGTTAAAATAATTTTAAAGTTTCTTGGTTTGAAATTGTGCATTTTTAAACTGATTTATTGTTGGCAGATATGTAGTACCATAATATTTATTTGGAAAAATATAATCAACAAAGCAATTCATATAGCAGTTTATGAATCATTATGAGTACATAAAAATGATTAATTAGTTTTATTTATTTTTTGGATTTACAAAGTCCTACTATGGAAAACAGACTTGTTATAAAATTTAATTTTGCATGTACCTGTTACCCATATTACAAATACAGTCAAACCTCACTTATCCGGTTGCCTCACTAACCGCACACAATAGGCAGGAAACAAAATTAATCTACTTATATATATTCAGTTATCCGGTTCCACAGGCATCACAATTACCCTCTGGTGTGGCACAACTGTCCCCCCCTCCCCGGACCGCTGACTGTTAATACTTACCATATATAAATATAAGTCAGCGGTCCAGGGGGGAATTGGGGGGTTGTCCTGCACCAGAGGGCGATTGTGATGCCTGTGTCTAGTTCCCTCATTTATCCGCATTGTTAACTGGGGGACGAAGGTTTGCAGATAAATGAGGGTTGACTGTATTGTCAAATAAGCAACAGAGCAACGTATAATTGCTTACAAGGCCATTTGCATTAAAATGCATTTGGTGGGCTTAGAAGATGGCAAAATGTGTGAAAGGTGTTATCAATGAAGTTGGTCTCATCCCAAAAGCATTTTACAACACAACATTGGCAAACATGCAACTCACCCATATCATCAAGAGTCGTTATAAGATGATAGCCAGGACCAAGTTGGGCAGATTTCATATCGACAATTTGCAAACCCTCATCTTGCCAAACGTCAACTGTCTCCTGGGACATCGCATTCACTGCCGCTAATCCATTTTTCAATCCAATAAAAACGAATTCCCCATCTCTGCTGTGGCAAATGCTTTGAGCGTTTTTATTGTCCTGAGTAAATGACAAGCCAAAAGAATAGACGTTCACGCACAATAAATCTTTTTTTTCTCTTTTTAACCTTGATAAGAAGCAGAACAGTGATGACTTATGAAGATGTGCCTTAACATGAATCATGATGCATTTATGACACTCATATCAAACATTTTCTTGCTCATATAAAAGAAAATGGTTTGTGACACTATCAATTTCTTAGAAGTTTTAATTTTTTAGTCTAAAAACATTAAAAATTGTAATACACTGAATATAATAGATAGAAATACATAACATAAAATTGTATTCAAGTTTATTTTAAGACTTAAGTGATTAATTAAAAAGAAGAAACAATGTTTTTTTATTACCTGCAGTTTAATGGTGCACTGATACTTGGGCGGCTTGATCTTGGACTCTTCCCTGATTTTGACCTTCTCCCTGTCTGCTATGACCTCCCATGCACTGTCAACCAAATTCAACAACACTTTGTTTATCATTCGGTAAGGCTGTGGCAAAGTGTCTCTGAACTGATCTTGATCCAGGAGAAAATCCTCATCTCTGTTATCGTGCATGTCACTTCCCATGGAGGGCGACACCGCCGCATTTTTGTGAAAATGCACAGGCATCGTTCAAATTTCGGTAATTCCAGCAATTTCAATCTCTTAAATAGCTTTGACCAAGTCAAAATCGTCTGGTTTGTATCACTTCAAAGGCAAAATCGTAACCATGTCCGCCATGATGTCAACAATGCCAAAACGAGGCCGTTGCATCTTCCGGGTCAAAGGTCAAAGCAGGTGCACGTGTTTATAAAGGCCACAACAAAATCATGCCATCACAACTGAGGCGTGTCATTCTATGCTGACAGCACTAATATTTAAAAGACACGAATAACAATGGAAACTGTCGCTCACATTGTCAAATTCAATAATCAGACATCAGGAAGGGATAAATTATGCAGGTACTAACAACTTTTCGTTCATTAATTTGGTGATTTTGGTCACAAAATGGTCACGTTTATTTTTAACTTAATTGTTCGATCATGTAGGACTTACTTATATCTTGAAAGTATATCCCTTTTCTTTGAAGAACCCCTTAACTAAGAAGGCTCCGGTAGTAATGTGATATAGTTTATAGGGGGGCTGTTGTTAACTGGATAGATACAAATAATTCTACTACTTTTTATCACATAAAATTTGAATTAAGTTCTCCCAAATGTGAAATTTTGAATAAATTGTTCTGAGTTCTGTTTAAAGATAACAATTACATAAATAGGTCCTGTTTACAATATAACAACCCTAGGTCTTCATTAGTAGACAAACTTGTAACTTGTTCGGAAGCCTAAAATCGGTGACCTTGAAATAATCTCAACAGATTTGCTATTGTTAATTATACCTTTCAGGACAATCTTTTAAATTACTTAATTGATCCTGGCTGTCACATTGCGATTTTTTAATTCAATTTCAATCTATAAAATTTGTTGTACTTTTCCGTGCTACTACTAACTAGTCTTACGCTTACTCAGCTTACACAACCATCAGTCAGAGGCAGATGTAACGATCAGATGATATTAACTAATTTTGCCTTTTTTTCTTTTCTTTCAGAACATTCCAGTATGCATGCAAGTTTTTGGGCCATTACCTTCTGACCCACAAGCAAGATCCTAAGTTGATTGAAAAACTCAAACTGTTGGAAAACAATTTAAGTGCAACGAGAAAATGTAAGTTATATTAACTAGTAAGTACAATACGGAGCACCGAGTAGCAGTTCTCTTTGATAAGAGAAATGGCCCATAACAAAGAATGAGATAGCAATACAGGCCCATTAAAGACCACTTAAAAGTTCATATTATTGGTTTATGATCGCATAAAAGGTCAGTACTAAATCTTAGAGTTGGGCCCTGTTATGACAAGTATAATAATATCAGTGTGATCATACCAAGGTCATTGTCAAAAACCTTGTTGCCTATCCTATATGACAGACCTTCGTATAATGAAACCCGGCAACAATGAAGATTTTTGGCAGTGCCAAATGGTTCATTAGGCTGAATGAAAAAACATTGGTTTTGATTTCCTACCGACCCTATGTTAAACCCCCCCCCCCCCCCCCAACCCTAAACTTTTTATGGACTTCTCAAGCTTTACTGTTAACAGTTTCAAAATACTTAACTATACATTTAAAAAATTTAAAAACCCAGATTATTTGGCCAACCTGCCAACCGTACTTTGAAACTCCCAAATTTTGATTTGGAAATGTAACATTTTCACTAAAATACTTATGCATGCAAGTCAATTGATATGACAGCCCACAATGTCAAGAGCCGCTGTCCCAAATTATGACTCTTAATTATACTGTCTCTATATAAATTCATGTGCAAATTCATGTCCAAAGTCCCAAAAAATCTTGTCGTAAAACTATTGTTCATAGTTTAACTGTGGTACCATCCTAAAGATTATATTCTATTCATGAAAATCCTAAATAAAACTACCAAGTCATGATGATGAAGCAATATTGTACAATATATCAAACATTGCAGCCACTGGACTAGTTGATCAACAGTTGAAGATTGTTTAGATAAAATTTGATGTCCGAATACATGTACTATGTAAAGAAGACCAATTTGTGGTGTCCCACTATGGTTTGCATGTTATATAATGATCTGGTGTAAAATAATCTACAAAAAATCTGTGGCAACAATGACCTCCTTTCAACCAGACTTGTAGTAAAGCATACAGCATGCTCATCATGAACAGGTCTGACATTAATCAAGGACCTTGATTTTTAGGTCCTTGCATTAAATTATCCCAGTTAATGCTTTACATGTGGCACTGGTCCAGCTGGCATCTGCAAACATCAATCTGTTTGGAATTCACATCAATGCAATATTTAATATATCAAAAAGGAAAAAAATTATCCTGAATGTTGATTGTGTACACTGATGCACATATATTCATTATAAAACTTGGAATTTGGCCCGGGATGAATCTAAAAACTTTAGCAAAAAAAAATAATGAATAAAAATGTCAAAATTCATAGCCTAGTACCCGGACACAAACATATGTGATTAAAACCCGAAGTTAATGAGTCTATTTTGTCATTTCAGTGATAAGATTCGGTAAGAGTATGGACATGATACAAGGCGCTTTGAAGTCAATGGACTTGACGGACACAGTTCTGCAAATGACATTAACCCTGGCCAAGTTGAACCAAGCGGCGTTTCTGTTTGTTGACCACTTCATTTGGGTGGGAAAGACAGGTTTGGGGCCACTGGACACCAAATATTGGAGCAAAGTGTCATCAAGGTTTTGGATAGTCACAATTGTACTGAACCTCATAAGAAACTTCTACGATATCCTGATGATCGTTACGACAAACGAACAACCGGGTCAGCCAAAACCAAAGGACACCGAATCGAACGGAACCACAAACATGATTTCTGAAGCTAAGAATAAGTCACAAGGAGGTCTGGCACGATTAGCGGACCCACAGTACAGACCAGTTCTAGTAGACACCATTAAAAACGGCACAGATGTATTTCTGCCACTGTCTAGTTTAGGTTATATCGATATCTCTCCCGGTGCACAAGGTATTCTTGGTGTGATAAGTTCTCTTATGGGCGTTTTGACAATATGGGAGCCGACCCTCAAGTTAACCCCATCTTAAACTAATTTGTTAAGTTTATCTTTAGTGGTTGTGACACACTGACACATTCCTTTCAAACATTTGTTTCTTTTATTAGGTTTAATTGCAGTATGTCCTCAATAATGACAATGGTTTAGATGGTATGAAAGCCACAAACTGTGAAACGCTGACTTTATGCCATTTTTAATCACCTACAGACATAGCTTTTTTGTGTTTAAAAATGAATTTATACTTTGTATACTAACACCATGCTGTGAACTGCACTTTTTGACATTTGTGCTGTAACTACAAACATTCATGAGTCCCCTCTTTGACATGTTTGAGCAGACTAATTGTCTCTAACTGACACATACTTGAATCATAAAGCGTTCAATCACCTCACTGGCTTTTAAAAATTACAAAATAGTCATGTTGGAAGTAGCAATTAATTTGATCAATCAGCTGAATTCGATGTTGTCATGTCAGTGGATTTCGTCTATAAAACTGGCTCATTTTACATCTCACCACAATGTTGGCTTAACGCAGTATTGCAGTAATGTTCGACCTTGATTTTGCGAATGGTTGGAGTTATTCTATGTCTAAAATTTTTCCTTATGAAAATACACATTTACAGGAGCATTTATATCACTTTTCAATTACTGAGTTCAGTGTCAAGCTTACTTTGACATGTCTGAACTGTTGTGCGTTATTTAAATTTTATGAAAAAAATAAACAAGACTTTAATAACTCTGTATATATACATGATACATATACTATGTATATTCTATTTTATATTTAACAATGTTCAACAAGACTATTTTTACATATTGTTATTTTTAATAAAACACTACACAGAATATCTGAAATGTCTTTTGTCGAGCTAATTCTTATATTATAAAAGTATCTACATACAGTTAAAGGTCATGGGCAATCAAAATCATACTTTTAGCGAAAATGTTCTTATCTGATAGCTTTAAGTTCATTAATAAGGTCTGCAGTGAAAAAACTGACTTTAACATAAATTTTACCAACAAAAAACGAAGTTTGCCGCACTCCCGCTCTTTTCGCGAATTTTAGGATCCAAAAACTGTAGTTCCAGTAACTGCCACCAGGGCCGTCCGTGTGACGTCAGAGTTGCTGCTGTTGAATGGCACACAGCATGGATAACCCTGGCAGCTTGGATGAGTTAAATGAATTTGATGCTATTATGACACCTGTATAACTTGGATCATATATTCATGAAGGACAAGGGCTAGCTTACATAATTTTACTGGTTATAAATGTAATTATTATTATATATATTTTTTTTTTCATGTATTTTCTCATAATGTCATTTGTGCATGACTCATAGTTATATATGTGTAAAATACAATAATTATTAATTCATATGCATTTCAGTAGATTATAGCAGTACAAATAATACGTATACAATGTGCAACTTTTTTTCTTTCTTTTTTTTTTGTTACCAGGATTAATTATAAGAAATTGAGAATATATTTATCAATCAGCTGATACCCTTCTAAATAATTGTGCGTATATATATATTCTTACAATGGATCTACATACATTCGAAATGTGGTTGTGTTAACCTTTTCCCTACTGTTACCTGATTTCATAGCAATATTCGTAATATAAATCGGTTTAAATTTTGAAATTTGGCAATTCTAGGAAGGTTTGTTTTAAATTTTGGACTTGGGTGGCCCCTGTTATAGATATACTGTGCTCGTTCTTAGTTGCTGATAATACACAATGGTGTCCTATTTCTAGACAGTTAATAAACAATGCCCCTCTTAAGAAACAGTTATGATTACATCATCATAATATTGCAAAGACAAGCTGTTCATTCTAGTTCAAAGTTTTGGGCAGACCACTGAGGCATGTCAAATTCTTAATTGGTAATTGCCTTGCAGACCCCCAAAGATGATTATATAAACAATTATAAAGATAATCATCTACATTCTAATTAAATGCCAGCATGTTATAGAGATAGATAAGAATAAAATACAAATATCACCAAAATAAAATAAAAGCTTTATCAGGGTTGTGTTGCCTATGAAAATACTAATCATAATTTAAACTGTAAATAATTAATAGAACATAATGATTTTGCATTCTGATATCAATAGACATTACTTTTTATTCCACTTATATATACAAATTTATGTGCAACCATGTTGAATCACTTATCTGTGAAAGACTATTTAGGTCATATGATGTCATATGACCTAAATTCTAAAAGACTGCCATAGAATCAGGCTTGCTTACTCAAAATGAATGTGACTGACTTTATTATGTTGTTTCATGATAAATAGGTTGTTGCAGGATCAGACTCTCTTATTCATCTCCTTTCATGCCATCCAGTTAATTATGATCTTTATTTACATTTTACATGCTTGAAACATCATAAAATGCCTAAATTTATGTGGTTGTGCTTTTTGGGGGTTTCATGGCCATAAATAATATAGAATTATAGTAGGCTACTAAGTAAGAGAAAAACGTGAACAATTATCACATTTTCCAAAACAATATCTCATCTACTATTACTATTACCTACATGCATGAGATAAAAAGAAAAAGAAGCCTAAATTAACCCTTGGTGCTTGCACTTCAATAATTTTCACTGTTAATTCATACTTTTCTTTCATAATAATTAGTATTAAACTTATTTTCTCCCGAGAATAATTGATAAACCAGTAGGCCTACAAACTTATTATTCCGTTAACATCACTAAACAATGTGATAATGACTATAATCCACAAATGTGTCACTTCCCATATATTCAGTAAACTATTTCCACAGTGGATGGAGCCTGCAGCAGCAACTCTGACGTCACTGCCTCAGTTGACCCAGTTACGCTTCAGTGATCTCACCCAAAATGCCGTTGTGTGAATTGGCGTAAATAAACGCTAATATCTTTTTACACCAACGTCAGAATTATGTGAAATTCGGAATTCAAGTTTCTAGCATTCTATGTCGCATACTGGTAAAGTTTGATTTTGATTGCCCATGACCTTTAATGATATAAAAGCGAAGAAACGATTACATATATCAGTAGTAACAAGTTATGTCTACCCTGGGAGTTGTTCTGATTGTCATGCATTGAAATAAACTGAACAGATCTATCAATATAGGTTCACTTATTGCTAGAGTAATGTTATTCTAACGATTATAACTCAATGATATGCAATTAAAAAAATGCAATAATGCAGTATTAATCAGTGTTAAATCATTTTGTCAGAATGTTAATAAAAGCTCTACTCACCATCGGCAAAACATTCAAAAGGTTCATGAAATTTGTGAGTTTGTACGCAGCAGCGTGCATCATTTGATGAATATCATAACAGACTTTACTTCGAGTCTTCATTAACTTGCAAATAAAATTTCATGTGGACACAAGAAGCGTACAATCCAGTGTATCACATCTTGCAAATGTCTGCTGATCCAGCACCACTAATACTGTATTTAAAGTCTTTCCGCAGCACCTTCAGTAATTTACAATTCTTCCAACTCAGTGATTTGTGACTGTTTCCGTAGTAACGGGATCATCAACGTCATTCATTTGCCTCCTCCACATCCCTGAACTGGTCCGTCCAAATAGATGGATCTTGTTGCTGATAAAGCTAAAATATAGAAATTCAGGTACTAGCTGATAATTGATAATAATAGGGAACCCTGCCTACAGGGGCGTCCACACTGTCACGGATAAGACCTACGAGTGACCACGTACGTTAAAAATGGGCTACACATAGCTTTACGTGCTCACTTGTGGCTCTGTTGATCACGTAAAAATCATTTTTCACGAGCGTACGTGAGGCAGTCGTACATCGCTTGGCAGATGTCCATCAAACGTTCGCCAAATGTCCATCCCCAAGCATCCGTCAGGCATCTGTCAGGCACTTGTACATAGATCGCTCGTAGATCGCTCGTGCGAGGGGTTTAATGATGGGCAACGGATGTCTGCCGAGTGTTTTACGAGTGGATGGCGAGTATATGCGGACGGACAGTGGCTAAGGATGAGCAAGAGTAAAACTATTTTTTTATCTGTGGTCATACGTAGGTCTTATACTTGACAGTGTGAACGCCCCTTAGGTCGAATAACTGAAAAATTTTAATCTTAGTTCACAGAATATCAGTCAACATTTTTAAATTGCTTATCTACTCTATTTATAAATCTTTGCATAATCAAAACTTTGCCTTATTACTTGCTTCAATTGGGTGGTCCATTCTAATAAGACTTTTGAAATTTACTATAAGAAAGATTGTAGATTTGAATCTTTTTTAGCCACTTTCTTTGAAAAGCTACAGTTGAAGTAGTTACACCAACAGAAACATTAAAATGGAGTTATCAGTTTCACTGTTCCAGTTATAAAAGACAAGGGCATCGTCAGATCACGAGTTTGGGGGTCAGAACCGAAATTATGTGAAAACCCTCCCACCCTATCTTTACCATTCATAGACAAGTTGTGTGGAATTTCACCTAGCTGCACTTACTTGTTAATAGTTATTTAATTAAAAATGTAAAAATTGTTGCATTTTCGGCTCAAATTTTAAGTGGCAATTTCATTGCCTTAGAGGTCATTCAAGAGTCATAAAGTGGTTACAGTAACGGGCCAGACTATGTGATTTCGCAACATAGCTCTATAGCGCTGAAAGTAGGACAATATCTGCACCCGTTGAATTCAACATAGCGTCAAAACGAAATAGTTCTTTAAATATTGCCGAATCTGGCATTTTTTAGGGCTGTCAAGTCTGGATTGTAGCTGTTTTGGACTCTTATGATTGAAACTTGTACACAGTCAAATGTCTTGCTCCCCCACTGGGATATTGCTCCATCCAAGATCTGGCACACCCTCAGGGCATTCACCCTTCGTCAAACGCCACCTAGCGTGAGAGGGTCTGCGTAGGACCTGAACATTTTTTTACCCTCACCCCCAATATCAGATTTTTGACCGACCAACCAACCCCACCCCTCCCCCCCCACTCCACTTTTTTTCTACATTAAGATATTAAGAAAGTACTGGGGTCCACCACCCTCCTTCCCTGACATAAGTTTTCCCCAGACCCCCCCCCCCCCCCTTATCTGAAAACTCTTCAGGTCCACCCCCCCCCCCCCCCTTTTTAAAAAAGAATAGCCCTTATTAAGAAAACAGCAGGTGGCAGCACCATACAAACATGCGGCATGACGCCGATAATTATCAACTGCAGGTAGTCATGAAGTAGTTTCTCACCTTACACACAAACTTGAGAGCGTTTGCTTTAGTCAGCTCAAGTTTGGCTCGTGGTCCCCATCGCACTTCATAGCTGGCTGGATCTGAATTCTGCAGACGTTGGAAATCCAGGTAGCCTTGTCGCACTAATTCAATTGTGATAAATTTCTTAACGTCACCGAATGCTTCGTGTGTCGAACTGCTAAAAAAATTGAAGGTTCGAAAAACAAAGTCCTAAAATTAATCGTAGTTTTATTTTAAATTTCAATCCAAAAGTGAAGTAAATTGGACAAAATGAATTAACTGAGAATGCTAAGTACTTACTGGATGTCAACGCTCATTTTCTTCAAGAAACTGTACAATTCAGCTGGAGAAAAAACCGAGACCAAATATTTGTCAAAAGGGTCAAAATCAGCTGAGAAATCTGAAAACTATCACATTGCCGTTGGTCTTCTTAAAAATACAATCTAGATTTTCAAAAATAGTTTATTTTGAGAGGGTCTGACAAAACTATCATAAATTAGCTCAATCAGCATGAATATTTTTCTCACCATCTTGGATGACATTGCCCTTCATGAAGATGACAGACAAAATTACCATAACTAGCCCCATTTTTGCCTTTTCTTCTTTATCTCTGAAATTTATCAAAGAATGTTGCAAACAAATAACATTGTCAGCACTAATGAACCGCTGGCGTCAATTGCTTCAATTTCATAAAACACCTTTAACTCGGGTTTGAAAGAAATATAAATTAGCAGCCAATTACATACAATCTTACACATTTATTTATTCACTTTATTAACTTTTAAATACTAAAGTCAGAGCTGTATAAAAGGTACTCACATCCCTAATGGCATATTTGGATCCTGCTCGATTGAATTGATGAGAATATAAGATTTCTGTTTACTGTCTATCTCCACTAGTTTATAGCCAAAAACCTGAAGAAAATGAAATAAAAGAATACATTGAAGCCTCAATAATGAGACCGTTTTATTTCTGAGAGAGTTCACAATGGCTTGGTACAAAGTAAGTAGGATGATCTGGTAGGATGATCATGAGATAAAGTTCAACTGATTATAAGTACATGATTAAAGCAACTTCATTACTGTCAATGCTACAAAGTTAGCATTACCAGCAATACATTATATATTATTTCTTCTCTTATTTTGTAAGCCTTGAGAATTAGTTTATTATTATTATGTTTTTACTATGTACTGATTAAATTATAAATCCATTGCAATATAACTGATACACAGAACCACAAGGGGGCGTGATGATAGCGTTGTTACCACAACTTAGTCACTGCCTCCTTGACCATATAGTATATAATAATTTATATATAGTTGTACCAGACAGATTTATTTATGTAAATGGTCAAAATAAAATATTCTCGAGTTTGGAGTCTTGTATGCCTCCCTATATATTTACAAAAATAGGTGGTGCTCTCCAAAAATACATGACCACTATGACCACTGGACATACTCAAGTGGTCTAATACATTTTTAGAGAGCAGTGTATAACTTTAAATAACAGATAGAACAATATGCAGCCTTACTTCATTCAAGATTTTCTTTGCCTTCTCCATAAAAACTGCAAAACCTTTGCTGTGTTCCTTTAAGACAATCTTATTTATTTCTGAAATACAGAAAACCAGAAATTTATTCAAGTTACCCCATCAATTATTCAGACATACTATTCTTAACAACATGTTAGGTTGTTCGAAACAGTGCTTGGCATGGATAGCTAGACAGGCATAACTGTAGTGTGTGCATTGCGTAGAACTGTTGGCCATTGGGGTTTGGGGTCTTCACCCACAGTGTTTTCACCCTTGCTAAGAAGCCTTGCACTTCCAAGGACAGCTACACTGTCAGGATCTGTACAAATGATGAACAGAATCAAATTACGGGTATTGCAATGTAATGGTTACCTAAACGTTTTACAGGATATTTCTTCCTCTCCATGATTAGGAGATACTGCACAAGGTCATTAACCTGAAATAGAAACAAAATCAAAACATTATTAAATGCTTTACACAATAATCAGATATAAATCAGTGATGTCAATCAGTTACATTTTCGTAGTCGATCATCGGTTTGGGTGCACCAGCCGATGATCGATTATTAGTCAGTTCGGGTGCAGTTCATATTTGAGTAGTCACCTACGTAAAATCAACTGAGCACTATTGTAACTAGTTTGTCCCAAGATAATGAAAAGTCTCTCTACGTAAAAAATTTTATAATATCTCAAGTCATTATCTCATAATATCTCAAGTTATTTATGATCACAAAATGAAACTCCTAAGGGGAGAAAGTGCAATTGGTTAAAAATAGACTATACAATATTATCGATCATCAAATTCTTAGTCAAAACGACCAATGATTGAGTATTATCAATCATCATGACACAACTTATTCAAATTGAGAACCTTTCGGATGATCCTCACCTTCTTAGTAACAATTTCTGGAGAAATGTTGGACAGGACCTTCCTTGCTTGTGAGACGACTTGCGAAGGTGCGATATCTTCATCTTGAGTTTCCTACAATCAACAAAAATTAAGTTACAAAACTTCAATTACATCACACTCCTAGAATTTTATTTAATTTTCCTTTTACATAACTGCAGATTTAACATGGCAACCATTCAGATTCTGACATAAAACGCAATAATTAGTCTTCCAAAAATTACTAAGAAAAAGTAGTTATCGTTGATGCATTAGTTTCGGTAATAAAGTCTAAGTTGGACTTTCCAAGTGTCCAACATTTGAAATTTCATGTTATACATTTTACATAATTTTATTTCTACAAACATAATTTTATGTAGATAATTTAAAAATATTTCACGGGAGGACAGTAAACAATTGAAATATCTCCAACTTGTGCAAGCTAGCACCCTTAATCGCCAGTGTCATTAGCATTCATACATCTTTTGAAATGCCATAGTCATGTAGATTAATCGACAAAAACACAAATTTATATAAAGATATTTTATTCTACCTCAATAACTATTTCTTCCTCTTCCACAACATTCTGTTGGCTTGATGGAACACTGCGTTGACTTAGCGGCAATTGCCTCTGTAAGAAAAGTTATAGCACACTATAAATTTAATTGGTAATATCGATTGATTAAAAATCAATTAAAACTAGAAATACCACAAACTATGACATGCGAGTCTAATTTTACTGTCATAAAGTCTTTTTTTTTTTTTTTTGTTCTTTCTCCTTCTTGCCTTTTTTTTTTTTTTTTGCTGCCACTGCACTGTTCTCTGCAGTGTTCAGAATTAGGGAGGGGGGAGGTTCTAGTCAAGTGGTAGTTACCTATTTGCCTAGGAGCTTCTGGGTACTTTAACTGTCTAATCATTTGTGGTATTTCGTATAATTTGAGCGATAGGTCCATGATAGGATCACAATGAACATATTGCAGCTGAGCGAAATTGGAAGGTTTTTCACATATTACAACTTGACTTTTTGTTTGAAACTTTCTACACTTATTTTGGACATTTAATCATATACTCACCGTAGACCTAGATCCTCTTGATCTTCCAGGCATGTTTTCAACCTTTCTCGGACTGATTGTTGATATTAATCGACAATTATTGCATCCAAAAACTTTCCCGCGAAACTTCCACGATTGTAGTAATTCCCCGAATAACCGTTAGAGGGCACTGATGAATTCACCAGCTAATAGTGCCACCTATAGAAAGAAAGAAAAGCAAGTAACAGAATGCAAGAAAAGCAAGTATTTAACGAAAAGCAAAGAATAAAAGAGGAGCAATTAATATAAGGCCTAATTTATAATTTTCAAATTTCATTTTATTAAAATTTCTTGAATTGGCCATTTCAAAGTATTGAGATGATGATTTTGAAGTAAAAAAATAAATAAAAGATTTAAACAAAAAAAGTTTTTTTCTAAAGTCAGGTTTAATGAATTTTGGTATTTTACTGTATTCACCAAGTGGGGTATGAATATTATCTTGCTATATGTTTTTACATAATAAATCTAATTCACTGTATTTTGCAGTTTTTTTTGCACCTCATTAATTGCTCTAGGTTGAAAAATAAGGGACTTCAGGTCCAGCTGGCAGGTCTCATTTAGTTAAAAAAAAAATACCACAGAGGATAGTTTAAATAACTGTTTATTCTAGTAATGAATTCTTGCTGGCCTATATATAGGCTATATGTGGGCCTATAGTATACACAGTCACTAATGATTATTTACACACAGTCACTGATGATTATTTATTTTCAGATAATTCCGTGGGTGTTTCAATTAACAAAGCTTCAAACTATACAGACAGTGAACTGATAGCAACTTTCCTGTGAAACACTGCTTTAGAAGCAACTCTCTTGCTAGCTTTTAACATGTTAGAGTGGCCATTAAACATATCTGTGGGGTACCAGGCTGACAGGATTACTGCTTAGATAAAACTGGCAGAAAAAAGAGCAACTGTCAGCCCCTGGACGTCTCCATTTCATCAACATTCCAAACTTGTTGGTTTTTTTGTGTTCCAAACAGACACCATGCAAACAGCAACATTTTTGTCTACATTCATGACACTTGGCTGATTGCTAATCATTGCTTGCTGGATAATTGCATGCCTCTATGATGTATAGTCCAACAGTGAATTTAAGGCTCCAGTTTATTGCTTGTTTGACTGGTTGTATTCAGTTTCGTGATTGATTATATTACTACAAAAGTTATTGGCCTTAGTTTAGACAATTTTCTATAATAAAATGATGGTTACGCATAAATAATAACAACTCAGCGTTAGGCATAATTAATTTTCAGTTATAGCCAACCTATTTTGTCACAAACGTTTTCTTTAAAAAAACACATGACTATTTTATATTATAACTGTGTTCAAAATATTGATCTTAATTGTAACTAGCCTAATTTTCAATTTAATAGGACTTTTCAATATATCAAATATAATAGATACAGAAAGGTTGCACTGATTTACTAATGTATGTCCTAGCCGTAAGAATTCAGTAGTAGATTGCAGTTATCAACATGGATATTATGGGGCTAACATTTCATGACTTCAAAGAGCATCTCCGTGGGAGATCACAAGATAGTCCCACAACCAAGGAATATGATAGAATAACAGGTTACAGCAAAATGACAATGATTGATAATGAACTATAAAGTGCTGAAATATGACAGAGATAAGCAATAACTGCGGAGAGAGAACACCTCCTTGCAATACACCATTTTCTGTGGGCAATGTACATGAAATACAAACAGTAGATACTAGATAGTAAGATTCCACTATGGAATTTTTATTATTGGACAAAGAACAGCTATATTGGATGAAGCATTATCTAGTCCAATCCACTGCGTATAGCTGTGTCTTCATCCAATAAAACTTGTTTCCCTTTCTCATAAATTGTAGGAAGAACTGGGGTTAGCCAGGGGGCAACCTGATTGGTCAATCAGGTCATGTGACCTAATTGGTTTATTTTACACTCAGTTGCTGGGGGCCTCAGACAAATGTGATTTTATTCTGAAATCTTGTTTTGGGTAACGACAACACCATTTGGTATTTTCAACTGCATGGGATCCAATATATATATTTTTACTTGTTCAATTCTCAATGTAACTTATGAGAAAGTCTCATGGTATGAATGAAGAGATCTGATTGGACAAGCACATTGAATTTCATCATATACATATATTTTGAAGATTGAAACAGGTCGACACCATAAACCAATAATTCCTGCTCCAAATAGAATATGTGAAAAGTGTACGTTAAACTTTGTAGAAGACGAAATTCACTGTTTGATTGTCTGTCCTGGTAATGAGCAACACCGTGTTAACCTTTTTTTGAATGCAACTAAATTTATTAACAACTTCTTGTCTCTAGATGATATAACTAAGTTTACAGCAATAATGACAAACAAGGAACCTGAGTTATTAATTAGTTTAGGAAAGTTTCTCCTTCAAGCTGATGTGTAGAGAAAACCATCTCCTGTATCCACACAGTTATTAATTTAGTTTATTAGTTTATTAGTTATGATGTGCTTGTCATGTTTTGGACTTTGAGAGTGAAATGTTTTTATTAGCGGCTTGTATTTTTTTCTATTGTGTATGTGGATTTTAAACACGTATTATAAGTTAACTTGGTGGCTGGAACCTTGATTATTGAAATTTTATTGCTTTCTGTACTTACATTAATGTCTCTTTCATGTTATCTTTTAACTGAATGACATATGTATCATTTATGATATTTTACATGTCAATAAAATCTATATATATATATAAACATATATATTTTGATAATACTTTGATAACAGGTTTTATATGAACTGATGAGTAAAACTAAATTATTTGGGGGGGGGGGGGAGTAAATACCTGTTTTATTGGCTTGGTAAGTTTTGCAATGTTACTTGCATTGTACTTCATGAGATGGGATAGTATAAGCATTGGAGCCAGTAGTGGATGATTTATATTTGCCTCAGCATATATCTCTGAAACACATCAAAAAGGCAAAAAGACTATACAACCAATGTGAACAAAGTTTATCTACTCATCATTACATCTGCCACACACAGTTTGACATACTGTGTCTCAGTGTGTCAGTGCTGCTGACTATGAGCTTCAGACTGGTAGCAGCATTGGCATAATAGGACATACATCATTAATGAGAGAAAACCTCTCAAAGCAGCATAGTGTCAAGCATCGTGTTTCAGAGCATTCTGGTGACATGAAGAGGTGATTTTTCCCACAATGTATACAGACCCACAGGTATATTTGTCATATAATTTACTAAATAAGAATGGACACAAGTCTTCATCAATATATCGAAACTCAAACTTTCTAATGAGGCCTTTCGCAGTGTCAATAGATGGATATGGCCCTCACCAAATAACGGCCCCTTCACCAACGGCCCCTTCACCAATAAGTTTGGCCTCAATGCAGGTGCCCTGCTGGCCCTTCACAAGGAAGATACTTCCCAGCCCAGGAGAGACTGACTAGTCTCTTCACTTGGAAGGTAGGTTGCTGAGGTGACAGCTGGAGTGGTGTGGCTTCCAGTGACCCCTTCAACCAAATGCCTTCAATAACCATGGTGGCCCCTTCAGGAAAGGTTGCCTTACCGTCCACAGCGTCAATAGCCACAATTGCCACTTGTGATTAAATCATATAAAACACATTATGATTATTCATTTATTTTCTAACATGAAATATCTGTACACGAAAACATAAACACTTATCATTAGATGAAATTACATACACAAGCATCACAGGAACCTTCAATATTAATTATGACATCAAATATATTAATTAAACACTTTAATAAGCAAAATATGAAATATCGATGACGTCATGGTGACGTCATGTGGAGTCATTTCCTTTCTTTCCTTGGCACTCGGGAACGATGCATTCGTATTTCCATTTTAAAGAGAAGTTTTTGTTTTTTGATATCCAGGTCTGAAAAAAGGAGAAAAATTAAAATGTACTGATCAGCTAAATCTACTAAAAGGCTAATTTACCTAATTCTATCCATCATTACTTTGGCTTTGAAATAGATGGCCGTCTCCATACTTAATTCTTGATCTTTATAATCCATCATAAAAAGTAAAAAGTGTATTAAGGTGAAAAGTGTATTTTAGTTAAATATTTTCATAAACAGGCTAATAACTATTGGCAAAACTGGAGGTCCCTGTGGAACACCAGTCACCTCAAACTACATCCAACATGCAGACACTTGTAAGATCTAGTAGCATTTGAGCTGCTTCAAATGTGCAGACGTTTTCCTTGTTTAATTACATCGTAGGCTTACGTATGATTGTGAATTTACAATTTATGATATCCATGAAAGATTTCATTGCATGGATTAGGCCTGGCATTGTGACACAACTTAGGACCATTGAGGCTCCACTGTATAGACCTGCTTTCAAACTAACTTGGCCTGGCCTTTCTAAAGCTTTGATTCTTAAGGCAGACAACCCCACAGTTAAAGTAATCTCAGCCTGTGACACTCAACCACGGATGACACCAGATTATCCTTTGTCTTTAGGCAAGGACACAGAATGAAGGGCCACGGAATGTGCTCAACTGATGTGTCTACCTATATCTGCCTACTTTCACAGAACTTTGCTAATCCTTCAGAGATAACTTAAAGCACACTTTTGCTTTGTCTGAATTGTTTATCACCGTATTTATTCGGTTACAAGAAATGTCTCCAAGGAAAGCTACCACAGGCTTCGAAAATGGTGCTGTCCCTCTGTGAAGATATAGGTGGTCAACACTGAAGTATATTGTTTAACATAATCCAACTGTTTAGCTTAAATAACCCACGATGAAAGATTGTTGGTGTCTTACAATGCCTGTTTGCCTGTCTGTCTCTGTCTATGAGAAATTGTCTGTTTGTCTGTCCTTAATTACCTCTAGTCCTTTGCATCTTTTGTCCTTCCTGAAGCACTCCCTTGCCAGCATACACTTGGCATAACCTTGCATACAGGAGAAGTCGTTGAAGCCACACTTGCAGTTTGGAAGTTCCCTCTTGAACCTGCACAAGTTGCATGAGGTGTGCTGACAATCCTCTTGGCATGACCGAGTCTTCACTGCACTGCCTCTGCAATTAGCAATAACAAGTCCATTTTATTATTATCAATCTCTTCATCAATTGCAATAGGTGGTGTCAACCACCTCCATTAGCCTCAAGTAGTAAAATTTGAAAGGAAAATCCTCCCCTTAGGCCTTAAAACTCCATGTCAGGCAAACATCGGACAGTCCTAGTATGCTTTCTGGGTGGGTGCATGGGTGACTTTGGGCGGGTGGGCGGATGGGTGATTAGGGCTTTATGTCCTGTGTTTCTGCACCTGATGGGCTAATTATGACAGGCAGGGACCATGGAAATGAGACGATGGATGAAACAGCCATCCAACTTAGACTCGGCCGGCAATTGAAACCGGGACCCAGTGGTTGGAAGCCCAGCGCACTACCACTGAGCTAAGCAACCACCCCTGGGTGGCTTTGGGTGACATTATGTTAAATAACATGTTAACCTGAGAGAGCATTTGTTTATGTGTTCGATGGGGGGAGCTGTGCATTCTGCAGAGCCCCGTGTGGCCACTGGGGTGTGAGGGCTTCACTCACAGAGTTACCACCCTTGCCATGAGGAGGTCCAGGACTTTCAAAGGCACTTGAGTTACAGAGGATCTGCTCAGTTCCTCCATGCCATGGTCGGGGCTCAAACCCAATCTGTTATGGTCGTTAGGCCAGAATCTTGTCCACTAGACCATGGAGATATTAAGACATGGCACATTAACAGTGCAGATCTCAGGAGAAAGAAAGTGTGCTTTGAAATAAGAACCCACAACCAAGAATCACAGCCATTTAACTTTACCATACTGACCATTAAGCCACTCGTTGTTATCTTTAGACTTACACTGTGCATCTGAGGATTACACATTTGTTTTAATCAGAGAGGAGAGTTGGAACCCATGCATTCAGAAAGAAACGTTGTCTTAACTGACCATTCTAACCATTTGGCCACCCGCCACACTTGCCCTGCAGCCCTGCATGGAGTGGCCCATCTGTTCTGGACCAGGTGGGAGGCTGCACTGATGATGATAAGAGCTTGTTTTCAAATAGTGACAGCATCACTTTGCCTAGCACCTTTGATCTTATGCTGAGCACACTGTGCACAGTGAGCTTCTATGGCATTCCTAATCCATTAGAAATCTCCAGAATTGGCTGATTTTTATTACTTTTTTAATCAGAATCTTAACAGTTTTATTGCCACTGAATTGGGATCTAATGTCAGTTATTTTAAGATTAAAGGAAAGATAGGTCTCTTGACTTATCTTTGGGTGAGATGTGAATTCATAAATACCACAATAGTCAGCTGCAGCAGTCAGCATGTTTGGACTGGACAAACACACGGACTATTTTCAGTTTGTGAATGATGGTGAAGAAAGCTAAAAGAGGAAAAATGAGGCAAGGACAGCTTTAAGTATTACCCTGTGGGTGGATGCACAAACATTAAACACAAAGAAAAAACAACAAAAAAGGAGTGATTAATTAATACGTAAAAGTCATTAGCAATACAGAAAAAAGGCAAAAAGTCGAGATCTGTCACAGATCTATAACTAGCTAATATGAATTAATAACTGCCAATGCCATATTGATTAATAATCATAGAAGGAGCCACAAAGCACATATTTATCGATCATTTATTTGAGGATATAGTAGGACATGACCCACTTTCGAGCTGATAAAAACACTTAGTTCTCTGTAACAATTAAAATAAATTAAGTTGGCTTCATTGTGACCATGACAAATTAAAAGCCATAACGATGAGAAGAACGCAAATTATTAGCACTGAAAAGAAAGGAAACTTGAATTTAATTGGTGTTTCCATGGGTTACAAGTTGGGTTTTGACTAACTGCTATTTCTGCCCATTTTGTGCTGCTACATTCTTTGCATGTAAAAAATAATGTATAACCCAACTGGACATTAATTTTGAATCAGTTTCAGGTTTGGTACAGTCGTTCAGAGCATTACTCCATGGGTGGGACTTTTCTCTTAATACTGCATGCACAGACAAACAGTGTGATGTACAGAACACCTTCATTCTAGCAGTTGTACACTTCAATCAATCATTAAATCAATCAATCAATCAATCAAGAGTTGCATTTCCCAATTCCACTTCTAGTCAGCTTACGTGACCAGCTGCCAGAGGCAGACCTAATGAAGAAATGATAAGCTTGCTTCGGGTCCACACCATGTCACATATTCACCCCTCTCCTTGGTTGCAACCAAAATCATGCAGCTCATGACCTAAGCAGGGATTCGAACCCAGGACCTGAAGTATATCGAGCTACCTTAACCACTAGACCAATCAGCTGCAATATATCTATCTGTCTGTCTGTCTATCTATCTATCTATCTATCTGTCTATCTATCTGTCTATCTATCTATCTATCTGTCTGTCTATCTATCTATCTGTCTATCTATCTATCTATCTGTCTGTCTGTCTATCTATCTATCTGTCTGTCTGTCTGTCTGTCTCTCTGTCTGTCTGTCTGTCTGTCTATCTATCTATCTATCTGTCTACCTATATATCTATCTATCTGTTTATCTATATATCTATCTATCTGTTTATCTATATATCTATCTACCTATCTCTCTATCTCATTGACTATGATCCATGGCGGTACCATGTATATACACACACTTGACAAATGTATTTTCACGGTCCCATAAATGAAAAAAACATGTGTAAGTCTTAAACAGCCGTGACATTTCTCAAGCCATTAACTGAGTTTATTTGAAGAAGCATAATGTACAATGTCAGGCATTTCAAATTCAATTCAGCCATCTATGTATTTTGTAAGGCATTAAATTAAGATGGCAATCGCTGAATAGTACACCTTGTTAAGAACTTAATAAGAGGGGTTAACATGCATGTTACATGAGGACACCTAGGGGTGTTTTAAGGAACTAAAGGCCCTGCCTTGAGAAGGTCATTGAATGCAAGGGGCCCACTAGGACCTTCCCGTGGTCCAAGTGTGTCCCACGAGGTCCTTGGACCATTAGGGCATAATAGACTTATTTAGACATGTTAAAGCGAAGCTAGGGCATTCAAAGTGGGTGAATAGATGGCAAAAAGGTGGAAGGGGTGAAAGCTTGTTAGTAACATGATGGACGGCCATGTAAGACAGGGCTAGATATCTCTCTTGTAATCTGATGAACGTTCTATTCCCTTGAACGATCACAAATGCCGAAAAGCTACTCGACCCCAGCACCCCGTAGCTTTAGCACCAACCCCCCAACATAAGTTAATTGTCTTCCATATTTGTTTTCAAACGTTCTTCAATCCCCACACAGCTTTTCGCATAAGTGTGGGCCGCGAGAATTCTTTTTGACAACCTCTGAATTTAGCATGACAATCAGAAGGCATACAGAAACCGCCCAGCCATTCGACCTGTTGACCTCTCACGTGGGGAGCTCTCCTGTCACCGAGGCGCAATTCTCCAGTTACAAATCCTTCATTCGCAAAGCATTGTGGGCCAGTTCGTCTGCAACACTGTTTTACATGTCACATAAAGAACTTTTACCTACACTCACAGCCCCACTCAAGTACTTTCTTCAATTTTCTTTTCAATTCTATCTGTCACTATCGTCTGCTCTTCTGTCCTTCAAAAATGCCGAAATTTCTTCAAAAAGCAAAAAACTAAACCGACGCTACTTATTTCAACTCTTAAACCTTCTCCTTTCAAAATTTCTGTTCGTTTTAATCTCCTGTAAAATGCCAAAAATTTGCATACAAAAGCCTTTTGAAAGATCTTTTGAAACTTTTCATTTCATCAAGGACCTTAAAACTTTTTCTTTTAAATCTCTACAAAGACATCAATGTCTGTCTGACTGTCCACTCCTGACAAGTGGATCTGACCTTTGACCCTAAGGTCATATGACTGGTTAGCCAATTTTACTTGTACATTACAGCAATGGCCCCTGGCTATGGAATGACTCACTGACCATAGCTAACTTCTTAATTTTCCAGAAGCAAAACTCCTTCAAAAATCCTTCAAAATGTTTATTTTACAAATATTTATTCACAGAGGATTTAACTCTGACATCTAGTTGCTGTTTATTCTAGGCTTTAGGATAGCAAAGGTGAATGTACAATATCCTGTGAGTCGTTTGATATCTGAGATGGGGTTGACATTTTTTCTTCTAAGGGGGTAGGGGGTGCAATTCGCAATGAGGTGAAAAGTGCAACTTCTAACTCTTCTATCTTTGAGACAGTTACCTGTAGATGGAGTCTAGATTAAACTAAAGCCATGGGTGGCCAAGTTATTGACATGTAGCTGGCTTCAGCGGTAACTTAGTAACTTCGTATCTTTCGTTGAGTGAGTTCAAACTCCTCTGAATTAAGGTCCCGGGTTTGAATCTATAGCCCTGAACATTCTATGCTTGGAACATCTCTGCGATTTCGGTCGAAAGAAACATTGAATGGGTGTTACATTTCATCGATTTGGTTATATATTCCGAATGAAAAATGGTCAGAGGATTGCATTTGGTATCCATGCTGAGGCATGTGAAAGACCCCACCCATGGGGCAAATGTGTAACTTATAGTGTAAGATGGGATATATATATATATATATGTAATACTAACATGACAGCCCCCAACATACCCCCCTCCCCTCCCCCGCCTCTCTCTCTCTCTCTCAAAAAAAAAAAAAAAGGAGGTTTGCTGAAGAACCAGGTCTGATTTCTGGCAAATAAATGAACTATCCTTGTACGAGGTGTCTACATTCTGGAGCATAAGCAACAAGGTGGATTGCATGCCTTGTCATCTCATCATAACGTATGCCTCTTGCAGTTGGCATATAACCTGGCCTCGCTTCAGATCATGTTTATCTCGAGGGTGGGTCTTTTAGCTGGCTCGGCATAGACATTCACATTGACTGATTGATTGATTGATTGATCGGCTAATTGATTGATCGATTGATTGATTGTTTGACCCTTTTTTAATGTACTCATCAGCACCTCATGTGGAAGCAATGTTCTGCCAGTCGGTGGACAAAGTTTATAACTTAAAAATCCTGCAAATGACACTTAATAAACTTAATTGGGGGCCATGCATTCTATGATACATATCCCCGATTTTATTTCTTTTCCTCCCTTGGAGATGCTCAATATGCTTTTCAACATTTAGGCCTAATTTGCCATTTGTCAACATTAACTAATATGTGAAAAGCATGTAAAGATGAAATATGTAGGCCTGTGATTAATAATGGTGTTCTAATAACTCGAGCCCCTCCAGAGGGTTGTTAAAGAAAATTCCGAGTCCCACCCCCCTCCACATCCTGTCCCAAAATGAGTTACTGGTTGCATTGAGATTAAAGAATTTCGGAACAAATCAGTTCAGTTGAACTATAAATGAAAGAGTACTCACAACGCCGAACATATCAAGTTATTTTTGTGTTGACAAAGATCTGGTGAACATTTTGGACCACAGTGATCGGGGTGCGAACTCGCTGCATCTTTTGCTGAAATTAGGAAAAAAATAAACAAATAAAAGGTTGGTTTTGAAGAAAAATTGAAGGAAACTAAGTTAACCCACGATAAATTCAGTAAACACAAACAAGCGAACAGGCAAAGTGATTAAATTGTAAAAAGCAGACTTTTATTTTGGCGGGAACGTAACACATTTCCTTTGAAGTCCTTTGCTGTGACTTTCGAAGGTCGAACGGCCAAAGTAAAACTCTTTTAACATACGTCCACTTAAGTTCAATTTCATCTTTCTACAGTTAAAGACTTCACATGTTTCTTTTAAGATAAAATGTTCTTTTGAGAAATTAAAAAGTCACGTGATATATATGTACAGACCTGTCAAATTGTACGAAAATACAGTTTTCACATTTCACTCACTTTTACATAGAACATATTTCAAAATTATAGAACCGAATTTGTACACCATTAAAAATGCTGTAATAAAAGCTGTAGGATTGTGTATTTCAATTGGATAGAAAGGTAATTTCGGAAATCTTATCTCATCTCATCTCATCTTATCAGCCAAGTCAATGTACCAATTTCACCATAATTGGCAAGTTCATTCTACTTTCAAATCTACCTTTTAAAATTACATCAAAATATATATGGACTTGATAATTTTCTATTGATTTTGTTTTCATAAATTCTCCTTTGTTTATCATAAATGCCTTAATGCATGCATTTAATTAAATTTCAACTTCGTGAAAACATGTTCTATAAGAATATAAATTATCTATATCAAAAATTTCAATGATTCTTGCAAAATGATTTCAGTAACTTAAGTGCTCAATGTCTATAATATAATAGAAACATACAGAGAACTTGGCTATATAATATATTATGTTCTGCCAAATGGTTTCTAAATATTCGGAAGTCAGTGCATGTATAGGTCCCGTGAATATAATAAGACATATCTTGGACCTATTTTATGAGATAAATACTTTACTATATCATAAATTTATAACAGTACCTCATAACCATATAAGTACATACAGATTTAACATTCATTCTTCAAATAATTTTTTAATTAAAATGTTTTACATAGACCTATAAATTATAATATTTTACACGGTTTTATATGAGGTAAAGGCCTATATTATAATTTCGTATCAAATGCATATCTAAGTAAGTAAGTAGTAAGTAAGTAGTAAGTAAGTAGAAAGTAAGTAGTAAGTAAGTAGAAAGTAAGTAGTAAGTAAGAAAATCCAAACTCACATAACTGGCAGGTGCCCTCAGCCAGGTGGGATTTCACATTAATCTGGTCCAAGCGGGGTTCACAAACCAACCCCCTATCACACCTTCCCAGGTAATTCCAAATACCCCCGCAGGATTGCCCTTCTAATTTAGCACAAACGGGGCAACAATTACACACCCCTCGCGTAATGCCCCCCTTGCATTTGAGTTTCCGGGGTCTTTGTGGGGTGCAGTGAATTTTGTCACAGGAAGGGCATTGCAGTTCCAACGAAGCCCCGACAGTGTTTGTATCCGAATGACCATCCACGGGATTCGAGTTGAGATTATTTTCCAAGCCTTGGATTATATAAAAGTATTCCGGAATGAGAATTAAAATAATGATCCGAAGCAGACGGAACGTCATGCTGCTTTGAAGACGCTCCCCACGACGCCGCGTCAAAAGGCAGGCAACGTTGCGGCGCAACGTCTTGGAGCGGCCACGTAATGACGCAAAACGAATTGCAGAAACATCGTAAGTCACTCAAATTGAAGAGAAACTTTCCTAAAGTTCGTAAAATGAATAAGTTGGTGAAAATCACTCAGATAAGCCTGTTGTAAGTCGCTATCTCCCATTTCCTGCTGCAGTACGCTCCCCAAGACGTAACTCACGAGGCTCCTGACACCGCGTCCTTACGTCTTTCTGAACGTCAAACGCTACGTCCGCCTCTGAACAGCGCGCCGACAGCCAAGCCATCAAAAACTTTCGCTTTCTACATGAAAATTCGTCTGCAGTCTTCTGTGCTCTACATTTCTGTATTCATCCACTGACCACAGAAATTTCAAGATTCATTCATGTAAACAATATTGAAAGTAATAAATCATATCTGGTCATTTGTTATCAGATAAAATACACACAACTGACCAATACATAAATCCAATATCTCAGAAATTAAATTTTATATATTGTCCTATTGTGGAAAACATCATTTAAGTATATTGCAAACAGTCAAGCCGTTCAAGCAACATTAATTTTTTTTTAATTCATACGATTGACTTAACATATTTACAATAATTATGATAAATAAATTTCCGAATTATTAGCAGAAAGAAATAACACTATCAGATCACCCATTAACTACATGTAGGCCCCTAAATAGGACTATACCCAATTAATTTGATATGACACAACAGCCCTGGGCGTATTGGTAGTGAGGGAGATTTCTTGATAAGCAGAGTCGGATCCTGAACATTGTGAAGGGGGGGGGGGGAGCAATATTAGCGAGCACTGGAAGTGAAGCCATTAAGCCATTAATTTCCCCCACCCCCCCCCCCCCCCCCCGCTCACCGCAGGATCTGCATCTATAACCAGAACAACCCCTCCCCTCCCCCCTCAATTGGCCCGAGATATTATAACATAATTCTTAGTAGGCCTACAAGTCCAACCCCCAAATTCCAAAAGACCAATATCCACCTTGCTTCGTACACAATTATTGGCTACGCCTCTGAGATCCATTTTCTATACAATTGATGTTATTAAACATTTAATTTGCAATATGATGCACTTAGGTCTATTATGAGGCCTAATAGCCCTTGGCGGAACCAGAAAAAAATGCAGGGGGGGGGGGGGCGGGGGTTGACAAATTAAATAATATTACAGGCACTACATTTTTTAATTAAATTGTTTCAACACCCCCCCCCCCCCCGATCCGCTACTGACCCACATTTTGATTGCATGAAAGACAAACAAAAAAGAAAGAAAAAAAAAGGCCCCCATATTTAGCAAAAAACGTTATGTGCCCCAACCAGGTTGTTCAACATTCATTTATACATTTCAATTTGGTGCTTCAGCGGCCGTAGCCTCCCCCAGAAAGCATCCCCCCCCCCCCCCCCTAAAAAAAAACTGGCTTAGGCCTACAACAGTTCATAGATGGTGTAATGATTGGAACTACAGACCTATACAACATCCTGAAGTGTCTGCCCTAAGTCTAGTAAATGTAGCCAGAAATATTAGAAAGCAACCTCTGAACCCCACCGTTCCCCCCCCCCCCCTCCCACCAATCCCCACCCAGAAACCCCAGAAAAACGGCAGGACAAGTCCTGATTAACTCATTATTTTGTCATTATTCACGGTTGCCACAAAATAGAATTAAGATGGCGATACCCTCAAGTGGCAGGTCTTAAGCAAGCAATCAGAGACTTGGCTGAGCACATCACAGAGAGAAAATAAAGAAGACATTTCTCATAATGAGAGCCAGGTGAACTTGTCGTCTGCTAAGATAAGGCTGAAAATGAATGAGCCATTTTACACCAGAGGGCGCCGAAAAACGCCACCTGCCAGATGAGTTCATTACTACAAGAATTCCTAGGAGGTTGGAACTGAAGCTATTAACTGACTTGCAAGTGGAACATTCCTGTTAAGAGTGGCCCATGGAACATAATGTTACATTCTTGGGTTTTGAAATCTGGGAAATAAAAGGTAAACCTTCATATCAGTGGGAGCCAACGGGGAGTTGCTGCAGCTGCATACCTGTCTTTAAAACCATTGTGACATCAATGCACAAACATCAATTTTACATTATCTAAAGAAGAAAACCGAAGCCTTAAGGAAGCATCACAAAAGCGAGGTCTGGACTTCAGTTACACCATAGGCCATAGCTGACTATAAAGACCTGGCAGTGACCTAAGAAGCCATGAATCGCGGCCATTGCGTGAGACCACTTCGTTGTTTTGCCAAAATGGTAAAGAATACTAGGCCAATAATAACATATTAAGAACAACTTCCATCAAGGCAAGTAAATTTTGACCCAACAGTATCTTAAATGCTCGCTTCCACTGCACCTGGCAACTCATAGGTTGAAGAGTACCAAAACATTTACTTATATATTTTAATGTACATATAGCTTCTTACTATTCTATCATCATAAATAATATGAGACAAGTCTCATTATCAATTTAATTGGGTTAGGCCTACAGTAAAGTGTTGGATAATTTAGCACAAACCCAGCTGGAAAGCTACGCTCTCTGAAATTAGTAGCTCTGCACTGACAAGGCCTTGAAATTTGGTTAAGTTTTTAATCACCCACAATTCATGCTAAATTGCTTTTATTTTTATTTTCTACCTGTCTTTATTTAGTCTTGTACCTAAATTAGTAAAATATAATCATTAAGCCCAAATCCAATGAGAATTCAGCAAATTCTTAACTTCTTAACCAAGACCATAAAATCGGAAGCCATCTGGTGTTGCTCTCTGATAATACCCTTGTGTTGATTTTGGGAACTTCTACCTCTAGCGACAATTCACATTCCACAAATACAACTCTGAACTAAAGATAGCGCCACACTACAATGCCCATAATTTCTGCCACCTGGTGGATATATCACAATGACATTCTGTGGCATAAATATAACCAAACATTCACGAAAAAACAATTTTACAGATTTGGAATTAGGATTATTTATTCATTCTCATTCATCTTGATTAGCGCAGCGACTGACTGCATGTTACAAAAGTGGAAATAATCATTGCAATTGCATTGTTCCTGGGTAATAAATGTTGTTCATCACACACATACAACACTGGATGCACCGAGGGTGCGGATTTTAGAACACATCAGTAATACTCACAATTTGGAATCTATTTACAGGATTCTGCATACGGGACGACCAACTCCGGTCAGATTAATTGCAATGTTTCACATGTTAGTGTCAGACATGATGTATCCATGAATGAAATTGAAGACTAGGTAAATCAATAGTTTGAATATTGGAGAATATGTTCACACAATCTGCTAGTTCAACTTCGGAAATAACACCATTGTCGCATTCCATTGGTGCTTTTATTGACATTAATGTTGTGCATTTGAAAATGCATATGATAAAAGTCTGTGTTGATGTCATCTATAGACGATGCAAATATTATGTGCTGATGAGATCAGACAATGAATAGGCACATGCACCTAATTAAAAGTCTCATTCACTTCTGTTGCACCGAGCAAAACTTGATGTCTTGACTTTGTCATCAACGTGTGCTTTCCTTAGGTTGGTTAATGATGTAAATCCTTCAGTTGATGACAAATTACTTGACTTTTTTTGCGAGCTCCTCCTACAGTTTCTTGGCTTTGATTGGGCCGAAAACTTTGCGGAACTGGGTGTAGATCAAGTTGAAGTTCTGTAAAATAAGTTAGTTAATCATCAGGATTTGTCAAACTATCTCTATTGACATAAAGAAATCATTTTCTCATCAAAGTACTTTTAACTAGAATGCACATGGGATGTGCGGAGCTCTGCCCATAGTTGCGGAACACTTTGATCCCCAATGGGATTGAAACCGCGACATTTCTCGCCACTTTTGCCGGCTGGCTGCAACTCAGCGTCCCCAGGTACTTCCGTCGACGCCCACCAGGGGCGCTGCAATTGCTCCACCAGCGGGCTGCATTGTGAGCTACATCCTTGATTCGCGCAGGGTTCCCCCAATGGGAATTCCGTTGATGACGTCATACGGCAGTCTCGGGCAATGGCGAGAATAGGTAGCAAGTGAAGGACGCAAACGGGGGTATGAAATGGCTGTGCGTAGGAAAACCAAGCAACGAAAAAGGCCCACAAGCAATAGCAGCCTGTACAAGGGGAAAATGTAGCGTTAAATCAAGGGATGTAGCGACAGACGGCATGTAACTTCTGTTATCACACAACGTACGTTTTTGTGGGTAGGCGACGTCATCTCGCGAGATCGATGTACTAACAAGAGCTAATAATAAACTAATTACATGGCTTTGTTTTTAAGATTTCCTTTCCACTGAGTCCTTTTATATATTTTTTGTTTTCAGTTGATTCTTCAAACTTAAATATTTTAAGAGTGTGGCTCATAACAAATCCCTAAAATGGATAACCAAAAAAAATCATCACAAAATTGAAAACTCGAAACTTACCATTGAGAAGACATACAAGAGGCCAAGGTAGGCTGCAATACCAAGGGCCAGGAACAAGTCAAATACTGCTGGTTTTACGCTGAAATTACCAGAAGAATTGAATTGCACCATTTAACAGGTTCATTCAAATTCAACAATAAGACATTATGCAGGAGAGAATATTATGAGACAAAACAAAACACTGTTTTTACCTGTAAGCAGCCATTGTGAATTCTGCTCCATCGTAGAATACAAATTCAGGATCCCTGCAAATTGAAGACAAAATTATCAAAAATTAAACTTTGCTGAGGAAGTTAAATTCCTCACAAAAAAATCTATTAGAATGATATCTATATGGAATGTGCAATTTCACAAAATGCATACGACACAAGTAACAAATCGAGCAAAACTTGCTTTTAAAATCCCAATGATATTCGTACAATTACTAGTTTCTTTCAAGAATTACATTCACTCATGCCATAAATTGTCTACCAAGTTTTCTATGGATCCTAGCGGATCCAGCATGTTTCACATTTTGACAATGCAATCTATCACTAGCAAATCAATTACCTTTTCTCAGCTTTAACTAAGATTTTCTTGGTGTCCTTGAGATACCGCGACATAGTCTCTTCTAGAGTTGCCACGACTGAACTGTCCTTGCTGAGCAACTGAGCACCTCTCGGAACGTTCGCTAAGTAACTGAGCCAAGACTGCAGCAAGTCTTCTTGGACATTCTGCAAAAAATATACAAAATATAACATCCTGCATTATAATAACACCCACACTTGATCCCTCCTATATCAATAATGTTGATTTATAAATAATAATTTATCTTTTGTTGGTATCTCTATTGTCGTTACTATTTTATATTTTCTGTACTGTCTCAGTGCTACACTGCTACTGGTCTCAACCTAATTCAGCTTATATGACTATATGCGAAAGGCAGATGTTAAGATGAGATGATAAGGCTGCATGGAGTTCACACTGTGTTACATATTTTCCCATGAACGGGGTCTTTTATTTTTCAAGATTTTATTGACCATACTATCATAATTACACTAACAGATCCACCTGGCAGCCTGATGCCAAAAGGAATATATGGCTTTTATCAATAAGAAAATAACAATTTTACACTCATCATAACTAATCAATTAGCGTATAGCGTTTTAATTCTCACATATTATGTATCACAGTACAACTCTCATTAGGTCATTGATGATTGCCATTAACATTTGGTCAAATATAAATTACACAAAAGTCTAACTTTTGGTTTTATTGTTTAAACAGAGCAGTATTAAATAAAAAAAACAATATAGGAAAAAAATTTTTTGGTTTGCCTCAGCATAGACACTTTAGTACAACCGATTACAAGGCACGTGCAATCTAATATACCCAGCAACCAACACCTTGCTGAGACATAGCCCATTAATACTGCCTGGGTCGTTATTCAAGCCTGGCACCATCAGGGGAGCTAGCCTGGGCCTGAACCACCAGACCTCTCAGCTGCCAATCATAACATTGTAACTGTTCAAATCAATATGAGCCAATTATATTTTTTAGCAGACTAGCACTCTAACACTGCACTTGTAATCGAACTGTACACGATACTTCTAGGTGATACTTACCAAAGCTTCAGTGAAGATTTTAGATGTGCTTTCAGATGATATGTTGTACAACTGCCTGGCTAATGCCTCCGCAAGGATTTTGACATTTCGGGTTAGTACTGATGACTTGGCATTATCCCTGAAAATGAAAACATTATGCATGTTAGAAGCATTTATAATTATGCAGGGTTGGACTTTAACCCAGGTTAAATCAATTTTGCCCAGCCCAGTGGGTAAAACCTGGGTATAACCCGGGCAAAAGTGGGTTAAGCCTGGTCAAAACCTCCTACAAGCTCAACGCATGAGATGTCAAATTAGTAGAAAATACATAAAATAGTGACTACAAGGAGCTATAGATTTTCTTTCTTAAATCGTACTTTAATGGCTATCACTGAGCTTTATACACTGAGTATAAAATGGGTTTAATCCACCAAAAGTGGGTTAAATCTGACAAAAACCCTCCTACTAGCTCACAAATGGGATTCGAATCATTAGAAAAACATATAAGGGTGGTGGGTGGATTAGGGCTTTATGTCCTGTATTTCTGCACCGGATGGGCTGATTAGGGCAGGCAGGAACCATGGCAATGAGATGATGGATGAAACAGCCATCCAACTTTATAATTAGGCTCAACTGGGAAATGAACTCAGGACCCAGTGGTTGGAAGCCTAGCTGGTGCCCACCCCCTACTATGGACCCGTAGAAATACATGTAACAGTGAATATATGGAGAAATAGATGATTTTCTTTCTTAAACTTTTGGCTATCACTAAGCTTTACACATCTTATGGGCATGAGTATCAATTGAAGAATGCAGACGAAAAGTGACTTCAAATTATAGAAGTTCAATTCTTATGAAATCTATACCAAATGGGACCATGCTATTTAAGTTTGAAAAACTCTTATGTTACATGTCCTTGTCTGCTGAATTCCAAAGATTATAATTTTAAAGCTAACAACAATGGCGCAAAAAATTGCTAAACTATCAAGTAATTTAGTGTTTTCACAAATGCACATCGGGGGTAACAACCACTGATCTTGGTTATGTCCTACCATCATGTAGCATCATCTGTGCAAAGATTAATGTTTCAGATACAATAGCTTAAATATTGTTTTGTCTTTCCTGCACCTTTTATACTGATTATAAGTAAAATTATGGGTTTTAACCCAGGTTTAACCCATTTTGGGCAAAATGTCTATTTAGCCCAACCCGGGTTTAATACGGATTTAACCCGGGTTAAACCCAGTGGGTTGGTTAAACTTGCCAACCCTGTAATTATGTAAATCAAAAAATCAAATGCGCAACTGGCAAGTTTCAGCGCTGTTAGAGCAATCTTGGGAAATTACATAGTATGTTATTCGGTTATGCTAATTGGAAGCCTTCCATGTCTAAAATACAAATAGAGTAAACCTAATTAAAAAGGACCATGGGATTCAATTCAAATTACGCCAAGTTTTGACTTATGCAAATGAATAGAATAAATAAGCAATTCAATATTTAAAATTTTCTGCCATTTATCATTGGTCTTGATTTGTGTAAAAATTTGACTAATAAATAAAAGGTTTACTGTACATATATGATCTCTAAACACTCAAATCATTTATACAAGAAGAAAAACTCACAAAGTATCAAGGATAGACTGGCGAATGGGATGTCTGTGAGAGTCAAGCGTTGAGAGGGTGAACGCTGGCAATCGACGGATGCTGAACCTCTCGTGCTCCCAGGCAAGGAAGTCGTCGGCAAGGTTGATCTTTTTATGGACCAAGCTGATGTTTGTGTTGGGTGCTAACATAGTGGTAGCTTCCTCTAAGCTCTGCAAATTAATATTTCACAATAAATAAGAGTGGAAAAAGCATTATATATAACATAAGAGTAATCTTACTGTATACTTCAGACAGTTGAACACACTATACTACTAATTTCATAATGCCTTGAAAAATATTTGTCATCAAAACAAATATGGTACACCATTTATATTCATATCTTTTTTGTACCTCGTATAAGAAGTGTCCTGCTGAGCCCTCCTTTGGAGGCTTTGAGACGTGAAGATAGAGATCAGACGCTTGGCTGCTCAAGGAGTCCAAGCACAAGACGTATGCAACGTCATTTAACAGGCTATTTTCTGCAAAATGAAACAGCAAAAGATTTATTGAAATTCCTATAGCATTGCTTATAATAATCTTAATACATTTTCATTAAATATAGCAATACCTGAGGTATCTAAATTGTCCTCTATCCATCTTTTTGTGCCCTGATAGTTGAACTTTCCTGCAGCAGACAATAAAAACACGATGTTGTACCTGAAAAAGTAAAGATAACATTAATTCAACAATCACCACTAAGTGCAATTGTAACTTCATACATCAAGTTACTGATAGCCATCCTTTTCTTACCTAGCATGAGTTCTGGAGTTTGTGTAAAGTTTGGAAAACAATCTTGCTAATTCAAGTAATGCAACAACTCCGCTGGCATTTGAGTCGGCCCCGAATGCAAGACCCTGTAATGAAAGACCGAATGACATTTATTGTAAATGCAACAACCAAAACTTACACTTCAAGGTGGCTTTATTGATGTTATTATCTCAAATAAAAAATTAATAATAATATGACATTTCTTGCATCATAATTGTGCGATTCCAGTCTACTTTACTTACAGGAGCAAGACCAAATGCATCATAATGAGCAGCAATGACTATAGATGGCAGTTGTTCTTCAATGCCATATCCTGTCAACTTCCCCTGAAAAAAAAAAAATCGATCAGAGACATCTTTAGATATGATGGTCAGAATAAATAAATGCAAATCTTTATTGGCTTCTTATTATAATAGAATGTGTTTATACCTGTATGTTGACCAGCTGGAAGTCATTCATGGCCTTTGATTGCGGCCCGTTCACCACCATTTGGAAGCCGTTGGCCGAGGCCATCGTAAGCATTGCTGAATGAGACAAGAAAGGCGTTTCAATCATTGATTATACCACAATTCTTACTCAATCTTTATTGCTTATGTGTAAATCTGATGGTTCATGATGTACTGCAAATTACAATGCCAGAAGTAGCTCTGCAAATACAACACTTAGGTGCTAATTAGTATACATACCCTGGGCTGCAGAAGGGGCATCATCTCCTGAGCCAGATGACTTGACATCCTGATAGATGTCCAACAAATCGTCTGTCTCAGGAGTGACAAACACAGGGACCTGAATGTCCTCCGTCACTAGTTCTTGCTCCAGCTCAAGCAGATGCTGAAAGATGAAATAGATGACATTAGAAAAACTTCCACAGTAAAACAGTTCAACAACATATTCGTAGAGGTTTGCTAGTTCTGAATAGATACATAGCAATATAAAGTCAAACATTCATCATTCACCTGTCTGTCTTCACCAGACAACGTAGAATAGTCAGCTGGCAGCAAAATTACCAGTGCTGCTGCATTTTGCGATAATACGTCTTTGAATCTTTCAACAGTTAACTCCTTTAATTTTGTCAAGATGCACTTTCGTGTTAGAGTGTTGGCGTCAATGTACCGTGCTTCCACATTCACAAGGGAATTTCTGCATCCTGGAATTATAACAGAACATGTAAATGCCAAGTAAACAGCATACATACATATAATAATTAAAATCAAATTTACTATATATAAGCAAAAAAACAGATAGGCCACACTACGGTGATCAAATGAGCTATAGAACCTAGAATGAATGTGGCATCAAAATCCTGTTAAATTTATTGGGATCCATGTCATGAAAATATGAATATTTGGCTATTGCTTGTGAGTGCAAAATAACAGCAACTTAGCAAACGACATGGACATTACTTGATTGCAATTTAGGATCATCAGATCGAATACATAATCATCCATTGATATCGGAAATAAACGCACCATAGGACACGCCCTGCAAATCGAACTGCTGCATCCGATAAACCGAGAACTCGTGAGCAGCCGATGCAGGCGATAAAATGATGCAGATCGGCACAAAAAACAGCAGTGAGAGAGGGAATCCATGCCGAAACATGTCAAAAACTTCACTAGCTTCGTCCACCCACATGATTTTGCTAATTTTTGACGATTTGTCCTTGTAAAGATCAGCCACTTTCCAGGGGCATGTGAACCTGGGCGAAAATGAGAGTAATCTACTGCTTAATCAAAACGAGACTCTCAAGTACTAGGACGTGGCGTCCTCTGGTGATTTATTAATGTAAATGCAAAATAGCGCACACTTGGTGGCGCTTTGCTATCAAATAAAAGTCAAAACACCAGTAATTAACACTATATACCATCTTAACTTAGCCTAACTCTCGGAGTTATCTTTTAATATAATAATAATGGGTCTTAGCTAAGTTAGAGAAAATTTATACCATAGATAGCTTCTTATTGTGGAGTGCCATAGCCAATAGTCTCAGTGACAATTCAGTTGATTATCTAAACACTTCATTTATATAAATATTTGGGTTTTAGTGCATTATATGTATGTCCATATTTGGCGTCCATGAAATACAAAATACATCACAATTTTTACGGAATTTTGAAGTTCTAGCAAAATAAGAATAATATTTGTGTAGCGTAGCGGGGGTTAGGGAAAAAAACAAGATAAACAATGATAAAATGCGTTCTTGCCTTGAAAAAAACTGCCGTTGTTTGTAACATCATTCATTGAATTAAAGCATATGACGTCATATACATAGCAAAGAGGCTCGCTAAATATGGTAATAAATTTGGGTCCGCTATACATGTACTGCACTTTTCCCAATAGTTCCACACAAAATACATAGAGGAATTAAAAATGTGTAGGCTTGGTAGCATATAAAAACCGAATGATGAACACGAGGAAGGCTGTAGATTGATGGGTTTCATGAAATAATGCTGTCTTTACATGAAAAAAAGTTCAGATATGAACAGCTGAGACTCCAAGCTGCACTTGTAAGGATACATACATGTACCTAATATAATTGCAAACGTTTTTCTCCGTGCCCCTTTGCCGCTGTGTTAAAGTTTTGACCGGCACTCTCTCGATCACAGCAGTCACCTTGGGTATTAGCAAATTACTGAATGGAGATTGACCTATTATCATATATCAATGCTCATACCAGTTTCTCTAGCCCTTATAAAGTCGCTGTAATGCAATTATTATATCACCAAAAGAATAATATGGTTCTGTTTGGCCATAATCTCAGGAAACTGCATGGTGCCCAGCTATTTTCTATAAGAACGTCCCAGGACCGATTTAGGGGCATGACCATGCATGAGACCCTCATTAATGTAGTCAACTCATATCTGAAAGTTCCAGGTTCACCAGCAGCCACAGATATGATATATGACATTTATCCCGTGGGCGGTGTCTTTGACATGTCTTGACATGTGTCTGTGCTAGGTATGGGATAGTAGCCTTGTGTTGGCCATGAGGCTTCCAGAGGCTGTTCTCCAGTATTCGAACTCACAACTTTCGGAGGCCAGTGTTTAACTAGACCATCCACATTCATAGTTGGTAAATTAAGATATGAGATACGTGATCATTGAGTACACTTATTGCCTACATACATATACATGTATACATATGACCATACATTGTGTGGCTTCCATAGGCATAGAAATTACGGAATCCAGGCTTATTATCCAGCTGAATTTGAACCTGGGACCTAAAGATGAGTTGGTCAGAGGTTTAACCAATAGAAGACCACTCAAGCTTTCAAATGATGTAGTATAATTATGATAATGATAAACGAACCATCATTTTGGGACTGTCAAAAAGTGGCGTTACAACGGTTTCCTTATATATACATGATATATGTGGGTCTGGTTTACAACTAGTCATTTGTCAACAAAAAGCATACTTATTATAAAGGGGTCCATCGTATCATTTGATTAATTACATAAAACAATATAACAATTAACATTATTTTTAAGTTACAAATCATGATAATTCTTTTAACAGCTGGCAAAGGTGGGTATGAAGAGAAAATTCTTTGTTTTCCGCACTGCTGTGACTCATTGTATTTTTATAGGACCTCTGCCATGAGCAATTGCATCACTCAGAGCGAGGCACGATTGTACTGTTTACATTAAAATGAAACCCTTTTTAAGACCACCTAGCTATTAACACCACCTCACCACTAAGACCACATTTTTAATGCATTCTCAGTATTGCTACTCCGCAGTTTATACTAACTCCATTGAGAGCTATTTAGACCAGTAAATATAGTATTTAGGCTAATCTGAATCCACTGCAGTGAGTACATACTGTATTGTAGCCAATGAACTAGTTTCCTTATTAGTACATGCAAAATATGCCGCTAGAGGGACAGCAGTGATGCGTGCACGTGGGTAGAACCAGACCTGTCAGGCTTGAGTGGTTCCATGCACTGACAAGATTCTACAGGACAAATGTGCTAAATGCTTATAAAGGTGAGTTTATACGTTCATTTCTAGAATATATTTATAGACTATCAAATGCTTAGGTAAAGTCTCTATAGATTGTATTAACCAGTTGTTGTATAAGTGAAATTAATACGAATGCATACGATAAGCTGACTTGGGGGTCCGCCCTATATGCACCAGTGACTGCCCTGCCCGCAGTCTTTGCTGTTGAAATCACCACTGTTTATAATGTCACCTGAATGAATGAAAATGTCACTAGAATGTCACCATCAGATATGTAGTTCTAGCTTTCATTGTTCATTCAAGTGTATTATTGTTAGATTATATGGCCATTGTTAGATTAACAATCAATTGTCATTGCATTTGCTGCATTATATTGACTATTGGCAAAATTCAGAATAAGGAAAATCGCCCCATACAATAGATCTACTTTTCACTGACTCATATGCACTTTCATGGGCTGTTAGCAAACAAACTTTTACAAGAGAAACCTCCCAGTAGCTGTCTTGATTTCCTTATGATGTCATTAGAATATCATAGCTTACTTTTAATAAATACAACTGACCTACTTTAGTAATTACTAGTACAGGTACAGTACCATTTTTATGACATTATGCACATTCATGATTCACGCGTTTTAAATCAATTAAATCGATTTACCCAAAACAATGTTTCGGTTTAACCCCAAGGTTATCATATTTCAATGTACATGGTGTAAGATAAATTTGATATTTAAACAGAATTCAACTCAATGTTTGATATGTAAACTGAACACTTGTGGAAATGATCATTAAATTCTATGTACACAAATATTTGAATATTACAAAAATGTCTTTTTTATGATGTAGTGTGTCCCTTAGATAAGCATTCGAATAAAACCAATCAACATAGTTGTTAAAAGTGTAAAGTTAAAAAACAAAATACATTAAAGCTTAATTTGATGCATGAAATAAACAATTTTCAATTTATATAAACTGCCATGTGTACTTTTTTTTAATATTTCAATGGACTGAGTTGTGTGGCGTATGAAGTTATTTTTGCCTTGGAGGGCAAAATTTTGTCGACAAATTTGACCTTAGAAGTTTAATGACATGTCAGCCTTACGGGGCTAAATCCTTGACCTTGGCTGCTAGTTAAGATATCAGCATAATGCCATTTGTGTGCATTCTGTCAAAGAGACAAATTTTGTAAACACAGTCCTACTACTAAACTTAGTATTTTATTATATGTGCAGCAATTATACATGTATTTGGTTCAATAAACATAGATAGATATATAGATAGATATATAGATAGATAGATAGGTAGGTAGGTAGGTAGGTATATAAGAAGAAAGAAAGAAAAAATAGAAAGATAGATAGATAGATATTTGTACAGTTGCCTTAGTACTGGAGCAAACTTTAATATGTAAACTGTATATGCATTCATATTTTAATGGTATTTAAAGTAAGCATTTGAAGTAATTTTTGCATGAAATTCAAAGGATAGATTATCTATTGTTGAGTTTCTATGCATGAACTATGAAATGATCATTATTGAGCCTATAGCAGTTGCGTATAATATTCTTGCGAATTTGGTTTGTTTGCAGATGACACGTAGATTGCTTTGGGAGGGCCATGTTTTTGTAATTAAAGAAAGTGGACTTTTCCTCATTCAGTACACTGATTTGAAACACGACAAAAACTTCAGGAAATGTACTTGTAAATAACAGGGACAGACCAGACAGACAGCTATACATAGAGCTGACATAGACAGACTCAAGTATGCTTTAGAACTAGTAGTATTGAGACATTAGACATTAGAAAATATATGGCAAACAGTAAATGGGAATTATTGTGGTCAGCTTATGTGACCAGCTGCCAGAGGCAGACGTAGTGATGAGATGATAAGGTTTGGAGTCAATTCCATGTAACACATTTACCCCATGGGTGGGGTCCTTTCCTTGCCTCACTGGCAATGGCAAATAGCTCCAATTTGACAAGATGGGAACAGATTATCATTTAAAAGATAGGAAACTTTGTTAGTTTTGTGAGATACAAGTAAAAAAAGTATATATGGAGTTTGACTTAAATTGCTAAATATTCAGCTATGAAAAAAATATGACAAAAAGGAAGTGGATAATCATTATGTATTCCGCTACGAATGAAAATGTGTCTCGTTTACTATTTTTAACCCTGGGGCTGCGTAGACCGGTATAAAGCAAGTACCTGTGAAGACATAAATATTCTTATATTGTTATCCGAATGTTATACTCGATAGCTTGGAGTCACCAGACTGCGAACGACCTGACTGCCTGACATATTACGTGCAAAATGGCCTTTCAAGTAAATAGGTAGTAGAAGGTACTATACTTCATGGCCATTTTTATAATATCCCTTTCAAAACAACCAAAGAATTATATAAAATAGATTAAGTTTTGGGAGGGGGAAGGGCATTATATACTTTGCCCCCCTCCCCTCCCCCCAGCCAGCATGTCAAATTTTCCATGTGAAATTGCATGTTTATCATAAAATATAAAATAACCCCCCCCCCCCCCCCCATTATATAGGTAGGTATCAGAATTTAAAAAAAAAAGTCTTTAGTCACTAATTCTTTAAAAATGAAGACACAGTTTAGCCATGCATCAAACCACTGGCATGGCATACGTAATTATAACCAGTGATTACATGTGCACTAAATGTGTGGCCAGAGTAATTATATAATTACAAAGTACTTTGAATTAAGTTCCTTTCAAAATACAGAAGGGTATAGATGTAAACAGGAAGCTTATTGGTTGCCCGCAGTGCATTTTGGCACAGAATTATTCTTTGTTAGGTTAAGTTACAGTTTTTAAAGTCTGAGTGACAGGTATTTTGTTAGCCCAAGATAGATGTTATTTGAGGAAGTTTCTTTTTGTACATATATCTTTAACATAGAAAGCTATGAGAGTTTTGTTAATTAGTGTCTTAACAAAAGTATACAAAGAAACCCCTAATTTAGACAAACTTACTACTACAGACCACCTCACCATCAAGACCACCTCTCTATTAGGACCACCTCACCATTGAGACCACCTCACTATTAAGGCCACCTCACTATAATTATTAAGACAATGAATTACTGACTTAATATTATGCCATCCAGACACAGCTGGCTTTCATAATACAGCTGTATGTTATTATGCTTTCAGAACTTGTATGAAGAACTTTAACAAGTACACCTCACTATTAAGACCACCTCACTATTAAGACCACCTCACCATTAAGACCACCTCACTATTAAGACCACCTCTCCATTAAGACCACCTGTCTATTAAGACCACCTCACTATTAAGACCACCTCACTATCAAGACCACCTCACCATTAAGACCACCTCTTTATTAAGACCACCTCTCTATTAAGACCACCTCACCATTAAGACCACCTCTCTATTAAGACCACCTCACTATTAAGACCACCTCACTATCAAGACCACCTCACCATTACGACCACCTCACTATTTAAGACCACCTCACCATTAAGAACACCTCACCATTAAGACCACCTCTCTATTATAAGACCACCTCACTATTAAGGCTACCTCAGTATTAAGACCTACTAACAGTATTTCTAACTGTATTTGGATAGTATGTTCAGTGTGTTTAATGTTTGTTTTGGACATGGGCTCTTGCCATTTACCTGAACAGGACATGAGGAATGTCTTGAAAGGAATATGTTCATCATATTCAATAAACTTGTAGCAGATTTTGTGTATATAATTCGATATAACTATGGGTTACAGTGAATATTGTTTACCACTGGCTCTATGATATTCAATAGTTATTCAATTAATGTGATAATTACATTTCTGAATTTTCAATCCATTATGTCAAAAGTGGCATTTCTGTGCAAAAGCCAAATTAAGAAGTTTGGAACTCACAATTCACATGACCACTCTAGTGATTATAAATAACAGTTTCTATATTGTGCAATGATGGAAAACGGCAAAATATTTTATGGGAAATTTACAAGTTGGGATTTTGATATTCTTTTGGCTAATATCCAACCACAGACTATCATCAGGCCTGCTGGATATAATGTCCTGAAATAAGTTCTCATCTTTGAACAAAGAAGCAGGATACACTTCAAATGACATCTGTGGTATGTTGTTTTGAAAGTTATGCTTAGCGAATTTTCCAAATGATGTGCATTTTTTGTTGCAAACTTTGAAAAGGAAGAATTTTGAGGGTTACCAAGGTACGGGGTCATGTACTTGGGGGCAATGATGGTTACCTCATCTGACCTGTTTTTGCATTTACCTCCCCCCAGACAGGACAAGTTCATTTCATCCAGGGGCCAGATTTGTTTTTGTTAAACCCCCCCCCCCCCCCCAGTTCTTTTGAAGGGTGATACATTTTCTGTATAAAGCAGTGCATCTCGGAGGGAGCCATTTAGTTTTTTCACCTGTTTTGATAAAGTTAAGTATTTCAATAGGATTGGCTTGCAGATATATCACTTTTGAGATGGATATGCGCAGTTTAGTTTTTGAGAACAAACAAGGGTTCTAGAACATCAGGCACAAAGACAGCCAGAGAAGGTAACGAGTATTTAAGACTGGTTGCCTGATACCCTGACAAAAAGGCTCAAGACACTATAGGCTTGTAAATGCACTAAGAAAAAAAGCAGTGAAATCTCACCAAGAACAGCATTTTTGATTGACCAGCTAGCAACTGGTAAGGTAGGTGTTGACAAAATGGGAATTTCTGCTTCCCAGATCCTTATATGTCCGTCCGGGACTCAGGGTAGTGTTGAAGAAGAGTAGAAAGCTGTGTGACATGTTATCTAGGGTTGTTAAGCATTGTAGCATTTGTTGCTATGGATACAATTCTAAACTTATGTTGTAGTACATAGACATCACCTGTGGTGCAAGGAAGTAGCCATTAGTTGTAGAGAGATGAATGCTATAGCCATGAGTTAGCTGAGGGAAGGTTTGAACTTTAGCCTGAGGGACGATAAACATTTGCATGGAGTGAGCAGCAAAGATAGGACGATAAATTGCATCAGGAGTAGGAGTTAGAAATGTAGTTGATTCCTCAGCTAAAAGTCAGTCGTAAGCCTTTGACGAGAATTCAGTTGTTGTTGTTGAGCTCACGATTTCCTCCAGACAATTTAATTGTATGTTGGTGCAAGGGGATAAATGTGCCCGACAAATGCTCAGGTTTAAAAAAAGGCTGTACTACTTTTGTAAAATGTTTTAACTTTGAAGACATTTATTCCTTTATCTGAAGTTTATATTTTTCTCAATTTCAGAAGAAGACAACTCAAAGGATCCTATAGCCTCCACCCAAGTCTGCCATAAATATGGCTCAATTAGAATTTTATATCTTTGTTGCCATAGCAACATTGGCAGTACTTCCGGTCACGTGGTCACAAGGAAATGGGAATATACAAGCAAATGAGAATATGACCACACCTACACAACCCCCGTCTACAACGCCTTTCGAAGTGACCACTCGGATGACCGCTATCACCACGAAAGTAGCCCCTACAACAATAGTCACCATAGTAACGACGCCTCCCATGATATCCAATCCAAAGTCCACTCTGCCCTCTGGAATAGGTAGGTTTATTTTTCAAAATTATTTCTAAATTTTCATTGGTTGGTTAGTTTTTAGGGTGTTAGGATTACACCTTTGGTTTCATAGATGCTAGTTTGTGCCAGATTTTCTTTGATAGATGTTCACCTTTTAGTATAGTCAACCACTGATTTACATAGTTTGCAATTTTCATTGATTACTTTATATTGAATTGAATGTTGTAGAAGCATGGATCATTTTATTTAGTTCTTTTGTAATTCTACATTCATTTTTTAGTTTTCTATTTAATATGACCAGAGAACCCGCCCGTCCCAATCCCAGCCTGTTTCATCATACCTCATACCTGATATTTACTTTTGAAATGATGTACTTACCAACACATCTATAAATCTGCTGTACATTTTACAGCCAAATTCGGAAAAAGTGCAGTATAGCGGACCCAGATTTATGACCATATTTAACGAGCCTCTTTGCCAGGCCTATGACGTAAAAGTGCTTGAAATCTCTTGATGACGTCACAAACTAATTTAGTTATGACGGCGGTTTTCATATTCACGGTAAAGACAGAGTTTATTTTTGCTTTTTCTAGGGGGCTACTGCCCCCAAACCCCCCTGCTACTTTACACAAAATGTTATTCTAATTGTGAACTTATTTGAAATATTTGATAAAACTAAATTTTTAATGGACGCTAAATATGGGCATAGATTTGGGTTATACTGCACTAAACCCCCAAATTCATAGACCAAAATCAGAGATTAGGCTTAACTCCAGATGATGTAAAGTGCCTTAACCAATGAATGTCCTGGATTCACATGACGTCATCTGGAGCTTTCAAGTCTCTGAGATTGGTTTCCAAGTCAATGAATAAACATTATTTTGTGATCACGACAACCCTAGATGAACTTTTCTAAATGAGGTATAATGAAATTTACCTTCATTTCAATCCCAATTCATATTAGCTTAGAGACGGGTTGGAACTGAAATTGATATGGATATGAGATCAGAGACTTCTTCATGGTGTCATAATCAAGCAGGTATTGGTAAACATGACAGCCAGAAAGTAAGGGAGCATCCTCAAAATGTTCTTCAGAGAAACAGAAGAATTTAAAGTTGCATTTTCTTTGACTCGAAACTACCGTCTCATTGTTTATTAAGCAGAACCTCATATCCAAATCCAAGTTTCATTTCACCAAACTCTGTTTTAAGTTTTAAAGGTGCACTGTCTGTCAAATTTGCACATTAAAATAATGATATAAATGAATACTGCCTTCTTGTCTCATGATATTTTTCACCATTATATTACTCACTTTAGCACAACAATTTAGTTTTAATTTACAATAAATAATATTTAATATTAGTTTTTCATGCCATCAAAAACTCAATATGTAAACAAACCCAGTGATGACGTCACAATCCTAAACTATGGTGATGATGTCATTTCCATTGCGTTTCCAATGTTTTGGTCTGGATTTCTCTCAATGTATAATTCATGTTTAAGTAATTAATGTCTTATAAAATCATTAATTCACACAAATTTAATGTGCCTTGATTAATAAATGTAATTTTCAACTGTTTGATAGCGTCTTAGAAAATTGCAAATTTGACAGACAGTGCAACTTTAAATAAGGATAACCCAACATTTGTCTTATTTAAATCGTTCCTCTCATAATAGCGAACTAGTATCACCGATTGACAGCTCTTTTGTTTATTTTATATTTTGTCATTATTAACAGCACCTACAAGATATCTAATAGGTAAACATCAAATGCATTATACCTCTATATATACCCTGCACGAATCCTGTCACATTTATATGTACTACACATCATTAGGACATTGCTTTAATGTTCTATTCATGTTCTGGAACATGGCTTTTGCTATTCTTCCTTAATGGTTTATTTGTTTCTTCATGGTCTGCTACACACAATGCTTCTGTGGAATATTGTAGACACTGTGCTTTGAAAAACTCAATTTATAAATGAACATAAATATATTAAGATGCAAATATAAATAGATGAACATGCTTTGGGGCAAAGGGTCTTGCAATTTCTTGACACCTCTGGTCTTGCACCTTTCATGACAAAACGTGATACTCTCTGGTATGGTAAAATGTCTGCTATAGCATGTATGTTGTTATCATATGTCCACATATATGTTGTGTTATATTAATATGCATAAAAAGTGGTGTAGTCAAGGTGCCAATTTCTTTTTGGATATTACAAACATAAAAAAATCTATGCCTAAAAAAAGTTCCATTTTGTATGGATTCTTATATAATATATTTTTATTACTCTAATAATATAATCGTGCGATCAATAAAAGTAATAGCAAAAACAAAGAATGCCTGAGTGAATGAACGAATGAACGACTGATTAACATCTGCGGTGTACTAACGACATCTTTTTCATGGTTTATTGAAATGGTACTTTCTGAACAGTATTTGGTAAGTGGCAAAGACCTGTCGTTTTAATGCTGTCACTGGTTTTGTTCATTTCACAATACTGAGGATTTACATTTTAGTCTATGTATGTTTTTTTTTTTAATGTTAAATCAAAATGCATGCATTTTTTTACGTTTAATTTAATTGTATGCATGTTTTTATGCTTAATCAAAATGCATGCATGTTCTTTGTGGTCAATTTAGATGCATGCATGTTCTCTATGTTTAACCTACATGTATTCATTTTTTGAATTTTTAATAAAAATGCATACACGTTCTTTATGATTTATCCAAATGCATGCATATTTTTAACGTTTAATATAAATGCATGCATGATTTTTATCTAAATGCAAACATATTATAATGTTTAATCTATTGCATGACTTTATTTTACCCATCCCACATGTCCTCATCCTGGCCTGTTTCATCATACCCCATGCGCTCATAATATCATCCACCACAGACTGAAACAAAATAATGAAGCATTTTTAATTACAATTTTGATTTATGTAAATATTTGACATCAAATTGAACAACTGTAGCTCTCTACAGTGTTCTTACTAGCCAGGTTGCAGCTGGTTGCTACATGTTCCAACCACTTGATAACTTGGTGAGTTGGGCCAAGTGAGGTATGATAAAACCATCGAACCCTTCCTATTAGTTTTTGATCAATATTCGCTCTAAACTGAGTTCCGAAATGTTTGGTACAGACTTTATTTTGTTCATTCCTCCAATATAACCTTACAGCAATAATAGCATCAGGTTCTTATATTTACTGAACCCTATTTCAAAATATGTATCCAACTTCAACGGAACTATTCTTGGAGAAATAAGGATCACAAGACAATCAATTACCATGAGCGTCCTGACCCGCGAACTGGTTTCACCCAATTAACGGTTCTTTTTGTTGTTTTTTATATTTTGTCAGAAACTACAAAATTTTTTTTCGGTAATAAACACAGCCAAAAGCTTTAAAAACATCCTATGCAACGCTACTCACTTTTATATTTTGGTGCACGCTGACTAATAATACCAAACTGTTGAATTATATCAGGATTCATGTCAAAATACCATGGTATATAGCAGACAGAAAATTTTCACAGAGATGTCATGATGGTTCAAAAGTTCTTCCTCACATTTCTGTCCACTTTGAGCTGTTGCGCCATGTGTGAATACAAAAAAAGTAAGCAAAAACATTCGGTTTGAATCCTACTATAATCTTTGTCTAATGAAATGGAATGGTTTGTGGTATCACCTCTTTGCATTAATGGAATCTTTGCATTTTCACCAATCTCTATATGCAATATTTGTTTGTAGAAATTAATAGAAAATGTGCATAGCAGAAAAATATGAATATTTTCAATATCCAAGTGTGCATTATGGAATATTGTGTGACTGGAGAGTCTTCCTGTGAGTGCCTGGGCGAATCTTTGCTATGCGAAATATGTAAGGGATCAGAATTATGAAAAGGCAACATTTTCTTGTTAGGGTTGTATCCACATACCGTCAATCTTTTAGCCTGGCCGAAGTCCTGTCTTTTTTCGTGGTATTTTGCAACAGCTTCAATAAATATTGTCCGGACAGTATACACGCATCAGTGCCAACTATCAACATTTCACATCATTGAAAATGTGTAATTAGGTTTTTATCGGCGATGACTTAGGTCATTCAGTGATAACATTAAAAATTGTTAAGAAGGAGAAGTTGAAATTGCCGATTCACTGCATGAAAATGAAGATGGAAAAATAACAGCATGTCAAGATGAGTAATAGTGTGCGCACTCATTATTTTTCAGCATGAAATAAATTGTGCACAAAGAATTCCACGAAAAAATACTGCCGCATGGCCCTCATTCTGCGATTTCGGACGCACATGTATGAGGGCCATGCTTGCTTGCAAACAGTATTGGCTCTACCAAAACTAACACGAACCTTATATGGGAAGATACCCTGCATCGGGGTAAATTTGGCCGCCTATGGCTTTTGCAGTGATGCAGCCAATGTTTTTGGCCATGAATTCAACAGCCATTGGTGGGACAGCAGCAATACTTGAACAAGGTTCATTAAGAATATAAACATATTTACACACAAAAGTTTACCACAATACCAAATTATAGCATTCAAAGGTCAGCAAGAATGCATAACGACAGATTATTTGATGATTCCGCATTGATATGACCCTGTTGCATTAGTAAACATATTTCTGCAAATTTTTCATGTAGACTGTATCAATATACCAACAATTTGGGGACCCTTGAGGTCATTTTGGCCATGGCCAAAGATACCTCCCACTGAGCTTCAAAAGGCTGAAATACTCATTTTCTTTGGATGTACCAAGAAATACTTAAATAGTTTAAATTGCCTACACACCATTTTGATCTGTTGGACATTCTCTACAAACTACAGGCACTCCAAGTAACTGGCATGTTTAAAACTGGTCAGGTTTCTTAGACTAAAGCATACACAGCAACTAAGTGTCACTGAAAACCACATGCCTTAACATAACTGTCCCTAGAGCAGCATAGAGTGCATGGAATTTTATTTTTAGGAAGCTTATATATTATAGATCATATTTATGCAAAAATAAGTTACCTATATTAAGCCAATTAGAGTGAGACTCAACAAAATCCCTTTTTTCATAGTTGGCCAATGTTACCCCAGGCGGCCAAAGATACCCCAGTTGAGGGTACTAAATTTTCTGCATTGTGGCATATTGAACTTGATGTTTGGTATAATACTTATCTAATGAATTAATTACTAAAGCCCAAAGTGTTTGGAGATATGATCCACTGTATGTCTCTTGGGTAGTGTGAATATCTTCAATCATTGACAATTATGTATTTGCTGAAATACATTCAAAAGTTTTACCTATGTCTATTCGAAGTGAATATTACTGAGATACTTCGATCGATAGCGCCATTTGTTATCGAGTAAATATGATATGTAAAGTGTATTATATTATAATATTACGGAGAATGTGAATGAATGAGAGAAGGAATTAATGAATGAATAAATGAGTCGATGAAGGAATTGGCCTGTTGGCTTTACGAAAAAATGGAAAAACAAGAACTGAAGTCATATTTTTTTCCATTATTTACTCGTATTTATTATTCATACAGAAGTTTTTTCCTTTCGTGTAAATATTTTCTCGTTTTCATGATGTCCTCCATGATTTGGCACACCTTCCAGTGATGTGCAGTTCAAGTTCAATGAATTATACAAAGAATATAACTGCTTAAGTAACATTACATCATGGCATGCAATATCTTAAGTACAACTGTGCCTGCCATATGTTTCACCTTCATCATGAAAACATTTCACATCATGGCATGAATATGGAATAAATAAAAACAGCACAAAAACGTGATGGGTTCAAAGAGTACAAAAACATGTCAAGTTCCAATTCAGTTACTAAGTGGATCACTCAGTTCATATTTTGAAAATATGGAAAAATAAAAATACAATTTGTACACAAAAATAGAATAAAAAGACCTGAATGAGTTGTGTTTTAAAATAGATTATTTTTTTATTTTTTTTGGAAATTTAATTTAAATTGTATTCCTAAATAGCATGGAATCCATCCCCTATTCTTGGGAATACATAAAATATGAAAAAAAAAAAGTCTTTGTTTTTCATCTGAATGATGGTCACTTTTGGGGCCCAAACAAAATTCCAAAACAATTTAAGAAATCCAAATCTTTTGGGAATCTGGTTTTAGTCAATATCACCAAAACTCTGCAATTTGCTATTCGTAACGTAGGTCTGCTAAAAATAAATTTGACAAATTGTATTTATTTTTAGCAACAACACATACAACCAATAGAAAACAAAATATGACGTCACTAGATGACGTATTTACCACTCCTGTGATTGGTCAAGTTGGTAAGAGTGTCTGAAAATGAGTGATGTCTAAAAAGTGTGCTGATTTAATGGTTTATACAATCAGACTTACTAATATCAAAATATATCTGCTTTTCATATACACTTGTCTAACGTTCAATCTTGTACAATAACATACATCAGAGATATATTTAAAATTGTCTCTTTTGTTTTGTAAATTACAAATCAAGTATATAACCCCATCTTGTGTTAAAAATGTCTATCATTTTTAATTATGTTACTAGCAATGTACAGATCTCAAATACTGTTTATTCTTGGTTGATTAAAAAGTAATTTATTCCATGTATATAAATCTAAATTAGCAAAATGTATTAAAACAAATTAAATTTAATAAGTTTATCATATGTAATACTTAGGTGTTGCTTTTAATGACATATTGTGATTTGTGAAACTAACACAACTTTCTCTTTACAGACTTAATATTTCTTATATTAACTGAAAATGAAAGTTTTTATTGACTCGTTTATTTATTTATTTACTGGTTTATCTATTCATTTACTTATTTGTTTGTTTGTTTATTTACAGATAACAGAGGGAATGGCAGGAATAACATCAAAACCGGAAGCAGCACTGGATCTGGCAGCAACATCTCTGTCCACCTCCCAACCATATTTTTAATGCCTCTTTTTGTATTTTACATGATTACAAAGTTTCATTTATTATCCAGCTAAATGTAAATAATTGTATAATAACTTCTATTTCACTTTGTCACTATATATGGATGAACCTTCTGCAGTGTAAAATTTCTTGCAAAAATCTCTAGGCTAATATGATAATCCAAACTATTATATTATATTTGTCTCATTTATTAATAAGCATTAAAGAAAGCATGATACTTAAAATTGTTTTATCTTACTATGTGATCAGTTAAGTTTTTATAATAAAATGGTATGTGGTTAAAGCTTCATGTGTCGTTATTTTTAATTTTATAAAATGGAATATTGCAATTAAGATCTTACTGATTACAAAAGTTACTGTTGTAATGGTTAAGGATATGGCCAAATGTGCCACGTGTGTTTTTCATGCATTTATCCTGCTCAAGGAAAACGCACGTGGCACATTTGGCCATGTAGTCTTAATAAAATTGATCAAGAGGTCAAGGCCTAGGCCAGCTCCAATGAAGGTCTTGCGTTCGAATCCAGGCCATAGCATGCGCTCTTTATGAGCTATATCTCAGGTGGATGTCAGTTGCATGAGACGTTGAATTGAAGGTACGTAATTTCTGTCATGGACCCCACCTTTGGGCTCCTTGGGCATTATGACATGGTGTGAACTCCAAGCCTTATCTATAAGCTGAAGTTTCAGACCAGAAGCATTGAGACAATACAATAAGAGGTAAAGGGTAATTGAAGTTAACGATATTTTAATCTTGAGGTCATTTACGTCTGAATATGGTATGGAACATTATAAGTCTGTACCTATCAATGAGGGAGTTTTCTCCCATCTTTTTCAAAGGCAGCAGCATAGCTGCCGACTTTGTATGCATCTGTCATCGTAAGCCAGCATGCGAAGGGGTTGTATCCGCTTTTACAACTAGGTCGGTGGCCAATTTGAAAAACATATGTTAAGTCAATGAGCACGAAAACACCCTGCGTGTGTGACGCGATTCAGGCCAGAGAAATGACTCTACACACTTGCCGTTTTGTCAGCTGCCACGCAACTTCTTTCTTCAGAGCTGTTTACTTTTTGGTAGCATTTTGTCGAGTGGAATTTGGTGCAAATCGCCGGTAAAAAGATGCATTTTTCACGCTGTGCCTCTCCGATGAACAAGATGGCGAACTTCAACGGAAATGACCGAAGTTTGTTGTATGGCTTCGTGCATGTTCAGGCAAGAGGCCCCCCGGCAGGGAATTCTTGCAGTGTTATAGCGTTGATTGGTCGTTTGATTTTGAAAACCCACCGGGGGCCTCCTTCCGTATTTTAATGTATTCGCGCATGCTCAGTGACGTGTCTAGACAGCTATGTAGGTCAATGCTCACGTTGGTCTTGTCAGGCAAGTTAAAGGTATGTTTTCAGGAGAATTTTGCAGTTTCGACACTGTCTGGATACCGTTTCTGTTTACAAATGAATTCTGTGTCGTTCTGGCTTTCATTTAATGTATAATTTGTGAAGATTGATTAACTTTTGACGAAGTTATGCACTCCGGTCATGGTGGAATATCCGATAAAATCGCCACATAACACGGCGGATTTTGCACTTTCGACATGGAGTGCATACCGTTTTTGTCAGAAAGGTATTTCTATGAAATTCTGGCTTTTAGTTAATGTATACTTTGTGAAATTTGATCAACTTTTGACGAAGTTATGCACTCCGGTCGTTGTGGTTGGCGAACGTTCGCTTTGATGTCAGCTGTCAAAATATGGCCGTCGAACATGTATACAACCAGCCTCCAGCCGCCTTTGTTGCACATCTTATGTGCTCTAGTTTTAAGTTTTGGAGCACAAGAAAGCATGTCATATAGGACGAGTGTCAAAAGTGCAAGATTTTAATCGCACGAATGTAGTTGGTTAAATGTAAGAGGCCTTAATGTGAGTCCACCGATTACATAATTTCACTACTCGTACTTCTGATTGGTGCGTACCATTCTTATGTTTCTTATATATCGGGAGTCAGTCGGCGAGCGTTTAACGAACCTTCTATGTACGTCCCGTCCATCCTTGGCCATACGTAGCCACCCCATCCTTAATCCACTTGCACAGGCGATCTACAGGCGATCTACGAGCGATCTACGAGCGATCTACGAGCGATCTACGAGCGATCTACGAGCGATCTACGAGCGATCTATGAGCATCTCATGAATGCATCATGAGACGTTTGGTGAGTGTTTGACGGACGTCCGGCGAGCGATCTACGACTACCTCACGTACGCTCGTGGAAAGAATTTATACGCGATTAACAGAGCCACAAGTGAGCACTTATAGCCCATTTTTCATGTCCATCGTCATACGTAGGTGGTATCCGTGACAATGTGAATGCCCTTTTAATTTCTTTAGTCTCAACAAGGCTCAATTACACCTAGTCAGTTGAGTTGACTATTAAACGCTTGGCTGGGCATGATCACCTACCTAGCAATCGCAAAATAATTCAAAACATTGCAAATAAATTTAGGCCACTGTGGATTAAATATAATCATACTATGGCTTAAATTTAATCATACTGATAGTAAATATATTTCATGAAATGATAATTGATCAGCAATCCACCAGTCGTTTATACTTTTTGATAATTAGATAAAAAAAGTCTGAGGTTTAACCTACACGTGTGTTTTGGGAGCCAGATATAGGCACTCATGCATGCAAAACTGTGACGTAGCTGCCACAAGCTGCTTGTTCATGCATGCCTTGTGCTTATATAGGTCACTATTTTACCAGACACTATACTGAGCTATTGCAGACACACCTACTTCATAAATTATGGATGAAATAGCTACAACAGAAGGTTGATAGCATGGATAAACAGTTATATGAAAGCAGAAAGTGTGTATCTTCGTTGAAATTAAGTTATATTTGCGAGATTGATATGACTCAAGAGCAAGATCATTCCAATTGATATATTTTGATTGCCAACACTACAAAGTGAAACCAGTCGAAAATGGGCAACATTCACAGTGAAACAGACCTACAAACATTGATGACACATTATGACTCCGTATCAGGAACTTATGACGTCATAGTGACATATGTCATCAGCCATTTGTTTCCAAAACATGTTGTTCAGCGCATAGAAGCAAAGACCAGTCAGAAGTTCCAGAAGGCCATCACAACCCTACGCCAAGTTAAGCGAGAGTGTATCAGTCTGAAATCAGGCAGTTCAGCCGAAGGACTAAGCCTACCTGAAATCTACCATGTATCGAAAGCAGGACTAATGGTATCTGAGAATCCAGATGATGATATATTGATAATAGATAATGTTTACGTGGATAACACAATTGAAATGGCACTTGCAAACAATGGCGACTTCTACTTGGACACAACTCACACTTATCCAGGTTTCACTCGTATACGAGTACTGGATCCAACAAAGGTTCGAAATGAAATGCTGGTAAAACGAGTTGAAAACGGTGAGGTTATTTACTACATGTCCAAGCATGAGATACAACAATTGCGGGGTGATGAATCCACACCTATGAGTGGGCCAGCAGTAACCAAGGACTTTCCTACCAACATAAGCTTTAAGCATGCCACAGAGACTAAAAATTGGTCTGTTCCTGGTGAAATGTCCCAAGACTTGGTTTATGCAGTGAACACCCGAGAATGGCCAGATTTTATGAAAGATTGGAGATTACGACAAACCACAAATAAGGTACTAGGCAGCTTTCCTGAAATGCATTACGGTTTCTTCCTTGTTGGCGCAGCTCATCGATACAGCAAGGACCCCGAAGTTGAATGGCGGATGTCTTGTTCTTTGCCTGAACTCTTTCTTGCCCATGAACTAACCTTGCCACACAGACAGGCTTACATGGCATTCAAGTACCTTGTTAAAGAAGCCACCAAAGGCCAGAAAGGGATAATGACCTACCATCTCAAAACAACTCTGTTTTGGACGGTTGAGACCACGCCGTCTTCCATGTGGAGTGAGGGCAACTTGGCACAATGCCTGTATCTTCTCTTAGACAGATTCATCAACTTTCTGGCTCAGAAGAACTTGCCCAATTATTTCATACCAAAGAGTAATCTCTTTGAGCATTTGTCCAGTGATCATATTATTACATCATTACGCACCATAATGAGGTTGAGGGAGGATCCACTCGGACACATACTTAAATACCAGAAAAGACTACGCATGGAAAGACACGGTGTTATGTGGGGCCATGCATTTGAATTCATCCTCTTCCCACACCTAGAAACTGCCTCTAAGAACTTAAACAAGTATGGCAGTCATCCGCAGGTGAACCTTATTCTTCTCAGGCGATGTCTGTTTGAGTCAACATTAGATCTATCTGCTGCGAAATTGACAGAGTCCAGCTTTGAGGATACTTTCGATATGATGATGACATACTTGAACCTGCCTGCTGCTGTCAGAACTGATATGGAAACTCTCCCTTTTCAAGAGCACTTGTACAACTTCCTTGCAGCAGTATGTCGACAGAACTTCAGAACACGAAAAGCAAACACTGGTTTGTTCTTTTTGGATTCCGTCAAAAAGCGGCTCAAAGCAAAGGGCATTCTAACAGATGTAACTACACAGAGACTGGCTTTGCTAAAAGCATGCATGAACCAACTTCTTGCTAAATATGCTGATGACACTGCTGTTGCTGAAAGTCATTGGAATCAAAGTGCTCTTGTATTTGACTCTTTCAATTTGGAAAAAGATGATCTGGTCACTGCTACAGAGTACTCTTGCTTCTACTACCAGCTGTGGTCCAAAGGAGACATCAACAATTCTCAAATCTTGGAGACTGCAAAATGTATGACATTATTCCAGTGCTTACTTCCTACTCTTCAAAACAAGCTACGGAACCCAGATTTCCAGTTTTATGGCATTTGGAAGTTGCTCTGTTTTAATGTTGACTGCTTGGAACCAAACCTCACAGCATTTCTCGAACCATTAGTGACATGCTATATTCCACACGAAATCATCCTTCTCTTTGTAAATATCATGATTGTTCGTAAAATTTTGTTGCCAAACATGGAGAGCCTCATGGCACATCTACGCAGCGAATGTCACAATCAGAATGATACACACGGTTCCTCAACTTCAAAAGTTGACAAACATGTGGACAACATAGCAAAACTCCAGGCACTCAGGAAGACTGCAATTACCCTTTCGCATTTAGCTGATCAATTGCTTTACAATGTCATCATGGCATTCAATGTCAAGATACTGACCTTACATCTGAATGCACCAAGTGATCGCTTGATATCTGGAGTGGGTGTAAACTTCTTGCTCGGATTATCCATGATGTATGCGCAACGCTGGGAACATGCCATTTTCATCTTCTCTGATATTTGTTTCCGATCGTTACCAACTGACCAAGTTCTTTCCAGATATCGGAACATCTGCATATTGCTTGTACTGTTTCAAAAGTACAATGAACTTCCAATTCGTAAAGTACTGGTTCCAACTTCTCAGTTTGGATTTATCGCCACCATCGCACAACTGCTCAACAACATCCCAAAGAATAATCCAAAACCAGAAACCAGCAAACCAGCTGTGAACAAACAGGGAAGCCATCTTGAAGAAGCATCTTCACAAATTACAGAACAAGCCCGAACAGATCCAAGCGATTTCTATGTGCACACTGATATCCCAGAAGAAAATATAAGCATAGAAATGCAAGGCAATGAATTAATCATCACTGACAACGGTGTGATAACCAAATATCATTTTGATAGACACACTGATGATGTGGAAGAGATGTTATTGCAACATTTTCGCAAAACAATGGGTGATGTTTTTTAGCCATATAACTTGAACTTACACTCAACCACGTGACCTTTTCTATTGTTCTTTGCGGGATATAACCAAGGAAAATGTTAATTAACTCCCTACTGAACTTGTCTGGCATAATGAAGGCGGTAAAAACAAACAATCAAAGAAATTAGTAAATATGCCTTCGGCATCAGGATATAACCAACAAAAATGTTAGTTAACTCCTGACTATTCGGGGATATAACTAATACTGAATCACACAGCTTTTGCGATTTGTGATCTTTGAGTGTTGCATATGTTACACAAATTAGCCTGGCTCTTGTATGAGCAGTGCATAACTGGAACATATTAAATTTCTGATTATGAGACATGCATGAGAATAAGAAAGTCCATTTCAGTACATAATATTTATTCATGAACTAGCAGTCATATACTATCAGTTGCAATAGTAAATAAACCATTGTCCATTATACAAGAAATAGATAACATCGAATTAACTGATTTTGAAAAATGTGATTCTATTTTACAAAGTTGTGTTTATTTATAGACATTTACCAAATATGCAACACAATATGTAAAAGCAACACCTGAACATATTCTGAATTGTTAGACATATCTTAATTTATAGTGTTAGATGTAAAATGTACCAAATCAAGTTTGGTTCAAATCAAATGATTTCATATCATATTAAAGTTTAGCATATCCCAGATAGCTTTTGGTGTCATATTTTCATCGCTACTTTTTATACTTAGTGATTGGACGTACATATTCCATGGCAAGTCTTCGTCTTTTCAAATAATTCTCCAAACGATTTTCTCTCGATTTCTTCACTAATAGCAGCTGGAAAAAGTAATTAATGTGATATCAAAATGCATTTGGACATCTCCAATAAGTAAATAACCAAGGTAGTCCTAATAGCAATCTGACCATCAAAGTGAAACTGTTTTTCCAGAGACAAAACTAATAACCAGAACGTCAACTTAGTACGTCAAGCTGAACACACAAAATGATTCCAATAAGCTTGGGTACCCCAACATCCAAATACACTTTCCTTTTGGTTTAATCTCAGATTCCCACGGTTTTCAAACTTTTCTCGTCTCTAAAAAATTTCAAGTTTGCTGATTTTCGAAATTAATGGAAACTCTGTTTTAGTGGCGCAGATCACTCTTGATGCAAAAAGTATTAAATATAATATAAAGGAAGAAAGGCTACATAACGTTATGTTGGCATCCCACTTTATACAAAGATACATAAGGCGAGATATTCCAGTAAATTAGTTAGTTACATTATGCGCAAAGACACACACATGTTAACCGGTAAGGTCATTTCTGGCTGTGCTACATAGTTGGGAATAGCTAGATAGGCCATCACCCAGTGTTACCAATCTAGCCACGACGAGGCCAAGGTGCCATGAGGAGGCCCAGGACTTTCAAGGCCAGGCTATTTCTGTCTCTGTGCACAACACACGCAACATGAAAATATAGAGGCTCAGGACATGGACGGACTCCGAGCTGACAACATTCCTCATTAGAAAACTGACTCTGTGCAAAGAGAACTCGTATGACTCTGCCTCGTTTCACAATGAAAGACACTCTCATATTTATACTGACATTATAATTTAAATACATTTATCAATTTTAACAATTTATGCACATTGAAAGCTGTATATCCATAAAACGAAATAAGTACTACATATAATATATAAAGTACCTTAATGTAAATCAAGATAACAAAAATTCCTCCAATCAGGAATATTGAGACTGCATATAAAGTGTAGTTTATCCAAGTGTAAGTAACTGGCAGCCATGTTATCTTTGGTTCTGAAAAGATGAAACAATGGTGGTAGTAATTTCCCTGAACACACAAATATATTGTGAACAAACAAACTATAACAGTCAACTTATACTGCATCACCATGAAAGTGGGGACCTTCATTGCATTGATATTCTTAGATCCAAAATGTAATATCCCAAAAAGGTATTACAATAGTCAAAAAGAATATTTCAAAGTAGTGGATACAGAGGGGGGGGGGGGGCCCTTTGGGACATTTTTAGCCTTTGATTGAATAACAAAAATGAAGCAAGTTTGACACTCAGTGATATAGCCTCATACAGTTATTTTCATTAAAAGCAGCCTGTCAAATTGAACCTAGACAAAGCTACACAACTTCTGCTATATTATGCTACCTGCCACTAAACAGAACTGCATGGCTATAGATGGCTACTCAAAGCCAGATCTAAAAGTGTATATTTATGATATATTAGATATTTTTTCAGTAAGGCGACTATAAGCTAGGAGTTCAGTAGACAGAAGCAGCTGGCTTTAGCCAGTTTTAGCTACAGCCAGGAATAGGTCGCTACAGCTATCTAGAATCGACCATATTTTATGAAACTAACTGTACGTGTGCAACAGTTCTTTTGCACGAAACATGTATAATGGAATTTATGATCTGTTGAGGCAGCATTTTTGTAATCTTACAAATTGTCCTAATGGTCCCCACACTGTAAAACATTTCTCTGTTGTTTTTAAGGCATTTTGCTGGCGAATTTTGCACAGTATTTTGCTGCAAAAATTACGGTTACAAGTTGGTCTACTGTAATATAGAACAAACGGATGTTTACCGTAAAATCTATAGCACATGCATCTGTTAAGTTGTGATGATCACTACTGTAAAATCATCCAAACGGCATCTTACCATAAAATTACGGTTTTCCTTTAATTTTGGCTCTACTGATGAGCCCCTAAAATAAGCCAATGTTAGGCCATCTACCGTAAATTTTATGGTATCATAATATAGGTGAAATTTACTACAACTTACCAGAAAATGCTGTGGTAACATGGTGTAGTATGGTTTTACAGCATAGTCCCGTAAAATATGCTGGATATACATTTATTATTATTATTATTATAGATTTAGCACCCCATTATATAAGTATACTCAGCATACATACATAAAATGAAATCGACGAAATTAAAATTGATGAGACATTAAAATATTTAAATTAGAAAAGTCTGTAAAAACTGATTAAATCGACAGTCTATGTGTAAAAGCTTTATTAAAATAATGTGTTTTTAGTCTTTTCTTAAAAGTCTCAATAGAGTCACTGCTTCTGACAATAAATGGCACATCATTCCAAGTTTTTGGAGCTGCATACTTGAAGGACCTTTTCCCATATGTCTCTGTTTTCATGCTAGGTACATTACGGTAGAATGCCATTTTATTTGCCTTAGCTGTAAATTTTATAGTATTATGCTGTAGGATAGATTTACGGCATTTTGTCGTAAAAGATTTACGGTAGAAGGCTGCATACCAAATTAAAAGTATTTTACCGTAAAAACTACAATTAAATTGCAAGACAACTGCGGAAACTCGTTACAGTGCAGGCATGGTCAGTGTCCCAATGTACCCCATGTCCCAAAGGGTCTCCCCTAATGTTACCATAATTGTTAAAAATATTTCCAATGGAAACTACATTTAATTAATATTTCCTTAACATTACCACAATCTCTTTGTGATACCTTTCCCATGACTGAGAACAAGTCATACACAATATGATGAAATATGTTGTGTTCGTCAGGCTAAGTAGTAATTTCAGAATTGGGTAAACCGCACACTGTATTTGTTTTATTAGAAGCCAGGAATAAAACAGGCCTGTCTCATTTAATGAAAAGATCTAGAAGAAACTTAAAAATATAAATCTATGTTTATTTTTAATCTAAAATAAAAGCCAGTCTCGTTTAAAAACCGAGAAAGGGTTTCCTTGCCGGTTTTATTGAAACGCCAAGAGGCCACCCTCTAAAATCATAAGCCCCGAATTGGCTGAACTTTTCAAATCTGAATTCAATCATATACTTCATTTATATTTCTTTATAAATATAATAGCTTACTGTTGTATAGTTACTACTTACCTAAGGCCACAACCTGAGGCATACAAACTCTGTACTTGTACCTGAAAATAGGATTCTCCAGTGTTTAGAATTCTTGGTTGCTGAAGCAGAATGATGAATAATCAAGAAGATGGAACAGACTTTGCTCCTGGTTGGCATCTTATCAGAAAATCAATCGATTTCAGCAACAATTAAACGCCAGTCCAGTCCAGCCAAGAAACCGAGACAAAAGCAGAAAATTAATATCTTATGTACAGTCTTTTACTGAGCTAGACTGAGCTAGACTGCTAGGCTGAGCTAGGCTGAGCTAGACTGAGCTAGACTGATCTAGACTGAACTAGACTGCTAGACTGATCTAGACTACCTGTCACTGAACCAATCTAACCATAGATGTCTGCTGAAAGCCATAACAAAAATACCACATCATAGAGTCTTTTCACTGAGCAGCCCTGAATTCAGCAAGACATAAGTCTTTCTTCTCCTTTTAATAATTTTGCTTTTCAGACATAGTAGATCGTAACTAACTGATTGCATAAATAAAATTTCTCATGGAAATATCAAGTGAATGATAAGATGTCAAACACAGCTGTATACATTAAAATGCATTACAAATACTCCTGCTAGGATGTACTTTGCATCGGCCAATCACAGCCAAGGGCGGGGACTTTTCCAGCCAATAGAATTGCAGTATTCTGTCATAGCCACCTGGTGGAAATCTAGAGAACCTTCGGTGAAAATCCACTATTCTTTTATATATTTTCCTGTGTATATAATGCTATTAAACTCATAATGTCTTTTAATTTCCAATTTTGTACACATTTGTACCTTAGCTAGAAGTGTATGTAATAAATAAATATGTATATATATTTAACAATTTTGCCAATTATGATGCCACCTCTTGGCTGCATTTCAGTTGCATTGCGTATATTTCATAAAACATAATTGAGTTGAGAAGTAAATACTATTGTTTATGTTGATGTGAGACAATTATTGGCATAGAGACTGATTACATCTCATGAAGAGTAAGCACTGCCCAGTCCAAGAATTAATTGAACATGGAAGAACCAGACACAGCAAATTAAGCAGTTTCCAGGAGATCCATTCAAAATTGTGAAAATCAAACCCATTGTAGTTTCATATTTAGCTGCAGAATGTCTACAAGTGTATACCATTTAGTTTTAAATCGAAAAAAGAAATCTTGAGTCCACCTACATTGTAACATGTCATCGATTTTTCAGACATCAATCAGAAGACCTAGATCAGTATAAGTGTCCTGTTTTGACGTATACTTTTTATATATTTTTTTCAAAGTGTTTTTATTTTTATTTTTTGTTCACAAAACTTCAAGGGGTAAAATACTTCGTCAAAAATTACTTAGGTTCTTAAAAGTCAGAATCCACATTAATGCAAAATTCTGTCAAACTGGTTTGACAGTCTTCCATGAAACAGAAAGCTGGTACTTGTGGCAAATATCACCTGCACATGTCCTGCATCAAGATTACAGGTTAAGAAAAACTGAGTATGGCGAACTATGCAAATTGAGTAAAATCAGATATGTAAAAATAAGGAATAAACTTGCAAAATTATTGAGAGTAAATGTACCTTTTGAAGGAAGTAAACTTACACTCCCCAACCTTACACTGTCTTAATTGTGTGAGGTAGCAAGGTTTCATAAATACTAGTTAGCTAATTAAATCCACAATTACTTGCAATTTAGCTTTAACTTTTAAACATAATTAATTCATTATAATAATATGGTAATTGCTTGTATTCATCCTATTGTCATATCGAACTGCTGCTGCCCGCAAAATCCATGAACATGCATGAATTTTTAATTGGCTATGCACATTTGCTCCTGTGCAATCTATTGACATATTGACTAGAGCCAAGGCAGTTAAATGTATACAACATATTAACATGGATGCCAGTGTTTCTCAAGGGATAGATGATGCTAAACCACAAGGATCATAAATCTATGTAAAGGAGGTTGTGATATTAACACCAAGATGTCCAAAGTGGTGACTGAGTATCCCCCAGTCACAGATGAAGAGTGGGCTTGGTTCATCAAAAATTCCAGTGAGTAAAATCTAGATTATTCATCGCGTTGTGTCTGAAATATGGGAGTGTTTTGTCACAAATTTTAAGCATAAATAATTCATTGTCGTTATTTTAGACAGTTTGCTTATTTTTATCAATTTCTTCACTAACAAAAATTGACATATGTAAATAATATTGAAAGCTAAATACTTTGTTAGTATGTTGCTACACTGCAGGATATAATTTTGAAAAAGCTCAATAATTTTAAGTTTACCAGTAGTAATCGTAACGGATGCATGCCTCAAACATTATAATATTCTAGTTAAGTTATATGGCAGGATTACGCGGTATATCCCATTCATTTTAGACATCTCATTTATGTAGGAGGTGAAGTCTAGTCTATAGGTCTACCACTTAAAACATAACTATGCAATTGAGGACAAGAAAAACAATTTGTTTTATCAAAATAGTCCAATTTTGTTTTACAAACCAAACACACGTACATTACTGTGTAAATTATATAACACCAAGCACCAAGCAACTTGAAATTAACTCTTTATACGCTTTACTTGCTTATGACATCTTAAATTGTAATTTCTTAGAAAACCGTCAAATATCATGAATTCACGTCCATCTTTTCAGCAAAAGCGGCCAAGAAGTGGAAGAATTTTGAGTACGATGGAAGAAACTACTTCATGTGGACAATTACCGGAGTGCTCTATGGAGCCATTTTTCTTACTCTAATATTTGTCACAGTAAGTTATACACATTACAATAATACCTAATGACCACTTTGTCATCCAAAACATAATGCACCAAGGTTGAGAGTCAGCCATTAGGAATTTCTGCCGCCTTGATATTTACACCCTTGGCAGGCCAATCCATAGTCTTTCTCAACTCCCTGTGGGGTACTCAGCCTTAAATACACACTACATTGCCTATTGCCAAGTACCCATTACATGAGGTAACACCTTCATTCATGGTGGGGATTCAAACTTGCTTAGGAGAAAAAGAAGACTACCCACACAGATGAGAACCCACAACCCATCAAAAGCATAACAATTCAACTGCTCAAGGCCACCGCACTGATAAATGTAAAGCGTAGGCCTACCAATGCAAAAGGCACTGGCTTGCTTCTCTTACCAACTTACGCAAGATCAAATTGGCAATTCTGGGTTGCACCATAAAACAGCAAGATTTGTAGACCTTTCACTTCACAGAAATTAGTTAAAAATATTGAATAACGTCTTTGTTAAAAATTACAATTTAGGTCCAAAGCACTGCTCATTAACTTTTTGAAAATTATATTAATTGACTATATATATTTTGGACAAGGTTGCCACAAAGGTGTCCTGCTAAGAAATATAAGATGTCTGACGATTGTCAGGACAAGTTCACCAACTGCCTTTTAGCTACTGTCATTTTCCATTATAGTACAAAGTACAGTTTTTTGATGACATTCACAGGCTTCAAGTCCGAACCATTTCAAATTCATGAACATCCCGATTTTGCATTATTGCAAGCAAAACACTGGTTCAGGATTGATTATAATCGGTGGATATATTGAAAAATACTATGACATGATTGAGACCTGGATTCTACTAAAAAAATTTACTTTCAATTTCAGGTAGCAACATTACGTAGAGACTACCTAAGAAAGAAACGTGAAAAGCACAGTATAACCGGAAACCTAAAACCTCCTGAAATAGCCAAAAAGACGCAATAACAAAATGCACATAAATTAAAAGTGACGTTGTTCACTCTAGTACTGTATTCAATTTAATCTTCAATCATACTTAAACATACACCGATAACATCATCTTTCAAGCTGCATTTATGCAATCAAAAACATGAGATACAGCTGTATGTTAGAGATCATACACCAATAAAGAAAGATAAAAAGGAGCCTGCCTGTCTTTTGATTAATAAATTATAATTTTTTATAATGAAATTCTATGCATGTTTGAAATCGCACTATTTACAATTTTACATCAAATACATGAAGTTAACAATGGAAAAATCATAAATATGTTACACAATTATACATAACGATACAATAATTTAATCAATGTAAATCAAATATTCCTCAGCACTTGGTTCTGCCGCAATTTTTGTTGTCTCTGTTCGAGCTGTGTTTCTATCAATTTCGGCAAATCGGACCGCGTGAAATGAGCTGAAATAATTGAAAACAATATAAATCAATTGATAATTTGACGGTAAAAATAAAAAATACAGAAAATCATTATGTTCATCGTTCAATATCCATCAAAACTAAATATTGTAAAATGTAATCTTACACGCTGCGTATTCTCGGACATTGGTGGGCCTATCAGTGAGTACATTGCTGAAACAGAAAAGCATTTGTTTACCACTCATGAAAAAAATATCTAGCGCAGTTACACATATCTTAATTATGGAAAAATGTTGGTCATGATTCATGAGTGGGCGTGGCACCAATGTATAACACTCACTTCAAGAAACCTGCAAGTAAGCACTCCACTTCTGGATGTTTTCTCAAATACTGTTCATTTTCCAATCTTGTCTTCATCTGAAAATAACACTGAGCTTTTCATTCACAATCACATTGAATGGACTTCGATTTTGCGCCCATTAAAATTTTAACAGGTTCTCTTGAAACTATCCAGCAATTGACATCACGTTCACAACACATCACAGACTGATGTCAACCGGAAAGACAAAATAACCTATACCTTAAAATCGTTCAATTCATGTTGCTGTTGTTCACTCAGGGCTCCTAAGTTGCCGTCTTTTGCTACATCAAACGGCTCCATTCCACGGGGCGCTTGCTTATCTTCCGCCATCTTTCTTTGCTTGTTGCCCTTAGCAACGTGATTTTCCAGAAAATCCACAGGTGGCGCTGATGACACATCTAGCAAGTGGCGACACCACTGTTGCAATTACTTTTTCATTAATCTTTACTCAGCTTTATAGCTTTACCAGACAGCATAATCAGAGAAATGTTTTTGTTTGTTTCCTTTTTTGTTTTAAGAATCACACATAAAAGCAAATGCATTGACTTGTGTTTTCAATAGTTTATTGGGCACTAGTGAAAAACTACTGCATTTCCACACAACCAAATGAAATTAAGCTATTGATATCACGGTAAATTTCAAGATTACGCTGAATATTATATCACAGACAATATCACAAGACCTGAATGCTACCGGACACAAATTAAGCCTAAAATGGTAATGCATGAAATTAATATTAGATATAAGAGACAATGTAACCAAAAGGCTATAAATTAAGAATTACAATTGTACTATAAAATATGAAGTATATTAAGTCATCACTGAATCATCAAGAACTACAACAGCAGCACCAGTGACGCCATAAGGCAGGTCTGGGATGTCATCCGTCCAACAATGAGTTGTGATGTCATAGCACTCGATACTGTCTAATGATGATTTTGATGAATGGCTGGGTGAATACAAGCCTCCGATGATTATTATTTTGTTGCCTGGAAATAAATGATAAGTATATTGAGGATTTTTTGCAGTTATAACTTTGACATTATCTGTATCTCAAATCAGCAACAATTAAGTCAGAGCGGAAGTTTGAACTTAATCACAAGTCGCAAAATTTACATCAATGACATGCACAATTTATTTCCTATGTGGATACTGCAGCTTCAGTATTAACGTATTCATAATATTCTATTTAGTGAATGATATTGTTTCGAAGTATCTGATTCTGTACCTGAAACAGCAACAGAAGCATCATGACGAGGTTCGGCCATTTGAGTTTCGAAGATCCAGTCTTGCTTCTTGGCATTATAACGAAGAACAGAATCAAGACTAATCATTCCTCGGTACTGAGCTCGGCCTCCGATGAGGTACATTTTGTCGTTTACACAAACCAAAGTGGCATGACAGCAAGGCATGCGGAGGGGTTTGTGGGCTTGCCAGCTGCGCAACAAAAAAAAAAGAGAAAGAATCGATTTAAGAAAAATAAATACAAAATCTGTGATAAGAAATGAATAACTAGCCATCTTTAGGGGTGTAGATGAGCCAGAATAAAAATTTTTATAAATCGTTACAAATAAATACAAAATAAAACTTTAAGCACACAATAAACTTACTAAAAAGTATTCATGTCCATTCGAAGCACAGTTCGCAGGACAGGCTTGCTCAGGTTAGCATTGTAGCCACCAACGATGTACAAGTTGTCTTGTAACACAGCTACTGCTGCCCCAAGACTTCCACCATCAGGCATTCGAGCAACAAGTGTCCAACTTTTGGTTTCTGGATCATACTGTTCGATGGTGTCCAAAGCTCTGAAAAATTAAAATCTTGCATCATGAAAATTGCTTCACATTGGTGCATCATGGAATTGAATCGTCAAAGAAAATTAATGTAATGAAAGAGTTACGTTCATACAGTTTCTCAGTATTCCAGCCGCCAGTGACATAAATCTTGCCATTGTGCACCGCGCAGCCATGAGAAGATCGAGCTTCAAGCATCGGGACACCAGCCGACCATTCAAAAGTCGCAAGATCACAGACATAAACATCTTTTGTTGACTTGAAAGAATTCTTGTCTGCGTCATACACTGATCCACCAATGAGGTACAACTTCCCTGCAATGACAGCAGATGTGTGGTGATGTGTGTTTGCCGTAAGTTGGTCGGCCATTTTCCACTGTTCTTGCTTGCTGTCGTATATGGTGATATTCATCCCTGGCTCTTTGCCACCGATGTGTTCCATGTCAAGGCCACCAATGACTAAAAGAGACGGATTTCCAGCCGAGATCTTTGTATCTGGTTCAGCCACTTGTGCAGAAGTCTGCTCAGAAGCCGGTTCAGGAGCTGCTGGTAGCTCAGAAGCTGGAGGAATATCAACACCGCTTAGCTGGAAACAATACCAATACATTATGAAAAAGAAACATTATAAATATGCTGCATATCAAAACCTGTTTAAACTTGATTTTATTTGTACGAACCTCATCATCAGATAGCTGATCAGGGATAGACAGACTTCCCTCGAGTTTAATGTGTTCTGCATCAAGTCCACCACTGACCAACAAGGCACCATCTTTTGGCTAGAAATGACACCAGTACACATTATAAGTTTGGTAAAGTTTGGTAAACATATACCTTCACTTTTAAACTTTGATTCACATACCTCATCATCAGACAGCTCAGGGTCAGATTGATCGCCATTGAATTTGGTGCATTCCGCATCAAGTTCGTTCATGACCAAAACAGGTAAATTTCCAACTGAAATCTTTTGTCCAGGCACTGGTGCAGGAGCCAACACCACAGTTTCTGGGACATCAGGGTCTTCTAGCTGGAAACATCAATACACGTATTAAAGAAAAGTTCGGTAAAAATTGGTAAATATGCTTTCAATTAAAAAATTTGATTCAAACCGTACGAACCTCATCATCAGAGAGCTCAGTGTCAGAATCACTCTTGACATCAAGCGACTGCTCACAACTTGAAGGGCCGTTGTTGGTGGATTGAAGTTCAAGTTCAGCAGAAGGATTGTCTCTTTCTGCCATCTGTAATGCCAAAGTTTCCATGTTCAACAAACTATTTTTCCAACTATTTTACATTTTATAAAAATTATGAAGCATAAGCATGCCCCGCGCGAGCCCTTGCGAGATACTAGATAGGGACAGTGGGAATAGACCTAATCTGAGATATTTATTACCTGCACTTGAGCATCTTTAAGCGCGATCTCTAGAATCACCAAGAAACTGCCACCCTTCGGTCCAGTTTGATTCTTCCTGGTAAACAGCTGGGCAAGGGCATAGCTGCAATGAATAAACAACAAGGTCAATATTACTTAATAAGGATGTATACATATGGTATGCATATTTTCTGCAAATTTAGAACCCATCTTATCTTATCTGTCTTAAGTATGCCTCACCACAATGCTCTTGCATTGTTGAATTTCACAAGCCTGGCTTTAATTCTGGTGCACATGAGGATCAATCCTGGTGACCCCTTGGGGAGACGAATGCAACTCAAGACTTGCACGACGTGATGACTCTCGTCCAGGCAATGGTCTAGCCAGAATTCTGCTGCTTTTAGGACAGAAATTTCTGATTTCACTTGAATTCTGTCATCAGAAAGGAGTGCAGTCACCAGAGAAGAACTGGACATCAAAAACGACTCGGTCTGTACAACTTTCTCGAAGTTTTCACAGATAAAACGCCAGACCTGTGACGTCAAAATATTAGCGTCATAGTGTCTGCAAATGACGTAGTACAGCAAAGCGTTTTCAGTTGTGAAGTGGCTCAAATATTCCATGCAAATGTCTTGAAGAATTTTGATGTCCAGTTTCAAACTGCACCTCAGGAAATCACCGATATTGTCATCATTCAGGAGAATGTCTTCGGTGTAAAGGAATTTCAGTATTTCCCTGACTCGCTGTGACGTCATGCCTTGCAGGTCAATGACCACAGGCTGCAGGGTTTCTGCCAAGGCAGCCGAAAGCGGGTTGCTGTAGGCCATTAATGTCAGTTTGTGGGCAAAAACAGGCTTGTCCGCTGTCAAGATCTTGACGTCCAGCAATTTTTGGTTGTCAAATAATTTGCACAAAACGTCCATGACTCTTCTGGCAGCTGAAATCTCGAGAAATTCATCTCCAGATCCCTTGATCATGACTCCGCCGAGTGCCATTTGGCGTTGAAAGTATGAACCATCGTTCACACCAGTTTTGCGAACTTCTGGTCCATTTTTCTGACCTCCCACTTCAGGCGATGTTTTTCCAAAGCCTTTGGCTGCAGAAGCTCCCAGATGAAGCCCTTGGTCAAAGATTTTCGGCGATTTTTCGTGCTCAAAATCAGCACAAACTGGCGCCGCCATTTTCCGGTTAATTTTTGCAGTTGGATAGCGAGAAGCTATACCGATATCCATGATGAACACAGACAAAATCTGTCATCCAAAGTCAACGACTCAAAATGCTCTCGTCCGCACAATTGAGAACAATAGACAATGGGACCTCGTTCTGGATCGTCACCTTGACGACACCTAGATACGTGCCTTACAACGGCTTGAAGCCCTCTGGTGGTAGGGTTTTAGATCATGTGGCGGGAAATTAATGACAGCAAGACAAGACGATTATTAATTTTGAAACATGATCTTGCTGTTTGACCTGACAATTTACAACCATAGCAAACTGCATGAGCTGTGGTTGATGTTGGTAAACGCAACAAATACATGATTGAATGAACGAATTTTATAGAGACATGTAGACTGTAGAGGTTACAAAAATGCAGAATTAGCTAATTGATTATACTTTGAGATTCTAGATTTAGAAACCTATAGATTAATACAATGAAATAATGGGAATTTTATATATAAAAAGTAAAAAAAAAGAAAAGAAGATAAACAATGCTGGTTTTTCTTTCTTTCTTTCTTTGAATTTGCCTCTACTAGCCCTCTAGTGTCTTCTACCAATAAACCAAATTGAGCGGAATATTGACCGAGATTTTTAATCCGCGCTGATGTAGTTAATCAGTCTGTTGGACTCCTGCATGCAACTCCGTGGGCAACCCAGTGGGCTCTGGAGTCAAGTTCAGTTGATGCAGTAGCTTTGAATTCAATGTCTTAGCGAATTGACTAAGGTGTGATAGAAGTTGCAGTAGCCTAAAAACAATGTTCAGATGCAGGTAAGTCAATGTTATTATATTTGAAAAATATGAATATAAAATGTCTGTTTGATTATTCACAAGAAAGATAGGTCATATTTAAACAGGATTTTTCGAGTGGAGTACAGCTGCAGGTGAAGCAACTTGAAGTTTTGTTGAAATTTCATTGTTTGTTTTAAATCAATGTAGAAATTTAAATCTGTAGATGCAGTGTTGAGTTTTCTTATTAAATTCCACAGAAGCCTCAAAGAAGCCATCTGTGACAAGGTCACAAGTAAAAACTAAACCTCCCACCCTAAACTGAATTTTATTTTTGTAATTGAAGGGCAACTCTCAGAATTATGACACTATTTTTCACAATAAGGCGAAATGTTTAATTTTTTGGGACGTGAAAGCCCAAAAAGAAAAGAAAGAAAGAATACAAAATATGCCAATTTAATTAAAATACCAAATATCAACAATTAAGCCTAGTATTCCCTATTAATTCTTTGAGGCATCCTTTTGAGGGAGTAAAACATAATTACTGTGTATTTCCTCTTAGTGGCAAGTGGTTGAGAGATGGCGTCAATTTGGTGCAATGTTTTCTTAATGCTATTTTAGATTCATGTTTTTTAGGTTACCGTATTTCCATTTAAATTGTCTGTGCTTTAATTATTTGATATTTTCATTCAATCCACATAGTATCCCGCCCGTTTTTTAGGCAAATATAATTTATTATTTGTGTATTTTTCAGATTTTCAATAATCGAAATATGAAGCATAAGAAACCAAAGGAAAAACAGAAAAATTAGGTCAATTCCAGATTGATACATCATGGCTGGTAGACGGCCAGGAAAATCTGGAAACGTCTCAAAGAAACAAAATAATGAAGTCCATCAAATGAGAAGAACGGCAAACCATGTAAAGTGGAACAGTAAACAGAAAACTATGTCTAACCCCACCATTCAGTATAGTCATGTTAGCAACAGGACGCATAAAGTACATCCTTTGTTCATGCGAAAGGCTCCTATTTATAATCCGAGACATGCGAAAAGTTACGAGTTTGTGTACTCCAAAAAAGTGGAGCGGATTTTCCGCGATTCGGGTGTATGGTCTGCCAGACCTCCTCAGGTGGATAAAATCAACCAACTGGATGCAGAAATCGAGCAGCTGCCAAAAATTATGGAAGACATGGAATTTATGAAAGTGTTGCGAAAGAAAAAGGTGGCCAAAGTTAAGCTACCCGAAGTGAAAAATTTGGAAAAGATGACAAAATCAGAATTGAGCCAAGATATCATACAACAACAAGAAAGTAGTCCACAGGAAGTACAGGAATCAGGGAATAATCAACCGGAAGTAAAAACAGGAAGTACTAAACCAGAAGTGGAAGAAACAGGAGTTACACTCCCGGATGTTACCTGTACAGGAAGTGCTTCACAGGAAGTTCCGATTCGGACCGGAAGTAGAGGACAGGAAGTAGAACAGACATTGAGAACCAGACAGGATATGAAAGAAAGTAACAATAAAGGAACGAAAAATGTCAATAAACAGAAAACGAAATATTTAAATGTGCCAAATGTGCATAGGTTTGAAATGGAAAGAGGACATATGCAGTAATTAATACAATTTTATTTGAAAAATGTAAATGTGCAGTTGTATAATTTGAATTAAGAATTTTGTTGGATCATGGAATCATTAAGCTTGAAACTTGATCTCAATACAAACTGCTAATGAAGCTCTTGGTTCTCAGTCAATCTATACAGAACGATAGGGGTCTTTGCTTTTATATAACCCCCCCCCCCCCCCTCCCCTACTAGGCCTAGAAGATACGTTCAAATCACTTTGGTTTCCCACCAAACTAGCATTCATATTGAGATAGCTCTGCATTAGATCTAAGGTTTATGGCTTTAATATTGAGGAGGTTATAGTGATGAGGTAGTGTTGGTATATATAGTGTGGACCCCCACTGTCTCATTTTATCAATCAACCTTCCTGAGCCTTAAAAATTTGCTTTAAATCCCTGTGCGTTATCAGTGTTCATTGTATTTCGTGTTAACCACCTCCAAATGTAATAAAATTTTCATGAAAACATAATGGTGTTCATTGTAACTAATTGGTAAGTTCTTAATTAAAGGTTTTCTATGGCAGGTCAGTCTGGCCTGGTGCCATCACTTGCTTTGATCAAGACCTTGAAATTCACTTGAATTGGTTTTAGTCTAATATAGTATGAACTTTGTCCGTCTTTTATATAGTGGTTAGAATCCTGACCATTTTTGCTGAAGGACCTGGGTTTAAATCTCTGTCACAACTCATAGCATGAAATTGATGGCATGTGTGAAATGCAGACAGCCTTTAAGTTGAAGCTGTTCATGTGGGGTGACTTAAGCTTCAGACGAGTTGCATTCAAAATATTTTGGAAAAACCGACACAATACTTAATTTTTGAAATTCGAATAAAATTCATCAGTAAGTATTATAATATCTCATAGAAACATAGAACATACATTTTTCACAGAATTGTTTGGTCCACAAAGAAATAATTTCAATTTGGAGTTATTATAAATCTTAATGTTGTAATTCACTTGAATTATTTACTGGTCTTGTGAAGTTCTTTCATTTTGCGAGTATCTCTCAAGGGCCTTGATATCTTGTCTGTGATTGGACAAGTTCTGGGTCAGAATCCTGTGCTGTCTTTTGAGCAAATACATTTGGTAGGACAGGTCATTTCTGTGGGAAAATAAAGTCGGTGAAATGAGTGATTTATTTGTGGAAATGGGTCTTTGAATGTAGTATGTTGTTTTGACCTTGCTCACTAGATGTCCTCCATGTTGCAACAGCGACCTCTGTCGTGCCCTGGAACAGTCATTGACCGGAAGTGAGTCACGTAATTTCCACTGATTTTGACGTATCGTCTGCACCAATTTTGTTTGGTGTCTAGAAGGCAAGACATGTGTCACTTCTGATGAAAAATTCCCATTTTGGCCATGACCTATGAAAATATTGGTAGACAGGCCATTCCCTGCCTTTCTCCCATATTTAACGACATAATCATCTCCATGCTTAAAAGTGTCATTTCCGGGTTTTAATGGAGGTAACTTTATTCCTTGTTTTTGTGGCATGAGACTAAAATAAAGATAAATAATAATTCTAATATAGATCCACAGCGTAACAAACGAGTATAGCAACTCACGGATCCAAGAAATCTTTTATTGACCCAAATCATAGACTAGTATTACGTATTTAGGCAGCTTATGAATTAGTCATATAGGCCAATAACCTTTTCTTATTGAATAGTATTTAAATCAGCCAGTTGACAGAATTTAAATCCTGAGGTATATTTATTTGTATTAAATATCTCGTGTAACGTGAAAGTAGAGATAGAAAGATAGATAGAAAGATAGATAGATAGATAGATAGATAGATAGATAGATAGATAGATAGACAGATAGATAGATAGATAGGTAGGTTGGTGGGTGGGTAGGTAGGTAGGTAGGTAGATTGATTGACTGATTTATTTATTGATTAAATATAACGTTGCTCATTTTTGCCATTTTTGAATCAATAAACAATTGAAATATAATGAAAATAGAAAATTTTGAAGCATGTAAGTAATTTTATTGATGGACAGACAAACATACGTATTCATAATTTCTAAAGGCGTGGGATTTATTATGGTCTTAAAACCTCAGTGGAATTAGTCAAGGCTCACTGAGCACCATTAATGAACTAAGTTTGTGCAGGATCAATATAATCTCTATTGATTGATCTATTGATTGAGAAATACAAAACTGGCCGAGAAATTCTTCGATATAGATCTCATTATTAAATAAATTTTAGACCCCCAGCAGAGGAGAGTGATATTATGGGCATACTCAACATGGTGGAAATTCAACACATTATATTATGGATATTTAAATCTAAAACACTGGAATATATTTATTTTATAGATATAACTGGCTACTAATCTGCCAGATACGTGCCAATTAATTAAGTCTATTGATCATGTCAGGAATTGGATATAAAGATTGTCTGTTTTAATCAGCTAAAAGTTAGTTTGGCAACTGTTTTTGACCAGATAACACAAAAAGCCCCATGTTGTTTTGACCTTAAGAGTCATACCATTAATTCTCGTGGATTGCACAATCTGAAGAGAATATCCACCCATGGGAACTGCAGACTGCTTTGGTTTCTCATCAATTATTCCATTAACAAGATTGGATACACTTTCTCAAGAACGTTTGCCAAAGGATGAAAAACTGCATTTCAACCTTAAGATAGAGGCCCACGAGACCTCTTCGATCGCGGGGTGAGATAAACACATTTAAGTCGCATGACGACAAGGATCTGATCAGTTTTAATTAAACTCATGAAAGCAAATCCATAGCCATGACTGGGGTGGATAAGGAGGTGGATAAGCAACGATCCGCAATCAAATCGATGGTCAGAAAGAACGTGGATTCCACAGTAGGAACTGGTGGTCCCCTTTCGCCGAATAAGTCGCCCCACAAGCTGCTCACGAAAGGGCCAGTGCTGTCACCGATTAAACGACCAATGGAGTCATCAGAGTCACCAGAAAAAGAAGATAGGAGCATGTCACCTCCTCCAAAACAGAAAAGTCGACAAGCCATCCAACGTCGGAAGTCAAGTAGTGACTCAGTCGAAATGACTAATCTGCTCGAAATCCAATCGGAAGCGACGTCAGTAGACGACAAAGATGACGCTTATGATGATGACCTTGGTATCACAAGATGGGTCAACAGGGAGTTCGTTTACTCTTTTGAAGTCGAGGAGGCCATTAAGAAGATGCGCGAAAGAAGAGACCGTAAAAGACAATTCAACCAAACAGACGTTCACATCTTTAACCTTCCGCAAATCATAGAAACTGGAACTCCTCGTATTCCTTTTACACCTTCCATCCACAAGGACCTTTCAAACTTTAATCTTCCTGAAGCGGTGTCATTAGAAAGATTAAAGAAAGCTAAGAAGAAGAAGAAGCAATACACGGAAGATGAGTTCGGGGTTTACCTCAATACATGGCAGACACCCAATCTCGGAGTCAATCCGACGGTGATTCCTGTAAATTCAAAGTTATTTAGGACACAAGATGATGATGACTGAGGTATTTCCAATAAATTAAGTCATAAACTATTACAGTAGTAATTTTACTGCTATTCTGGTCATTTATGGCCATTGCCATTGACCAATATGTAATTAATTATTACTCATAGGTAACTAAGTTATCACTTTCTTTTAAGAGTTGCTTTCAATTTCGTGCTTAATTTTCAAACACATTTGGAATACACGTGATTTGGACACCTTATGTTATCCAATTTTCGTTAGAAATCTATAATTTTATAAAAAAAAAAAGGCTAGAATCTGCGTATTGAATTTATTCAGTGATTTTGCAATGAAACTGCAGAATAAGTTCATTCCACATATGAAATACGGTGTACAAATATTTACATCAATATTCATATTCAATTAATTTATCCACTGATTACATAGTATCAAAGTGTTGGATACATACATCACCAAGTACAACCTTAGCAATATAATTTCCATTGTGAATGTGAGGTAAAAATTGCATATATTAATTGAGTTGACATGTGATTTCGAAACATAATTAACAACATGATTATATGTACAAATAAAATCTGCAATGTATATAACAATATTTGTGTTCTAATATGTACAGGTGAATATTATATAATAATCCTAGAATTATACAATAAAATAAACCCAACACAGTGCGGTGTTCGTCTTAATTAAAATTTGTGCAATATAAAATACAATTAATTAATAAAATCTAACATAATAGCAGTTATAATAGGAATGTCATAAATTGAATAATGTGACAAGATATTTGGCTGACGAAATATTGGTGCTATCACAGTAAATACAAAAAATCGTTATAATACATAATATTGACAATCCCTGCTGGTGTCTAGAGCTAAAATTATAAAGAAATTTGATAAAAAGGGAGTTGCAAAGGAGTCTATTCGTTTTAGAGTCCTTAAAATCGAGTTGCAATTCGCCACCTGGTGTTTATAATGCCAGTGACTATTGCTCCCCCTGGTGTTTTTGACACTCCCCCTAGCTGCATAGATACAATGAAGTTTGTTTTACTTGGAAATGTTGATCTAATGATCAAAAACTTCTAGTTCCTCCAGTTTAAACTGCCCCTTCACACTTTCCTCACGGAATCGAGCGAGGTTTATTCGAGTTATAATCCCAGCAACCTGTAAGAATTGTGATAAACAAGTTAGCAAATGTTCCAAACAATGGGGGTTGGAGAAACAACATTTCCAATTCATTAACTATAATGGGGTGTTGTATTCAATTCTGGAATACGTTAAAAACTGTTGCTTGATCACCAAAATTTAAGTAAATGTTAGTCGACCAATTTAGAAAATTGTTATTTGCTTTTGAATGTGATCAGCAATAGTGTTGATATCATGAAATAATTTAGCGACAATTGTGTGAAAAATAACATATGTTTTAAACAAATTAAATATATAATAAAAAGACTTTAACACTCAAAATAATCAAGCAATTATTACTACATTTAATTTTTGAGTAGAAAATCAAGTTGAATCATTGAAATATACATACCCTATTATGGTCATTCGCAACAATCAAATGGCGAAGTCCCAGACCTCTGAATAATTTGAAAATCCTAGGCAATGAAACATTCTGCAAAAATAAAATAACATCGTGTCAGAAGTAGTAAATAACTCGCTGCATTCGACAGAAATTGGGAGAACAGAAAACTTTTTCACATGAGATAATTGTTATTAAGATAATATTATGGTGGAGAATGACAGCTGATTAGAGACGTTGTATTTCCAGGTGGGAAATTAATAGTACGGAGAATACATTAGGATTGCAAGAATGTACGACTCTACACTATAAGATTGCAAGATTATACGATACGCGAATAACCGATAATACGAAATATGGTTGTCCAAACAAGCAAATGCGAGACTCCTAATTTACTGCTCCACCGCATAAGAATATAAAAAATTTTCTGTAAATGTTATATAGCAATCAAAAAAGATGACGAGCTTACTTCATGAATAGTAAATGGAGCTCTGTCCATGTGCATTCTCAAATCAAGTGTAGATTCCATTTCTGCCTCTGATACCTCCTGGCCCTGGAAATTGATACAACGAAACATGGCTAACTTTGATACAAGACAACAAAATGTTGGCTTTACATAAGTAATATTGTACAATTACAGGAGGTGCCAGTTTCCCGTTTGTGCTATATGAAGTACCGTGATCTTGGCCCGGAATACCATTCATATCATAATCTCTGATATTCAGAACTGACTAATTGGCTATGAAATTAATGGAATGTTGGAGATGTGCAATTTAATATGTAAATCCAAGATAGAAATATTTAGTAGAATCTGGATCTCTTAAGTATTTTTGAGTAATCATTGTTTATGTTATTCAAGTGTATTCCACAAGAAATATATCATAAAAATTCTAAATTTTATGTCTCTTCTTGTAGCCTGATGGTTTCTTGTTAACCCATATACATCCAGACTTAATATTTTACAATTGATTTAACTTAGATGCAATTACTCACAGAACCCCTGAGAATATCCTGGAGCTGAGATCGGAGAATGAAGCCCTTCAAGCGACCGAACGATTCACCCAGTTCCTGATTGAATTTAATGAAAAGTTTCGCGATAAGTAAGATTACGACTAAAAGAGCATAAGAGCCTCAACTGCGGACATAAGCTGCCATATAAGCTGGCATTTAATTCTTAAGAATCTTGGTGCTGAAATGAGTGGCTGTATATGCATTTGAATATGGAAAGATGTAATCCGAAACAGAAATGTTAAGGAAATGCCAATTAACTGTGCAAAACGAATATTGACTAAATCCGCCTCATGCAGCAGTCTAGAAATTTAAAAAGGTAAAAGCATTAGCTAAGAATAAAGTTGATATTCACTGTTGCACCACCTAATAAATTCAGTCACAGTCACAATATAGTGAGCTAAATAATTATTTGCTTGGTGGGGTTATTGTTCGAGGTTTATTTTCACTTACAGATTCCTTCCCATTATGTTCATAGTCCTCTACAACCGGGTACCCGTTATGCGTATGGTTGTCCATCAAATCGACAATTTTTCCAATTTGTTCTACCGTGCGAAGAACTTTCACAGGCGTACTCATCATTTCACTGAAAAGAACCGTATTGATCAGGTACAGTCACTCAAACATTGTTGTGACTATGCTGGAGCATGTAAAAAAAACCATCCGTGGGGTAAATGTGTACTGCGCGACTCCAAGCAGGCTTATCATCTCATCATTACTTCTGCTTAGGCTGGTCATATAAGCTGACCGAGCTTCAGGCCAGCAGCGTTAAGATAATAGAAACTGAGTTTTTGCATAAATGCTATCGCCAATAACTTGTAAACTACTATGATTAATGTGGGAAATTTAATTTTAATGGAGAACTTGAGTTGAATCACATCCTCAGTTTTGAAATTCTTATTAAAAAACTTCTGGTAAAATGAATATGATATTTTACCTGGCTTTGACAGCATAGCACATCTCTGGGGGGTCCCAGGGTAAAAGAGGAATTCCTAGAATCTCAATATGAAGATCATAAATACCCTGCAATTACAAAAAGAAAAAAAAAACATTAAATATGTTACAAAAATGAAGGTGGCCTGTAATGCTTTTAATATTTCTCCTATCGTGAAAGTATTGACTTAAAGTACATTTAAAGATAGACCAGGCCTAGATATAAATAGAAGAAAAGTTATTCTGCGTTAATACACTAAACATGTTTATTGTATGATATTTTGGATTTTTAAATCAAATTTGAATATACTATTCTTTGTTAGTTTTGGCATTTCATGTTTGATCAGAGAGTGAGAGTTAAGTGGCCCCACTTTGTATATCGGACCTCAATGGCCAGGACTTGTTGGGCTTCCTGTGGATCAAATGACCTTGAAGCTGGGTGTGCCCCAAGGTCATCCATTGACACACCCCATGAAAAGGGGATGACTTACAAGGAATGGCATGTCGGCCAATATGTTGGTCTGACATTGACCCAATCGTGCCATCCGGGATGTTGGAGCCGTAGATGGCACTTGTACACACAATTTGCAATACACACAGTCGACCCTCATTTATCCGGGCCTCACTTATCCGGTTCTCTCGCTATCCGCACAAAGTTGACTATATTCAGTTATCTTGTTCCCTCATTTATCCGCACAGTTAACTGGGGGACGAAGGTGTATGGATAAATGAGGGTTGACTGTATTAACATTTAAATGTATATGTACCCAGATAGCATACTGGATGGGGTTGTCAGCCGATGACTAACATCAAGGCAATATTGCATGTTATCGTGGTAATGTAATAATGGTGTGGACAGATGTACTCACAGGATTGAAGAAGTCTCCCATCCATTTTGCAATGATTAAGCTGAGCATGATAGGAATGCCAAAAGTGATGTCCCCGGTGCATTCTATGATGATGACGGTCAGACTGATGGTCATCCTCACCGTCCCTCCCAACTGGCACGCTGCTCCGATGATGATGTAGCGGGCTATGTTCGTTCCCTGTACAAAACACACACACAAAATTTGTTAATGACTTCGTATGGCAAATACACCTTATAGGAAATCTTGTATATTGGTATATTAACAGTATTTTCACCTTGCCCTCTGATGGGCTTCTACATCATTATTATACAATAAAAGCAAATGGATACTTGATGGCAATCTGGTTGAGTTATGCTTGAAGTTTTTTGCTAATTTTCATAGCAGTTTGTACATTTTGCCTAAACTGCGAGCATTTCAAAGTTATCTCGGGTTCCAAAAAAGAGAAATGGAAAATATGGATTCCGCTGAACACCGCTTTAAGGCCACCTAGCTACTAAGACTACTGCTTGTATAAAATACCATTTATGAGGCCATAGTGACTGTAAGGTCATGGAGGCAAAGCATATATTTAATAATATATATATATTTTAGAAATTGAGCAATTTGGTATTTGGAATTGGGAATATTCCAGTATTATGACTATTGAATTGCGCTGTATATGACTTCTGACTATCACTAATAAAGTGGTCACAAGACTGTGTGGTCTTTATATGGGACTCCAATGTATTTGGCAGGAATACGTGGAATTAAATGTGATCAGGTGGCCCTCAGGGAATAATGTAGACAAAATGCAAACATTACACTCATTAGCCAGCCGTGCATTATCCCTGCTTTTGTACCATTCATATTTGTAGAAACACAAATGGCCCCAGACAGCATCAAACAGCAAGGTTATGTATATTTGGCAAGAGGACGATTTTGTTAGAGGACGAATCTTCCATTACATGTTGCCCTTGGGAAATTTATTGATATATCTCCCATAATGGATGGATGGATAATATTTAAAAGTGCGCTGAAGTATTTTTATCCATGGCTGAGACTAGTCCATTGATTTTCATGGAGCATTAGTCTAAGAGGAGATTCATTATAATAAAACTTTCATATAAAATTGAGCATCTGTACAAAAGTTTATTGTCTCAATTTCATGGAAAAATTATCTAATGTCAAAATTTTACGTGAATTTTGCACTTGGTAACTCGTTATATAAACAGAAATGTTAGAGCACAATGAACTTAATAACAATCATTGACTGCATGGGAACATCCCAGAGTTTGAAGGGGGAAAACGCTATTAGTTCTTGCTATGGTTGAAAATCTGTCATACTATCTTGAACTTAGAAGATTTAAATGAAACCTTGATCTACTCACAGCATTAGGAATGAGCTTGACAACCAGTAGTCCAATGAGACGGCCCCAGATGGCGCCAATGAGCAAAGATGGAATGAAAACCCCACTGGAGACCATGAGGCCATAGGTCCAGGTGGCCAGCAGGTGGTAGACGATGAGGAGAACTAGTAGAGGTACAAAACCCCATTCATCTGAAAATAAGGAATTATCGGCTTATAACCTGATCATGTTTCTAAGGAGTTAAGTTACTTATGTGCATTTCAAGTCATTATATAGGGGTGTGGTCAAATTGGCGACAACTAAAATAAGAACAACTTCGCTTATATATAGTAAAAGCAAACAGAAAAAAAAATGATGACACCAGTTATCAAACAGATGCTGAGCTTTATACCTATAGTAGAGCATTATGATCTGTTAGTTTTATTTCATCTTATATACATACCATAAGGCGCATGGATCATCGCGTGCAGTCCGCCCTCGGGCGTCTTGAACAAGATGTCTGCCATACGGTTATGTTCGCCGTAAGGACAAAAACCCTGCAATGATAAGCCAAATTGTAGCCATTCACCATGATAATGATACCTAGTCACGAAAGGAAATGCTAAAAAAAGGAGATCAAAGATTTCTCGGTGAGCTTTCTTACAAACTAACTCTATAAATAGTGGTTGTTGCGTAACAGCAAAAGGTGAGGTAGGTTCACCAAGATTAAATTATCTCATACTTCAAACTTCTGTAATGTAGGTAGCAAAGATAAGTTTGGCGTATAATAAAAGCCCAAGATACCATTTTTTTTAGCTGTGCATTATCAGGACTGTGACCATCATTTATTTTTTTTACTTAGACGTCTATATCCAAAATTGTAGGAAGCTGGATGTGATATGACCTGGGAATTGCCTATGGAAGTTGTTAGTTTCTGAAAGTGTTTCTACAGCTCTGACATAGTACTTAGCCATGTCAGGCTGGTGAGGTATAGATCATTTACTCAAGTTACCATGGTAACTCACCCTGAAAACATAGCCATGAGGACCATGTAAGCCATATGGGTCACCATGGTAATCGTCTGCATGAGCGTCTTGTTCACCATGTCCATCAGAGGGCGCACTGCGTTTGTGCACCTGGTGGACATCATGGAAATTACTTTCATTGAGAGATATGTGTTCGGTGAGGTTGGTGGAGTTCGGTGGATGGAAGCCCTTGATTGGCCGGCAATCAGGAACCGCGTAAATCAAAATAGTTAAAATGATAGCACTGGTGCCGGCTACCACAGCTGCTTCAAGTATCTTGTGCCACTTTTTGGTGAGAAATCTGGAAAGAAAGAGGATGAATATAGCAAAAAATGATGATTTTAAAGGCCTTTAAGGTTAGAATAATTTGTCACACAGTGACTCGCTTTACCTCCACGGTCACACTTACACTTAGTGTAAATTACGTTTTATGATGAACAAATATATGGGTTAGACCCAAAACAAGCTCAGGTCCCTCAGGGGTGTTTTTCACTCTAGAAATGGGGGGGGGGGGGGGGGAGGTTAAATGGTCGTTAGTGTTCATAGCCTTCTCCTGTGTTAGTGACTCTTGAGTGCTGTTTATGAGCCACACTGTTTGCTAGATCTCATGGTAACTACATGTATGCAAAGCTCAGCTGCTTGCATAAAACGCATTTGAAAACCTAAACCATTGTTGAACAGCATTACTCGAGTCTTTTAAACTGCTGGGTCTAGCTTTGTGTATTGCAACGTTATTTCACCAAGCATGCGGATACAAATTTGTCAAGGGCAGGGCATTGAATAGTAAGGGAGATAACTGCAAAATATTGTTGTAAGTGATCTCTTAGTGAAGAGTTATTATGTCTAGTAGGTTATAGAAAGCAGCTGTAACAAAACTTGATATTTATAGTAAATATTACAAGTAAGTTCAGTGAAATTTTATAGCAATTTTTTCCAGCGGTATCTATACAATCCACATGGCTTCTTTCACAGTGTATCATTAAATTACACCCAAGAACTGATTTAGATGAATTCAGATAATTGTTGGTCTAGGACAGGCTTCTTGCTGATTATTTCAAGAATTTTCTTTTCTTTGTTAAGATAATTGCAAGCCTAATTAACTGATAAAAGTCCTTAAATTTTATGACAATGTAATGAAATCTTAAGCAATTTTATCAGTGAAGAAATTTGAATCCATATTAGGTCCTCTAGATGCAATCAGAATAATTAAATTGCTTTTAGAGGCTTCTATCTCCTGAAAATTGACTGGCTATTCCTGAGCATGGCATCATGGAGCCTCATTATTAAGTTATTCATTATAACAGTGTTAACATTATATATTTACCCACATACCATACCAGGTCAGTGCGACTTTTGACCAACAATCTGACATCTAGGCGATATGATAAGTTATCTGGTAAATGGGCAATGGTGGTAATGAAGCAATTGCAGACTGATATGGTCTAATTATGTAAGTAAGTTTATTTCTCAATAATTAATGGAGTTTAGAAATTTCCACATTGGGCATTTACACCGTGGTCAAAGAGGTCTAACATTTTTTGAAGGGTAATTTGTAGTCCATTTTTAATTGTTCAAACTTTAACTTTTTCAACGTTGAAGTACCAATTTCAATGTTTTGGAATGTTAAAGTATATCATTGTACATACCTTCTCCTGAATAAAGTGTTATGATAGTTGAGTTGTACAAATAAGGCCCCAGACAGCCCACCTGGAAGTAAATATAAGCAAAATGTTAAGAGAACTGTGCCGTAAATAGAGTGGTTTGATGATATACATAAAAGCATTGTACCTATTTACAGTCAAAACGACTTTGTATGATTATAATTTCATGCCATAACATACTTTTTATAAGTAGCTATAAGTTGCAAATGTCAAGCTTGTTCAATATGAAAATACCCTACTTCATCAATACATTCTATATATTGATACAGAACATCGCCTTGAGGTACACTTTGAAGGATAAAAGGGAAGCGATTACACCTATCCAGTAATCTATTGGGTGATTCGTTGGTAGTCTATTGGGTGATTCGTTGGTAGTCTATTGGGTAATCTGTTGTAACTTGATCAGTAATCACCTACGAATGGTGAACTATTATTGCACCAGAATATGGACAATCAATGACTTTTGTCTGATGAAGTTTTCTGTCAATATTTTCTGTCAATATATGCCAAATTAGAGTTGCAGTTTTGGTGCATAATACAAAAAGTGACAAATGTTCCAGTGTCTATTGGGGATATCAGTTTTTTCCATATTTATTTGCATGGGATGAAACAAAACCAGCCCTTGGCAGGTAATATATAAAAGATAATGAAACAAATAAACAGTTCTATTGATGTGGGCCCCATATCATATATGAGGTTTTCTATATGCAAAAAATCCAATGATATCTAATGGATATAAATGACGATATTGCCATATGGCTGTTTGCATGGTTATTGACCTGAATAGGTCATTGATGATTGAATTGAGATATACTGGAAGGTCAAGGGAAAATTGATTCTTCTTTTGTTGTTTGAACAAACTAAAACCATATTTGCTGTAGCAATTTGATGCCGTCTAAAAACAACAAGTTGCTCCTGTGGTCTGTATATTGTGTCACCTTTTTCACCTATCTTATGATAGCATTCAAATGGCTTAGCTTACCACCATATGAATACTTTCACTATAATAGGGGAGATTGGGGAACAGTGGGGCAAGCCCTCTAGTTTCAACACAGTTCAGTTTACAAAACTGCCCTCTAGGATTTGGGCCTACACTACAAAAACACTAAAATTTTCCATTACCTGCAAGAATTAAAGCATGAGGTGTCTGAAATTTCACTTTTTGGTTTTTACAGCCTAGTAGTATACAAAAACATTGGATACTGGTCTTAAATTCCACATATTAATAAACAGTGCCGTTGCCATGTGAACCTCAGAAGGTCACAATTTCACATTAAAAACCGCATGGGGAAGAGTGAGTAATACTGGACCTTGCTGCCTAAAATAAGAGTTTCCCGAGAAATTTTGAATATTTTTTGTACTATCAGGCCATGTTTCACTCCACCCCTCAGCTCGGCTCACAGTACTCCACCAGTGGGGAACAATAAGACAAATAAGTGGCATTGGAATTGTGGTGAATAACTCTTATTTAACACAAGGTACATGGCCAATTGTGCTACGTGCGTTTTCCATGCGTTTAGATAAACGCATGGTTTTTGCTTCATTATAATTATCTAAAAACCATGCGTTTTCCATGCGTTTATCCTTCTCATGGAAAACGCACGTGGCACATTTGGCCATGTAGGACCCTGAAACTGCTGGAAAGTATGCACACCAATACAACCTACATCTGAGGCAGGAAGGCAGTCCTTTGCTGATTTTAGAATTTTATTATGATTGAAAACGAAAAAAAGTGTCTAATTGTTCCCAACTCTCCCCTACGGATCCAGGTATTGAACCCTGAGAAGCCGAGATATATATTTTCCAGGCGTGATTCACATCAGTTGACTACAACAACTACTACTAGTGTAACATATAAGTCAAGTCAGAATCAGATACAAGATGGTTTAAAGGCAGTCATTAGATTTAAGTACAAGATCATAATTTTCTTTTCCCCTGTTAATTGTTGCCTACAAATTTTGATGGCTTCGAGTGTCTCATTATTTGGGAAATGATGTTGTTCAGACGTCTCAGTGTCAGGTCGAGGTTGAAGTGAGACTACAATTTGTCACACAACTGACTTATAAGTGTTCTTAAGGGACTTTCTCATTAACAGAGCTAGCTGCTGTGCAATGAATTAAGTTTCTTTCTTTTCTTTTTTGTGTTTTCTTTTCTTAGTTACTGTAGAATGCTTGTAAAGGACATGCTTTTCATTGCTGTGCATGTTAAGGTTCATATTAACTTTCAATCAGTACTTGGGGCGTCTCCTTGTCTCAATTTTGAAATCTTTGTGTGAGAGGCAACCGTTATTATAGGTTGTTTAGTGAGTGATGTACACTTCAAATGTTAGAATAGATTTGGCCATATCTGGAAATCTAGAAACCAGGATTTTCTGATCACATCAACAGGATTCATATCTATCTATGGAGGCTGTTGTGGGTCTAGAAAATGGACAACATTTTTCTTCTGGTTGATGTTATTATCCTTTCGACAAAATTGCAGATCACGCGATAAACAAACATTCATGATTTCTATCTCTTTGACCTTGACGCAAGGGCAATTTCTGATTCACTTAATGACCTCGCAATTTTACGTTAGCGACAGGACACAAACGTGACTTACCAATCAGCGCCATGATGATAAATATCGGTATGTCCCAAGTCTGAAAATGCACATCCTGAAAGAGAAGGTAATCTGATAAGGGTGCGCTGAGCAAGGCTGCAATTTGCGAGATGGTCAATAAATATGGACGGCTGAATTATAGCTTAGCCATTGGCCGTCTTACCTATGGTGGCCTCCGAGAACTACTAGTCTTGAAAATGTGTGTGTATCTAGATAGCATATAACAACATTATCCTATAAAAGTTAATCAAATTAAATGTCTCCTTTTAGAAATTTCCCTCAGCAATGACCAACGTTGAGAATAATTCATCTTAGTTTAGTTGGGAACGCACTAGGTCTCATTGTTCATGGACCACCATATATCATTGTCTCATCTTATTGGCCCATCATTCCACTCACCCCGATGTACCCAAAACTCGTTAAGCCCGGGTTGGAGAGGTCCTCTGGGTGGCCCTTCATCGCACTCATGATGATGTTTAACACCAGGGATGCTGTCATCGATGAAAACAACTGGAACAAAAAACCAATGACCACCATGATTGAAACGTTCACTCAACTAGTCCGGCTAATACTACGGTAGTGAATATTTAATGGACGTTTTGGATTGGTAATCAGATTAGTAATCGGTTCTGGTTTGGCAATCAACAGGGATCAGTGCGTAGACCAATCAGCAGGAAGTTCGGTCGGCGAGTACGTCGAGTCGAAGGAAACGCAAATTGAATTTCATGCTAGTGATCGCCAGAAGGAAGTTGTGAAGATTGATTGGTGTTAAGCCAGTAATAAATAAATGAAGCCTCACCATTCGCCAAGTGAGCATTTGGTTTAGGAAACTGGCTCCCTCCTCCAGACTGAAGAGCACTCCACCTGTGGGTGGGAAGAGAAGAAATGGAAGGAATTTGTCAGACAATGCAATGGCTTTGTTATGCTGGAAGGATCTCCTAGACAAATGCATTGGAAGATACTTAGACGCAAAACTAAATGCATCTGCAATCAAACTCTAATGCTTCCACATTCAAGTGTGAAGAAACATATTGGAATATCTTCTATGTCTTTATACAATTTTAGGTTTTCCTAATGGCAGGACATATTAATGGAATAGTTTCATTTTGCAAAACAATATATTCATAAAACTAACACCATCAATTGTACAAATCTACTGGTCTTAAAGACTAGGTACACACCAGTGATTAGTAGTAAGAATTATATTACACATCAATTGTATATTAAAGGCTTTGCACAAAATAGATAATTCATTTAGAAAGATCATCTCTGACATACAAGATATGCAATTTTGTTTACTTTACTGATGCTGCTATTTGTATGATGACTTATAGATATTTTATAAAAAATGTGCAAGTCACGGAAATATAAATTTTGAATAAAATGGTATAAAAGCATTGAGTGGACCCGTGGTCAAAGGCTTTACAAAAGTAATTCAGCATGAAAGTGAAGTTACCTACCGACAGGACTAGCAAAAGCTGCAGATACCCCTGAGGCAGCCCCAGCAGTTACGAAATCTCTTCTTTCTTCGTCCGAACGAAGTGGGTTCATGCACTGCAAGTCAAATAACCATGGGATTTTCTTTTAAAGGTGTTTGACGACTTTTGAAAACACACCTTTCACAATTACATGTCAGAATTATTTTGGGTTTCTCAAACTACTTTCGCGGGCGAAGGGAGTATCTCAGTTTGGGCAGCCTTAGGAAATTCTGAACTTACCAATACAATGACACGTTTATATTACTAATGATGGAATGACCTTGATATCATAGACACCAGAGTTGACGTGTCACGTATATAATGCATGTGAACCAAGTCATTTCTTTCTCCATCAATTAAACATCTGAGAGTTTTAGTCAGGTATCTTCTTTACCTTTGGGCGCCATTTTTTTCGACCGCAACCGTATTCGCCATGAGCTAAGCCGGAGGCGCAAATAGCTCCTGAGTGAATCATGGGTCCTTCCTGCAAGAAAGAAAAAAACCCTTCATCATAAAAGACAAGAGTCATTGCCCTTTGGTTCAACAAGAACCCCCAAGGCTACACAACAATTTCAATTAATTTCCCTCCTCTTTGCTTCAAACTATAAAGACGAGTAGTTGCAGGAGCGCAGGAAGGACATGTTGTGGAATCACATGTTAGAACTCTTTGTGGCTTTCTGATTCTTGGAAACCGACGGTATTTGGTGATTTTGATCAGAGTGTGCAGACAGGCAGTCAGAACTATTAATGGTCCTTGATTATAATTGTCGTGGACATAATATTTATAGTACGCTTTCTGGCAATGCTACAAGACTAGTTATCATTATTGACAATTTATAAGGACCACCAACAGTAAATTTACTGCGAAAAATTGGAACCACTCTACTTATAACGAGATCATTGTCGAGGAAGAGATACATTTTAAGCGCATTATATAGAAAAAAGTGCTATGGCATATTCGCAATACATGAATTTTTCCAAATCCTTATCCCAGTGTATTTATGTTACTTCCGAGAAGAAGGTCATGGACCTCGCATAAACCTCTTATTTTAATGCCATGAGGCGTAGAGCCTGTTTTGGTGGAGCTCTGCTATCAGAGCTTAAGGAGTATCAAGAATCAGGACGACAAATCTTTTGGTAATGACATATTTTGCATGTCCTCGTTGACTAAAAGATCAGACACGGGACTGAGAAAAAAAATCTCGTTTTGCTTATCTAGGTCTCCCAGGTGTTAATGACCTGAGCATTTCATGATTAACCATCATTAATACAATACTTCTGCCTCCATACCCAGAGGATGGGGGCCTATTTCTCAGTGGTAGCACGCTGGGCTTTTTATTCATTGAATAGTTTAAGTCCCATGTCAGTACCCAGAGGGCACAATGTTAGACTGCTGTTTTATCCTTCGCGTTATTGCTGAGATACCTGAACCTTTAGATAGTTAACATGGTGTAGAAATATTGAACGTAAAACCGAATTCCATCCACTCTACCTGCATTCTTCAGAACAATTACAGTCACCATTTTGTGACCTTAGACCTGTACGCAATTCCTACTGCAATACCTCTGGCAGCATTCAGGGGTAATCCTAGCTGGAGAAATGCGTGTTTAGAGGTAATATGCTTTTATTGACGTGACAAATATCACAGAGGATACATGTGTTACAGGACTATGACTTCTAAGAATGACATACACCATCATGCAAGCATAGCAATCATATTGAACTTACTAGATTTGGGATTTAGTCACCTTGGCTAAAAGTGGCTGGGAGCTATCCTGTTGTCTTTTATGTCTAACAAACTGATTTGGAAGAACCATGCAACATGTAATAACACCTTAAAGTAGTGGTGTTGGCTATAGTTACAGTTTTGGACAATGTGGTCAGTGATAAGTTTTCTCTCCATCGTTACAACTAGATGAGATGAGAGGAGATGAGGTGAGATGGGATGAGATATTGCCAAACAAAGTAAATGGAGTTTGTTGTACCCAACCTAAAACCACCTCAGCACTGAAGCAACCAGCATTCTTTTTTGCCATCACCATTACATCAGGCACTTCAGCAGTATCTACTATGGTGAGACATGCAACAGTCGTCCACCGCAGATCACAGGTCTACTATGAGTGACTGTACCTCATGACATGAATATAGATACCCCACTGAGGATACTGTGGGGTCACATTTTATTAAATATATGGGTAGCTGAAATCCTGGCTTCTGATTGGCTGAGAGCTGTGCAATATTACACTGTATGGCATGTCTATATTGCACAGTATATTTATTGTATTCAATATCATATTCTGGCATAATGTATTAATAATAAAACTATATACCGGTAATATAAAAATGATTTCACAGTGCAATATTGATATTGCTTTGTGCAATATCAGCTGTTTGGGTTTCATGAAATTGATATGGTCATCCTACAATGTATTGTAAGTAATAAACGGTTTGGCCGGAGTCAGCTGATTACCACTTTAAGTCATAGTGAGACAGACTGAGACACAATGATCTCCAAAATAGAGGCAAATAGGAGTCTGGTGTGTATTAGGGATCTAATGTGACAGGTATAGGATAACACTGCAGCCAGATATCTCAATACTGGCAGCCAAGTGCACTCTGATTTCATTGCTACTTTTCAATGTATTGTGCTGTTTGTGGACATTGTATTTGAAACACCAGGGTATACGGTCCCAGGGTAAAGCCATGTGGTACTAATTAAGTCTGCTATCTTGTTTGGTAAATGGTCAATCATGTCAGATTTAAGGAAAGGTTTTATAGATTCTACGAGTACATATTTTAACGCGTCTCTTTGTCCTCTTAAGTAGAATAGTTCCTTGAGTAAAAAAGGCAATCAATTAAGACTTATACCGAAGCAAAATTATGCTTGTCTTGGGGTCATGGTTTATAATTTTGGATTGGCCCTATTATATGACAAAGCCGCAAACCAGATAAGGTAACGAAACTGTATTGAGGATAGTTAGAACTTATAAATGTTTTCCACTTTAACGTGATAAATTATTTTTTTCATTTCAGATCCAAATAAAATTAGTTTGAGGTGAAGAGGTTAGAAGGTTCGTCAAAACCACAGTAATGTTTTTAGTAACTTCCTGATCAGCTAGTTAATTGGGTCAGGTTTTCTGTTTCTGTTTTTTCGTCGATATAAATTTGTTAGGCTCTATGCCTTAGTAATGTCCATTATATATGCCATTGCAGTGGATACTACCATGGACGCTGAGAAATATGCACTTTAGTAGCTATTATATTAACCATTGCAGTAATATTGACTTGAACGTCTGCAGCTACAGACCTGAGCCTTCTGCAGCAGACAGCAGACTAACATCGAGAAACCTGGTATCAGGGACAGTCAAAGGAATTTCAGGCAAAAGGAATAGCACACGGGGATAGCACAAGGGGATAGCACAAGGGGATAGCACAAGGAATGGCATCCCACATTGTTGCCATGGCGGCAGAGAAATCTCTGGTTTCCATGGAAAAACACTTTGACAAATGACCAAATCAGGAAGAGTCGAAATCAGTGGACACTCTGATCATAGGAAGCATCTGGGAAGAGGTCAAGGTAGTGTGACCTACACATTGACTCCCTGGTTTCCATGGCAACCATTTCGTGACGGGGAATTATTACAAGTGATGCGTATTTTCGTGTCAAGTCAGTATTAAGGTTATTTGGTCCAGAACTGACCTGTGATATGTCTGTCTGTGTGTCTGTCATATATTGCACCTGTAGAATGAACAGAAATGTTAGCAAAAAGTCAACTTTTACCCGATAAATACATTTCTCCGCTTTATAACAATTTACAAGTTTGCCATATTCTCTATTGTAATTTCTGCTGCTTCTTCATGACAATGACAAATGGCGATAAGATGGCAAAATATAATTTATATGGAAAGATAAAAAATGTTTAGTTAATGGTAGAGCGATGTGTTTATACAGATTAGAAACTTAAATTAATGCTAATAATATTCTGCCCATTTTGTGCGGATTTATGACACGTATGAATACAATTTACCAAAGATCAATTGGACATTAATTTAAAGTCCTACTTTGCTGCTAAGTTAATTAATAGGTTTAGCAGCACCAAGAGTGCATCACTGAGGAGGACTCCAACATGGCCTGTCACGTGATGGGGCTCCTATCATCCTGTTGCTAACCAGGTTAACTGAGTTCAGGGGCCGCCAGGCATACTAACTGCCAACTGGCGAGGTGTGCACTGTCAATTTCCGCTGGCTAAATCCCCATGGTACCTTGCTATCATTGCACAGAAAGGAAAAAACAAAAACAAAAAAACAGCAAAGGTAATGAGGCAGTCTCTCAACAACTTGTTATTCAGTGTGCGAGAACATAAAAAAAAAACGGGTTACTATATGGTCAAAACAAGTATATGGAGATTTATTATATACATTTAGTCCAGGTCAAGGCATCGTTTGTTTCGCCCCATTAAAAAGGCATATGTATTTGTCATAAAATTGTCGCTGCAGTAAAAACAATTAGTTGTCAGTATCACAATAAACAATATGGCGTTTGTTACTATGGCAACATACGATTTAGTTCTTTGTGAGGTCTCAGCACCATTGGAGTCATGGCATGGTTTTTCTATGGATATAGCTTTATATTTTGTTAATGACACAAGTCAGGTTCTTTGATATTATTCACTCAGTTTACACACAAGGCAACAATCGTAATTGTGTTTTGTTGTTAAAAGTCATGTGACTTTGATGTTATTTGGCAATTTTACACATTGCATTTACTATGGTAACAGCTAATCAGGGTGTGAATGGTCTCTTGAACCCTGTTACTACGTTACTATGTTAACAAAAGGTTACCATGACACTAGGTGAACAACTAATTTGATGTTTGGTAACAAAATGTCTCTAATGAAATTAACATCAAAGTTGCGACCCTTTTTGCAATTTCTGCAGTAAAACCTTCACCAGGTTTGCCCAACATTGTCACGTGTAACCGGCCAGGTTTGAAGTCGTAGCATTTGCTCTATGTGCGGTCCCCTAAAGATGTCACACAGTCTCATATGTTGCAACTGCAAACTCTAAGGTCACACTGAAAGCAATTGCATTATTATATATTGTTAGCTGTGAGATATTACTGTGATTGACGACAAGGTCTCTATGATTGTCAAGCTGAATATGACAAACATTTGGTCCCCCCCCCCTTAATAGCTTAGCTATCAAAAGGCTTTTCAGGGGTAAATATTGGAACACTATAAGTACATTGGTAACCTATTTGATTCGAAAATAGTAGCAAAATTATCCAATGGAATATCATGACTTAATTATTTTATAATAATTATTATATTGCAATAATCAATTACTTTAGTAAAACCAAACAAATATGCAAATAACAGTGCAATTCCTAATCCTTTTCAGGGAATGGCGAGGCCTGGGAGATTTCACAAATACAAAACAATATCTAGAGTGTTGTAACCTTTTCCAATTGGCAATGTGTGTCTTCATATGTGACACAATAATGTGACACAATAATGTGACAAACTGTCATGGTGTAATGCCACATATAATATTTTATGAGCTAAGGTTGTAAAATGTCTTTTTGTCTTCTGCAAACAATATTCAGTGGCGTTATGAATGGCATAAACATGCGAGTTGTGGTCATATAGACCTTCTGCTTTCATGTCATAGAATTTTGGCGTCACAATATAGCTCTACAAGATGGTTTAATTCCAATTTTATTGTCTGTGGTAATTCGTCTGAATAGGTTAGCTACCAAATTAAATCTTTTTTATTTATTTAGATGGCAGCAATAGGACCTGTTGATTTTTCTCTCATGCGTTTGAGAGCCTGAAAAAACTACTTCCGGGAACCGCGTCCAGGACGGCGTCATTGAAATTGCATGGAGGGGCTAAGTTAGTGTGGATGACTAAACAATAACAGTTTGACAACTCATGGTTTTAAGCCCAAAAAGAGAGCTTTAGACAGCTTATTATTTGAGTAATGGACCTGAGAAGTTAGGCGTGGATTCAGCCATCTATTTATGTCCGATTTGGACAAACATTGGCCTGTGAGTGATAGATATTTCTTGAAAATGTTATTTTCGATACTTCTGATGACAGATACATGCTTAACTCCATTGAATAATACCCGAGAAATATCATTCACTGTATTCGTCTAAATTATGGTACCTCTTAAATTTGTGGAAAACAAGATTTTGTTTGCCTGTGACTACTGCTGTATATTTGACTGCAGTTGTTTTGTCAGACAGTGTTTTGAGTCAGGTGCATTGACCTTTCGTCCTTCTGTTCGTATCATTTACCGCGCATTGTGTTCTGAATGCAGCGCTGTGTACCTTGCCCTGTAGTGTTCCTGCTTGAACAAAAGCATGGGAGACATTTTCTGCTGAGAATTTGACGTCTGACGTTTAGCATCCTCTGTTGTTTCTCAGGAACACAAAAACACCCTGTGTGGAAACGCCTGTCACTTGGAATAAACAGGTTTTATTAATGGACAGCTGTTGAGCTTTCAACGAAAACCTTCTTGGGGCTGGCAAGATGAACACTGTGCTGATTCGGAGGAAATGATGCGCAAAAAGTAATATCAGGAAGCAGAGAACCATCTGTGCCTCACAGCAACATAAGACAGCTATTCTTTTGATCCCGAAGGCCTTAAGTTTATCTTATTATTACAGTGGGTACACAAAGAAGTAATATCTACAATTTGTCAGTGGGAGGCCGCTCCTAGTGCAAAAAATTGTGGCATTTTTTTAAGCACAGTCTGAATTATAAAGTAGTGTTGCAGAAACTGATTATTACTCACAGTGCGAACTGGACTGCATGCTTTAAAAAATCGCAAGTCAGAAATTGGGTTGGTTTAATTGTGAAGTTAATTAATTAATTATGACTTTTTAAGGTAATGTGCTACTTTATATCATAAAAGTTGTTTGGTAATTTTAACAAATAAGCATTATACTTGTCAATGATGAATCATCAATGGCCAGTCTACTACCCTAAATTACTGCTGTGAAACTTTAGTAACTTATTACCATTTGTTCACTAATCCTTTCGTTCATCACATCAAATTAAAGTGGTAAACATTATTCTTCCATTTCATTGGACAAATTAACCCGTACAACTTAACCTGATCCAAACGGCTGCCATCAAGACAAGACATTTGAGGCCATCAGACGGGTCCCATCTTGTTGAATGCACCGGGGCTTTTGCTGAAGGAAACTATTGGGGTATTACTTAGGGGCAAACGAGGAATAGGGCCCAAGGGGGCACTTGGCAGGGTAATGAAACACATGTGTTCACCCTCTGCTAATAGGGTGAAAGTGGCTGGGTTGCCTGGTCCCCCCCACCTTCTATCTGTGTGATGCGGCTCTTAGTACGAGTGCACAGGAGTATATATTGCTTCATTAGGCCTTAGATAGTGCTGTAACCAAAAGAAACCACTGTGGTGAAAATCTGCATGCCGTTACAGTGATTTTTGGAACAAGAAATAAGGCGGGGTTCATGAACACAGCAGGAATTGGAAGTTTGAACTCAGGTACCCAGAGTCACTACCATAGAATCTTTCAAAAGCTAGCCACTTAGCTACTCAGCCTTATATGAATTTACTACTTACTTATCATATTCATAAATTTTGCATAAGAGCTTAGAACCCATGATATCAGTATAAACAGGCAAACACCCTAACTTTTCACCCTTGAATTTCCTTGAACAGACTACTTTTCAAAACTTTAGAATTGAATGATTTTATAACAACTTGTCATGGAAACTTTTATACAGCCCAGGGGCTGTTGACTTTCTCCAATTGGTTGTTTTTTACTTGAGGTTGTAAAGAATTAATGACAGCTGTTTGATATAATTTGAACGGATTAAACATGTCTTTTAGTTGGTAAGCCCAGGGGCTTGGTAATTTTCTGGTGGATCTGTCCAATGTATTATGGACGTTTTATTGAGCTATCGAGTTTAATAGTCCTTAAAACACGTTTTAAACTTGTTGGGTTTTTGTGACAACATCATGCAGGATCAATGCACGCCGTTTGGGAATCAAAACAGTCAATAGTACATGGTAGTTTTTACTTCTCGTCCCATGCGATGTAGAATGTGGCTTTACATCCTGTATTTCTGCACCTGATGGGCTAATTAGGACAGGCAGGGAGATGGTGGATGAAACAGCCATCTAACTTAGGCTCGACTGGGAACCTGGGTCCTACTGGTTGACAGCCCAGAGCGCTTCCACTGAGCTAGGCTCCCACCCACGCGATGTCAGTGAAACTCACAAAATGTAGCAGTGGCGAGTCATGTATGTAAATTGCAGCACTCATGCGTGACACGATATTACGGTTGAGTGCACACATACAGCAAATGTACATGATCAAATTAACTAAGTCGCGATGATGTGTTGTTGTAGGACTTCCTGTCATCTGCAGTCTCTGGCTTCCATGTTGGTGGAAACTGATAAATGCATTCAGCATAGAGATACAAGAGGTCATTGAGATACAAGAGGTCATTGAGATACAAGAGGTCATTGAGATACAAGAGGTCATTGAGATACAAGAGGTCATTGACCTTGAGCAGTGTGTACACTGGTTTTTAACCCAACAAAACCAACATTAATCCGAATGAAACTAATGTGATCTGTAATCTTGGATTCAGAAACAGCACAAATATTGAAACTTCTACTTTAAAAGGGGCGGGGGGCCTAGCTCAGTAGTAAAACACTGGGCTTCCAACCACTGAGTCCCTGGTTCTATTCCCTGTTGAGTCTAAGTTGAATGAATAGGTCAAACCTGTGACTTTCTAACTGATACAAAAAACCCTCCTTTCCGTCCTTCCAATGATAATTATTTAAGAAACTTTTATTTTTTTATATAATTCAAAACGTGTACTTTCACCTTTTTGATTTAGGTGTTTTGCTTTTGATACAACCTTCAAAGAAATTGCTGTTTAATTAAAACCTTCATTCAACGTTTTCTCAAAAAGATTTTTACATTCCAAGAAATAAATGATTCAGTTCGGCGTAGGATTTTTCAAACGAATTACAAAATGTTAAAAAACTGTTTAATAATTTTGGGTTAAAAAAAGAAGATGGACAGGTAGGCAGATTAAGATAACAAAACTTGGGTATAAGAATTGGGGTGTTGCACTATTTTTGGTCAGTCTCCATTTTTAGTGCTTATGATGCCAACTAGCACTTGGTTGCCAGCAAAAGAGGCCAATGAACTTGCCTAATACCCAGCATTCTGTTTGACCATTACAAGATGGACAGTGTCCAGCGGGAGAGACTTTCCCTGTCCTTGCTGTCAGACACTGTCATCTTCCACAAAGACCATCATGGAGGGATTAGCCAAGGGTCAGCGGGTCACCCGAGTTAGATGAGCAGTGTCCACCCATCAAAGTTTGCTGCCAGTTTCTTCTGACACGTAACGCTGACATGCAAGGCTTATCAATGTTACCAAGGCAAGGTACCAATGACACCAAAAATTATAAGGACATATTCAAATTACCATTCAGTTGAAGGGAATCGGTTAGAGACGACATTATTTTCTAGTCCTAACAAGTTACATCGGCTAGATATCGATGCTAGGTCGACCAATGACGTGCTATCTGGGAGCACCACAAGTATATTACTTGTAACTTATAGCTCATATTAAAATATCACCCATAAGTCAACTGCTTTACTAGACCAACTTTAAACAATATTTATCATAGCTTGTTACAATAAATGTCATGTTGGTCGAAGTCATCCAGGCTCTTGCAGATGGAGATCAATGTCCAGAGCCACAAACCTCCTTAAAGGCACCACTACAATGACTATTCCTATGTACACTACAGAAAAGATAAAAAGATGAATATAAACAGCAAATGCAAGAGACTGCCTGATAAATATATAAACACAGCTGCCGCACCATCATTTCTGGGGATGCTGGCATTTGGGAAGTTCTCCAAATGCATGGAATTCATGAGGATTGACCACAGAAGATGCTTTGAGTGTTTGCCTCCAATTCTGGCATTTGCTGAACATGGTCAATGGGCTTTTGTGGGGGAAGGTTTAAATGTCTCTGGTGTCACATGAGTCACCTGGACAAACAATGACAGAAAATCAGGGATCGACAGATGGACGAACGACTAATTCAAGATGGTCAAGACATCCAAGCCATTCTGGAAATCAGGGATAACCTAGAACCACTCAAAATAATCAGGGAAAACTTAAGAATCTTCTATTCTATCAAGGGGAAAATTACCATGCTGTGTGGTCAAGCTCACATAACAGCGATGGTCACTGGTCAGCATGCTGAAACAGACACCTTTTCACTAAACCTAACTGATTGTTTCTTGTCATAATTAACACTGTCACTATCTTGCATTAAAGTATTCTGTTTTAAATTAAGGGGGCTGGGTGGTCTAATAGTCAACATGTAACCTGCTCATGTAATCCACTTTGTAAAGAAAGGAAGATAGAAAATGTAAGCAGTGGTTGTGGCCTCTTTCACAGGCAATTGTCTGATATTGCTTCAGATGTCATGAGAATGGTCATTCAGCATGCGGTTGAACTTGTTGTCTGATATGGAAATATGTACATAAGACAAAGTGCATAGAATAAAATTAACATGTTGAGCATTGAGGAGGCACAATAGGATATATTTACGGGATATAAGGACATGATAAATCGAGACAGTGAATACAAATTGGCACTGTTTAGTCCTTCATGGTCAAATGTGCCACGTACATTTCCCATGAGAAGCATAAAAACATGGAAAACGCATGGTTTTTGCCTAATTAAAATGGTGGAAAATCATGCGTTTTTCATGCGTTTTTTTAAACGCATGGAAAACGCACGTAGCACTTTTGGCAAATGTATGCCCGACATCTTCATTTCATATTGCACCCTCCTGCACATAATTTTTCAGTCTGAAGGATTCTTCGGAAAAGCAAATCTCTCTCTATTTTGCAATTAAATAACATGCATTATGACGATATGAGCAGAATTAAATGTTGCTCTCCACTTTTGCTTTAATCAGCGAAATTTTTTCAATCTCATTCACTATTCGGGTTCAATATGACTATCGTCATGACTTATTCACTTTATGCCACATTTTCGCGTTTTAACCTAATCAATCCATTCTTTAAGGGATGACCCCAATGAATGATTTATCAAATGGCTGCGCTCTTATATCAATAATGACTTTTTGTGGGATTTTTGCCAATCATAAACATCACTAATTGTGTGAGCCTTTCTTTTGTATGGTTTGTAAGGGTGTGACATTTCCTAACTTTCAACATACCTTCTCATTTGGAAAGGAAATTCCAAAACATCCTTATTCACACCAGATTTTAGTTGTCAGAGCCAAACAACAGGTCAGCAAATATGGTTTAAAATGTTTATGACATGAAACCTCATTTACAGATATAGCTAACGAGTGCATTGCTCAGGGACAGTTGGCCACTGGGGTTCAAGGTCTTCACCCACAGTGTTATAACCCTTGCCACAAGATGTATCAATGAAGCCCTAGGAACCCTAGGTATATGGTACAGTAACCCTTGCCTCAGTCGAATTAATTCTAATCAGGCAAAGTTAGTTATTTCTATGAGTAAAATAAATAACATTTAAATTGGTTCGAGTTGTACAAAAATTCATCTTAGACACATACAACCTGGGCAATGTATATAATAAGAGTTAAAAGCAAATCTAATCTTACCTTTCCGCAGGCTAATCCTCCAGTCACTGACAAGACGACTCCACCGGCTTTCGCCAGCAATGTTTTCAAACTCAAAAGACCGGGTAACCGTATTCCGTTCAAGTAGCACTTGATGTTAGGTATTCCGCTGCCTGCTGCCTGGGGCTAGAAGAACGTGAATAAAATATTATTAGGACAATTTACATAGTTCTTGCTGTTTTGTTTCAAAACCGAATGCAAATATGTTGCATAAATAAACAAAAATGTCACCACAAGTTTGTTGTCACTAATTGCAAAGTCATCCGCCTGAATTTCAGAGATGAAGTCATTATTAAGTAACTCTTGCAAAGTGTCAGCCATGATTAATGTGAGAAAAAGATGTAAAATTTTCAAAAGTTATGTTGACCCATCTAGATAGGTAGGTAGGTAGGTAGGTAGATAGGTAGATAGATAGATAGATAGATAGATAGATAGATAGATAGATAGATAGGGAGTTTATGGCTCAAGTGAGCTGACAGGAATATGGTTTATACAAGAAAATTCTCAAAAGAGAGAAAAGCCCAAGGTCGAATCTGCCTCTCGCACTTATAAGACAGTTCATGAAATGTTGTATTCGCGTTGTCTTGATGTTGTTATGGCGTGAGAGCAGCCATTCCAGGATGACGCCTCCTCTTGTTTCAGCAACAATGTTCTCAGAAGGAGCAATGACCTTGCAATCTTGCCCACAGCTCAACATGGCCGCAGTGCAGAAAGGCCACGGAAAAGACGGCCACTGTCGAAAAAGGCCTCACAACACAAATGGCCTCTGGCAGATGTGTCAATGGAGAAACGGTACACCTCAAGTAAATAGACTAGCTTTTTTACTGTGTAAAGATCGTAATATGATGACAGTAACATTTATTCTTACTTTGTATCCTTGGTGACTTTTTTTACCAACTTGTCTTTTGCACTTTGTGTGACAGTCTCTCTGTATCACACATTTTATCACACATTTTGGCTTTCATTAATCTGGTGACACTTTGCTCAGAGTTTTGGATGTTCATCCCTGGCACTGAGATCGTTGTTGGAGACAAACAAACATTTGGAGACTTTTTGGACACATTTGTTTGTGGACATTTTGACCATGATCAAATGCATTATATACTCACCGCATGATAGCATACAAGATAGGATCCAAGAGTCACTAAGGCCATGTTGATTAAGATCCACACCAAAAGGGCAGGCAGCAGACAGGCCACTGTATCACAGTCTTTCAATACTGGTTCTGTTAAGGCTCCTAGATGGCTAGCATGTTTCTTGTCAACAAGAAAGTATCAAATAGGCCACACGAAAAGGAGATACAATAGCAAGACATGTAAAGATGTCATCAAAGTAGCAGGTGTACTTAGCTGGGGACTCTTAGATTCACTTTTTGTTTTGATGTACTAACTTGGCTGACATCCAGAAGTCTAGACATATACTTGAAGTGCAATGTAAACACCTTTAAATGTTTTTCTACGGTAAAACGTCACCTTAAAACATCAATGCCATGTAATTTATATCACTAAAGTCGGATCATATTATAAAGAACTCTTGCATAACAAAAGTCTAGTGGTTATAAGTTCATAGTCCAGGAATGATTTTTTTGCATGCTCTTTACATTTTACTCATATGCAACAAAATCCAACTATAACTATAACATAACCACCTACAAATTCCCAATTCCCTTCCCGAAAAGACAATAAATGTCCGTTTCACTGTCTCAATAGTTAATCTAATGAATATCTTAAATAACATTCGTAGCAAGAAAAGACTGAAATAGCTTCCTCGATTGTAAAGTGCCGAAACGAATCAACTCTATTAATTGGCTCGGAAACACGATCATGCATTTATAGAAGGGATTATTACATGTTTGCATGTCTGGGGCTGTAACATGGCATGCGATGGTCAGTACATGATATATCATGAAGTATGATGACCCCTACTGGTCAGTAACGATGATAAATCACATCAAAGAGTCCAGCTTGAGTCCAGCTTGACCATTATTAATAGTCACCCGCTGACCACTGGGTGAAAAGTGGCTACTTGGCTTAAAGCACCGTCAGTGCTGTAACGAATACTCCTGAAGCATGACATGAAGTTTGGTATAAATAAGTACAGTAACCCTTTGCTACAGTCTGGCCTAAAAATATAAATATAATACAGTTGCACCTCACCTTAAAACATCAACCTCACTACAGTCCGACTTGTATATAATGAACACGCTTATAACAAAGTATGGTTATTATGAGGTCATAGACCAGAAATGGATTTTTTTGGTTATATTTTACACCAGGCCCGCATTTAACAAACCTGGTTATAACAACAACAAAAAGTCCCAAAAACGTTTTATAGTCACATCCGACTGGAATTATCACAAACGTGTTTGTGAATTTATGTAGATATGATTTATAAATGAATCAATTCAGGATTAGGTTATCCGATTCACCGATTGATGGGTTTGTTCTGCATTTTGAAAATATTTGTTTGTTCGTTTGATTAAGGGATCCATAATTTCGTTTTTTCTTATTTCTCGTAACTATTACTTTGATTTCTATGCTATTTTTCATCTCGTTTTCTGTTTGTCTGTCCCTGTTTGCCAGAAATTCATGCAGGGCCCGTTTTGCTAAGCACAGCTGCTGTTGATGGCCAGAAGAGTTTTCTATCTGTGCAATCAGTTGCAGTCTCATCTCTCATCTCGACTGCAGCAGCTCATCTGCAGGTGACTTCTGCATCCCATCTGCATCCCCATCTGATGCTGACACTGGCTTTGTTCTTAGTCACATGATCCAGCCTGGCCATTACCCCATAACGCCTAGATATTAATCTGTCAGCCATAAAGATTGCACATCTACATGTCAGCAAAAACATCGAGTCAAACTTGTTATTAGACCATAAATATGGCTGGCTTAATCGTTTGTACTATACTTCGATCCAAAATATATGTCCGATTGATTTTGGGTCTTACTTTTACATATATTTCATGGAAATTTTGTTACGGTTACATTTTTTAATAGAAAATTACCCAAAATGCGATTTTTCTAACTTAAAATTGTTTTGTCGCATTTTGCGTCATCTTCAATGCAACATTGTAACTAAACTAAAGCCGAGAGATTAGAAAACAGAGTTTTGTGAGAGGTATAAACCATTATTCTAGGTAAAACACATCCAGAGATAATTGCGCCTAAACACAGGCTCCGAGACAGACTGAGAGGGGATTTGGGCACCCGGCCGATAGTTTTTTTGTCATTAAATCGATTAATACTGCATCTACTGCATTGTCCTTCGCAGGGTAGATGTATCTAGGATAGAGGCATCCCAGGATTTGCATATCCTTCTTTTTGCGAAGTTAATCAGATAAAAAACGGCAATGAGGGGGGAGGGGGGGGGGCAGGTTAGCAGTGTCGTGGCACGAGGTTGGTAACTTTCTTGGTAGGAAAGTTGGTATTTTTCGTGATGCGACAGTTGGCACTGTCGTAGGGCGAAAGTTAGGTACATTTTGTAGGGCTAAAGTTGCTAGTTTCGTCGGGCCAAAGTTGGTACTTTCCCGGGGCAAAAATGGGTAACTGTCATCGTGCGAAAGTCTTCCCACGAAATCACGAGACTACGAAATGTCCTGTTCTGCCACCATACCTCTATGTACAAATTATCTGCAAGATAATTTTTTGCCATTTTGTCATCATTATAGCCATTTCTTATATTATGGCCCAAAAGAAGCTGTCAAAATTGCAATGGATAATTAAGCAAATTTCAAGTTATTTCTTTGCCAGATGTGTTCTTATGAGCTGGAAGGTCTTGTCCATTTTTTGCAGCTCCACGCCATTTTGGGGCAAAATATTACCGAAAAACAGGTGGACATTATTATGGCTGCTGTTGTTATTGGTTGCTACAACTCGTTACTGACTGAGCTAGACTGAGCCAGACTGAGCTAGACTGAGCTAGACGGCTAGACTTAGCTAGGCTGAGCTAGACTGAGCTAGGTTGAGCTAGGCTGAGCTGGACTGAGCTAGACTGAGCCAGACTGAGCTAGACTGAGCTAGACGGCTAGACTGAGCTAAGGCGAGCTGGACTGAGCTAGACTGAGCTAGGCTGAGCTAGACTGAGCTAGACTAAGCTTGACTGATCTAGACTAAGCTTGACTGAGCTAGACTGAGCTGGACTCAGCTAGACTGAGCTAGACGGCTAGACTGAGCTAGACCACTATTTAAACACCCTGCTATTTATTAGTGGTCTTACTAGTCCCATGTCTCAATGACACGGGACCAGAATCTTACTCAGCTTATATGACCAGCTGCCAGAGGGCAGAGGCAGACATAATGACGAGATGATGAGGCTTGCAGTCCACACCATGTTACACATTTACCGGCTCTTTTACTTGCCCAACATAGACAACGTGTACAAGGCACCTCCAATTTAACGATACTTAGCTCATGAAGAGTGTACGGATTGGAGATCGAACCCAGGACCTTCGCCAGAGCTGAACAATATGGTTTTGGTGGATGCCTTAACCGTTAGGCCACCCAGCTGCCATAGATAATGAGGTGGTCTCAAGGCGTTTTTCCACAGTCAGCTTTTCATGCCAGTTTCCAGATTTTATCATTATTAATGGCACCACAGGCCAAAGTTCAGGGCTACCTCGATTCATAACATTTAAAAAGAGTTAAATCAGCAGCAAAATTAAAAACGGACCTGTCAAGGTTAGATGTGCTTTCGACCTTCATGAAACCAGACTATTCGAATTTCATAATGTTTACTTCAGTGAGCACCCTCTGAATAAAATATCAGTAAAATCTGTGAAAGTCCTGGAAATAGAAAACGTGCCCTGCTCCATGATATCAACAAATGAAAAATACACAAATTTGTATATCACCTGTTTTTAGAAATGGTTGCCCTTTACTGGCACCTTGATTGAAGAAACCATTGGTTCAAAGATAGCTCTGAATAAAAGAGATTTTGATTTCCTTTTAAAGCCATCATTGGTAGAAAATATAGATGCATTTGATATGAGATAGTTCATTTAAGAGGTGACGTGCCATGGATGAGAAGGAGCGAGCCCAAAAGTTTTCTCTTTTCTCAACTTAAGCTGGACAGCAAAATATCTGTCATTGCTTCTGAGATTTATTGTTAGTTGAGGTCGTTTCCTCAATACATTAGCTATGTGTATACATGACGATGTTTCATTGATGAGTGCTTTCTAGGTAGTGTTGAGAAATTTAAATTAAATTCTGGATGAATGAGAAGTTAGAATTAAATTCTGGCAACTAAGGAATTTTTTCATATGTGTATTATTGTGTAATTTGATCATGTTTCCTCAGCCTTTCTATCAATCATGCTACAGAGTTTCATTACATTCATTTATATTCATTAATTAAACAAGAAATTTAATCACGTGGGCTTCTATCACTTTCCAAATTCTTGTACTATAGCAGCTTCCTTCTGCGGAAGCAATAACATTACCTTCATATTTTTCCAAAACATCCTCAGGGGCTTACATATAGAGACCTTTTACACTTTGCCATATGTTATCAGACACCGCCTTCCTCTTGAACTCCAGCTTGTTGATCAAAGCTTCAGCCTCTCAGATGTTGACTTGTGAACTTTCTCAAGATGCATTAAACACTTAGGGTGTCAGAGTAGACGCTGAAGAGTCGAAAGTTTTAATATTTCAGTGAACACAACGATCCGCTTTTCCGAAGAAACTTGTGCTAATGAATTACCCTGGCATTCAACAAGGTCTCTGTTTTTCTCCCATACCTGATAGTAAACCTGTAAAGGGCTTGTGTTACCCTTTCATATAATCAGTTAACCCTTGTAAGGAACTTTTCTTAGAGGGTTACACTAACTGATCTTTTCTTTATTCAATAGACACCGGATGCACTTTATTTTAGTAGTGTGCTAGATGCCAATCTCATAGACTTAGAATCTAAACTCCAGATGACGTCATGTGAATGTAGGACTCTCATTGGCTGAGGGATTGCTTAAACCAATCAGAGTCCTGGATTTACATGACGTCCTCTGGAGTTAAGCATCGAAGTCCAAGAGATTTTTTTTAGCAATAATGGTGCCATAGCATTTTTTTAAGGAAACTTATCTTGGTATTTGTCTTGAGGTAAGAATGAATAGATCTGGATAATTGTGGCTTCAGGTAGATTCCACTAGCTAAAGATGACTCTAGTCAACCACTTTACATGAGTCTTACTGTACCTCACAATTGAGACCACCTCTATATTGAAACCATACCAGTAAATTTATTAACCAAATATGGTTTAAAGGTAAAGTTGCCGTGCCAAAAATAACAATCTGTCAGACTTCATCCTATTTCTTAGCCTTTATCACACCAATCAGTTATTGTCATTTCCCATCACGTATTTTGTGTCTGTTCTGCCAAATGAAGCTGCATATAGTCCCAACAAAGCTCAGTCCTGCTCTGTTCGGAAGCTTCTTTACGTATGTTGAGCACATTCCGGCTTCCGGAAGATCTTTGCATGACAAAGGAGATCAACTTCCTTCTTTTTACAGGGTGATATGGGATGCCCCAGATTCATCGAACCCTATCTCATATGACCATGCACTCCTACCTGGGTATATTTGGTCATAATCGGATAGCGTGCGACGCTAGATTGGTCGATGCTAGCTCACGTTACAACAGACTGACATCAAAGCCGACTGTATAGCACAATGTTATAGCATGTTTAGTATTGTTGGAATTTTACCATTGGTGTGAATAGGTCTAGTAGTTAAGGGGAAGTTCTGTAGTTATGAGCTGACTATAACATTGAGATTCACCACTACATTGCAATTTGTCACTCTAAATGAACTTTCATACTAGCACATTAAAAATTGCGAACCGTTACTTTTGTCACAAATTATGGAGTTGCTAAGCGTGTAATTATTTTTGTTGGGGGTGGTGAATTTTGATGTGGTGGTGAAGGTCATTGCCACTGAGTCTACAATGCTGGAAATATGTTTCAAGTGACTGGTGATTTAAATAATAGTAGGGGAAGTCTTTCTGTCAAAGTTGCTGAAATCATCTGGCCATGAACTTCATGTTAACTAACTATATAAAATCGAGTCCCAAAAATAAATATAAAAAGATTTACGATATATACCCAGTTGATAGGTTCGACACTGTATCTTAGCAACACTATGAATTTAAGTCACACAAAACAATAAAAGCATTACCTTAGATTGTTAAATTGGTTACACCCTTGGAGCACATATTGAAAGGATACCGCTATAAATAGCCATGAACTTGAGTTGCGATATATAAGTGATGAGTACAGCCACGATGACGGCAATCACAGCCACATAGACACCTATCAAGAAGTTGACAGCCCAGCGCACCAGGGTCGCCCTCTGCAGTTTCTGTAAGAAAATAACAACTGACGTCTGCGCGCTTTGCATACTACTTCAAAAATGTCTGAGCAAAATGTGTGTGACATTTGGCAAACAGGAATTACATATGTAAATGTGATTTATTGTCAAAATGAGATGTTAAAAGATTGAATGACTTGTGATAATTTTTCATTGCTGATAGAACAGTAATGAGAATTTCCTTAGTCATATACGTATTAATTGAAAAGGAAGATTCTCTACATGGCCAATTGTGCCACGTGCGTTTTCCATGCGTTAAAATAAACGCATGGAAAACGCATGGTTTTTGCCTCATTATAATTAGCTAAAAACCATGCGTTTTCCATTTATCCTTCTCATGGAAAACGCACGTGGCACATTTGGCCATGTAGTGAAGGTTGATTAAGAGAAGTGATACATGAAACTTTTGATAGTGAACCGATACAGTATACCATAGAATATGATTACATTTAGTCATTCGGATGATATTTTGTTTAACGTGCCCAATATATATGCCCATAATTTTTCAAACAACTATGAGATATTCATGTGTCGTTTATACTGGCATTTGCAGTTATCTTTATAACTGTATTTCTTCTATGCTATATATAATGTCCAGATGATTTATATTCTGTTGTCCTCTGCAAGACCGCGATACGGGTGGGCGAAAAAATAAAGCGGGGAAACAAATTGTTGCTTCATAGTGGAAACTATGGACATACTTTCTGTCAACCTGAGCTTTCCCTGGGTGGAAAGAAGATGGTGATTTACTGTGTTGATTACAGCACAGAGACATCTCGGAGCTAATACTGCATCAAATCCATAGACAACTAAATGAGACTATTTTTCACTCCTACTACAGTTATAGAGTTATATTGGGAATAGTACTTGTATCTTACCGGTTTGCTTATACATAATATATAAACTTTTTTATTAATTTATTTTGAATATATTAGAATGTACTGTATAGATTCTAATTATCATTTAAATGATTTCATCCTCGGAGGAGGCAATTCCTATCTATTGCACATATGTATCTACAGACACTCCTTTAAATTAAAAAAAATAGTTTAATACATATCAAGAAACATACACAAAAATGGACATAATTAAGTGGACCCACCTTGGCAGTGACCAGTTCCTTTTCTTGCAGGAAACGTTGACTTTCCACCACATTGTAATCCAAACTCTGAAACAGGAGAAATTTGAAAGGTTCAGTGGAGTTTTGCATTACATTAACCCTGGGGTATGCATGGTTTAGTGTTTACTGTTGTCAAGGCAACACTTTTATTGCAGTCTGCTTTATTGTTTAACCCTAGGGATAACATCCAATAAGATTAGGAGGGTAATATTTAAGGGTATAACGTGTTGCTTGTCACCATAATTTTTTTTTTATATATATGAACATTAAACACAGCAGGATTTGTATGGCCTTAATAATTAGTGGAACAAAAATAAAAATTGTGTATTTTATTTACAATTGACATGACAACTCATAAATCATATTGAGCTCAACCATCTAGCTTTAGCTGCCTACTGGAAGCTGTATCTAATGTACTGCTCTTTATAAATTCTGAGACAACAAAATAACTGCTAGACATGTGCATTTGTGTTATAAGTCACAATTCTCATTAATAAAAAAGAAGTTAGCGATATTTTTCGACCAATTTGGGACTTCAGATTAGCCGACTATGATGTGTCTCTGGCTTGTTTTGGCTTGATTTAGCTCCATGAAGTTGAGTAGATCTGCCCAGTAAAATACTATTATTTTTCACAATTCAATTGATGTACACACACTGCTCAGACAAACGCAGTCGAACGTAATTTCAGCCATGGAGTTGGTTCACAATTTACAATTTAGTAGTTTTACGATTTAATCTTCTTTATGGAATGTTTTCATGTTTGAGTGAGTTTTGAAACTATGTCGTATGGGCTTATATTTTGTCGCTCTTAAAATTTCATGGTTGCCTTAATGCACCAGACTTTGCTTGCCATCTAGTCTGTCTCTATATTACAGTGAACTCTCACAATTAAGGCCAGCAACTGGAAACAATGGAATAACTTAAGTGTACACAATGGGAGCATTAACTTAAGGTTTGCTCAATTCTGCAGTAAAATATGGCCACCATGATGAAAAAAAGGCCCAAAAAAATAAGTAAAAAAGAAAGAAAACAACCTTGGAAAGATTGTAAACTTCAAGTTAATTGGTACAGAGAGGGGGTTTATGTTTAAAAGTTGGAGGCTCGATTTATTAGTAACATTTATGTCAGTTTTGTGCTGCTCAACAGTTTTCGTTCGATCACCACCCCCTCATGTTTGCCCGCCATAATTAACGTAGCACGTGATAAAACGCCATGTTGACGTCACATTTTATCATGACGTAGCCACAAAACGTTGCATCACTGACGTATGGACGCTAGGGATTACGTAATATCTCAACGTCATAGTCAATTGAGTCGAACAAGCGGTAAACTGGAGTTATGAGGTCACTGGCCAGCTTACTCATATCATGGACGTAATGCTCAAATTAAGCATTCAGCGCCTTAAAGTAAGACCGGAGGGGCCCTTATTAAATTAGGCCAATTTGGGGTCAAGGGTTATCTACAGTGGCCCTGACCAATGGCAGCTAAAGTTCACTCATGTTACCATACGTGTACAAAATTAAATTAGCTAAAGAAAAATGCTAGCACGGGAAATCTGAATTTGCTACTTTAGCAAAATGTGAAAAAAGAAAGTCAACTAAAAATCAACAAGTTTTTACCATTTTACAGCTGATTATTATATTCCTGCATCTCAACATTTAATCAGACTTACGACTTACACTTGTAAAACACTTTGTATAATGTGTACATTATGAATTTAAAAAAGGTTATTATTTCATTTAGGAAATAAATCTAATTTGATTAGATTGTATGCAGAGAGTAGACATATGTGATCAGTGGTCTCCGGTAGGAACCTACATATATAGGTTAATTTTGATCTACCATATGTTATAGATGGATGCTGAACTTATGTCAATAATGACCCAATATGGATCTGCACATATTGTGATTATACACACATGCATGGGTAGAATACATTTACAATTTTAGATAGTAGGCCTATAACATGAAGTGTATGCCAGTGGAATTCTACCGAAAGACTACCTCATTATTAAGACCACCTAGCCATAAAAATTTAAAAAAAGAAATTGTAACATAAATTTTGTCTCAGTATTCTCCATGGGCTGTTGAACTAGAAGCTTAATTTGTTCATATCGTAATTTGATTATTTAAGATGACTCAGCAGTATCAAATGTCACAGAAAGATGCTCAGCTCATAAAAGCATTATTGAACAAGTCAAAATAGATACTTATTACTCCTATGGAAAGGATTTATATGGTAAGCATGTTTACATTTTCCTCAATCCAATCAAATTAATCAAACAAGGGGTCCGACAAGGATCTAAATCTTGCCTAAATTGGAGAAGTAAAGTCTACATGACTAAATTTGATCCCTCTTAACCAAACAAAATCGAATGAAGCGGATTTGAGACACAGGCAATATCCAAGAGGAAATTAAATGAAAATTGATAGGTAAATAAATGCAAATAAAGTATATATACATGACATTGATAATATATACTCGAGTACTTACAATGTTCTGAGCTGTGTGCAATTTGTATTTTATAGCCTTGACAATTTATATTGTATGTTCAATCATCCTTTTGACAGTACTTTGTTGCATCATAATGGATGTAGTAGTTTCTTTGTAATGGGCAATTTATCATTTTCAAACATGGAAAGTTTTCAAGATTGCATTTACCACAGATGCGAAAGAATTGTGTACAATGTAGTATATACCGTTAGTACAGAAAGTAACAAATATCAACTGTACAGTGTACACGAGTCCAGTCTTTTAACTCGTAACTCAATTTAGTATATTATTTAATTACTAGACAATAAGGATAATGATAAAACCAATAACCATAATATATAGACAGTTAACTTAATATTGGTAAATTACTAGACAGAAGTTCAGTTCCTCAATTAGTATTAGTTATAGCAGAAGAAAATAAACCATGACAAATAAATCGACATATGCAGGTTACATTCAATGATGGATTCATAAACTCAGTATTGTACTGTTGGTATAATTCAGGTTTGATATATTTCAGAAGTATACACCAGGTATTGCCATAAACCAGATCTGTGTCATTTATTCTGGTAAGACAAGATATGATAAGTTTGGGAACATGTTAAAAGAGAGACACGATGATACAATCACTAAACATTGAGCAGGCATAGTAAGAAAAAATAAACTTAATAACAGAATACTAAAAAATTTGGCTCATAAAAAAAAAAAAAGATTCAAAGCTAGCTAATAGGCAATAACCAAGAACATGAATATTATTTTGAAATAACTGTGACCTCCCTGCTATTAGGCTCTTTACATGCAAGTGGACACTGGACACTGGACACAGATTCCCTTGGCGGAATAGAAGCAGAACAGAATCTCTTCATGCTTAAAAGGTCAGTGCTCTATTCTATCTGCTCTATTCTATCTATCCAACCAAAACTGGGTCTATTCGAGTAACGCAACACCTCTCCTGTTAGCTCATGTTGGCCATGCGCAGTTTCCGGTTGCAAGTGAAGACCAAGCCCAAACGAGTGAAGAACCAAAACATTGCAAGATTCATACATATGTAATTCTTTTCCCATTCTTAGCTTGACAAACGCAGCACTTAACCCGTTTTGTTAGACAAAGAGCTTGGTCCATTTACTCCTGAATTATTCCACACACAGCATTTGTTTTATCACAGGCCTGCCTGGTTTTGTTTTTATTTCGTTTGTAGCTTATGTTAAAGGCTTGAGAATAAATAGGGACTGGGTGTGTAGCATAGCGGCTGGAATGGGTTCAATGGCAGCGACACTGGTTGGATGGGTTAGAAATTAAAATAATTCCCCATTCAATTAAAATCAGCTGATGTTAAGTGTTATTTTCATGGAAGGATGTACAACTATCTATCTATCTATCTATCTTTCTATCTATCTATCTTTCTATCTATCTATCTATGCATCTATCTATCTATCTATGCATCTATCTATCTATGCATCTATATATCTATCTATCTATGCATCTATCTATCTATCTATTTATCTATCCATCTATCTATTTATCTATCCATCTATATATCTATCTATCTATGCATCTATCTATCTATCTATTTATCTATCCATCTATTTATTTATTTATCTATTTATCTATCTCATCTATCTATCTATATATCTATCTATCTATCTATCTACCTATCCTGTGGCAAAATGTGCAAATCATGTAGATAGATAGATATGTTTATTGACAGTATGTGGGGTCATACCTGTACAGTATAGAGTATGCTATTAGAGTTACTGCCATCTCTCTTAATATTCATAGTTTTATTGTTGTAGTTTATGGTGACCGCAAATACTACTTATTTATGTCTGATTCACACATTTTGTTTATTTCAGCATGGAGTCACCAGTCACCAGTGACTGCATGATTTCAGCCATGGTCAGCGCGCACTTGCATTCGATGTCCGGCAACTACCTTCAATGAGGAGCTTGCTAACAACATTTCATTACAAAATCATCGCCTCTTTATTGCGAGTGGGTGCTGAGTTATGGCCATAAAGAGTGCACTCGCCCCCAATTTGCTCGCTTTCATTTACCACTTTCTTGCAAAAGAAGTGTTGAATGCGCTATAGATATGCTTTTGCTATGCCCATTGTTAAGACTTACAGCTTCTATTACTATAAGATTAAGCTTGAAAGAGATTTGTTATGGAAATATGACTGAAACTTTCAGATCTTTGAAGCTAATTTAGAAATAACAGTGTACACCTGTATGTACCGAATGAATACACGTTCTTTGTTGCATGTACACGTGGCATGTAATGACTTGGCATGTTTTGATTCAATATTTTACGCATACACCATGTATGTAATTTGGCAATTCCTCATGAATATTCATATCATTACAGAAATCATGTCATACGTCTTGTGTGAATACAGCAATTTGGTGACGAATGCTCTGACTACATTACGAATGCATGCTGTTTGTGAATTGAGGACTCAGACAATGCAAATGTAAACCTTCTATGTGATATGGACCCCTATGGCAATTAATCCACCTTATATGTTAGGTTAACCTTGTAATGGTGAATACATCTAACACCTTGTATGTCATGAATACACCCAATATGCAGTGAATACACCTAGTATGCAAGGAGGACACCATTATGCGGTGTACAGTAGTGAACAGGAGCGCTGGCCTTTCGGACCATTCGATTAAAGGAGGTATCCATGTGATGTTTTGAGGGGATGCTGTGACACTATGGGCTGATGAGGCTGGCCATCAAGTGTCATGATTGATACATTCTCATTCTGTAGCCATCCTACAGTCATCCTGCATCTTGACTGCTCAGCGTCTTGCTATCAGGCCAGTGTCGTTTGTAGTAAAGGTGGGAGGGCATGTCCCTTGATTACACCTGATATTAAAGGTGGGACAGGATATCCACTGGTTACACCTGATATTGAAGAGGATCAGGGAAAAGAAAAATATGTAAATAAAGAAAAATAGAGGCAAGGGTAGCACACATAGTCAGGCCAATGTTGTGCTGACGTCATGCCAACATTACGCCAACTACTGCATAATGATTATACTAATCTCAGCCCCTGTGGAGAGCATTTACATATATAAACATAAAATCTAATCCAGGAATTAAAGATGATTATCCATGAAAATATAAAACACGAGCACTACAAAAGACACACAGGAACAGATAGACAAGTCAGAATGACCAAGATTAAGGAACATCCTTCGTGTGGAAGTAGTACATGTAAGTGTTCTGACAGGAGCTCATTAATTGCCTGTTGCCTCCCGTTTTTGTGTGTTTTTGTCCACTTCAACTACCGGAGCAGTCAGAGATCAGTGCATCATTAGTTCACAACAAGCTGACTGCAACTAAAGCCCAAAATAATTCTGTACTCTTGGCAAGACTCACATTACAACAAAAAGGCATGAAATGTTGAATATTTAATGAACTGGTTCAATCAGAATATTATAGAGAAGTATCAAAATGCATGGGTTTAGTATTTAACACTGATCAGTGCGTGAGAAATGTAAATTTTGCATCGGATGGAAATTGAAGGTTTATTACTTAACAGAAAGTAACTATGAAGCATGCCAGCCACTCATAGCAAGAGACAGAGTGTTGTTCCTGCAGTAAAACTTACATCTCACATAGATGCCATGGCCTGGTGGATAGAGTGTTGGACTTGCATGCACGTTGCCATGAGTTCAAACCCAGGCATGGCATGCAGGAACTGAGCAGATTCTCCTCTGATCACTGCTTCAAAAGGATATACCATATGATAATTGTTTGAGACAATACTACCTTTCAAATTAAAGGTTTATTCTTCTGCCTCACCATTGAAAAAACAAATTAATGAAACTTTGCTTATGATTCACTAATTCTAATTCAGTCTTGATGTTTTATCTACCAAATGATACAAATTTTGACAAATGTATGGATTTCTGATTTTAAACATGCCATGACAATAGGTAGGCTTGCAGCGAAATCTGCTTCGAAGTTCAGTTCAGTGCAAAAAGCCATTTATAACCAGTTAGGCTGTAAACTAGCTTTTCACAAGTGCTTGTCTGTTACACTTCATACACTTGGAGGCAATAACAGCGAACATGGTTGTAGGGCCACCGCACTCACTGCTTCATAGTGCTAGAGATGCCACGAGGAATACAAAGTGGGTCTAAATCTCCTCCTATGTATTTGGGAGGACCATACAGTGAAAAGGCTCAACTAAAAGGCTCTGAAGAACGAAGTGGAATCTCCCAAAAGTATTCCTGACTTTATTCGGATATCGATTAAAACTCACAGTAATTTCATTTTAATTCAACTAAATGAATGATCCAAATCTTGTTGTCCTGGTATGATATGGAACAGAGACAACTAATATTGCTCTTGGCAACATGCAATAAGAGCCAACATCTCGTGCAATATTAGTTGTCACAGTTCCATACAAACCAATCTGGCGTGATCAATAGGCTTTATTTGTATCAGTATAAACAGAGATTAGCATAAAGGGCACATTTAATATGGCATTGTAAGACTTTGCTTAAAAAGGTTATGCAGTAGAATGCATGAATTGAACCTAGACCTTCCAGAAGATCAAAACAGGTCTTAAACACTGGACCATTCATTCATTTAATAAAATTAAAATGTGTTGAGTGAAAGATGTTCTCCCATTAAAGTTACCATTACTTGAGTATGGCGTGTGAAGACAAATAAGAAAGATACCATGGTTTAGTGCACAGCACTATCTTGGAATGGGGCCTAGTTAGGACAATGCCATTCATTTTCTTAATGAATTTTGGTTGTCAAAGGGAATTTTTGGATCCTTCTGTTTTGTGAAGAGTCATGCAACTTGCCATTTAGCAATAACTTTTTTATTTGGTCGCAAATCCAATTGATGGCTGATTAAGTCATTGAGGGTGGACTATTATTAGATTTACAAGTAGACCAGTATCATGATCTTATCAAACTCTCGGCCACTGATCAATCGACTTCATTTCGATTGCTTTTCTGCGATTAATCGATACTCATAGATAACGGATTGGTGCTGTAAAGCAGTTCTCGCAAGCGGAAAATCTGAGCGTGCGTTCACCGATAGTATTTACATGCCATGAAGTTATCGGAGTTCTAAGGGCATCAAAGTAGTTTTTTATGTCCATCTTTTATTAGGTGATATTAATCTGGCAGCTCCACAGTTTTCCCTACAGAACGACCTAATAACTCAGTTAAACCTTTGTTTCATTGTGTGACCGATGAAGTATCATGACTGATTATCACCAACGATTCGATTAGGACCAAACTCAGAAATCTTGAGCTGTCATTCCACAGATGCAAAAATATTCCATTATAAATCGATGTAGGGCTTTGTTTCTGGAAAATCAATCATTGGTCAATGTCCTTTCTAGAATCAATTTGGCATCAAATCTTATCGATAAACTTGGAGAGCAGTTGAATTGTGCTCAAGAGTGATTATGTAGTTATATAGGGGGATCAATCATGATCCCTGAGGTAAACCTTTTCAATTCTTTCTTTTTCTTTTTACCTATTCTTTTATTTTTTGCGATTTCTATTTCAAAACTGTTGAGACATATTGAACTCAAAATGCGGTATTCATCGATCGCTTACCAATCGATCTGTTTCTATCTTTCACATTTTCTTTCATAAGCGATCAATCCAATTTCTCATATCCAGCAGCACGCCTTTGTGGACTTCATAGTATCAGAAAAAAGCTGCTGCTGATTAACACAGGACTATGGAGTGTTAAGCTAATTCTCCTTGAGTGGGAGCTTCCATATCAAGCTTTTCTTAGATTTGGTCAATAAAAATGACCAATGGCTCTCCGAGTAATCAGGCTATAGGCCAGGCTGACCAGAGTTCGCTGACCACAATAATTGATATGAAATAATTGATTGTGATAAGAAAATATCAAAAGAAAAAGTAAACTGACTGACTGACTGACTGACTGACTGACTGGATTTATGGATGGGAAAAGTGCATTATGTAGTCTTTTATTAATGTATGTTTTTTGTTGCGTCTTCTCTAAATGAAGCCTGGACCATTTTTAGTCGAATGTATCATTTATTTTGCATATAATTTCGACATTTCCTGTTATTACTGCTTGATTTAATTATATTTCAATTCTATTTGCCAAAACTAACTAACTAACTTGCGGCTAATTGAGTTCCAAACGTATGAATAACAGACTAGTCACATTGATTATAGACAGACAGACAGACATAAAGAAATGGGGGGGGGGGGGGGGACATGTGTCGACATTAACTAATGTTGCAAGAGTATTTTATAATTTTATATGCAAATTTTTGTTGAATTTTCATGACCAGAATATAAAATATTTAAAAAGTAAACGAATGTTGAAGTGGAGTCAACATCGTTTGAATGTAGCTACTTTTATAGATCCTCATGTAAGTAAGTTTACTTTTCAATTATAAACAAAGGGAACTTAATCAACTCGGTACATAATTCATGCTCTTTCAGTACCACATCATGCAATTTCCTTGTAAAAAGCCATCAAACTTGCATTGGAAAATTACTCGAAGTTTATCCCACGTAATAGCTATATTGCCTCAATTCTGTTTTGGCTCAGCATAGAGTAATCTAGCATTTCTTTGATATTGATCACAAAATACCCTGAATCGATTATTGTAGTAAGTGAATTTTACGATGCAGTGTGTCAGCAATAAAGTAGTTTTGACATCCAAACTTCGATAAATCACTTCTGTCATGTAATGCTTGGAGTAAAGTACGTGTTGACTTAAATGGACTACATTAAAGGGTTTTGACTTCCAGAGACTGCAATAAAGTATGTGTTGACTTGATTTGACTGTCAGAGACTGCTTAACTTTCAAAAACAGCATGAAGTACGTGGTGACTTTAATGGTCTATCCATTAAATTGTTTTTGACTTTCAGTGACAGCAATAACAAATCTTTTAACCTTGGTTTGACTTTCAGAAACTGTAGTAAAGTGTGTTATGACTTATGGATACTGCAATAAAGGTTTGTCCTACATCTAAACTTCCATGGAGACTGCAATAAAATGTGCTTCGACTATCATACTTACATCGATTTCAGTACCTTTAACAGCGACATTAAACTGTATGTTTTTGGTTAGACTTAACGGATGATACCAAAAACTTCGCACCAAACATCACAACTGTCTATAAAGCATAGTTAAGATAAAACTTGCGCTTACCTCAAATTTAGACGAGAGCCGGCGTCGCGGGTTTATTTTATGCAAACTGCCATTTTCGGATCTGATTGAGGGTGACAAGCTGCCTCTTCTGCCAGTCTGCAACAAAAAATTAACACATTGATAATACACATTGTCAGTACATGGAGTGCTCTTCAAAATGATCTTCCACACTTTTCATAAGGTAGACTTAACTAAACCATTAGTTCATATACGTGCTGCTAACCGAAAAAGTACAAAATACGAAGTATCACACATCATTTTTTATAACAATTCCTAAGAATCTTGGTTTGAAGGGTATATACAATGAATAGGCTAAACAGAGTTTTTTGTTTGGGACAGTTCCTTCGCTTATTGATGTTTGTTGACCATGGAAAATATCTATCAAAATAGTCCACTGATTGACACAACAAAAACCTTTCATTTTAATTTCATTAGTTCTAAATTTGTAAAAATAATATATGCAGGCCACTCCAAAATGTGCATGTAATAAGTGTAAATCAAATATTTCTGAGTTCTGGGGGCATGACAAATAACAGTTCTCTAATGTCCTATAACAGTTTCAGCAACGCACTATCTTATCTATGGATCTAGTTTGTATTAGGTTATCACTGGTCATATAGGACTAAGTATAAACAAGACGTGTGCATTGTACAGCTGCGGCATTTGTGTTCATTGAGATAACAGAATGATCTACATCTGAAGCCGCAGAGACAACCATGCCATTTTCATATTGGTACAGTGCTCTGCTTATGTATTAGCATAAGGAACAGGTTCACCTCCTTGTACTTTTTTGGGGCAATAAATGTGATTTAACTTTAAATCTATAACTATCAATAAGTAAACCAACCAAAACCACAACAGCTGTTTCTATTCTGAATTCTCTTAGGCAACAGCTGAGACCTGTGTCATCAATTGACTCCTTTCAAAGAAACCTAAAGAATCTTTATATTATATATCTATCAAATTATATCTCATTTTAACCATATCTTAGTAATTTTATCTCAAAAGGTAGTGTATCAACTTTATTTTCAATATTTAAAATCTTATTCATTTATTGTAAAGCGCATTAGTGAGACATTCTGTTTACTTTTAAGCCTATATAAAGTGGTGATTATTATTATTCAAAGATGACCTTAAAGTCTGAGAGAGTCTGTGATTGTCTGCAATGTTCTTTAAGTACCAGTCTTTGTCCATAATTTTGTCTTTATTCATTTAAAGTATGTGTCTATTTCTTTCTGGGGTTTTAATTGTTGACCAATTAAAACAAGCATGAATATAACAAAAATCCCGCAAGTATTAATAAGTTTGTAGTGGTAAAATTTCTCCCATTCTTTCTGTTTTATATTATAACTTTCTGTCTTTGTCTCTGTGTATTTCTTTTCTATCTATATGTCTGTCTAGATGTCTTGCTGTCTGTCTTGCTGTCTGTCTCGCTGTCTGTCTAGCTGTCTGTCTAGCTGTCTGTCTAGCTGTCTGTCTGTCAATCAGTCTTTTTGTCCTTTCGCACCATATATATTTCACTCATAAAAGCCGATGTACGAAATACCCATCCTGGCATAATCTGATATACTGACATGTTTAGGTTGTTTTAAGTGGTTCAGCTTTTTTGCCAATCCCCAAAGAGGATTTTTTTTCTCTATAAATTGCTTATGAGGCCTTTTACTTCCTTGTAGAGACAGACCAGGGGCAATTGTTGCACAAATACCTCATAAAAGCCCTCAGTATACATTGTGCAAGGACAAGTACATGTATTATGCATTTAAAAGTACGCATAGATCTTGTAGCCTACGCGTTTAGCACTACTGGTTTCTTTGTCACATTATAACTTATAAAATAATATCATCAATATAATATACTACTAATTTTATCTATGATATATAAGACTTCATTCACAATTCCACGATATTTTATGCTATGTCCTTTTAATAAAAGCCCGATGATATCTGTATTTGAAACTATGACAGTCATAATACTTGAACTAAGGGGGTTAATTAGGTAGGTTGGAATATTATTTTTAACAGAGTCTGTGCTAGGTATCGGACAGCTAGACAGGCATAACTGGAGTGTGCATTGCGCAGAGCCCTGTGTTGGCCACTGGGGTTTGAGGTCTTCACCCACTGTGTTACCACTCTTGCCAAGAGGAGGCCCAGGACTTTTACAGGCTACCAGGTGAAGGGTAAACTGTTTACTGATTGGGATTCTATGAAAAGGGACTGATATATATTATGCTTTATAGATATACCTATATGAGATAACCAAAGGGCACAGTTTCAAGAATGACAAGACTTAATTTCTCCAAACATCTACTAAAATGTCAGCCATTATGGTAAATACATTTTTGTTGCTGACAAGACTGAGTTTTTGTCCAGTTGACGCAATAAAATATTCAAAGTCAGAAGTTCCAGACTTTATTGAATTAGCATTGATTCTTGCAAAGTAGTTGCTTTTTCTTTTTTGCCATTTTGTGTCTTAAAAACGTGTTTTGTTTATAATTGAATAAACTCTCGAAGCAATATACATATTGACTGACAGTAAACTGAACTCTTACAAAATGTCAAAGTACATATACAATTTCCATTGTAAGATAGATAGATAGATAGAAAAACAGATATATAGCTGTGAGTGAATTAATGAATGAATGAATGAATGAATAAATGAATGAACGACTAAAGGTGTATGCATAACAACAGGCTTTGTAGAATGACTTTATAACCATCATAATCTGTCATAATACATTTAAGGGGTCAAAATAATACAATATAGCAACATGCAAAATCATGATCACTCTTTGTTTTTTGGCAGCACTTCTGGAGGTACTGATTCGTTTACCAAGAAAACATTTCTGTCTACATATTTCTTTCCAGCGATCATACCTCTTTCCATATGACGTATACCTCTTTCTAGGAATATTTCATATTGTATGGGAATGATGTATTTGTATAGAAGAGCAATTAAGAGGCTATAAAGCTGAGATATACTCATAACAGAGCAATATACGCAAACTGCAGAGGAGACAAGAGCAGGCCAAAAATGATCTAGACGACACGAGATAAGCTGTCTAACAACACAGCTATCTAAGGACAGAAAGCCATTAAACTGGGCCAACTGCAGAAAGGTATGGTTGAAAATGATGTCCATGGATCATAGCAAGAGCTAATGAGTAAATAATGTTGATAAATGTGGCTATTCGACATCATTTATAATAAAGAGTGGAAAAAAGATAATCTGCAGAAGTTACGGGTGCTAAATAGTTGTCGACTGCAGAAATTATGGTTGGAGATTTTGTCAGAGGATAGCTTAAACTTGATTTGCAACAATTAAGATTTAATGCTTAATAAAATGTTAATAAACGTAAATATTCAACATAAAGAGTGAAGAAAGATAATCTGCAGAAGTTTAGGGTAAATAATTGTTGAATGCAGAAATGTTAGTTGGAAAATTGGCCACAGGATAACAATAGAACTTAAAGATAAAACAAATATTGAAACTGAATATTTGCAATAAAGATAATAATGAATAACACTCTGCAGATAGGAGGGTTAACAAAATGTGTTTATGACAATCTGCAGTTTCACTGGTTGAAATATTAATGTGAAAGGACAATCGCATGGAAGTACACATGTATAATGGATATTTGGTAATTTGATGTGCATGGGTGAAAATTTAGTTATTTATTTGTGTTTGTGTATGACAATCTGCAGATGTTGGGGTGGAAATTACACTATAGATCAATGGCCTGCCTAGTTATTATTTATCAACAACATGCCTTACATCACAGCTCTTTGAGTCATTTCAGTTGTTGAGCTTTCATGGCCTTTCATTACCAGAACAGAGCAATTTTTTAAACCACTTTTATGAAAGGGTGCCTTCGGGCAAGATACTAATGAAAGGCCAGTGGAAACTCCTCATTATTCAATGCAGGAGCAACAAAAATATCCACAAAAAAATATTTACTTCAGAGGTCTCATGTTGAGTTGTGGAAAGCCGGGTTAGTTGGATTGGTTGTCAGGTAGGTAGCCTTTGTTTATACATGGCCAAATGTGCCACGTGCATTTTCCATGAGAAGGATAAACTCATGGAAAACGCATGGTTTTTGCCTAAATATAATCAGGCGAAAACCATGCGTTTTCCATGCGTTTATTCAAACGCATTTGGTCATGCAGTGATATGTGCAACATTGAAGAAATACTAACAAAGGAGAATTATCTGGTACTGACAGTGATTTATCCACAAAGCAGAGAATGGGCCTTAACCGGAGGAAACCGCTGGCATAACTGTTTATTTGCCAACATTTTTAGGATGAGATTATGATGAATAACACTCCTCGACTTATGTCAACTCATCAGTATGTGTGCCAAGCAGTTGGTCACTTAAAAACAATGGGGGAAAGTCAACACAGGACAATACAATGCATAACAGTACAACACAACACATATACAATACAATACAATAACATCTCTATGAGCAAAACGTGCAACTGATATGGACACTCTCCTCGCACAATCAGTCGTGATTTATTAGCAAAAACACAACACGGAGTATTCCTGTGTGCTTTAGTAATATCACCTGGGATGTATTCGCTAAAATTAGGAGCATTTGCAATGCCTTTGGGAGCTAGCAGTGGGGATATATCCTACACTGTTGTTGTTGTGCAGCGGGGTTATTTGATAGCAGAACTTTACAGCCTCCAAAAACACTGCAGTGGCACCAGACTATTCACGCACTGTTAGTATAGTGCATTGTACATGTATAATATCCCATGACAAATGAAAAATAAGGCAAAACAGAGCTTTGTATCAGAAAGAATAGATCCACATGCAGTTTAACTTTGTCATGACATAAGTACACAGGATCATATTTGAAATAAGTTTTGTAACAATGTTTTAGAGTGTCTTAGTTACTTTATATCACTAACTAAAAGGTACAAGATTAATTCTAGCCTGTCATGTTGTCTCAACTTCAGAATAGAGCCTGGTTGGTGTATATGGAAGCTGGAGAACTATGGGCACGAAGTATATGACAGCAATATGTCCACAATCTAAATTGTCCTGTGTGGGAGTAGCTATAAATTCTGATCATTTGTTGGGCTTCACCTCTCTCAAGACGGACGCTAGACAAACTAGATACACAGGTCCTACAGTTCATATGTATATTAGAATATTTACATTCATGTCATTGATAATGCCTTTCGTGTTATGAAACCAGAATATTTGCCCCAAAATGCAACCTTAAAACTTCCTGTGCAGTTGTTTTCATAGTACCACTGGTTGGTGAACTCTTTGCATTGCATTGTATACGTAATGATGAACATTTACCCAATGGATGGGGTCTTTTCCTTGGCCCAACATAGACACCAAGTACAAGGCACCTCTAGTATAACGTCTCATGCAAACAATCTAACTGGGATTTAGCTCATGAAAAGTTCCTTGAGGTAAATGAGGTACTATCATAAATTTACAGTAAACGTAAAAGATGCGAATTGATATTTCACCAACATCAGCCATGATCATGACAGATGTCTCCCCTAGAAGCCATTTGCTCATAAAAGATCAGCAGTTTTGGAAGGAGGTTGCCTTAATACTCAGGATTTGGCGGATATACGTGCAATATAGGACAAACGCAATTGTATTTGCCTTTTTTATGCATACTAAGTGAAACTGCACTATACAGGCACATTCCAAATTTCATTTAGGGGTGGTCACCAGTATGTATTTCCCTTATGAACTAAATCAATCCGCTACTGTCAGTTTAAACTTAACTGTGGATGTGGACCGGAGTCTGTTTGAATTAGCTTCTATCAAATACAGGTATTCTTTATGGAATTATTACAATCTAATGACTAACCATTGACTTTAAATGCTATGATTGCAAACATGGAAAATCGGATATGATATCTGAGATCTCAGATTAAATTAGTTCCTGTATTTGCAATCAGCTGTGTTTTAAAATTAGAATTTGAAATTCCTGAAAAATGCGAGCAAACTAAAAATACTTGGAAAATGCAATCATTATGATAATGAGTGCAGATTTGAGTTATTTTGGTAAACTAACAGCGCTTCAATCTTTCAGACGACATATCGGGGCATCTATTGTACAATTATAGATATGTACACCCGAAAATGTCAATGTACAACGAGGCTGATAGGCCGAGTTGTACATAACATTTGAGGGTGTACATATCTCATGTCTCACAAATTCACAATGTAACCATTGTGTAATTGTTTTGTGCCACAGAATTATTGACAGTTACCTATTTAGATGAAGACCTGAGCTTTTAGTAAATGTTTGAATTTTGAAAATCGGATAAAAACTGACAAAGTTTTTAAATAAAACGTACAAGGGAGTCAAATCTACACTCACTGAATTCATGATTTCTAGCGCGATGCTCACTAACTGTTGTACATTAGGCTAAATTTCACTGGTGAGGCATATTGCATCCTGACTAGCTGATTCTTCATTTTAAAATTTTAAACCAGACTGTCGTAAAACTAGAGTCAACCTCTAGTAGCAAATTAAGATAAATAGCATAAGGACCTTGAGTGCTGTCCTCAGCCACTCAGACATGAATTAGTAATGTTAAGTACATACAACTTGTACACTCAGGAATCAGCAAATCTACCAGCCAAATGTTACACTGAGCTACTACAGCTAGTCTATAATTGGCAAAAATCCAGAACCTAACAATGACAGTCATTAAGTAAATCCAAACACCTATTTTCATTGTCCTAAAAAAAATTAACCCAGGACTGCCAAAGAAGCTAATGGGCCCCTTAAAAACTTGATCAATCCGACATTACAAATAATCAAAAAAGTTACTGGACAATTGATCATGCTCTAGCCAGACTTTTGTCATAAATTGTGTGAGTATATCATTTGTGCTTTATGGGGTATGACAGGGAGCCCACTTTGTGACCATTACTATTGTAAACAGGCCACGTGCAAAACTTTTCAAAAGTGTACTGCAGTAAATAACCTTACCCTGTACTCCATATAGGGCACTGTGAGGGTGTTACGGAATGACTTAGAGACGTCATCGTCGTCTTCACCCTCACAGTCATCCGGTAAAGAGGTCGTTGGACTGTTGACAACAGAAGCGCACTTTTCCTCCAGCAACCATGGCACTTTCATATCGGTAGTAGCCAACGTGCTGAGTTCTAAAGAATCTGAACCCATGCTGCAAATATTGTTGCTGGTAGTAAGGACTGTGCCGATAGGCTTGCAATTCAGGCAGTCAAGCACCACACCCGCGTCCCACGAGGTGGTGCCATCATCCTGCCCCGCAACTGCCAGCGTCGTCTTGTCCGCGTCCACGTTTTACGTTCTCAATCCAAGGTAGTCCGTAAACTGGAGAGGAAAGCGATTGCAATTGCCTGACTGGCTCTCATCCTGATCGAGCTTTTCTCCCTTTTCAACTTTGAAATTCATCCTGAAGTTTCAAGGCTTCAAGAGCCATCCATGTCATCCTAGATCCGTTCATTAGGATCCATAACACGAAGAGACAATGTTACAAGACGTTGCATGCAGGAAGATGATGAGTGCAAAAGATCAAGAGCTCCCAGCAATATTGTCACAAGCAATACCACAGAAAAATCCACTTTTGTGTAGATTGCAAGGTATGCCTGATTTCGGCAGTAATGGCAATATTAATGACAGAAATAGGGAAGTAGCAGTGTTATCAGTTGATGGTAAGTTTCCTGCAGCACTTAAGAGAGCAGTTTATCCGTGTTATTTCCATGGCGAGTGGAGTAAAGTCTTTCATATCCGCTCTGGGCTCATTCCACCTCTGCTATGAGTGGGCTAGTCACTCTGTGTGTTTTATAAGGCAAATCAGCGCTGGCTGATTGGCACGAAAACAGCAGATAAAGGCATCTACTGGCAATACACCCGCAGTAACCAATGCTGCTAAACTTGTTTGTGTAGAGTCTCCATTCACACTTCATGTGTCGTTATTAATTGTGATAATCCTTTTAGATCAAATTGTGCTAAAAATATGACATCTTTTATGTGTTGAGTGATGTACCCTGTTGTTGTCAAGATCCTCCCACAAGTGTTAGGGAGAGTTATAGCCCCGTAAGGTGGCGCTTGTAGTCCCCTTTGAAGTCTCAATAAATGACGTTGCTTAGGACGCTACACGTGCGCTCTGGACAGCAGTCAGAGCGTCTTTGCTAGCGTTTCTAGCGGCGTCATGAGCGACATCAAAGTGTCTGCGCACGTTCCGACTGCCTCCTTGTGCCTCTGTGTGCTGCTGGGCTGTGTGGAACACCTAGCAAGTGGGGTCCAGCCAGAAATAGCATCTAGATGACTGGCCCACTGGGAAAGAGACAGTGGAAGACGTCCTGAATTCTAAATAGTTCCATACTGACCAGACTAGCCTTGTTTTGCTAAATATAGTCTATGTCTGACTTTGATATAATTTGAAAATAGTTTTTATTAATCATTGTTTATATTATAACTTGCTACATAATTCATCTTCATCAAAGCTACCTAGTCAAATTAATTATCTATCTTGAAAATTAACTTTGAATGAACACTCCCCCCCTCACCATGGTGACTCCCTGAGAGTGATAATAATTGTGTCTTTCCAGTGAGCCTCCAAACTCACACAAATAATTTCATGATAGCGATGTCATAACCGTATATTAAATGCCAATATTGCAATATTTATGCTAAATAACTTGATGTTACTATTTTTGATGAAATATATAATTTTTTTATGAATTCAATTTTAATAAATAGAGCAGATACGCTTTGGAAAATACACTATTTTGACACCACTGCACTCAACATCCAAACATGCACACTTATTGAGATATGTCAAATAGTGCGTTTTCGTATAAATTACTTGAATTATTTATCGGATTGATTTTATTCACAGAAATGAGACCATTGTAGATGAACAGCTCAATGATCTGTCAACAGGCATCACATTACAAAAACCTCTCCTGTGTTTACATATTGATGCATGAAATATGTATCTCAAATCAATAGCACTAGAATGTAAAGGTAATCTATACCTGTACAAAGCTGTATAATATTATAAGAATCATGCAGTCTTTGATATATTATAATCTGGAAGAGACAAAGATAGTCTAATTTGGAATCAAGACTCGGTGCTCAAATGAATGTATTAAGCTTCTGGGGACTTCACTTATTCTGGGATTTTCACCTGTTTTTCTGATGGTATGCTTAAATGTCCAGAAAATAGTTATCATTTGACTAAAGTGACTAAATTTAACTGGAGAAATAAGAAATAGCAATATGATCAGTCAATCATAGAAGGATTAATAACAAAACCAATTAATCAATTAATTACGATCAATCAATTAACCAATTAATCACGCAATAAATCAATCATTCACTCAATCTTCAGTCAAGTCAGCCAATCAATAAATCATATGGTTACAGTCAGATCAATCACATGTTCAACTCAAGGGATTCAGTTCAATAAATGGATAAATTAGTAGATCTATGCCCTGCACCTCCGATTTGCAATAATCTGCATGTCAGATTATGTGTAGGCGGTAATGAGACCAAAACACTCAGAAAAAGAAAATAAAGACTAAAAAAAAAGTTGACTGCGGAGGAGGGCGGCCAGGTCAATATTGGTTCAAGTCATATTTCATAAATCAGGGAACTATGAGTATTTTGTCAGCATAATTAGACAAAGGAGCAGGTGGTGCACTTTCTAATCATTTACCTTGCAATCTCATAATCTTGCCAAATAAACAGAAAAATGCAGGACAAACGGTGCGAAGGAATTGATTTACTCGCCCTCTCTTTGTATCTGATTCAACTCGTTTCCTGTGCGGCTTTATAGACGTACACAATTTTATAGTTTTTGGTGAATAAATGTAGAATCGATTTTTGTGGTTCCGTTTCAGTTGTAAGTACTGGTATTTGTATGGTGCTGAAATGCAGTTTGTTTGTGTGTTACTTTTTATGTGCCTCATTTTCTATACTTCCCACCAAATAGGGCAAACTTTGTGCTACATGGCCACATGTGCCACGTACGTTTTCCATGAGAAGGATAAACGCATGGAAAACCCCCCGTTTTCATGCATTTGGATAAACGCATGGAAAACGCACGTGGCACAATTGGCCATGTACCATTGGGACAGCTGACATTTATCTGACATTGACCTGACATTGAACCAACATTGCTCCAACATTGAATCAAAACGCTGGGTCAACATTCAGCTGATGTGGCACATTATCTCGACAGTCTGTCTGACTTTTTTCTTCCTTCTCTTTCTTTCTTGGTCTCTCTGTGTCTCTCTCTATGTTCTGGTCCACTTTTCTGTCTATTGCCATATTATGCTCCATTCTCTCTGCCGGTCTGTCTATTACTGCATCAAATGAATGCGCATAATGTCTTTCACATTGCGACTTTAACAATTTCTCCATATCTGGCTTTACCAACAACCTGTTATCTGTCGGTTTGTCTGTTGCGCTTTCTTTCATTTCTCTTTCTTTCTTGACCTTTCTGTCTGTCTGTCTGTCTATATACCATTACCCATCTGTCTGTCCAATTTCTTTGCTGTCTCTGTCAGTCTGTCTCATTGTGTGTGCATTGCGTAGCTCTGTGTGATAAATAATGTATGGTGTTAGTCTGAAATTTGTAGACTGAGCTGCTTCTCAACTATTTGCTAATGACAGGACGGCCTTGTAAGTAATGGTCCTGGAGCACACAGTTTGCAGACACAAGTGGGGATGCAACAACTGTCTGTACCGCTGCTGCTGCTGCTGCTGCTGCAGACAAATGCTGTTGTATGCTGCAGACAGATGCCTTGATCTCAAAGAGTGAAGCAAGCTAGAGGCTCATGTTGAACCGCGTCTTAAATTTGTCAGTAATCTTGTCAATTTCCAAGACCTACCAGTGTTTTCCATTAGATGAGCTACTTAGTACATTTTGCCTCTTCGATATTTTTTCCTGAGAGTAGATTACTCCCATACCGTATGGGTGGTAGCTCTTGTATAAAAGTATAATGAACTTGAGTTATGATCAATAGCATTGTGTGCTCTTAAATTCAGAAAGCAAAACTCTCAAGACAAAATGAAATTATTTACAGAAATCTCCATAGGCAGGGGTAAACTATGGCCAGCTTGTCTGCAATATCATAATAATCTCAATGTTTTAAAAATATGCTTGCACTCATTTTTAGGAACATTATTTGAAAATGTTGTGGTATGATTGTTTCATTGGGTGTTGCAGAGGAGTAGGTACATGTACTACATTTAGAATAAAGTGGGCCCCACATTAAATCTGCTTCGTTGATAAACACCTTGTTAAACCGTTCCCACCTTGCCGAATTGCCTCCCGGAACTTCGAGTTAAGTAATAAGATCGTCAGAGATTGTAAAAGTTTTTGGCTAATCACAATTCCTGGAAGCCGACAGCAATTTTTGGAAATGTTCAAAAATCATTGTAGGTTTCCTCTATTATTATTATGTTTATTCGTACCTACATAGTACAAAATTATGGAAAAATTAAATCGAACAGTTTATGGAAGCATCAATATAAAGAAAAAAAAAATAATAATAATAAATAATCAAGTTGTCACTAAGAACTAAGTCACTAATAGCTGTTCCTGTGACAAGTATCTTCTTGTGTGTAGCAATTTGGCTTCACAGTCTCTGTTCACTATATGAGATAATTCTGCTACATCCAAATTCACCAGATAAGCAGTGTTGAGACCACATAAGTTATCAGCATAGTGAAGGTTATGAGTTCGTAGGAGGTCGTAGGACGTCGTAGATGGGTTCGTAATAGTTCGTAGGTGTTGGTTAATAGGTCGCAGCAGTTCTTCAGTTTGTGATTGGTCGTACAAGTTTTGAGAAGATCGTAGAAGTTCGTAGGCACGTCGTAGGTTGGTCCTAGCAGTTTGTCATACCTCAAGTGAAAAGATCGCGGAATTTAGAAAATTATGCTAATTATATTCAAATGAGATGATGACGTCACACGAAATGCAAGTAATTAATCTTTTGTTGTTTCATTTCCTCATACAGATGCATTGAATAACAATGAACCACTGTTTTAAGGAACAAGAAAACACTGACAGAGGCTTTGGGGGTAATGGGGTGTTTTCTGATTGTTTGTTGACAAACTGGTAGGGTGAAGAAGGGGTAACATTGAACCCCTTCAACTTAACTCAAAACACCCCTTTCCAGAGATAAAAGTAACCCCACTTTAGATTTTGGGACTATTTTAAGGGTTTTTGTACAATCAACAAATTTTCAATCTTTTGGCATGTCTGGGTTAGCTCCTTAACCGTTCAACACATTTTTTTGAAAAAGCATCCTCAGTTTTCACTGTTTTAAAGATTTTTTTCATCAAAAGTCTCCCAATCAAGAGGGTTCCTGTAGCTCAGTGGTTAAAAGGTCAACTATGTTATTGGTTGAACAGAATGTTTTGTGATCCAACTTTTTAAAAAACAAACTTACATTTCTGCACATTATTAACAATTATGACATAAAAAAGAGACTTTCTCCGCAATGTTTTGGTGAACATTCGAGAATCCTCTTTGCCTACCACAAGCCTTATCAAACTTGAGACTTTCTTGGCTCCCTTGGTAGCATGCACCCAGCATGAAGCTGTTATGGGCTTCTCAGCTCAAGAACTCTGCAATTGCCGTCTCCGCATGTGGGTGGGTGGATTAGGATTTTAAATCCTGTTTTTATGCACCTGATGGGCTAATTAAGACAGGCAGGGACCATGGCAATCGGATGATGGACGAAACAGCCATCCAACTTCGGCTCAAACCGGGAATTGAACCCAGGAGCCAGTGGTTGGAAGCCCAGCATGCTAACATCAACCAGTGACAATTTTAGATGTTTTTTGAACCTGACAGCTGCCAGGGATTTTTTTAAGTACAATTGTCAAATTTATGTGAATCCAACAGGTTTTATGGATGTTATTTGACATGTAATATTGATTCAGACACAGAGTACCTAGAAAGAAAACCTTTTAGCGATTGCATATTCTGACACACATATGTTTTCTTTGCTGTACAATCGATCCTACTCTAATTGAAATGAAGACTAAAAAAATGTCCGTGCCAGCACAACAAGTACATTGCAAATAAAATTCAATATTCTTGACGTCTATGGCAAAACCAGCGCTTTTTTTTTCTAACTTGTTGATCGTTGTGGTTGCAAGATTTTTGCAGAAATATATTGACGGCTCTTCAACAAATGAATAATGTGCATAGTAAAAGCCATAAAGTGTTACATTGTCTGAATTTTGAGTCAATAAAACAATTACTGCACTTTCTGAATTTTCATTTGATGAAAAGCATTGACAAATCTTGACATCATGACTTTCTAGAACAATTGACCCTGCCAAATGGGCTCTCATGAGTATTTATCAGCATATATTTCATTAAAAATATGGTTGTGTCATATTGGGTGCCTTTGAAAGTCCTGGGCCTCCTTGTGGCAAGGGTGGTAACACTGTGGGTGAAGACCTCAAATTGCAATGGCCAACACAGGGCTCTGCGCAACGCACACTCCAGTTATACAGGATGACACGTCATTCAAGATAAATAACTGAATAAATCACTTTTGATGTCAATGATAAGTGACGTACTGGGTATAGAAATATGTAATGTATCCACACCCTGCCAGAGGAATCCTCATGAGCAAGATCATGTTATAAGATAAGGACATGTCAACCAGAATTAACACTTACACCCAAAAAAGGCAGAATTAGTCACACGGTCAAGGTCATGATCAATACATCGATCAGTCAAGGTCTCAAGAACATGACCAGTGAATCCACTTTAACTCAAAAAACTTATAATTTTAGTATAAACTGTAATTGTTCACTTGAATGGGCTGCGTAATGCTGGCGAAGTGTTTCATCTCATTTTTGCAACTCTTGCCAAAATATCACTTTCCTTTACTACCTTTTATCTTTAAACCATATATAAATATCTCCATTGTATAAATTTATTGCACTAAAACTTTGGCCACACTATACAAAAAAAAGCACAGAGTTGCCAAGGGTAAGTGCCAAGTATACAATAGTGCATGTACTGACAATAATTTCAAAGAACAATAAAGATGACATAAGCCCATATATAACATTCAAAACCCTTATCAATTCTTCAATTGAAGCTGTTGGGTTTCATGTTGAGGGTATTGTTGTTAGGGGTAATCATCATCATCACAAGCCTTGATTACCTGACATTTGCACGAATGAGTTGGAAATTAGTAGGAAATGAGTGTGAATGGGTAGAAAATGGATGAGAAACCTGCACATATTGAAAAAGCAGAAGTCCAGCAAATTTGAGGGAATGCAGTGAATGATGCCAGCACGCAAGTGATTGATGTAGTGACCATTCAGTGTTGACCGGCACGTTGATCAAAGAGGATTTCCCTAGTTGATCTAAATGTCTCAAGAAGTCAACCGGTTGTCCGAAGCAATCTAGTTGGTGACTGACAGGATCAGACTGACCAAGCAAAGTAGCTAAGTAGCAAAGCGCAGGTCCCCAGTAACAGGTAGGTAGACGGACCCACTGCTGTGACACTTAATATTAGGCCATGCGTCAGCCAGACGGATGCAAGGGTTTCCCAGAGGACACTCGGCAGACTTGTCTCTCTCGGCCAGAAGGACTGCTGTACATTATTCCACTCTATTATTCATCTCATGTGTAGATCACACAAATTTGAAGCACACATGTGTGTTTACAATATGTGATGCGTAAAACAAGGGGACCCTCTTAGCCCTGTCCATTTATGGCCATATGTGATACCCTATATAGCCTTCCTTGATACAATATGACCATTCTCTTTACCCAAATAGACATCGTGGCTGAAAACACAGGGAGAGCTATCTTACTCACAGATTATAATTCTTTCCTCTTCAGTAGATTTGCATTTCTGCGGCTTTCTAACATTTTACTTAAGTTATAAGCACTGAATGGTGTTCTCTGTGGATATAATCTTTCAGCTAGACAGAAATTGACACAGAAAAGGCATTGTGTACCAACCATCTCATTTTATTAGCCTTATCCAAGGGAAAATTACTAGGGTCATTTATTGCATCTTTCTCCATCAACTTAAGAGGGAGCACTTTGACCACATTCATTTCACATTCCAGCGACTTTTCCCTTCCTCTCTCATCATTAGCCATACACCGGCTTGTTTTGCGGTTGCCATGACAACAGCGAACATACAGAAGTATTTTCTACTGCTTCTTCCTCTCTCGTATCATGGAACAGCAATTTTGTCCAATCAATACCACAAAGTTTACAGATGTCTCTTTCAACAGAGCCTTATTTGGTGGTGACAGCACATCCCCTTGTTTTAATTTCACATTGATCTATCTTTAGTCACAATTCTGTACCGAAGGCTTGCAACAAACACAAAGTTAATCTGGAGATTATGATAGAGTCAACTACATCAAATGAAATGTCTGTCTTACGCAGTACGTGACATATCACATATTTTAAAAAGTTCCCACCCAATGTGCAGTAGCATCTTGGCTCGTGTCAAATATTCCAATTCTTATTCATTATTCAGAGCTTGAAGACATCTGCGTCTTATCCCCCACGGCTTAATAAATATGTTTATTGTGAAAATTTATAACATGTAATTGATGGAAACACCTGCACGATGGCATGAATGCCATATAAAATATCCGAATTCAGGCTTCCACATAATTTACTTGCAGACTCATATGATAATTACAATAAGGTGAAGACAATGCAATTTAAAAGCAGTTTGATTGAGTATGGCAAATTCTGCAAGGCTTCTATGGGATAGCATACAATATTCATGAGCTGAATAATTTTCATGAAGTTTTATGAATCGACCAGTCTCTGATCAATGTGAGTTTATCCATTTGGACCTACATAGCATGTCAGAATACACAAATAAGGATAAACATAGTGAATGTACACTTTATGTACAGATTGGGTCATCTGTCAAAATTAAAGTCAGCAGAATACTTAAGAGAAGACACTCTATTCTACTTAAACAGGAAACATCTAAAGACCTAATAGGGAATTATCTCTTTCAAATAATCAAGGTACTCACTTGAAACTATGCAGATTGCTAGATTGCTAGATTGCTAGATTACTAGATTGCTATATAGCTAGCTAGCTAGCTAGATAGATAGATGATGTATTTCCAAATTTTGGAATTTGTTGTGTACATGTAGGAAAAGGAAGATTCAGGAACTGAGATGTATTAAGACAAATAAGTTACTTCAAGTTCACCACATACAAACAGTATAGTAAAGGGGCTGTTGTGATGTACTGCAATTCGGTGCAAAGAGCTGTGAAATAAGTCTATCGATTATGCCCGGCTTAAATAGGGTTTCCTGATATGCTGGAAAAAAGACATTGAGCAGCACTTACTCTAAACAATATTGGCACAGCCTGATATATGGCACATTTGGCCAGAAGGTGTGAAATTATGAAAACAGCACTTAACAAGGTTTTAGGGACGTCAAGGAAATTCTGTGAGGAGAAATATATTGACCTAAGCTGGTTTTTATGTTGACCAAGGCACTTTGGGTTTCCTTTTGATAGCAGATACTGTACAAGCACACCCCGTTATTACAAACTAGTTTGGACTGTCAATAAATATTTATTACAACTTTTGTATTTTATATGTTGTTAAGGTATACAAGGGAGAAAAAATCGTTTCCTGGACATAGTGGATGATATCCTCATTTTCTCATTATTTATATAACTGGACTTTTGTTATGAATGTGCCAATTCTAAACAGCTCCAACTTTATTGTATCTGTACATCCAATTTCCTAATTAAAGTTACTTCAGAGTATTATGCAAAATATTTGTTTGAAAACCCCAGGGTTTAGTAATTGGCAATTGGCATGAGTAAGAACGAAGAAAACAAACATGTTTTTCTCCTTGATCCATAAGTTGCATGAACATGCAAAGTGTGCAAAGTTTAAGTGAAGTAGGTGGACAAGAGTTGCATTAGAAAGTGCTTACATCACTAGATGCAAATAGGCCGGCGCCCAGAGATCAATTTGATGTCATAACCATGATGGATTGCTGATTATTTAGCTGCTTGTACATTTGCAATCTGCCTTGTGCTTAGTAAGCATGTGACGTGGTCCAGGGATCATGCTGAATGTTTAATATATTTAAGGATGGTTCTCCATCAATGTGTTGTTGCTGTCTTTGCACAAACATTAAGCCAGGACAGCATGAATGGACTACGACAAGGAGGTGTGCTGTCACCAACACACTAGGCTGTGTGTGACAAAAAGGACATCTGCAAACTCCCCGGTATTGATTGGACAAACTTGTAGTGACATGAGATAGAGAAATTCCAAGCAGGAGAGAGTACTTGTGTATACTTAGATGTAAGGCAATCGGCAAAACAATCGTGGTGTATTCCTAATGGCTACAGAGAAGAAGACTTAGTAAATGCGGTCAACGTGCCTTGCTCTAAGCTGATGAGCAAAAGCTGCATGAAATGGCTCTCCTTTAGTCTCCACATGGCATGGGTGATAACACTGTAGGCGAAGACCTTAAACCCCAGTAGCCCACACAGGGCTCTGGACAATCCAAACTCCGATATGGTAAATGACAAAATTACCTGTGACTGAATTCACAATTAAACAACAGATGAAAAGGTAGTTGATTTGGAATGCAGGACTTGAGCAAAGAAGCAGTTTGACCTACTGCTCTAAAACAATTGTGATGACCTAATTCATAAACACTCGTGTGATGTCCTTCACAACTGAACTAAACATATTTGCGGATAACTGAGGCATGAATGCAGTCTACTGATTTGGTGTTGTGGCTCAGTTAGGTCTAAATGGACAAAAATATGACCTGTGAGTTTAATGGCTTTCCCCCAGCTTGAGTACCAAGTTGTCTATTTAGTTAAAGAGCATGGTCATATTGTATCAAGGAAGGCCATATAGCGTATCACATATGGCCATAAATGGACAGGGCTAAGAGGGTCCCCTTTTATTACGCATCACATATTGTAAACACACATGTGTGCTTCAAATTCCTGTGATCTACACATGAGATGAATAATAGAGTGGAATAATGTACAGCAGTCCTTCTGGCCGAGAGAGACAAGTCTGCCGAGTGTCCTCTGGGAAACCCTTGCATCCGTCTGGCTGACGCATGGCCTGATATTAAGTGTCACGGCAGTGGGTCCATCTACCTACCTGTTACTGGGGACCTGCGCTTTGCTACTTTGCTACTTTGCTTGGTCAGTCTGATCCTGTCAGTCACCAACTGGATTGCTTCGGACAACCGGTTGACTTCTCGAGACATTTAGGTCAACTGGGGACATCCTCTTTGCTCAACGTGCCGGTCGCCACATGAATCACTTGCATAATATTACTGTGAAATATGCTCCCACATGTCCGGCATTTGATATTTCTGCAGTGCATGCAGAGCTCCGATTCATTTATTATCCATTCACACCCACGACTTATGCATTAGTCATGTTACAATGCTGATTTAAGGCAATCAAACCAGATAATGATGATATGCACCCGTAATGACACATTCAACACAAAATCCAATGATTCGAATGGCCTGGAATTAATTAGGGTTGATGATGGTAATGTTTGCATTCGTATTACCCTTATTGGCCTTAATGCCTTTGAAGTAATGACAGTTTGTAGCCCACATACATGTTGTATGCACTGCACTTCATAGGCCATGATCAAACATCCAAAATGTCGTAATGGTGACACGGCTTGTTTCGCTTGGCAAACCACAGCTTTATGCGTTGTGCCATTATATTCTAGTGTGGTTTCTGCATTGTGATGGGAATGCTAACTTAGCAGATTTAACAAAGGAATATTATGCCCACAAATGAGAGATTGAAGTTCTCGGTATTTCATTGACATTCACTTACGGGTGTTGAAGCGAGTGCTGGATTCTGCTTTACTCTGATGTGCAAATAAAACAGAAATGGATGATATCAGTTGTCCTCTCAACAGAACTGCCACCAAGCGGACAAGTTTTCCTGGCCCATGCTCTATTCTATTGAAATCACGGCTACCCCAGCCGTTCCACAGAATATGTCAATTTCCAAACCCAAATTTTTACATTAAAACAATGGTCTATTAACTCGTAAATACTGCCTCCCATAAATTCCATCACTGCACACTTCAATGAACCAAATGCAATATTGTCTTCACTGCATTGTGTTAATCCATACATTTATCATGTTTATATGGGAGCCTGAATTGGACCTTTTTTTAGGCATTCATAAGATCCTGCAGGTGTTTCCATCAATTACATGCTGTTAATTTTCACAATATCATTTATAAAGCAACAGGGGATGAGAAGCAGATAGCTTGCAGCTCTGAATAATGTATGAGAATTGACGGTTTGACAAGGGCTTGGATGTAACCTGTACAAATATTTGTGAACATATGTCACATTCTGTTTGTACGTTATGTTTAATCAATAACAGGCTCAAATGCAATTCCAAAATCACAATCAATTATCATAAAATATCCCGAACTGTACATCTCCAAGGATTTTTTTTTTTTGGCGAATTGATGAAGTGTTTATACTACGCATTTCTGAGCTATGTTCATTTTGATGATCTTCCCGGTTCACCAATTTACTGACTGACTGACTGACAGACTGACTGACTGACTGACTTACCAGCTTTATTAGTTCAAGATAAAAAAATGAGATACAATTTTCTAGAGTTCAAATAAACTAACTGTTCCTCCAAATTCAAACCATCAAGGTTTATTTAGAAACAACTATTTCTCCTTCAATAATCATTGAATTAAGCAAGTAATTGTGCACGAATCAGTTAAGCGTGTATTTACTTTCCTTCTTAATTTCCTGTTAAAACCTTCCAAACATAAAACTCGAGTGAAAAGGCTTTACACGTGATCAGCAAAGTTTCTACAAGGTCAGAAAGACTAACAGGTTTGGGTTACTCATGCAAATAGTCACTTTTTCTTTCTGCCTTTTCTTTTTCCCTTTTTCTTTCTCCAATTCTGTCTTTAACCCCAACACAGGCAATGTAACTGTCATGGCGTCTTGTAGCTCTCCTCCCCTGGAGGCAGAAAACGGGTTGGTCTAATTTCCGTGCACGGCTAATTAGTCTGCGTCTAGCTCTGTCAGTCTGTCCTCATATATCATTATTTTTGAAGCCTGTTGCCGTCTGCTGTCTAGATGTCTGCAGGAAACCAGACTACTTGGTCAAATGGCTAGTGATTCGCTTCTATGTTAATGACTGTTGGTGCATGGGTTCAAAACCCATTCAAGTGATTTTATTTTTTATTTATTTACTACATATTTTTCAGTGGTGGCTCATCCAGAAAATCTCTGTTTTTCAATGAGGCCCTGCTTAAAACACAAAGGTACCATCAGTCTAGATCTAATTGGGTTCCCTACAGATAGTACACTAGCTGTCTGTGCCTGTTTTTAATGTGGGACATTCCCCAATGATCTACATCTCAGCAATTCGGTGCCTCAATTAGTTATATTTTTAATCATTTTAATCATTTTGAGAGCTAGAATCTAGAATATCTTGTATTATAAACATATTAAATAAATGTATTTTCGGCCAGTTTACCAATTACGAAATTAGCATCCCCTGGAATCATATGATGGCATTTTAATGAGGCAGTATGCACTGGAAGTGCCTTGGATTTGGTGTCTATGCAGAGGCAATGAAGGATGTTGTTCTTGAAGTAAGTAAGTGTCATGTACATTCTATCCCTATCAACCATAACCATGAAAAACTGTGAGTGACAGAATGATATTATGTGTATCATAGTACAGAGATCTCATCAACATGGCGTCTTATCATCTCATCATTATGCTTGTCACTGCTGGCCAGCTAAGCTGAATAAAGCATCAGATCTGTGCATTGAATCAATACAATACAATGAGATACACCCCACTGCACTACAATGCACTACAATACAATAGACTAAACCATAATATTGTGAGTGAAAAAGATGCTTTAGATGGTTCAGTTTACATAAATGCTGTACGGTTATTTTACCATCGTATCAATATGATATAAATGAATATACAGACAGGACCACTGCACAATTTGCCAAAATACCAGCAGTTCCAGTTTTCAATTAATCTTTTTGATCTATACATCTTCTCAAGGTCACAGCCAAATGGATCACTTGTATTCCATGTAGGGAAATCACTGTTGCCATAATTGAGGAATTACTTTATAGATTCTCATGAAACATTCAGACATCCCATTAGACTGCCAAGAAAACTTCAATGGTTGTAAAGTGCACGATACTTGGCATGTACTGACAGAAATCATCACCAGGGGTCGCCCAATGACACCACGTGACCTTTACCCTATTGATGTACTGTCAATTGTGTCTATTTATAGATCATAAGGACTCATTGTACGACTCCTAATGCTATTAATAAATCATCTTATCCGATAAGATAATATCTATAGCTACTGTAAGGATCAAATGGTATCTGACATGATCATATTATTATAGTAACATTCTTACATTTTGTAAACTCTTGTCAAAGATAAAAATGTCAAACTTGTAGATTTGTTGATAACGAATCACAGATAATGGGTAGAATTTTTCTTGTGTTTTTCACAGCTAGGAGAGTCTTATAAAAACGTTTATATCATAATCAAAATAAAGAAATGAAGCTCTCAAATTCAAGGGGCACTGACTGACTGACTGACTGACTGACTGACTGACGTGCTGACTGACTGACTGACTGACTGACGTGCTGACTGACTGATCGACAAACTGACTCACTGACTGATTCATCCTTTCATTCTCAAACTGACTGACTGACTGACTGACTGACTGAATGAATGAATGAATGAATGACTCACTCACTCACTGGCTGACTCACTTACTCACTGACAGACTAACTCACTCACTGACCGACTGATTTACTCACTGACTGAATCAACCGACTGACTCACTGACAGACTGACTGATTGACTGACTCATTCATTCATTCATTCATTCATTCATTCATTGACTTTCTTGCAAATTAAAGGGACCCACTTACTTACTCAACACCTGTTATGGCAATGCTGGTAATGAAGCTCTATTGTAACACTGAATTCTGGCTGCTATTCAGTCTAGTGGAAAACTATGTAGACCAACAATAAAACCTGGGAATCCCTGTCCCCATCTCCCAGCCTCGATAGAACCCATCTCTATAAATCTAAATGAATCAATTTCCCTTCGTCTGAGGACATCTTCACAAACTGAGTGGTCACCATTCAATAGCGCAGATTAGGGTGGAGGCTTTTCTATCAACTCGATAATATTTTTATTGATATGATATATGACCAATCTTGGACCCAAATAAGCTTCCATATCATAAAGGAGTGGTGCAAGGGGAAATGTGTGACCACTGCTATTGCCAATGAGGTCTGTATGGCTGGAGATGCACTCTAGATTTGACATCATAAACATTGGTCAGTAGTAGCTGGGGGTGGAATAGTGGTTGAGGCTTCAGTCTGATCATTGGAACCCCTTTTGTGGTGTTCAGCAAGTTTCAGATTCAGACATCATTGCTTTATTTTGATTTACAGATTCATTGCACAATTCATATCTTACAATTCATTCAGATACATATATAACACTACCTACCTGCGGCTAAATCATGCCATCAAGTTGTACCAATGCAAATCTAAAAGCAGGACTCGGTTTATTTAAATGTCGAAATTTCTCTTTTTCAAAGGCCAATTCGTCTTTTGTGACTAGTTAATAGGCATTTAGTCGGTCCACTGCTGAGGCAAGAAAGGGCAGTCAGCCAATTTTAGTTGATTTGAGTTTTTTTAGTGGATAAAATGATGTAAAAAGAATCTCTATAGTCAACCCTCCAGTTCTTAAAAATCCAATTTTCAGCCACAAAAGATTAGTCTATACCTGGGCACTAGAGTTCTCTAATCGAATTCTCCATTTGAAAAACAGACTCGTATTCAGTCATATCTAGGCAAAAGGGTTCTTAAATCGAATTCACCATTTTGAATTCTGAGAGACTCATTCATTTCTTCATTTTCTACAGATTTGGCATTGGTGGCATTTTTCTGCCTACAAGTGATGAAATTAGAGCAAATTAAAAAAATCTGAATCTTTCTTCAAAGACTCGGAAAGTCACAAATCTTTCTTTTGAAACCATCCGTGAAAATCTGGGGGAAGAAAAATTAATTTATTTCAATTATATCTTCTCTCCATCTGCTGGGGAATGGAAATTAGATCGTTTATTAAATCCCGGATGGATTTTGAGACGGTTAGATCTCAATAAATTAGTTTTGACCTTTAAACAAAGTTGTAAGTTGAATGAATATGGTACATTATGTCATGATATTTATTGTTTTGTCTACAGATCAAGGCAGACATAATGATGAGATAAGGCTTGGAAGCCATACAGTACACATTTACCTCATATGTGGGGTCTTCTACCTGCCCCTGCATAGACAGCAAAGCACCAGCGATTGAACATGGCATCCTGCGGAGATGTAGCTCATGAAGAGTGCCTGAGTTAGGATTTGAATCTTGAACAGGGCTAGGCTAGGCTTTAACCATTAAGCCACTAGAACATCTTATGACTAACTGACTACCTGCCAGTTAAGGATGTCTTTAGTACAACTAATATCATCATTCTTATGTTTGGTTTTACATGCTATACAATTTCGTACAATGCTTAAGCCATTACTATTTGTTTCAATTCCAGGACATTTTCGTATTTATTTTACTTGTCCGTGTAAATAACTTTTTTAATACCTCCTATTTTTTGCTGTATAACCATGTATGTAATTATACCTCTCATCATACATTTGGGTGTATGAATACAGATTTCTGTGACACACAGTCTTAACAGAATAATCAACCATATAAAGGGAAGTATAGAAATCAAAATAAAGTCATTTACACCAAAGACAAGATAAGTATTCCAAGAACTTTTGGTCAAGAGAGTTATTTTCGTGTTAGATAAATTTCACATTACCCGCAAACATGGACATTGCACAAAGTAAAAACATCGTACAAACATGATAACACATCTTGACACGTGAACAATGCATGTCACGGACGCCAATTAATCTTTAATTATCAAATCAATTAACCTAATTAAGCGCAATGATTGGCTCTGAATGTGAAATTGTTGGTTTCGCATTTGTCTTAACATGTTTGGTACTTATATTAAATGAGTTGTGAGAAATTGACCAAAATGTGATAAACTGTTGAAGTAGATAAAAGAATAGAATAGAATAGAATTTTGATAAAACGGTAAGTATCTCAATAGAATAGAATAGACTTGAACATAATAATACCAAGTTCAGATATACCTTTATATAAAATGACTCATGACTAATATTATAAAGTGCAGCCCTCTAGGGCGAGTACTTGCTTCTTGCTACTCACAAAGGTTGATTAATGAGATGAGGGAGACAAGAGTCCACACCATGTTACACATTAACCGCATGAGTGGGGTATTTTACTTGCCTCATCATAAACACGTTTTAGTCAAATAAAACAACAAAAGAAAAAAAAGGAAGAAATGTCGCTATCTTGTACTTATCTGCCAGTCTGAGTATTCCATTGTATTCCCTTGGATGAACTAGAGATATTCCACTAGCTCTCTTAGTGCACCTGGGTCATTTTATTTGACTAGTCGTTTGAGCATATCTCATTTACTATATACAGCTATATACCACTGGTTGCATATCTGTTTCATTTATTTATGGCACCAAGACACTTTATTGGCCTTTTGTTGTGTTCCTTTGAGTTTTGAGTGATGGCAAAGATATGTTAGGTCAACTGTTGGCCTTTCAGCTAGGCATGGCTCGCTTTAGCTTGCTGTGGCTTCAGTTAGTTCTTAATAATATTATGTAATTGTACATTATTTACATTTACAATTTTGTATTTTAATTGACATAAGACGACTTTTGCAACTAGTCTTAATGGTTATGCAATGTCAAATTCCGTTTTCCATTCAATTGCGTTACATAGTAGAAATTCATCAAATGACATACCCCACGCTGTTAAAATTGTAGACTTTTATTCCAAATTGGCGAAAAGTGTAGATTACTTATGAATGAACATTTTATACAATATGTACAATAAAAGGAATTATAACTTGTATAACTAGTGTAACTAACCATGATGCAGTGTTGTTGCTATTATGTATTTTATTTTATAATGTTTAACGTCACACGTCACTTTAATAAAAATTTCTTCGTCTTCTTCTTTCACAAGAAAAACACATGAAAAACACAGGCATTCCTTGCCTTTCTGTGTTCATTTTTCGGAAGCAAAGATCGAGTCAAGTGCTTGTAGACTGCAAGGTCAGGCCCCCGGGGGGTCATGTGGGGTCTTGGGGGCCGGGGGGGGGGTCTTTTGTGGGGATCTTTAACCCAGCAGGACATGCTCACCAATCATTCTTCAAAAGAAAGAGAGTAACCTGCCTGCCCCCCCCCCCATCTACTATCAAGCTTACCACTCCCCCCCCCCCCAGGAGGCTGACTGCTGCACTAGATAGACTTGGAGGGGGGGGGGGAGGGGCATTTTAGGTTGGGTTACGTAATTATTTTCAAGGTCAGGTAAATGCTGTTGCTGCTGGTATGTTGAATTATCACCATAGCAAAAATCATTGCAGAAAAGTCATTGAGGATAATGCACTGGTCTAAGTGGTGATGTTGTTTAATTAAATTAAAATAAATATTGGTAAATTGTGATATTATGTAATGACATCTCTGTAATATCAAAAGGGATGTCAAAACTAATAGGAGCTATCCAATTGTCTAAGCAAACTATAAAATTCCAACAATGATGTTGGCTGGCTTATAGACAAACAGTATCTCGGCTGATTTCAAACAATTATATGTCTGAAAACAGACAGTGTCATATAATAAAGGAAATTTTGAAGTTAATTGCTACAGAAAGAATATAATTAGACAAATAGGGTTTCTCCTGCAGTTAAAAAAAAATTCGACCACAGAGCAAACGTGAATATCACAAGTTATTTGTCTTAATTGTGAAACTTCTTAATCGATAGTGAAGTTTCTTTATGTTGAGTTTTGCCACAATTTTACTGTCTATGTTAACACAAATAATGATCATTAACACATTTAAGATCCACGTGAACTCAACAGGATAGTTTCTTCAAGGCCACATATTTATCATTGTTTATGCATTAAGTGCCAATTATTTTGTAAAACTAATAATCATACAAGAATTGCATTGGTCTCTTTAATACCCATAGATGATTTCATATTACCTGCCATATACCCACATTACAGGTGAGTGATAACCAGTATATGATATGAAACCCATACCACGGGAGCATGTGTCCCTGAAGAGTATGTATATTAATCCCATCATTTCTGTCGGTCCCTGAGGGCAGAACCCCATATGTTCCAAGCTACCCCAGAGACCTCTATCACCAGCGGGTTGCACTACATGTTATATCGTGAATTATTACGAAATATTTTGTTGTATAATAATTAAGATGATAATATCTGCATTGTTTCAAGGTTGGGCAGGTTGTTCATTAATTTATAACACTTGTCTGCGATTTTGGTATAGAGACACACCCACATTTTATCTTTTTTTCAAATGGTGTGGACTCTAAGCCCTGCCATGTCATCTTTATGTCTAATACAAACTACATGCAACAGAAACGTGGCTATTAAATAAGTGGTGATTGAAGCCAAAGCCAAAACCATAGAGAAATGGATGCTAATCCAATATACATATGAGAAAATAAAATGTTAATTATTCCTATGTTAAATTGTGGGTACTGATGTGAGCATAGTAGTACATAGAAATTGTTATTGTCAGTTCATTATCAAAGTAACAGCTGGTTTACTTCCACTAACATACATAACCGGAAGTCATTGACCCAACCGGAAGTACGACCAAATTGCGCAGCAACACCTTGTTTACATTTCTGCGACACCAATTTTCTCCTTTCATGGATTCTATCAGGCAGGATCAGATTAAATTCGCCATTTTGACCTTTTCTATTATTCCCCCGCCCCCTGGTGGATATTACCCGAGTAACCGGAAATTAAAAAAGAAGACACTTGTCCCCTACATGCAGTGGCGCCCTCATTACTCGTGGATTAAAAAGTAATCGACTTCTGTAGACTGTCAACATTGCACAGCACTGGGCTGCAATGCTGCTTAATTGCAAACATATACAGTCCTCCTCTAAAATGTCCGGTTTTTTACTAGCTAGACTTAGCTAGAATACTACAGGAAATAAACTTTTGCTTATCGTATCTAGGTATCTCCAGCCTGATATGGCTTGGTTTAGCTTGTTGTAGTTCCAAATAGTTGCTGGGTAGTTCTAGTAGCTGAAAATGTCTTTTTTTTGGTGGGTTTTGTGTCTTTAAATGCATGTGCGTGTTGCAACATGCTTTTACCTGGCTCTCTCCAAAAAAGATGGAATCACATTTTTAACTGGCTATTTGCTGTGACAAAGAAAGGGATTTTCAGTATAATCTGCTCAACGATCTTAAAAAGGAATTCAGTCTGTATTTCATCACACACTCTCACTCTCACTCTCACTCACACTCACACTCTGTCACTCTCTGTACTCACCCTGCCTTTTGGAGCTGAGAGAGTGTTGCTGTAGTTGCTCTCTCTGTCACTTTCATCGTTCGTCTCATGGTCGCTTCTCTCGCTCTTTTCATCTTCACTGAACTGGAAATAAACAAACATGACCTCATTAGAAACAAACACGACCTAATTAGAGATAAACAACTTAGAAACTATTATAAAAGACAAAGTGGTGGGTAATACGTCAGTTATACATTTCACAACCGTTTCTGGTGAGCTATTTGTGACTTACAAAAAGTGTAACGGATCAGGTTTGTAAACAGACTCACTAACCAGCCCTGGAAAAGACCGGTCACAGGTAATTTTGTCCTGGGAAATTATTCCAGTCTGTTTAGTGAGTCCCAAGCAGACCAGAGTTATCTTGATGTAGACCATGACATGTTGTGGTTTAAAAATGGCAAACGTTTTGTTGCCAGACAATGGAGGTCGCCCTGGGCATACAACCGGCTGTCGTTATTTGGTTCGAAAATGTTCGAAGACAGGCAAAAGATCCATTCGTGCACAGCGAACAGCAATCTGTGGGATTTTGTATAATGTATATCTTGAATAGTACTAAGTCTACTCCTTAAAATGCTATGATCCTTGCACTGTTTTTCATCTTCAGCATGTCAAATTATACTTTAGCTAAGTTTACGGACAGGAATAGATTACTGTAGCTTGTTATAGCTCAAGCAGAGGTAGCCCTATGGTCATGTTTTTATGGGTTGCAGTTAACACTTCGGCTTTAATATAGGAGCTGCCTAATATCAATGATTAGACCACTGCGCTTTCTGTAGGCCTAATAACTAGTTTCATGCATACAATGTTTTGACCTTGGTGCTGTTTTTCTCCGACAATATCAGTTCTTGAGAAGGAGCCTTGTAAATCACTCATGTAAACCACATTACTACAGTCAATTGCTTGCGTTTGAAGCAATCTCCTATCCGATGTTCAAGTCTGTTTGTCTATCTGACTTGAATACAAATTACTGCGTGGACCTGACGCAGACAGCCCTAGCGTGTGCCCCGGCTGACCGGAGCAGAGTTTTGCGCCAATTTTCTATTTCTTTCATCGGACATGTGTAACTGACAGCGTCTTTATGCAGTTTTTCACACACAAGAGATGTTTGCAGCACCTTATTGCGTTTGCCATCCGCGAGGTGGCGTATTTATGGCCACCTGGTGGAAATTAACTGTTTCAGCGCCATTGAGATCATTGCCAATGCAAAATATCGTCTGCATTCCATATGAATTTAATCACAAAAAATGTTATTGCAGGAATTTACAGAAAATTCCAACCAGTAGCATTAGATGTCGACATTGACAAACGATAAGCTATGGATCTATGTGTTAGGCCTACGATAAATATTATGTTGATCAAGTTCAGATAAATCTGTTATCTAGTGCTCATTGATATGACAACCTTATCAAATGAGACTATATGAATATTTGATGGATCTTGCATTGTCAACGCATCTTACTTTCAATGGCATGATATAAGAACATCTGATCTGGTTTTTACCAATTCTCTCTGCATTCGCAGACATCTGCATTACCTAAATAGACTGCGTTTTATGATTGAAGGAAAATTTTCCAAGAAAGTTGTTTATATCAAACCATTGTCCGGAGCTGGGTTATTTATAGCTAGCTGCTTCCTTTCTATAACAATGTATAATTCGGTTACTTTTGTCTTTTTGAAATCCAAGGCGAAAATTGAGCCGCTTTGACGTCATGACGAAGAGAAGCAGAACTTAGCGTAGACTGGAAGCTAGAGTCCCCCCCCCCAAGGAATTACCAAGCAACTAGAATATGACACTGGAGCAAGAAGCCTCTCATCATTGGGACACTGAACCCGCTCCCCATCCATTACGTCACTCTAACATGACTGTCATCTGCTTAAATACCCCCATCCTCCCTAAAGCTTTCGGTTGCCATAGCAACCATTCATTAAAAAAGAGAGCTATGACCTTGACCCAAACTGGTCTGCGGTACCTCCATTTTCTGGGAAAAGAAATGACCATTATTCGAAAGGTAATGGGTTGTCAAATGTAACATATGCAAAACACTAGACCTAATTACACTTTACAGCACACAACAATACAATGAACTATCAGTTGGCTATTTTGGGTCATTTCATTATGCATGACTCACCTGAAGGTCACCTCACTCATAAGACCACCTCACTCATAAGACCACCTCACTACTAAGACCACCTCATTATTAAGACCACCTCACTATTAAGACCACCTCATCATTAAGACCACTTAATTATAAAGACCACCTCCCTATTAAGACCACCTCACTACTAAGACCACCTCATTATTAAGACCTCATTATTAAGGTCAGTAAACGTTATTGGTGAGGTTCCATTATATTTTAATTATGAATGAAATATGCCTATTGTAGATAAATATGAATATGCATATTTTTCTGAAAGTTGACTTTCCTGGAAGCTAGAGAATGGGCCATTACACACTACTGCATTAATCACGAATATAAGCAAGGAAATAATGAAGATACATCGTCTCCCTGCAAATGTCATGTAATCAGTGATGCTCGACCATCTCCAGTATTCTGCATTTTATATTAAGTTATAATTTATTGGTATACATACATGAGATCTATGTAATTTTCAGTGTCATCCTCAATGAAGCGATAATTCTATTCTATTCTATTCTATTCTATTTTATTCTTTTCTTTTTCTTTTTCTCCAGTGAAGTACAACTTTCAATGCATTTTGAGACACACCAATTATACCATGGGGTAAACGTGTAAGATGGTGTGGATTCCCAGTAGCCTTATCATCTCATCATTACGTCGGACTGCAGCTGGTCACATAAGCTGACTAAGCTTCCAGTAGCATTGAGACATAGACAGCTATCTAGAAATCTGATTAATATATTGAAAATTATAATTTTTTCAATATTTTTTATTTGAAACTTACCCTGACTTTGCTGCCCCTCCTCTCGAGGTTTACCCCTTCCGGTACGTTGAGTAGATCGCTCTGACGTAGCGAACTACGTCGGGAGTCCTCCTCTGACATGACGCCCAACGTCACTGACAGCGTCCTACGCTACGTCGCCAACGTTCTGCACAGCGCTCCAGCGTCATGGCCAACATATAGTAAATGATTATCATAGAATTGATAAGCAAATATGAAATCATATCTCAGATTCAATGAGGACTTATCATGAGCTATATTAGTAACATCTTCAGATCCCTAAATATACATTATTTTTTGTTTATTTCATATAGTCGATCTCTGTTATAAGACCATTTGGTAATAAAACAGTTTAACATTGCGTTAGGTAGGAACTATACAATTAACTTTAAAAAAATGAATTTATGATATTTCATTTTTTAAGAATTTAGCTGCATTTCAGTTTAACATTGTACTTTTTTTTAATAAATAAAATGCAGGTAGATTTATTTACTGTTTTATGTTAAGGTTGTCTTTTTGTGAGGCTTCGCCTAAACATAAATATAACCACAATTTAATGTTTTTAATGTCATTTTTAAAACTGAAGTACAAACTTTGCAGACCATTATTGGGGCTTTTATTCAAATATAATTTTAGCTCATTTTACTGTATTAATATCTCGAATATTTTTTTTTTCTTTTTAACAAAAATTTACACATTAGAAATAATTTGAAGAGCGTCTCTATCAGTCACCAATGACATATCTGACAGTTCGACAAAAACTAAACTTCGATTATTTTTGTTACTTGGTATTATAAAACATTGCTCCATATTACATTTATGCACACGTATGGTATTCTATTGTATTATATAAATGTAATAAAAAAGATTGGTCTATATTCCATTCATGCAAGCACTCAGTGAAATTGACAAATATATATTTGATTTCCCAGATAGCATATTAAAGCATTAAACACAACTCTCAAATATATGAATGTCTCAATGTTACTCGGTTTGTTTATAAAATCAGCTACCAGGCAGACGTAATGATGAGATGATAAGGTTTGGTGATAATTTCAATTATCTTTATGTCTCTTAAATTCATCAAAATAAGTACAGAGTTCAAGGAAAATGTTGATTTAATGGTCCTCGATCTGAGAAAATATTTAGTAGAATAAACAAACAAATAAACAAGTATATCCTGTGTTCTCAGTATGCACGGTATTTATATTTCATCAATTATGTTTTTTTTGTTTTTGTCTACAATGTATTATCAAAATATTTCCAAAAGATATCTATTTACTATCGTCAATTAAATGAATTTGATAACATTATTATGATCATAAAACGAACAAATATTTGTCAAAGAAAACGTCATAAATATGTAGTAAACAGCTGGGTGGTCTAATGACAAAAGGCTTTGTTCTGCTTCTTAAAATCCTGGGTTCGAAGTCCTAATTAGACTAGAGCTAATATAGTAGGAATTGATGCATTATCGTCTCATCATTAAGTCTGCCCGAAGAGTTTTTATTTGCTGACTGATCTTGGAATTATCATGGAGACAATACGTGCTCGATTTTGACAGCTTATTTATTTAACGTGTCAAAATGGACCGATAAGTTGTCCGTAATTTATGAGATTATTTTAGGACATTGTTTTTGTAAAAGTTTTGACAACTTGATTCAACCTATGTCCTTAGACTATCATTCACTGTTTCACGATTGACAGATACTTGTAAAATTCTTTTGATAATATAATCTACTTTTATCAGCATTTTCTACTTTAAGTCAGTCTATTTATAAACACAATTGATCTTTGGTATTGCGTACAACTCTTCAATATTTGTCTGATTAACTTTTTACAATGAGTCTCTGATTGACTTTTTTTACAATAAGTGTCTCATTAGCTTCTTTAATTAAACTACAGTCCGTTTTTGGAATCTAACAAGGGGGCTTCGCTCTTGTAGTTGAGAGAAATGGTATTACAAATTTATCCTGGTGTTCTCAATGTATATGTGATATATTAATATGTATGGCGGCAACATTACATTTTATTAATGGCCAGGTATTCTTGATAGTGAGGTAATACAACAGTAGGAATTTATAAGATTTCTGAGCTCGCACCAGCACCATCACTGTGGTGGGTATGACTGTCTTTAATGGCAAAATTGCTTAAGACAGTCATACCCACCACGTTTAACGTAGGTTTGAGTGTATACTGTATAGGCATCTACTGTTAGGTTACTTTTATATGGTAGTTTAAGAAAAGTGTATTATCTTTCTTTCTCTATCTTTGCTTATATATTTGTCTGTCCAAGTTAATGCCCACTTTTAGATTTTCGATATCTTTGTATAATTTCTCCACTACGAAGCCATTTGTTAATTGAAGAATTCCCACAGATTCTGTCACACATCTTTTATTCTGAAAAGCATCTTAATGTTAAAACTATGTTTATCTTTCGAAAACGCATCTCTATGGGATAAAAAGCATTTAATATTCTGCCCCATACACAGCATTTTAAGCAATGAAAATTTAATCTGTTGCTTTCAACTAAACTGCAGTGTGGGCTAGATTCAATTTTACAATGAAACAGCACTTACGTTATGCAATTTTAAAACGCTGAAACCCTACTTTAAACACCTCACTATTAGGACCACCTCACTATTAGGACCACCTCACTTTTAGGACCACCTCACTATTAATATTATTATATATATCTTGGTCTAAATCTTGGTCTAAATAGCAACTGCATGTTTACAAATTATTCATTTATAACTTAATTATATGAACTAAAGCTTTTTGTAGCATCAAGGGAATTCGTTAAGTTTTGTTATTCATGCAATTTTCTTTAAATTTTTCTTTCTTTTTTGTTCATTTTTGCAACTATTGCATTATTGTGTATGCTACAGTTTCGTATGATGCCATTATTTATCATAATCATTCATCAATTAATCCAAATAATAACTCACTGTCATTCACTGATCATATCAATTGATAAGGAAATTTTAAAACTAATTACTATTGTCTTACACAATTTACTTTATTAGCTTGTTGTAGAGTTATTATTATAATGGTTAATACAGTATGAACTCGTTTTCAGACCACCTCTCTACAAATACCACCTCACCATTATTGAGACCACCTCACTACTAGGACAACCTCATTTTTAAGACCACCTCACTATTAAGGCCACCTAACTATTAAGACCATCTCACCATTAAGATCACCTCACTATTTATACCACCTCACTATTAAAACCACCTCACTACTAGTACCACCTCAATATTAATACCAACTCACTATTAAGACCACCTCACTATTAATACCACATCATTATTAAGACCACCTCATTATTTAGACCACCTCACTATTAAGACCACCTCCATATTAAGACCACCTCACTATTAAGACCACCTCATTATTAAGACCACCTCATTATTAAGACCATCTCACTATTAAGGCCACCTCAGTATTAAGACCACCTCACTCTTAAGACAACCTCACTATTAAGACCACCTTAATATTAATACTACCTCTATATTAAGAACACCTCACTATTAAGACCACCTTAATATTAATACTACCTCTATATTAAGACCACCTCATTATTAAGACCACCTCACTACTAGGACCACCTCATTATTAAGACCACTTCACTATTAATACCACCTCATAATTAAGACCACTTCACTATTAAGACCACCTCATTATTAAGAAGATAACCTCACTATTAAGGCCACTTCACTATTAAGACCACCTCATTAATTAGACCACCTCACTATTAAGACCACCTCCATATTAAGACCACCTCACTATTAAGGCCATCTCATTATTAAGACCACTTCATTATTAAGACCATCTCACTATTAAGGCCATCTCAGTATTAAGACCACCTCATTCTTAAGACCACCTCACTATTAAAGGCCGGGGGTCTAGGGGTAACGATTACCCCTGGGTCGGCAATTAGTGCTGCATACCATATAAGGTAGTTGGGGTTCTAGAAACTACTGAGTACCCCTTTAGTCATTGGGTAATCAGCAATGGTCATTGCGTCAGACTGACCAATGACCACTGGGATATTGTGGCCTTGATGGCTGCTATCACACCTGTCAACTGAAGGAGCCTAGCTGTAACATGGAGATGATCACAATTCTACAGAACATTATTTCTATTTTTTAAAGAACTAGCATATTACAAAATTGCATCATATTAGATAAGCATGAAACACAGATAGATAATTACCTATTGGGGGGGGGGGCATAAAAGGGGTACAATAGGGAGTTAGCAGTGAAACAAATCTAAATAATTATCTATGTATCTATGTATCTATCTATCTATCTATCTATCTATCTATCTATCTATCTATCTATCTATCTCAATAAAATATGTGGCATTTTACATTCTGTATATAAATGCTGAGTGTGAGAAGAGAATGGTGTAAAGAATTTGAAAGTCTGTAATTAATTAGCAGCAATATGATATGAAAATTTGACTCTTGTGAATATTCAAAATATTACAGTAATATTATCAGTTATTAATTAACCCTGTGACAATGTCAAATTAATGGTGTACACTTCAAACATGGGATGCACAGGCAAATTCAAAGGTGTTACATAATGCCAAATGAGGATGTAGAACCAACATCTGTGTGGGGGTTCTATTGTTTCACTGTTAACTCCCTATTGTACCCCTTTTATGCCTCCCCCCTCCAACTGCTATTTTGCAATTTATCATTCTAGAATTAAGTTCAGTCAGTGAAACATCATACCATTCATTTAGCAGGAAATTACCTGACTGCCAAACTTTGCTTGGATATACCTCTATAGTGGAAATGTGGATTATTGCAGTGCTTTGATTGGAATGATATTGGTGCCTTTGATTTGGAATTATTTATGTGACACTAAAAGATAATTTCCAGCTTGACTAGTTCGTTGAGGATATATTTCAATGTCAAGATACTTTAGGTGAGCTTTTTTTATCCTCTCATGCTATATCTCATGACATTAGGCAATGGCATATGACTGATACTGGTAGGTCTACAGTGTATATGATAACATAATGTTCAGCCTCTTTGTACAAAGAAATTACATAGAAAAGTCTGATAGCTATTCTGGATTATGCAATGTATACATGAGAGCTATACTATTCTTGAACATTCTACATATAGCTTGAGATAAACTGGTTTATCATGTGATAGCATGGTGTTTGTAAACAACCAAGTGTTTGAGGAGGTGGAGCCATAAATGTCACATGACTTTCAGCCAATCACAACCAGTCCTGGACTATCAATAACATTTGAATGCTAGCAACACTAATTTTGCTTATAATGTCGGAAATACCATTTTCTGAGACTAAACAGTTTTCACTTTGACTGAGATTGGTGCTCTGAAACGAACTATGCAAAAGTATGAACATTCATGCTGTGTTTATGTAGTTATTAAAGTTTCTCTGAAGAGGGTGGGAGTTGTTGACTGCTTGAAGGCCAAACCCAGAATGATGGGGTGCCGCGATAGAGGCCTTATATACGCGACCCCCGGCCTTTAAGACCACCTCACTATTAAGACCACCTTAATATTAATACTACCTCTTTATTAAGACCACTTCACTATTAAGACCACCTCATTATTAAGAAGATAACCTCACTATTAAGGCCACTTCACTATTAAGACCACCTCATTAATTAGACTACCTCACTATTAAGACCACCTCCATATTAAGACCACCTCACTATTAAGGCCACCTCATTATTAAGACCACCTCACTATTAAGACCACCTCACTATTAAGACCACCTTAATATTAATACTACCTCTTTATTAAGACCACTTCACTATTAAGACCACCTCATTATTAAGAAGATAACCTCACCTTTAAGGCCACTTCACTATTAAGACCACCTCATTAATTAGACCACCTCACTATTAAGACCACCTCCATGTTAAGACCACCTCACTATTAAGGCCACCTCATTATTAAGACCACTTCATTATTAAGACCATCTCACTATTAAGGCCATCTCAGTATTAAGACCACCTCACTCTTAAGACCACCTCACTATTAAGACCACCTTAATATTAATACTACCTCTTTATTAAGACCACTTCACTATTAAGACCACCTCTCTATTAAGACCACCTCACTATTAGGGCCATCTGTATATTAAGATCACCTCTCTAATACGACCACTTCATTATTAAGACCACCTCACTATTAGGGCCATCTGTATATTAAGACCACCTCACTATTAAGACCACCTCACTAATTCGACCACCTCACTATTAAGACCACCTCACTATTAAGACCACCTCACTATTAAGACCACCTCACTATAAAGGCCATCTATATATTAAGACCACCTCTCTATTACGACCACATCATTATTAAGACCACCTCACTATTAAAACCACCTCACCTTTAAGACCACCTCACTACTAAGACCACCTCACAATTAAGATCACCTCACTACTAAGACCACCTCACTACTAAGTAAGTAAGTAAGTAAGTATAAATTTATTTTGAATCAACATACAGGTTAACAAGAAACACTAGCTAAAAGTTATTAGTCGATTAAAACCAAATCAGTAACAATAAAATCAATAACAATAAAATCATAAAACATGAGCATCATTAAAATGTCTTGAAATGATAAGTTATAGATCTCATGGCTTAAAATCACAATAGCTGCATGAACAATTGAGACCATCCCAGGAACTTAGCACCATTTTAAAATTTGTTTGACTTAGACTTTGTTTTATATTGATTGGCAAGATATTCCATAGATGAGCACCGTAGTATGAGAATGAGTATTTTCCATATTTTAATGTCTTAAAGGAGGGGATATCAACTTTAAAAGAATCTCTGAAATTATATTCAGTTTCTTTCTTTTGAAAAAGTTCCCACATGAACTCAGGGTTTATATTGTTCAAGCTTTTATAAACTTCCATGGCTATCATCCTAAGGCGTCTGACATGTAGGCTTGAGTGTCCACTCCTTGTGAGTAGCTCTTGGTAGCTGGAGGCAGGATCATCATAGAGTAGGCGCAGTGCCCTCTCTTGGATCTTCTCAAGTTTTCTCATATTGGTGATGCTACAAAAATGCCAGACTACTGGACAATACTTGAAGTTTGAGAGAATGAAGGCATTATAGATGGTTGACATTTCTTTCAACTGGAAAATATACTTGAATCTCCTCATAATGTTAAGCTGTCTGGATGCCCTTTTACACATAATATCTATTTGTTTCTCGAAGCTTAACTTGTCATCTATTATGATGCCTAGCAGCTTTACTTGGGGTTGGGTGTTGATGGTTGTATCTGCTATTGTAAAGCTCTCTGGAACTTCTTGGCTGTTTGAGATGGGCTTCAGATACATAACTTGGAACTTCTCTGGGTTTGCTTGAAGAAAGTTTACCTTGAACCAGGATGTGGTGTTGTTGACATCAGCCTGTAATGCCATTGTGACACTGTCAAATGTACTTCCTGTGGCACCGATGGTGTTATCGTCAGCATAATTTACAAGCAAACAGTCTTTAATAAAGTAGAACAAGTCGTTCACAAAGATGTTGAATATTACAGGACCAAGGCAGGATCCTTGGGGGATGCCCTTCTTAATCTGTTTCCACTCACTCCTCTTGTCTTCAACTTTCACTCTCTGATATCTATCACATAGATATGAGCTCATGAATGTGCATGCTGCATCACTTAGTCCATATGCCTTAAGTTTGCATATCAAAAGACCATGTGGAATAGAGTCAAATGCTTTTGACAAGTCGATTAAAACAGTTCCAGCACACATATTGTTGTCTAGGGCTTTTTTCCATGTTTCCACAAGCTTGGTAAGTAGGTGTGTGCTGCCATATTGTTTTCTGTATGCACAGAGCAGTCTATTAAATTTATTGCAGAAAAATTCCATGAGTTGTTCTGCAATCATGGCTTCAAACACCTTGTCAAAAATGACTAACAGACTGACAGGCCTGTAATTTGGGACTTTCATGTCATTGCCCTTCTTGAAAATGGGTGAGATTTCTGCAAACTTCATATCTTCTGGAAAGGTGTTTTGAGTGAAACTACAATTGATGACCTCTGTTAGTACATCTGGAAGTTCTCTTTTGTTGCACTTTACTAGCTTGGGTGGCAGATTATCATAGCCCGTGGATTTCTTCGCATTGATTTTATGTAGATGCTGATAGACAGTGTCTTTGTTGACTAAAGAGAAATTAAATGATGCTTGGTCATCACTAAAATGTGATTTGATGGCGTGGATGCTTGGATGATGTTCATGTTTACTGAAAAGCTTAGTCATCCAGTCATCTTCAAACATGTTAATCTCATCATCAGGACCTATGCCACTAGCTGCACTGATGAAAAAGTAATTAAAAAGGTCACAGATCTTCTCTGTGTCTGTGATGATCTGGCCATCATCTTCCAGGATGATGTTGTTATGTGCTTGTGATCCATTTACCAGGAAAGGTTTCACACATTTCCAAAAGTCACTGGGGCTAGACATTTTTGTACATTTACTTAGGAAATGCTGTTTAATTGATTGTCGTCTCATGTTTGTTGTCTTGTTTCTCTCAGCTGTGTAGATTTGCCAGCCGTTGTTGTCTCTGGTCTTTAGATACTTGTTTCTTGCCATGTTTCGTTTATACATCTGTTTTCTTAAACTTGAGTTCATGTAGGGTACTTGTGTAGCTTTTATAGTTCGTTTTTTTTAATGGTGCATGCTAATCTACGGCATCAGAGTACAGTTTAGACATAAACCAATATTTGTCATTTACATCATTGAATATATCACTAACATGAAAAGGAATGTTTGAGACATCATGTGAAAATTTAACAGCATCAAAGTTTTTATATGATCTGTATATTACAGTTTTAGCTTTGACTAGAGGTAATTTCATTTTAGTGAAACAACAAACCATGTTATGCCAATCACTCATACCACAATTAACATTAATTGGTGTTTGAAATTTGTTTGGATTCATTACAACAATAGGATCAAGAAGTGTTCCTGTTACAGATTTAAAGCATGTTGCCTGTTTGATGATATTTGTGAGGCCATACACATTACATATATTACCTGTAAATACATTTTGAGGATTAATCATGTTTATATTGACATCACCTAACAAAATTATTTCATTCATATTAGAACTTAACAGCTGATCATACAGTGACGACATTTTGTTAATATAAAAATCATTTTGAACTTTTGGATTTTTATAAGTAAGAATTAAATACCATGTCTCTTTTTTTACAGTCATTTCTAGGACTATTGCCTCTATGTGTGGTTCATCACTGTTAACTTCAAAATGTACCTGTCTGCTATGAGGTATATCTGAACGTACCCAGACAAGCAGACCACCAGAGTTACTACTTTTGTCTTTACGATGTAGTTTGTAGCCATCTACACTGAGTTCATAGTCTGTGTATGTGTCATTCAACTTGGTCTCACTGATGCATAGGATATCTAGTATGTGGGATGAGAGCAAGTCTTTAAAATAGTCATATTTCTCACCAATGCTATTGACATTCACATACGCACTAAGACCACCTCACTATTAAGATAACCTCACTATTAAGATAACCTCACTATTAAGATCACCTCACTATTAAGACCACCTCACTATTAAGACCTTATTAAGACCACCACACTATTAAGACCACCTATTTTGGGACAGTTAATGGACCATAGCATAAATTGCACAGCACATAGATTGAGTTCCAATCTGTAGCTTTAACAGGTAGACCAATTAATAAGGTTCTCTTTATATGGATCCTACTCAAATGTTTGGCATTAGTTAATTTATTTCATCAATAACTTGTCATGATCAATATACTACACTATGAAAACAACTGCATTGTCTATTGTGTTATTATAACATATGAGATATTATCAAATCATTATTATACTATAGTTTATTTTCATATCAGTTTATTTATTTAAAAATTCATATCACTTGTGGCTTTAGTAATATACGCATATTTTATGAGATATATGTATATATGCAGTATAATATTATCACAAAAAAAAAACTAGTTTATTTTACAGCTTGTATACTCATAAAAATAAAAATATTAACACATCTGTATTCGCGTAATACTTTAATAAGGACCTACGTAAGTTTTGCAGTTTCAATATTAATCAATATCATTATAGCAGTGTATATTGTGTGAAGTAAACAGATATAGCATTGAAATAAACCATTGGCATGAAGTGTTGATATTGATAATGGCGTGAAAAATAATTATTTGTTATTATTTGATTTTTAATTGCTGAGCATGCAGACCAGTTGGATCATATTTGACTGCAACAGCTGCAGGGCTAGTTGGCTGCAGGCCTGCAGTGCTCTCCTAATATAGCCACGCAGCAGCCGCAGCCAAAAAATCAATACTGCTGAAAGGATGTGAACCATGTCTATGCGTTAGCTTCACTTCAACATATTTTTAAGTGCAAATGATTAACAAGGTGAAAATGCAAGCTCGTGGAGTCTTATAGGTGGGTGTGATAAACAGAATATTGTGACGAAGGTGTTGTAAACAATGTATATGCATAATTAGAGTGGAGCCTGCATGTAAACATAAGCAGCTAGCCAGACTGTTTCCATCATTTCACTCCAGGCAGCTGCTATGAGTGAAACAGATGCAAGATTCATAACTCCGTGCATCTAGAATCTAGATTAGAAAGCGTGTAAATGCATGGATGATATCAAAGCACGTGCAAAACATTTTAGCAACAATATTCGTGTAATATTCAACCACAAGGTACATGTTTTGAATTAGGTTAATCCATGCTGCCTGTTGCTTTTATGAACCACTAAATCAGCGTTTTGCTAGCATAGGCTTTCACTATTAGGGCATGTGTTGGCCCCAGATTAGGTATAACACCAACACTATTCTTACCCAGATTTAGTAATTTAATTAATCGTCTTTCTTCTGTCTAAGTAATTGTCAAGAGTCAAGACTTAAGATATGATTGTGTCAGAATACTGTTTCCCCAGCCAGTCAGCAATTGGCTAATTATCAAAGAGGTTCAGCGAAGACCTGATTCAATTTAACTTCAGCAGAATCACCAAATTACGTGTGAATCCAAAATAGTTTGTTTATATTACTTTGGTTTATTAATTAAAACTGAGGACTTTAACTGGTCAGAAGTGCTAACATTCCAGGCAAGAATATAAAAGAAGCCTGGCTTGATGACACTGCAAACACTACAAATCCCATGCTTTCGCTTGCATGTACATAATTGATAGAACTGTGCACCCAATGAAGAAATCATCAGACAGCTTGGCTCATTTGGGGGGGGGGGGGGGGAGGCAAAAATACTCCCCTGGGCAGCTACGTTGTCACCCCGTTTATGCCAAACTATCTGCCAGCTTCATTTTAAGAGAAATTGATATTAAATTCAACATTGATAAGTAAAACAAAATTATTTACCTTGAGGTATACATATCTCAGTCACCTGCAGCCTGTCTAGGTAGAACCATAAAAGACTGTGACTGCATCCATGGCATGTTTAATGCCTGAGCCATGTATTGATTAATTCTAATACCTTCCAGGCCCCTGTTCTCTTTTAAGTACTTTGACAGTTGATGCCATGGTTCCATCCAGCTGTTGGCCAATCAGCTGCCATATAAGCTTTATCACCAGCTGTTTTCACAGGTATGTTGGCCCTTCCTGATTAGCTGATTCTGCATATCTATTAGTGTCTTTGTCTTCGGCACCTGTAGCGACATCTTATGGATTATAAAGTTAAAAATAACCCATAAGGGGATTTGAAAAAGTAAAGGTGAGGGTGCCAAAACACCTTACTTATATTTTGATGATGCTATAAGGTATTTGGCTGTCCAAAGAGAAAATGTTGATATAAGTGTCTTTGACGACAGCATCTTTGGTTTCAGCATTAGTTTGTAAACGCGATCTCAATCAGAGCCAATTTGAATCAAGGGAAAACGCTTCTGGCCATCGTCTTGCCAATTAACAAGTTCCAATCCTTTGAAGAAGTTGGGTGAAATCGATCATCGAACTTCAAATTTGATTATCTAATCTTTTAATCCCTCAGCAGTTTCAATATTGCAATAAGAGCCTTCAAAAAACAGTGATGTGATTGCTTCAAAAGAAAACAGAGGCTCGGTTGGCTCTTGAAACTAACAAAGGAGAAAACACTCTTTGCTGAGACAAGTCAAAGGCATGGGGTAAATGTGTAAGATGGCTTGGATCCAACCTTATCATCTCATCATTACATAGGATTGGGCTGGTAAAATAAGCTTCTGACCAGTAACACTGAAACAATATCGAATACAATATATGTAGTTTGTTTCAGAATGACTTCTTTGGAAACATTGGATAATAAATTTTATATGACATATCTTTAGATTTTAGTTTGTTCTCAGCTGTATACGTTGAAATGATTCCTTCATTTGGAGATCCATGTTATATGGGCACTACATCCACCTAGCCTTTGAGAATATTATAGATTTTGGCATGATAACTCATAAAAAGACCCTTTTACAATATATTGGCATTGTATCCGATGACTTGTATGAACGTATTCCAACAGAAAACTCATCATCGGCTGAGGCGTTGTTTTTAAAGTTTCATAACATGGCCATATGACATGACATTTCAGAAGTTTAACACTGAGGCATTTGCAGGCAGAATTGTGCTGCTCAGTGGTTAAAAATATACAGCTCATTGGGCAAACTTAATCCTTCAGTGGGCAACTAAATTGCTGCCCAGTCACTTCAGGTAATCAGAGAAATTATTGCCCATGCACCATGGGACAAATGTCCACTTCACTCTGTCAGAGCAAATGTGTCTCACTGGGTTGACGGAATCTGTCATTAGGCAAACAGATGGCTGCCCAATCACTGTATTCAGTCAAAACATGGAAATGCTCCGCTTCAAGCTTATGGGAGTATCACTAGACGCTGAAGGAGATGATATTGAAAGAAGAGTTTTCAGGCTCAGATCACTAGCTTAGGCCTTGCCCACCTGACAAAAGAGGCACTGGTCAATGTTCCTTAAGACTATAATTGTAGTGTCTTGGGACTGAATGGAGACTGTAGGACTAATCAACTTCCAATTAAGACATTCGTGGTTCAAATACTGCCAATAACTCTTTGCTGTAAATTGATTTTAATGCTGAACATTCCTGCTCTATTGGCATTGTAGCCTCATAGTCGCCGTATAGGCACTTTGTCACTACATTGTATCCTGGGGGAAAAGCTTTATTGGGCGACTAAATCCCTGCCATGTCGCTTTATGAAATTTGCTTCACTTCGGGCTTTTAGGAGTCCTTTACTGGGGATCCGGCATGTGTCTCTAGTTACTATGTGAAAATGCTCCGTCTCAGGCTACCAGGGAGAATGACTCGCTCTGGACAGGGGGTATTCTTCATTGGGTGACCAGCCAGCCAGCCACCCACTCACTATATGAAAAATACTGCACTTCAGACTGTCAGACGTTTGTAAACAGAACACGATGCCTGCCTCACTGCATCTGAAGTCATGTGAGCAGCACTCTTTGATAATCCAAGCCTTTAATTGAAAAGCTTTGATCTTAAAAGCTCTCAGCACCTGATTGGAATGCCAGATTAAGGCATCCCTGCCAACCTCATCATCCCTGCTGCTGCAGCCTCATCCAGCAGTTAAACCTGCTACCAGTGGTGCTTCATACCTGGACTAGCAGCCAAAACAACCATGACATTTATCAAGAGGCCTAACACACCTCCTTGGGGAACACCTAGGTAAATTATGGCAATTGTCTCATACTGGCAAGTGTTACCAAAATGTCAACCTCAAGTTTAAAGCCATCTAGACTACTGCCCTGGGATGTATGTTGCCTTTTAAGGTTTGCAAAGATTGTTCTGTGCGTTTTCTGCTTTTTCAACTTAAGGGGTGGGGGCTTAGCTCAGTGGTAGCATGCTAGGCTTCCAACCACTGGGTCCCAGTTTCAATTCCCGGTCGAGCCTATGTTTGTTGGCTGTTTCATCCATCATTTCATTGTCATGGTCCCTGCCTGTCCTAATTAGCCCATGCATCAGGTGCAGAAATACAGGACGTTAAGCCCAAATTCACTCACCCACATTTTCAGTCTATCTCCTCAGCTAAACATTTAGAAAATCTAACTTTCATCTTGTCCAGACTACCTATTTATTTATATGGTATTTTCTTGAAAGTGAGGTGGTCTTTATATTGAGGTAAAATGTAGTGGCAACTAAAATATTAGATCACCGTCGCAGTTTTAATGAGGTGCATGATATCTAAAAAATTTGGCTGACATGACTATTGCCCAACCGAAAGTGAGTTAGCATTGGGCCAATCAAAAACACGATCAGACAGTGGGCTAAAATGGGCCAATATAGGGCCACTTCGACAGTGGGCTGACATGAATTGGCAACACAACAATTGATGAAAAGTGGACTGACCTGACACTGGGCAGGCACTGGGCCGATCCAACAGTAGGCTTAGCAGGGCCGATCCAACAGTAGGCTTAGCAGGGCTGATTCAGAGTATTGGACCAACATCTCTGAGTGCCATCTACTCGTTAGTAATTTGTTACTCCACGGCAGGACCTGGGAAACAACGAATGGTAATATTCCATTGTTTGCCCTGGCTAAACAGGAAACAACGGATGGCATATTTTTCTCTGATACAAAAGTCTCCGTTGCGAAAGAAATTTGATCAAACCTCAGACTTATGCAGGGGCCGTTCAGTGCATTAACCACTATAGCCCAATATTTTGCAGAAAACTTCAGAATCATCACATTAATGATGTCCAGAGCTGTAGCTTCAACCACCTAGACCAAGTCATACCTAGCTGCATAAGCTGCATAGGACAATAGTCGACTCAACGGAAAACATCATATAAGCGCAAAAACTGTAAATAACGACAGCTTTTACAATACTAAAAATCGTAGCCATTGAATGCCCATTAAATGTACAAGATTGTTATAGATAATTATCATGATGCTATACTTTAGCTAGTCATACTGTACAGCATACAGTAATTCCCATGCACGGCAAGGTGTGATAAATCAGAGAAAGTGTGATAAATCAGAGAAAGTGTGACAAATCATGAGAAACACCAGAGACAGGGGATTGTTTCTTATATTTTATTAATGCCATGTCCTTCTAGAAGCTTTGCAGACTGATATCAGAACGGTATTATGTAGAGAGACAGTCCACACTCTTACTGTCAGAGGCAAACATACATCCCATATTCTGTAGGACCAACGTCAATCAATGAACTGGAGCCAGGGGCCATATTTGATCTGGTAACCCTATATGCAGACCATTGTTGGCCTAAGTAAAGAACCTCTTGCATTGTCTGACATGGACTGGTAATTTTCAGTCGATAAGTTCTGCCCTTTCTTGTTTCTTTGTAGTTCATACATTCCTTGACTTTTCTTTATCTCTTCTCAAAAAGTTATGAATCTACTTTTCGTTGTATACTTTATGGACAGAAAGCATTCAGATTAGAAGTCAGGAAAACTCGCAAAAAATATAAACAATGAAGAAACAAAGTAAATAAATTGAAAAGAACTTCACTGAAAATATATTTAGACAATAACTGCAATGCAATCAACACTTACTCCAAAGACTTATGGGAAATAGTGAAACCTTTCAATAAATCAGAAAATGTAAACAAAATGTCAGCTGATTAGGTCATTGACCATTATAAAGATCACCCACGCATTAAGCTGATCAATGATCACGTAACCATGAACAATATTGCTTCATGCCTATAACCAAATGACAACTGTAAAGAAACTAAAGCAGTTATAAACAAAGCATGTGGCTTTGATATCTCTCCGAAGTTTCTGAAAATAGGTGCTAACAGCTTAAGTAATACTCTAACACCAATCATAAACAAAAGCATAAAGACTAACATATTCCCAGACTACAATAAAAAAGCAGAGGTGTCCCCACTGTAGAAAAAGTAAAGTTTGCAAAGGAAAATTTCTAAGTTATTTAATCTGAGACCAGATCCTTGAATCAGTCTCTCCTCATTTATCAGCTGACCTTTCACAGAAAAGCTTATAGTTGTAATAATGTTCTCATGAAATGTATAGAAAACTGGAAAAAAAACTCTGGACAACAATTGCCATGTAGGTCTACCGCATGGTCTATTAACTCCATGCCCATGGTGCAAATTATCTTAAGGACAGAAAATAAGTTGTAAAAACAGGCAATACCAAAAATGAATGGCTGAAGTTAAAAACAAGGTGTCCCACGAGGGTCACTGTTGGATGTTTAACATCTTTATAAATGACTTTCCCCTGGACTTAAAACATCACATAAAGTCCCACTTCAAAGCTTATGCAAGAATCCACCCACCCTGTAAGGTGGTTCAATAACAATTTCATGCCAACCCGTTGAAATTCCAAGCCATATGCTTAAGCAGAGAAAGTATCAGCGTAAACTTTTAAATCAGAAGCAATACTATCAAATCAGAACCAGTAGTCAAACTACTTGGTATAAATATAGACGATAAACTTAACTTGAAGCATCATACATCACTAATCTGCAAAAAAGCTGCCAGGCAAATAAATACACTTCAAAGAATTAGTAAACATATTGACTATACAAGTAAACTGAGAATATACAAATCTTTTATTGCATCTAACTTTGTATACTTCTCTGTAGTTTATAACACTTTCGCAACAGGACAGGATAAGAAGCTTGAAAAACTCGATGAGAGAGCATTAAGGCTTGTCTGCAATGACCAGGAAAATTCCTAAAATGATCTTTTGAAAAAGACAAGTAAGAATGCTTTATGTAGCTCGGAAAGTTAGTGCAGCTGAACTTGTTTTCAAAGTGCTTCATAATATGTCACCACCAATCGAAAGTTCATTGTTTACAAGACAGACTACAAGATATGATATGAGGGATAATTATAAGCTTGTAAAGCCAACATACAACACAATGCAGTATGGTTTTAAATGAATGTTATACTAAGGTGCTACAATATGGAAATGAAAGCAGATAGATGACTTTTTGTATTCAAAAGATTGTTAAGAAACGGTAATTACCTTGAAAATGGTGAATGCGGGTCTTGTATTATTTGTCAACGAAACAATATGTAAACCAAATTAACATATGATCTTACTTCCAATATTATCATTTGTTTAAAATTATAGCTTGTTTTATTGTTGTCAATCATCACCGACTATAAATAAAGTTTATCTTATCTATCTCATCTTATCTTAAATTATCTTACCTTATCTTATCTTATCTTATCTTATCTTATCTTATCTTATCTTTCATTTCGATCATTTCCACTTTTTTCTTGTTATGTTTGATACTTTTGACTTTTGGATATCTAATCATTAACATTTTATAGGCATTTAACATCATTTTTAGCTCTCTGTTTTTTTTTTGGATATTTTTTTTGTGTGGATATTATAGACTTAGTTTTTTTTCTGCTGTGTGGATAGATTGCTAAACATGATCTAATATTTGCGTGCTTTATTTAGATCAAGACAAAGATGAACATGTAATTTTGGCTTATGTAAGTCCTTATCAGCTGATCTTATACTATGTTTTAATGCTGTTGTTTCATTTGCAGATGTAAAACGGCACAAACATGAGTGGTGAAGCAAAGGACAACCGAAGGGTTAGACTGGAGACCAACGCTCCTTCCGTCGATGCCCATGGATCAGGACTGCACGACGCTCAACCACATATGCCACATTTTTCGACAAGAGAAATGCCAGGCTATGCTGCACCAACACGGAGCTCATCCTCGAAAACAAGATCAACAACTGATGCTGCTTATGAGCGAGAACATCGTTCACGGGAGAGAGAGCACCGGTCTAAAGAGCGAGACCACTGGTCTAAAGAGCGAGAACACCGGTCAAAGGAGAGAGATCACCGGTCCAAAAGCCGAGAGAAGTCCAGATCTCGGGAGAAGAAGAGTGTAGACAGCCGCACGGTTGCTTTCCAGGCTCACACGCTTCCAGCTAGACTTCCGACAACGAAAGCTTTCTACCAAGTACAAGATGCAAAACCATCAAAAAGACGGCCTAGACAAAGCAAGTCAGCAGATGGTCGAACACGTGTGATTCCGCCCTGGGCAACTAGCGAGATTCCTCTCGGTCTCAATGAGGGCTGCTTCTTCAGTAATATCCGCTCTCCTCGCCCTAGTTTCTTCATTATCCATCCAGAGTGGACATCAGAATCAGTTACTCGGAAGCGACTCAATATTGTAGAGAAACCTCAAGTAATAATGCCTGGTCGTCGGTGCTTCAGTGCTCCGCCTCCTCGAAGTCGCAACCCAATCACTTGGGAGTACAGCTAGTCACAGGATCACTTTAAGACTTAGTTTACAAAAATTGTTTTTATTGTAACATGTTATATTTCATGTCGGTGTTCCGCTGTTGTTAATTCTGGAGGACTGTACATGTGCTTTCATCAAAGTGGCCAAATACAGATTCCTGATATCAAATACCCATAGTCCGGCCTACATCAGTCACATCTACAAAATTACTATATACTACAACTATATTTGCTGGGATCTAATGATATATATGACAACTTCAGCTGCTGTTTACTAAGAAGGTCATAAATGATTCATTGCAAAATTAACTATAACATGTTGTCGGAGTCCATTGATAGTTGTATCGAGGACCCTGTTGGGTGTTGGTGTAAGCTTTTAGAAATCTTCTTCTACCGTTTTACTCTTGTTATTAAAATAACCTGTGCTTTTAATGGCAGCAAATGTTATTACACTGGTGCAGTTTCATCGTTCAGATAAAATGATGCTCATTTGTGATGCGGATAGGACCGGTCAGATAATTAAATAAATTATAGAATGTTTTAGCATCGAATCGAGGAAAAGATTCTTAGGAGAACTTGTGTTTAGCATTAGAGAAAAGTCAAAAAGTAGCAAATAAAGTAAAGCTGTACTGTTCAAGTGTAGTCATTGATGTGTACCCGAAACATTTCAAGCTATGCTTCTAATTACGAAGCTCGCTGGTCTGGTCCGACCGCATCACCGATGTCCTCGTCCTCATAACTTACTCAGCAGTTTTTATATGTTGCTTTGCCACTAGTGCCACGAAATACATAAATGACTGCCAAACATTCAGTTCATAGGGATGAAGGCAAATTTAATGGTGAGATACACTCTTCTTCACTCCAAGGAAGTTTGATGCGTAATACATGGTTTTTGAGGATTAAGAAATATCTTGTTCGAAGTAGCTTACATCACCATCTACCAGAGACAGCCTTAATGGTTAGGTTAGAAGAGAAGACTTGTAGTTTATATCATGATGACAAAATTGTTCGAGAAATGTGGATTTCGTTTATGAGAGAATGTTAATATTGTCAGGAGTTTATCTCACCACTTTTGCCTGATGATTCCAGAGAATCAAGAATTACTTATGTCAAAGTGGAAGGTGTTAGATAAGCTTTTTGAGACGATTGTGTGTAACATCATGACTGTTGTGAAGCTTGCTGTTGTGGTAGATACGCTTATTTACCAGCTGGGCAGAAGAAAGAAGAAAAGTTCACAGAGTTTGAGATTTATTGTGATTTATTATCAATAGCTCAAGGAATTAGACAATTACTCAAAGGTTAAAACTACCTATTTGCATAAATATTGTATTTGTTTGATAACAAGCCAAGGCATGATGATTGTTGTGTTATCTCAGAAGTCAATGAACACTGGCCTAATCAAATTTTGGACTGGACAATAATTGAGGCAATAGCTGAACATTCTACCTTTGAAATTATCTAAGATTTGTAGAAGATGTCACCCGTTTGGTCAAAGAAATTCAGAGGATGACAAGAACCCTCAACTAAGAGATGAGATTGTGTGAGCCAAATAGTGATGCAAGCTGGTTGCATACTACTTGAGGTTTTGAAAACCTTTGTCAACAGCCTGACACCAAATACCATCTAGTATGGCCTTTCCAATGCTCCCCAATGTCTCAATTCTGATCTTACTCAGCTTATATGACCGGCTGCAGAGGCAGACGGTATGATGAGATGATAAGGCTGCTTGGAGTCCACATCATGTTACTCATTTACCCCATGGGAAGGGGGGATGGGGTCTTTCACTTCAGCCTAGACACCAAGTACAAGGCACCTAGAATTAAACGTCTCATGCGATTGACATCCAGCTGCGATGTAGCTCGGGAATGTGGCCTTCAGTGGAGCTGACCCAGCGCTGATATACTAAGCAGTTGCATTCTGGGTATATATGACTATATTAGTTTGCCCTTGTCCAAAAATTCTAGGCTTGACAGGTGATAGATGGAGGCTGGGAAAAACCGGCGGAATGAAATGCTGCGCCTTGGCTTGAAATTAAGCAAACACGGTTTAGATGACAAAGATTAATAGAAACTATAACATTATATTAGGTTTCAATGATCACCATATCATTATCAATTATGCATTAAAAACATCAGGCCACAATATACATAAAAGGGAGCATATATTGGTATGATCCTGCACCAGTCTTTTTGCCTTTAGGCTGATTTGCTTTGTCAAATTGAAACATGTGATATTAAATCTTATTTCCAACTTTGTAGAAAATAAAAGTTTGAAACGAGGTTTTTATGTGCCGTTTTCTTTTTTACATAAATTTCCAGCAATGCAACGTAATTTAATGAAAAAAACAAAGGGGAAACTGGAGCCGTACAGTGGTTAGAATTCTGATTACCGACACAATGTTAATCATTTCAATTGGACTGGTAAGTAACACAGCAGTAAATGTTTCAACTCATATGTTGTGTGGGGTAACATTAGAGTCGCCATGTTTGGTCCAACCACAAACTTAATTTCAGTATTTGTAAACCTTTTTTGGTGTTGCATTTCCCACTGAAGCTAAATGTCTGCCTGGGAAGTGAGAACAATAGACCATGGATTCCTCAGATTCATGACACTAGGTGACATTGGATCAAAATGGCCATGTACATTGGAAACAACCATATCTACGCACATGCCACCACAACGCCGCGTTATAAGCAAGTACTTAAACAAAATGGAATTCCCTGCCGACTCGCAACTTCAAATGATGATTCCAGTTCCCAGTCAGCTATCAGTCAGCTACCAGTAAAGTGGTAGCTGGCTGGTAGCTGACTAGAACTGGGAGCTGAGTTCACTTTACTGGTAGCTGGGTGGTAGCTGACTGGGAACTAGAACTGGAAGCTGAGTTCACTTTACTGGTAGCTGGGTGGTAGCTGACTGGGAACTAGAACTGGAAGCTGAGTTCACTTTACTGGTAGCTGGGTGGTAGCTGACTGGGAACTAGAACTGGAAGCTGAGTTCACTTTACTGGTAGCTGGGTGGTAGCTGACTGGGAACTAGAACTGGAAGCTGAGTTCACTTTATTGGTAGCTGGGTGGTAGCTGACTGGGAACTAGAACTGGAAGCTGAGTTCACTTTACTGGTAGCTGGGTGGTAGCTGACTGGGAACTAGAACTGGAAGCTGAGTTCACTTTACTGGTAGCTGGGTGGTAGCTGACTGGGAACTGGAATCTGGGAACTGACTTCATGGATCTTAATTAAGCATGCATTTTCGAGGTATGCTACTATGAGTGGAGCGGATAGCAAAATCATGCAAATTATGATACAAGCATGGAGTTGTTCTCAAAGGCTTATATATCACATCTGCCCAATTGGCCATTTGAAAATCCAAGATGGCGGCCATTATTCAAGATGGCTGCCAATTGACCTCTTGAAGTTGATTTTTTGCACAGAGATGGTTTTAGTTGGCTGATTTGAATGATCTTAGAGTCAATGTTTTAAAGTATGCTAGAATAATTTACTAGGAGTTGACACTGGGATAATGATTATAGTGATCTAATATGACATTTATAATAAAAAAAGTAAAAAAAAAGCAAAAAAAACAATCATCATTAATATGTTATCAGCTTATAATGAAATACTTGACTTCCGGATAGAAATAAAGTCATATATTGCACAAGAAACCAAACTAATACCTAAATGTACATCACTAAATTCAATATCAAGGTAACTATGTTAACATTACTAGAATAGTATCTGCATGGAATGACATGAACGGAAACTGATGAAATTATCGCCTTCAAATATGTTAACACCTAAAACATGTAAGACTAATATAAACCTGGATCAAACAAAATCCAATGACACAAGATACTCAAATAATACAAAAAAATTAATGTGGATGCTCAAACCATTACTAAATGAGAATCAGCATGGACGGAAACACATTTTGTTAAGGCACCAGATACAAAACAGATACATACATGATCTGATGGGCTTCTCGTGTCCTGGTGACACTTGATACAGACAGCAAAGACTATGCTGTACCGCATGAGGCCACCCCTGCCTCCGAAATAGTCCGCCATACATGATTACAATTGTCCTCTCCATATCTGGGCCACTCCCATTGGATTTGCTGTGCTCGAACATACAGGGTGCGGCCTAAAAACTTGCGCAAGGCATCTCTACTTTCGGGATAGCTCTAGGTTACTCAAATGCTTATGAAGTCTTTTAAAGTTTGCCACATTTAGTTAGGGGTATAAGCAATTGGTCATTGTGATATTTTTGATCTTATAATGTTAGACAATATCAGTATCTGAATTATTGAGAGGGTGTATGCTGCAGGGCTTGTTCTGAGTGATTTACATCACAGAAGTCAAATTTATGTCTGCTTGCAAGGTGTCTCTAGTTGCAGAAAGTTTACAAATTAGATATTTCCTAGTTACTACACCTCTGAAGCCATAGAAAATATAATATTTGCACAGAATCCTCCTTCAATGTTTTTTATATGTGCATATATATATATCAAGCCAGAGGGACTTTTTGAAATTACAACTAATCTCGAAATAATCACATGATTTTCAGGAGGATTGGCCAGTTAATTAGACAGAAAAGACCGAAAATTGACCAAAATCCAAAATGGCACTTTCCGCCTCAAAAGTGTCAATGCTCTACCCTTCTTATTAAAAATGAATCTATTTGCCCTATTTTTGGCGGCAAAGGTCAAAAAAGGTGTCTGTAACACATCTGTTTGATCAGTGACATAATCTAATGCTTATATTGCAAAAGCCGAGGTGAAAATCACCCAAAGGTGTGATAAGTGTGCATGTGCTATATTTAGATCCATATTATCTATAATTCTTGAGGAAAAACGAAAATATATTTATAAACGTAATTTAGGACTATTTTTACTGTACAGCTACAACAGCCCACAGGTGTTTGCCCTGACTGTAGAAACAAAGGTTCTAGCTCTATCACAACACCCCTACACCCCAGGCATAGTCATGAGTAGTTACTGCCACAAATATGAATAGCAATGTAAAAATCATTAAAGTTGCACAGAATGAGAAGTTAAAGTCAGAGGGCTATACTAATAGTAAAATCCACTCAGCCATACTAAAACTTATAAATCCACATCAAGATCATTCAAATTGGCCAACTACACACATTTCTATGACAAAAATCAACTTCAAGAGGCCGATTTGGTGGCCATCTTGGAAATGTGCCGCCATCTTCGATTTTCAAAAGGCCAATCGGGCAGATTTCAGTGATCAGGAACCTCAGGTGAACAACTCCACCAAATTTCATGCTTGTATGCTTTTATCTGCTCCACTATATATACGTTAGGATAGTCATATTACGCTGTGCAACTTGAAAATTTATTAGGAATGGCCTGTGACGTCATCCCCGCCGATTCACTGTTCTGTTGATATTTTTAGGACTGCCTGACCATCAAAACTTGTTTAGTGTGATTTCGTCACAAACATTTTCTGTGTTATATCGAAAAAAATTAAGATTATTAAAATCGACAAAAGTGCCTTATGAGAAAAAAGTTGGTGCCAGTGCTCCCTTTTCACCTTTATGATGGCCCCTTCACTCAGAAATGGCCTCAGGACAGAAAGGCTTGTGCCCTTCCAGGACCTAAGGCAGGTTGGACTTCACCAGGAAGGTAGCTCCAGCCGAGGAGAGATGGCCGCTTCACCTGGAAGTTTGGCCTGAATAAGGAAGATGGGCCCCTTTACTAGACACTGAGGAGGAGAAGTCTGAGGAGTCTGAGGAGTCTGAGGCCCAGTCTTCTAAGGCCCCAGTCTTCTGAGGCCCCATTTCTGGTACCATGGTATTAAAATTCTGCAAGATCAAGATAAAGAATTTAAGGTCTATGCACCTTCCAAGAGATGACAGTGCTGGTAATGAGGATAGTCAGCACGTCTGTTTATCTTAAACGTTTCGAATAATATTTTTCAATATTTAAACTTTTATGCGCATCATTCCTGTTACCAAATTTATGAGGAAGCTATTTATCACAGAAAATAGCTTCAAAGCAATGCTGAAAGTATTCCTTTATTACAAAATGGAATGGAAACTTCAGTGATATTGCCAACAGTTTCCTTTCAGATATTGCAGTTTCCTTAAATGTCATAATGGCTGACATAACAGGTCACATGACCAACTAAATTAAATATTTTCAAAGACAAAATTTGAAAACTGTTTTGTTGTCACGTTACAGTACCGAAATGTATAAAAATTCACAATTATGGATTTTTGAAAGATTGAAAAAATGTTTGCACTTGAGATACCAAAACTTCACCGTTTCTGTGGAATGACCCATATATTTAGGCACAGATGCTTGAAAGGGGCTCTTTTTAAGCATATAATTTTACTTGAAGCTTCTACAGGCTCTTTCTAATCATTAAATATTATTTTGACCAGGGAGGTCGATTTCTCTTAATTGATGGATGGGGCAATACAGGCCTACTTTGTCTGTCACACCGTGACTTTTCCTCGCTCGTTCAAGTTGTAGCAGTTAATGGGCATACAGCTTTTGTCGCGTGGCCTTGCCAGATTTCACGGCATGTCGTGGTTTTTTTGCCATTGCCCTTTTAGCGGTAATGGACGTGTGAATAAGTAGGTCAGCCAATGCAAGCTACACACTAGCGTTTTAAAACGCTCAACCGTCACTGCAGGCCATGTTGCTGCGCTAGATATAGATGCATTTCGTAAACAACCAGTGCCCTTATTGATAAGCAATGCTTATGTAGAGATATATTAAAATAGTTTAAAATTCTTGGCTATTGTGGAGAGACTTAATCCTTAATGCCCAGGCCCACTGTCAAACTATTATTTCAAGTTAAGGGTTTACATGACAGATTCATGTTTGCACTATCTTATAGTTTTTTGCAATATTAGGTGGGAAGAACATTGATGAAGAACTAAACAAGATGGGGGGGGGGGGGGGATAGCTTTTATAAAAGCCTAAGAAAGTACTTAAAACATTTTTTCTCAAGCTGGAGATTCCTGGGTGTCTCAATAATTTTAGATTTGTTAAAATATAATTGTCTTAATAAAACAAACAATCCATGCGCATATAATATTTGCAATATTATCGGGCTCATTTAGACTCAAAATTGAATTATCATAACTTGAATAAATGTTTAAATACAGCAATGTTGGTATTTAAAGTGAAGCTTACTTTTTCACTGAATACAGCCATGTGCATAATAACTTTCTATGTTCCACAATAAAGGAAATATGACGAACCGCGACTTCGCACAAATGCTAAAAATTCCTTCAAATTGACTGAATATTCAATCGGGTCTTCGGAGGGATCAAAAATAAAGATACAGGCATGTGTTATACCTTTTTGGAAATGGTATTTCAGCCTTTACAAAACCTGGGTGGTTTCCATTTGAAATCTGAAATTATTCTTTCTATGTATTATCACCCCCCTCTAATTTAAGGCTGGTATGGGGGGGGGGCATGGCCCCTTGGTTCCCCCCCCCTGGATCCGCCAAGATCAAGTGGCATGCAGTCGTCATTGCCCTGTCGTGTTTTAATTGGTCTTTCAAATTCATACCCAATCAATTCTGTTAACTGGCTGGCTACGCTGATAGCTGCCACAATAGCTGAGAACTTGAGAAGGCAATTCTTATTTCATAATATGAGCAAAGCTCGTCACGGCCATAGGCCGTGAGCGAAGCTCACTTCCCGTAGACGTGTGGCTACACAGTGGACAAGCCAACCGGAACTGGATAAAAATTGATTTCACTTATCGCTGTTTTCAAAAATACATGTAATCCTATGGAAGATCAACTTATTATCGTTTATGCCAAATGGTCCAGAACGAGACTACGTCATCATGTCATAACAACGTCGTCGGTTCAAAAGTTGCGATGTCCATAATTTTGAAACGAATACACATCCAGCTTGAAACTTGGAGAAAACTTGTTTCTCTAACTATAACAATTCTAACAGTGACTAGAAATAGTGTTTATTTAGAAGGGGAACCCACCAGATATGAATAACAAATCATCTTGAATTGATCACGCTCGCGCCAACGACATTGTTGCGATGATGTTTTATCACACCAGGGGGCAGTTGTAAGCGATCGCAGCGCCCCTGGCGGCTGAGAAACGCATTACAATTATCTGACTTCTTTTGCCTCTAAAATTGTTATCTATTGTCCGATTTTGAAAATTAAAAAACCTACATGAAGTCTAATTAATAGTTGAGATTTAAAGCTGCACTGTTTGTCAAATTTGCAATTCGCTAAAACTCATCAAATAGTTGAAAATAACTAATGGGCCAATATTTCTGTTGGATGCAAAATTTCCCGCCAGAAATATTCAGGGCATACTAAATTTGTGTGTTAACTAATGATTTTATCAGACATTATTACTAAAAATAAATCTTACATTGAAAATCCAGACTAAAACATTGGAAACACACTGGGTATGATGGCATGAAAAACTAATACTTAAATTATTTATTGTAAATTAAGACTAAATTGTTGTGCAAAAGTGGGCATGTGTAATGGTAAAAAATATCATAAGACACGAAGGCAGCATTTGTATATATATAATTACTTGAATGTGCTAAATCTGGAGACAGAGTAACTTTAAGTTGACATAAATCTACTTCTATAGTGTGCTAAGGCCCGTAAGGGTTGGTGATTTTTGCCGGAGGTAAACTCCAATCTGGCGGGGTGTTGGGCCATTTTTATGCTTTCAGAATATGGTTTATACACAAACTTAGCTCAGGTTGCTTCCTTACGCGTTGTCAAGTGTAATTCACGCTGTTATTCCTCATTTAACTCATCGGGCGGCCGGGCATCTGCCAATCAGAGTGCGTTGCACTGCCAAGGGCAGATCTGTCTAATTTACATTAATAATAATTAATTCATTGTGATCTGTCATTGGCAGGGCTTTGGCACTTTAATAGACAGCCAGAGCGCGTTTTGAGAGGCACAAATAAATACAAAAAAAATTGATGGTGTATACATTTATGGCGCCCTACCTTGAGCATTTTTGGTCGATTTATGAGAGCCAAAAAATCTTCAAAATGCCATTACTCAAAAACTTTTTGTTAGATCAGTTCTAAATAAATAACAGGAGTGTATATACATGAGCTAGACAAGTGTGATTAATCCAGGCGTTTTAAACTCGCGTCCTATACTAGGTACAGAAACCAAAAAAAATATTGAGAGGCTAGGGAAATTTTTTCTCAGGTTTTCAAGAACTTAACCCATAGCTGTTGTTGGTCATTGAATAAAAAATATTTAAAAGAAATTTGTTCTCAGGTTTTCAGGAACTTAACCCATAGCTCTTGTTGGTCATTGAATAAAAAATATTTAAAATGCCTTTGCTCAAACATTTGTTGGATTGGTCCAAAGATATTTACAGGAGTATATATGCATATGATAGACAAAAAATATTTCAGAATTTTACCTCAAAGGGTCAAGGTCACAGAGTGTTAAATATGCAATTTTCAGGCATTTTGAAAATATTGCCTGATAGCTTAATCTATTGTTTCCATTGGTCCATAGATTGATAGTGTAATATAGCAGATAACATTAACAAAAAAAACATATAAAATTCCATTACTCTAAAATTATTGGTCATTTGGCTTACAAAAATATACCAGTTGGTGTGTATATTTACCGATTTTCTTACATGTGCAATTTTCAGATGTCTAAAATTTGGGTCTCTAGCATGGTACAAAATTGCAAGAGGTATATCCTGAAAGATCAGTGAAGTTGGCTACCCGAACCTAGCTACCTGACAGCTACCCGGCAGCTACCTGAAGGTGTAAAGTTAGCTACCCGAACCCAGCTACCTGACAGCTACCTGGCAGCTACCCGAACTTTCCATGTATATAACTCAAAAACAGTTGAGTGTAATTTTTCCGTTTTTGCGCCAATAGATACTTAGGGCAAAGGTTTACGTTCTAGAATTTTTTCGGAATTTTCCGAGTACGTCGCAGATGTGATAAATCAAAATAATTGAAAAAATGACGTTTTTTACCGTAACGCAAATGGTAGCTTTTTGGAGTGTCCGGTTGAGAAAGCGCCGGTAGAAAACAAAAATTAACTTTGGTGTCTAACTTTTAGCATAGACAAAACTAGTCTTTGCAACCCTTAAAGGGGTCAAATTCATTAGTACTTTCGGGTAGCTGCCAGGTAGCTGGAATTTGGCTCGCCTCTTTTTTGCCACCCTCTCGTAAACGGTTTCACGGATCAATACTGTTTTTGACACAAAGATACATTTGGCACAGGTCTACATTTTAGAATTTTTCCAGAATTTTCCAAAGGGTTACGGCTCTGAAATATCAAAAAAACTCAAAAACAACCTCTTTTGCCATAGCTGCGATTGTAAATTTACCGGTTGACCGGTTGGGACAGTACCAGTAAAAAACAAAAATTAACTTTTGTATCTAACTTTTGCAATATGTAAAACTGACCTGTGCACCCGTTAAGTGGGTGTAATTAGGCCTTAGATTCGGGTAGCTGCCAGGTAGCTAGCTTCGCTATCGCATATTCCTCGAAAACAGTCAAACGTGATTTTTCCGTTTTTGCGCCAAAAGATACTTAGGGCAAAGGTTTACGTTCTAGAATTTTTTCGGAATTTTCCGAGCACGTCGAAGATGTGATATATCAAAATAATTGAAAAAATGACGTTTTTTACCGTAACGCAAACGGTAGCTTTTTGGAGTGTCCGGTTGAGAAAGCGCCGGTAGAAAACAAAAATTAACTTTTGTGTCTAACTTTTAGCATAGACAAAACTAGTCTTTGCAACCCTTAAAGGGGTCAAATTCATTAGTACTTTCGGGTAGCTGCCAGGTAGCTGGAATTTGGCTCGCCTCTTTTTTGCCACCCTCTCGTAAACGGTTTCACGGATCTTTACCGTTTTTGACACAAAGATACATTTGGCAAAGGTCTACATTTTAGAATTTTTCCAGAATTTTCCAAAGGGTTACGGCTCTGAAATACCAAAAAAACTCAAAAACAACCTCTTTTGCCGTAGCTGCAATTGTAAATTTACCGGTTGACCGGTTGGGACAGTACCGGTGAAAAACAAAAATTAACTTTTGTATCTAACTTTTGCAATATGTAAAACTGACCTGTGCACCCGTTAAGTGGGTGTAATTAGGCCTTAGATTCGGGTAGCTGCCAGGTAGCTAGCTTCGCTATCGCATATTCCTCGAAAACGGTCAAACGCGATTTTTCCGTTTTTGCGCCAAAAGATACTTAGGGCAAAGGTTTACGTTCTATAATTTTTTCGGAATTTTCCGAGCACGTCGAAGATGTGATATATCAAAATAATTGAAAAAATGACGTTTTTTACCGTAATGCAAACGGTAGCTTTTTGGAGTGTCCGGTTGAGAAAGCGCCGGTAGAAAACAAAAATTAACTTTGGTGTCTAACTTTTAGCATAGACAAAACTAGTCTTTGCAACCCTTAAAGGGGTCAAATTCATTAGTACTTTCGGGTAGCTGCCAGGTAGCTGGAATTTGGCTCGCCTCTTTTTTGCCACCCTCTCGTAAACGGTTTCACGGATCTTTACCGTTTTTGACACAAAGATACATTTGGCAAAGGTCTACATTTTAGAATTTTTCCAGAATTTTCCAAAGGGTTACGGCTCTGAAATATCAAAAAAACTCAAAAACAACCTCTTTTGCCGTAGCTGCGATTGTAAATTTACCGGTTGACCGGTTGGGACAGTACTGGTAAAAAACAAAAATTAACTTTTGTATCTAACTTTTGCAATATGTAAAACTGACCTGTGTACCCGTTAAGTGGGTTTAATTAGGCCTTAGATTCGGGTAGCTGCCAGGTAGCTAGCTTCGCTATCGCATATTCCTCGAAAACGGTCAAACGCGATTTTTCCGTTTTTGCGCCAAAAGATACTTAGGGCAAAGGTTTACGTTCTAGAATTTTTTCGGAATTTTCCGAGCACGTCGAAGATGTGATATATCAAAATAATTGAAAAAATGACGTTTTTTACCGTAACGCAAACGGTAGCTTTTTGGAGTGTCCGGTTGAGAAAGCGCCGGTAGAAAACAAAAATTAACTTTGGTGTCTAACTTTTAGCATAGACAAAACTAGTCTTTGCAACCCTAAAGGGGTCAAATTCATTAGTACTTTCGGGTAGCTGCCAGGTAGCTGGAATTTGGCTCGCCTCTTTTTTGCCACCCTCTCGTAAACGGTTTCACGGATCTTTACCGTTTTTGACACAAAGATACATTTGGCAAAGGTCTACATTTTAGAATTTTTCCAGAATTTTCCAAAGGGTTACGGCTCTGAAATATCAAAAAAACTCAAAAACAACCTCTTTTGCCGTAGCTGCGATTGTAAATTTACCGGTTGACCGGTTGGGACAGTACCGGTAAAAAACAAAAATTAACTTTTGTATCTAACTTTTGCAATATGTAAAACTGACCTGTGCACCCGTTAAGTGGGTGTAATTAGGCCTTAGATTCGGGTAGCTGCCAGGTAGCTAGCTTCGCTATCGCATATTCCTCGAAAACGGTCAAACGCGATTTTTCCGTTTTTGCGCCAAAAGATACTTAGGGCAAAGGTTTACGTTCTAGAATTTTTTCGGAATTTTCCGAGCACGTCGAAGATGTGATATATCAAAATAATTGAAAAAATGACGTTTTTTACCGTAACGCAAACGGTAGCTTTTTGGAGTGTCCGGTTGAGAAAGCGCCGGTAGAAAATAAAAATTAACTTTGGTGTCTAACTTTTAGCATAGACAAAACTAGTCTTTGCAACCCTTAAAGGGGTCAAATTCATTAGTACTTTCGGGTAGCTGCCAGGTAGCTGGAATTTGGCTCGCCTCTTTTTTGCCACCCTCTCGTAAACGGTTTCACGGATCTTTACCGTTTTTGACACAAAGATACATTTGGCAAAGGTCTACATTTTAGAATTTTTCCAGAATTTTCCAAAGGGTTACGGCTCTGAAATATCAAAAAAACTCAAAAACAACCTCTTTTGCCGTAGGTGCGATTGTAAATTTACCGGTTGACCGGTTGGGACAGTACCGGTAAAAAACTAAAATTAACTTTTGTATCTAACTTTTGCAATATGTAAAACTGACCTGTGCACCCGTTAAGTGGGTGTAATTAGGCCTTAGATTCGGGTAGCTGCCAGGTAGCTAGCTTCGCTATCGCATATTCCTCGAAAACGGTCAAACGTGATTTTTCCGTTTTTGCGCCAAAAGATACTTAGGGCAAAGGTTTACGTTCTAGAATTTTTTCGGAATTTTCCGAGCACGTCTAAGATGTGATAAATCAAAAAAATTGAAAAAATGACGTTTTTTACCATAACACAAATGGTAGCTTTTTGGAGTGTCCGTTTGAGAAAGCGCCGTAATGAAACAGAACAAACTTTTGTGTGTAACATTTAGCGTACACGGAACTGGTCCACTCTCTTTCATATTCATACTCTGGTTAATATTTTTTTTCCTACATCTTGATGCATTGTGTAGTTCTGCAGTCACTGTAAGTAAAGAGGTTTTTTTATGACAGTTTTTTTCACAGAAAATTAGAAAATCCATAATGAAAATTTATTTATTTTCTGGATTTTCTTTTGTGTGAAAAGTAAGAAAAGCCAAATTCGATCTGATGCATCAGACTTTAGCTCCCCTGGTGGATGCATTTGGTAACTGCTACCTTTGGTACCTTAAAAATTCTAAATTATTTTCATCATCTTAATTATAGAATGCAAATGCAAGTATGAACTTTTAGAAACACATTTAAATGCAAATGTATTTGCTTTTTTCAAATGTAATACACCTAAAAAAAGTATCAAGATATATAACAATTATTTTTAAATTAAAGATTTAAAAATGGAAGTGGCCAACTATAGTGATGATTAGGAATTTCCACTGTATTATATTATTATATTATCCCTCTATAATCAAATCATTGTGGTAAAGACGCTTATGTAATATTCTCACTCATTCATTAATAAATGCCAATGTTGCAGTGAACAAAATGTTATGTTTAGGTAATGTTTAACAATATTTATTTATTGTGTAGTATTCAAGTATTGCACCTGATATTTTACTCAGTTTCACTGGGTGATTAAACAAAGACCACATGTTTGGCAAAATAGAGGTCTAAATCTAGGACATTTTCTAGGTCAACAATAGTCAATTAAATGTACTGTTTTGCTGAGCCCCTATTGTTAGGAATTACATAAGAAAGGGTGACAGTCAGTAGAAGGGAAATTCCTCTTCTCTATTGTGTTCAGATTTAGCATCACTAAATTGACCTTTGAAAAAATAGCTTAAGAATTATAATTTTAATAGTAGTTATTTAACCTCTTTGTACAGAGAGAAATTGCATCAAAACATACCATAAAATAGTTAAAATCTACGATGGCTGGGTTAAGACATGCACTCTTTATTTTTTATTTTGTGGGAATGAAATAGTATTTCGTACTCACGGAAAATACGTTAAACTGCTGCTGATATATGGCCAGAAGAATTACTCAGTCTAAGTAAGTTGACCTGCATTCAATAGTCAATGATAGAATAACATATATAACACATTGTACAAGTGGTGTCAGTTGTTGCCCCTAATCTGAGTCTAATACCAAGGCAGATAGACAGATAGACAGACAGACAGACAGATAGATAGATAGATAGATGGATAGATGGATAGATAGACAGATAGGTAGATTGATTGATTGATTGATTGATAAAGATCTATATATATATATATATAGATAGATAGATAGATAGATAGATAGCAGAAAGTGAACTTAGTGCAGCCCTTTTAGGCAAGTTCTTTCCCACTCACAAGGGTTGATTATCAACTGAAAGAGAGGGACACATGCACTTACGTTACACATGTATGGAGAATTTTATTTGCTTAAGCATAGACACCAAGTACAAGGGAACATCTCCAAATGCCATTCAGCTGAGAAGTTGCACATGAAGATTGCCTGGAATGGGGGAAAAAGCATCTTATCCTATCCTATCCTATCCTATCAAGCACACTATATGATATCTTTATCTGCATACATATATACACCACAACAAGTAGAAAAAGATGACAAACAGAATACCAGGTTATTAAATCGAAAAAATAAAATTGGCTGCAGCTATAAGACAAGAGGGGACTGCATGCTTATAGGCCTACATAATGTAAGTCATGAAATCAAAGTCATTTGACCAGTGTTGGAACTCCTTTGGGAGGGTCACAACCAGAGCTAACATTTTGAAGAGGTTGAGCTCTTTAAAAATTTGAAAAGAAAAAGAAACTTATAACACTATTTAAGTTCACACTAACTAAATAATAACATTAAATAGTATATAATTTTGGCTTAACGTGCCGCAGAGGAGAAATTCTCAAATTTTTCATTCCAACTTCTAAAGGGCCTTGGGGTGGGGGTGTGGGGGATCTGACCCCATATCGCCCCCCCCCCTATGTGGCTACACCCTTTCTCTTCAGTAGGGAAAACCTAATTTATCTACAACCCAGATAGATAGATAGACAGACAGATAGGCCTCAGTATCAAAACAGAAGAGCATGAACAGAAATAGGTTTTCAATCAAATGCACTTAACGAAACTGCAGGGGTGGGGTTGGAAATGTTTGGAGGGGGTTGGGAGGAGGGGGGGGGGGCTAATTCTACCTTTGATGTACCCCAGTGTCCTCTCCTGGTCTAATTTCTCCGAGCCATTACTAAATTAACAGTGTGCATTTTTCTTGTGTCTTATTCTGTTAAAAAGAAGGTAACTTTGATGGGTTCACTGGAAAACCAGTGTCAGCACTTCTTGGATCTTGTAAGGATCTTGTAGGGACTAATATTTCGTCCAAACAAAATAAGTATTTCGTTTGAACAAATTAGTAATTCATTATAACGAAATACTATGTCGTTATAACGAAATCCTGCATGAATACTATTTCGTGAGAACGAAATAAAAAATAAAAAGTGCATGTCCTATCCCAGCCACCGTAAAAATCTGATAAAATGCATCATTTAAAATGAGATAAGATAAATGATATTAGAAAAGAGATCATCAATACATTGGACAGCTTATCAAATAGGTAACACAAGACACCATGGGGTAAATATGATGTGTACTAAAAATACCTCAAAGTGTTTCAATGCACACTTTAATAGCAGATAATAATATAAGAAACTTGATGTATATACAACTCTTATTGATTGAGTAATTGACAATTTGAGCAACATTAACCTATACAATAAATGCCACTTTTTCATTCTTTTGTGAAGACTTTTTAGCTAATAATTGTTTATCAATTTGTAATGAACTATCTACTGTGTGAAGTTTTAAATCTGTGTAAGTTATATTACAAGTAATTAATTATAACTTACAATATTAGTATGTGCTTATTTTCAAGTCTTACCTAAACTAGCATTTAGAAAGACATTTGAAAAAATGCAAATGTTTTAAAATCAAATGCAAATGTAAATATTCAGTTTAAAAAATGCAAATGTAAGTTTGCAAGTGCATATGCATTTAAAATGCAATGCAAATGAGGCATTTGTAACTGTCTCTGCTCGGGATCCTTGAATCTTCATACTCAGTCACCTATGTAGATTGCTTCACAAAAAGCATAAAAATATCCTAATTGTTTGCATTTGTTTTCCTCTGTGTTGTAATTCTAATGACTTTCACAAAATGGACAAATACTCTTAAAGATTAAATGAGTCTATGGGTATAAATTGAGTATGAATTATTGTATGAAAGGGGGAAAGAACTTTTGTTCTCAGTTTGTGATGTCCATGATGTCCTTGTCAACATTTTGGTTTCCAGATGAAAGCAAAAGTTACCGGGGGAGTATCGCATTGTGGCTTAGTACGTAGGCGAACATAGCTGTGCGACAGCTTCTTAATGTTTTTGGGCTGTAATTTTATCCTACGCGTGCATTATTTGCCGATCACATTGACTTGAATCATCAGAAGAGGTTCTAGCCACAAGATGCAGCCCTCCGAAAATGGCGGGAAATGCTATCTATCTATAACTTTTTACTTTCATCAATCAGAATATGCTTAAAATGATAAAAATTGTTTAGATTTAGATCTGTGAAAATAGCTGTCATAAAACCTTTACTTACAGTGACTGCAGAACTACACAATGCATCAAGATGTAGGAAAAAATATATTAACCAGAGTATGAATATGAAAGAGAGTGGACCAGTTCCGTGTACGCTAAATGTTACACACAAAAGTTTGTTCTGTTTCATTACGGCGCTTTCTCAAACGGACACTCCAAAAAGCTACCATTTGTGTTATGGTAAAAAACGTCATTTTTTCAATTTTTTTGATTTATCACATCTTAGACGTGCTCAGAAAATTCCGAAAAAATTCTAAAACATAAACCTTTGCCCTAAGTATCTTTTGGCGCAAAAACGGAAAAATCACGTTTGACCGTTTTCGAGGAATATGCGATAGCGAAGCTAGCTACCTGGCAGCTACCCGAATCTAAGGCCTAATTACACCCACTTAACGGGTGCACAGGTCAGTTTTACATATTGCAAAAGTTAGATACAAAAGTTAATTTTTGTTTTTTACCGGTACTGTCCCAACCGGTCAACCGGTAAATTTACAATCGCACCTACGGCAAAAGAGGTTGTTTTTGAGTTTTTTTGATATTTCAGAGCCGTAACCCTTTGGAAAATTCTGGAAAAATTCTAAAATGTAGACCTTTGCCAAATGTATCTTTGTGTCAAAAACGGTAAAGATCCGTGAAACCGTTTACGAGAGGGTGGCAAAAAAGAGGCGAGCCAAATTCCAGCTACCTGGCAGCTACCCGAAAGTACTAATGAATTTGACCCCTTTAAGGGTTGCAAAGACTAGTTTTGTCTATGCTAAAAGTTAGACACAAAAGTTAATTTTTGTTTTCTACCGGCGCTTTCTCAACCGGACACTCCAAAAAGCTACCGTTTGCGTTACGGTAAAAAACGTCATTTTTTCAATTATTTTGATATATCACATCTTCGACGTGCTCGGAAAATTCCGAAAAAATTCTAGAACGTAAACCTTTGCCCTAAGTATCTTTTGGCGCAAAAACGGAAAAATCACGTTTGACCGTTTTCAAGGAATATGCGATAGCGAAGCTAGCTACCTGGCAGCTACCCGAATCTAAGGCCTAATTACACCCACTTAACGGGTGCACAGGTCAGTTTTACATATTGCAAAAGTTAGATACAAAAGTTAATTTTTGTTTTTTACCGGTACTGTCCCAACCGGTCAACCGGTAAATTTACAATCGCAGCTACGGCAAAAGAGGTTGTTTTTGAGTTTTTTTGATATTTCAGAGCCGTAACCCTTCGGAAAATTCTGGAAAAATTCTAAAATGTAGACCTATGCCAAATGTATCTTTGTGTCAAAAACGGTAAGGATCCGTGAAACCGTTTACGAGAGGGTGGCAAAAAAGAGGCGAGCCAAATTCCAGCTACCTGGCAGCTACCTGAAAGTACTAATGAATTTGACCCCTTTAAGGGTTGCAAAGACTAGTTTTGTCTATGCTAAAAGTTAGACACAAAAGTTAATTTTTGTTTTCTACCGGCGCTTTCTCAACCGGACACTCCAAAAAGCTACCGTTTGCGTTACGGTAAAAAACGTCATTTTTTCAATTATTTTGATATATCACATCTTCGACGTGCTCGGAAAATTCCGAAAAAATTCTAGAACGTAAACCTTTGCCCTAAGTATCTTTTGGCGCAAAAACGGAAAAATCACGTTTGACAGTTTTCAAGGAATATGCGATAGCGAAGCTAGCTACCTGGCAGCTACCCGAATCTAAGGCCTAATTACACCCACTTAACGGGTGCACAGGTCAGTTTTACATATTGCAAAAGTTAGATACAAAAGTTAATTTTTGTTTTTTACCGGTACTGTCCCAACCGGTCAACCGGTAAATTTACAATCGCAGCTACGGCAAAAGAGGTTGTTTTTCAGTTTTTTTGATATTTCAGAGCCGTAACCCTTCGGAAAATTCTGGAAAAATTCTAAAATGTACACCTATGCCAAATGTATCTTTGTGTCAAAAACGGTAAGGATCCGTGAAACCGTTTACGAGAGGGTGGCAAAAAAGAGGCGAGCCAAATTCCAGCTACCTGGCAGCTACCCGAAAGTACTAATGAATTTGACCCCTTTAAGGGTTGCAAAGACTAGTTTTGTCTATGCTAAAAGTTAGACACAAAAGTTAATTTTTGTTTTCTACTGGCGCTTTCTCAACCGGACACTCCAAAAAGCTACCGTTTGCGTTACGGTAAAAAACGTCATTTTTTCAATTATTTTGATATATCACATCTTCGACATGCTCGGAAAATTCCGAAAAAATTCTAGAATGTAAACCTTTGCCCTAAGTATCTTTTGGCGCAAAAACGGAAAAATCACGTTTGACCGTTTTCGAGGAATATGCGATAGCGAAGCTAGCTACCTGGCAGCTACCCGAATCTAAGGCCTAATTACACCCACTTAACGGGTGCACAGGTCAGTTTTACATATTGCAAAAGTAAGATACAAAAGTTAATTTTTGTTTTTTACCGGTACTGTCCCAACCGGTCAACCGGTAAATTTACAATCGCAGCTACGGCAAAAGAGGTTGTTTTTGAGTTTTTTTTATATTTCAGAGCTGTAACCCTTTGGAAAATTCTGGAAAAATTCTAAAATGTACACCTATGCCAAATGTATCTTTGTGTCAAAAACGGTAAGGATCCGTGAAACCGTTTACGAGAGGGTGGCAAAAAAGAGGCGAGCCAAATTCCAGCTACCTGGCAGCTACCCGAAAGTACTAATGAATTTGACCCCTTTAAGGGTTGCAAAGACTAGTTTTGTCTATGCTAAAAGTTAGACACAAAAGTTAATTTTTGTTTTCTACTGGCGCTTTCTCAACCGGACACTCCAAAAAGCTACCGTTTGCGTTACGGTAAAAAACGTCATTTTTTCAATTATTTTGATATATCACATCTTCGACATGCTCGGAAAATTCCGAAAAAATTCTAGAATGTAAACCTTTGCCCTAAGTATCTTTTGGCGCAAAAACGGAAAAATCACGTTTGACCGTTTTCGAGGAATATGCGATAGCGAAGCTAGCTACCTGGCAGCTACCCGAATCTAAGGCCTAATTACACCCACTTAACGGGTGCACAGGTCAGTTTTACATATTGCAAAAGTTAGATACAAAAGTTAATTTTTGTTTTTTACCGGTACTGTCCCAACCGGTCAACCGGTAAATTTACAATCGCAGCTACGGCAAAAGAGGTTGTTTTTTAGTTTTTTTGATATTTCAGAGCCGTAACCCTTTGGAAAATTCTGGAAAAATTCTAAAATGTAGACCTTTGCCAAATGTATCTTTGTGTCAAAAACGGTAAAGATCCGTGAAACCGTTTACGAGAGGGTGGCAAAAAAGAGGCGAGCCAAATTCCAGCTACCTGGCAGCTACCCGAAAGTACTAATGAATTTGACCCCTTTAAGGGTTGCAAAGACTAGTTTTGTCTATGCTAAAAGTTAGACACCAAAGTTAATTTTTGTTTTCTACCGGCGCTTTCTCAACCGGACACTCCAAAAAGCTACCGTTTGCGTTACGGTAAAAAACGTCATTTTTTCAATTATTTTGATATATCACATCTTCGACGTGCTCGGAAAATTCCGAAAAAATTCTAGAACGTAAACCTTTGCCCTAAGTATCTTTTGGCGCAAAAACGGAAAAATCACGTTTGACCGTTTTCAAGGAATATGCGATAGCGAAGCTAGCTACCTGGCAGCTACCCGAATCTAAGGCCTAATTACACCCACTTAACGAGTGCACAGGTCAGTTTTACATATTGCAAAAGTTAGATACAAAAGTTAATTTTTGTTTTTTACCGGTACTGTCCCAACCGGTCAACCGGTAAATTTACAATCGCAGCTACGGCAAAAGAGGTTGTTTTTGAGTTTTTTTGATATTTCAGAGCCGTAACCCTTCGGAAAATTCTGGAAAAATTCTAAAATGTACACCTATGCCAAATGTATCTTTGTGTCAAAAACGGTAAGGATCCGTGAAACCGTTTACGAGAGGGTGGCAAAAAAGAGGCGAGCCAAATTCCAGCTACCTGGCAGCTACCCGAAAGTACTAATGAATTTGACCCCTTTAAGGGTTGCAAAGACTAGTTTTGTCTATGCTAAAATTTAGACACAAAAGTTAATTTTTGTTTTCTACCGGCGCTTTCTCAACCGGACACTCCAAAAAGCTACCGTTTGCGTTACGGTAAAAAACGTCATTTTTTCAATTATTTTGATATATCACATCTTCGACGTGCTCGGAAAATTCCGAAAAAATTCTAGAACGTAAACCTTTGCCCTAAGTATCTTTTGGCGCAAAAACGGAAAAATCACGTTTGACCGTTTTCGAGGAATATGCGATAGCGAAGCTAGCTACCTGGCAGCTACCCGAATCTAAGGCCTAATTACACCCACTTAACGGGTGCACAGGTCAGTTTTACATATTGCAAAAGTTAGATACAAAAGTTAATTTTTGTTTTTTACCGGTACTGTCCCAACCGGTCAACCGGTAAATTTACAATCGCAGCTACGGCAAAAGAGGTTGTTTTTTAGTTTTTTTGATATTTCAGAGCCGTAACCCTTTGGAAAATTCTGGAAAAATTCTAAAATGTAGACCTATGCCAAATGTATCTTTGTGTCAAAAACGGTAAAGATCCGTGAAACCGTTTACGAGAGGGTGGCAAAAAAGAGGCGAGCCAAATTCCAGCTACCTGGCAGCTACCCGAAAGTACTAATGAATTTGACCCCTTTAAGGGTTGCAAAGACTAGTTTTGTCTATGCTAAAAGTTAGACACCAAAGTTAATTTTTGTTTTCTACCGGCGCTTTCTCAACCGGACACTCCAAAAAGCTACCGTTTGCGTTACGGTAAAAAACGTCATTTTTTCAATTATTTTGATATATCACATCTGCGACGTACTCGGAAAATTCCGAAAAAATTCTAGAACGTAAACCTTTGCCCTAAGTATCTTTTGGCGCAAAAACGGAAAAATTACACTCAACTGTTTTTGAGTTATATACATGGAAAGTTCGGGTAGCTGCCAGGTAGCTGTCAGGTAGCTGGGTTCGGGTAGCTAACTTTACACCTTCAGGTAGCTGCCGGGTAGCTGTCAGGTAGCTAGGTTCGGGTAGCCAACTTCACTGATCTTATCCAGAAAGCTATTTTTGATGTCTTTTCATTACTGAATATTTTGAGAAAATAGGACAAATATTTCTCCGGTTTTAGTAGATAACCTCATGTCACAGTACACATTTCACACTACATGCTACCTGCCACTTAACAGAACTGCCTGGCTAAAGCTGGCTACCTAAAGCCGGATATAAAACATACCTATTTATGATATATTAGCGTGTAAGCCACCTATTAGCTAGAACAAGTAGAAGTGGCTAAGCTGTCTATTCAATCAATGAAAAGACATAGAAATAAGAAGGCATAGACAGGAAAGTTTATCGTAATTGTCACGCAGGGACAATTGCAAGTCTATTTATAATCCTTTTTTATTAACTTTTTTTTTCTCTGCCGTGGTCTCATACAGTTGTCAAACCAGTGCACCAGCAAATGTATGGGAATTTTTGTTAATTATTATTTCCAGTGGCTTTTTCTCCTGCCAAGCGTCCACGTTTTCAACAATATATCTATTCGCCTTCAAAAGGCTCCTACCAAAGCCAGAATGCCACTCAACTGTGTTCTCCGCACCACAGTGAACTCCTTTCAGGGAGTGGAATGTCGGATGCACAGGTCAATGGCCGCCATCAAGTCCTGGGTTCAAGAACAGGACTGGAATGCCTTGGACATGGAGTACAAGGAAGTCAAGAAAGTCATGGGGGAAGTAACGCAAGCTGTTGCCGAATTAAATGGCCTCATTCCAGAGGTCAAGACCCTCCATGATAGGTAATAACATTGATAACTTTTCTTCCACATGCTTGACAAAGTACTGCACAACCAAAACTAGACTGATTTTTTTCCTTTTCCAGCAACGTCAGTCTCACCAGGGAGAAGGCAGGCCTTCTGAAAGATATGGCCTCACTGAAAGAACGGTAAATATTCAATTTATTGTTGAGGTCATACTCAAATCTCTGGCTGTCCTGCCCATAAATCATTGCTCTGATTGTTTTGCAGTGTCAAGGACTTGGAACTTGAAGAAAGTGCCATCGAGGTAGCCTCCCAGCAGTGGCCTCTACTTTAGGAGACCAAGCAGTCCGGCAGCCCAGAGGACAATGAAGACATGTAATTCTTGCCCTGACCATGATTTTTGTTATATACATATTATTTATTTCACAAGTAGGCCTACATATACATCAGGCAATGGCTTTATCTTGCAGGGATCAGCAGTTGTCTGTGGAAGAGTCGCTAGACCTCCTTGAGTGATACCTTCTTATATTTTTACATTCTTCTGATATTAATAAAATTTTCGTGACTGATTGTCCTGTGTTACTGTGCTTCTCCTTTCACTTTGATAATTCGGAGCTGCTTAACCCTTAGCTTAAATAAATGCCTGCATTATACACCACATTTCTTTGTTTTCACTGCACTTTTTTCTTCCTTGCTGGAGATCTACATGGTATAGACAGATAGATAGATAGATAGATAGATAGACAGATATGGGAAGTGCAGCCCTCTAAGGCAAGTTCTTGCCACTAGCAAGGTTGATTGATGAGGTGAGATAAAGGAGTCAATCCATGTTACACATTTACCCCATGGGTGGGATCTTTTACTTGCCTCAGCATAGACACTGAGTACAAGGGACCGCCAATTTAACATCTCATCCAAACAACATCCAGCTTGGATGCTCATGAAAGGTTACCCGGGCCTGGGATTGAACCCGGGTCCTTCAGAGGAGCAGGCGGGCATTTTACCACTAGACCACCCAGCTGCACCTTCTGCGTAAGTACCCAATATTATATCTTAACTGCTGTGTCTCCTTTCCGTTTCAAACAATGCAATGCTCCCATTTCTCCGTTAGCCTTCAGCCTGCTGCACTGGTGTTCCACCCATTAAACTGATTTAAACATTTCAAATTTTTACCTTTACAGTCATCATGGCACTTGTTGATAATACCTAAGATGCCAAACAAGAAACGTGCAGACTACCAAGGCAGCTTTATCACTGAACGTATATTACGAAGGCAGCGATATATAGTTTCTAAAGCTGTAACTGGTAAGGGCCCCATAATGTACCAGTCGTCATTCATAAATAAATGTCATTATCAACCAACATTTGCCTATTAACTTCAAATTAACCACACTGCTGGCCTTTTAGATGATGATGGACCAGTCCCTCCACCAGGCCAAGAAGAATCTCATTGTGATCAACCAAGTGTGCAGGTCGATGAATCTCAATGTGGTACGACTCCTTTTTCGAGATCAGTAATACACATTTATAATACTTTTACAGAAATGTTTCCACATTAATTCTGTTACCATTACAGAGGATGTACCAGCAAGACACCAATCTACTCAGGAAAGTTTGCCTGACCCAGAGCATGGTACAAGCCATCACAGTCAAAGACTTGACAGAAGACATTTCCCAGCACGCAGTCATCAGCTGGATATACAGTGCCTTCATATTGGCGCTATGTCGTCTAAATGTGAAGATTACCATTATGACAACATCTCTGGTCTTCCAATTTGAAGTGTAGTGCTTGGCAAAGTCTCTCTTGAAGATCAGTGAAGTTGGCTACCCGAACCTAGCTACCTGACAGCTACCCGGCATCTACCTGAAGGTGTAAAGTTAGCTACCCGAACCCAGCTACCTGTCAGCTACCTGGCAGCTACCCGAACTTTCCATGTATATAACTCAAAAACAGTTGAGTGTAATTTTTCCGTTTTTGCGCCAAAAGATACTTAGGGCAAAGGTTTAAGTTCTAGAATTTTTTCTGAATTTTCCGAGTACGTCGAAGATGTGATAAATCAAAATAATTGAAAGAATGACGTTTTTTACCGTAACGCAAACGGTAACTTTTTGGAGTGTCCGGTTGAGAAAGCGCCGGTAGAAAACAAAAATTAACTTTTGTGTCTAACTTTTAGCATAGACAAAACTAGTCTTTACAACCCTTAAAGGGGTCAAATTCATTAGTACTTTCGGGTAGCTGCCAGGTAGCTGGAATTTGGCTCGCCTCTTTTCTGCCACCCTCTCGTAAACGGTTTCACGGATCTTTACCGTTTTTGACACAAAGATACATTTGGCATAGGTCTACATTTTAGAATTTTTCCAGAATTTTCCAAAGAGTTACGGCTCTGAAATATCAAAAAAACTCAAAAACAACCTCTTTTGCCGTAGCTGCGATTGTAAACTTACCGGTAGACCGGTTGGGACAGTACCAGTAAAAAACAAAAATTAACTTTTGTATCTAACTTTTGCAATATGTAAAACTGACCTGTGCACCCGTTAAGTGGGTGTAATTAGGCCTTAGATTCGGGTAGCTGCCAGGTAGCTAGCTTCGCTATCGCATATTCCTCGAAAACGGTCAAACGTGATTTTTCCGTTTTTGTGCCAAAAGATACTTAGGGCAAAGGTTTACGTTCTAGAATTTTTTCGGAATTTTCCGAGCACGTCGAAGATGTGATATATCAAAATAATTGAAAATATGACGTTTTTTACCGTAACGCAAACGGTAGCTTTTTGGAGTGTCCGGTTGAGAAAGCGCCAGTAGAAAACAAAAATTAACTTTTGTGTCTAACTTTTAGCATAGACAAAACTAGTCTTTGCAACCCTTAAAGGGGTCAAATTCATTAGTACTTTCGGGTAGCTGCCAGGTAGCTGGAATTTGGCTCGCCTCTTTTTTGCCACCCTCTCGTAAACGGTTTCACGGATCTTTACCGTTTTTGACACAAAGATACATTTGGCAAAGGTCTACATTTTAGAATTTTTCCAGAATTTTCCAAAGGGTTACGGCTCTGAAATATCAAAAAAAACTCAAAAACAACCTCTTTTGCCATAGCTGCAATTGTAAATTTACCGGTTGACCGGTTGGGACAGTACCGGTAAAAAACAAAAATTAACTTTTGTATCTAACTTTTGCAATATGTAAAACTGACCTGTGCACCCGTTAAGTGGGTGTAATTAGGCCTTAGATTTGGGTAGCTGCCAGGTAGCTAGCTTCGCTATCGCCTATTCCTCGAAAACTGTCAAACGTGATTTTTCCGTTTTTGCGCCAAAAGATACTTAGGGCAAAGGTTTACGTTCTAGAATTTTTTCGGAATTTTCCGAGCACGTCGAAGATGTGATATATCAAAATAATTAAAAAAATGACGTTTTTTACCGTAACGCAAACGGTAGCTTTTTGGAGTGTCCGGTTGAGAAAGCGCCGGTAGAAAACAAAAATTAACTTTTAGCATAGACAAAACTAGTCTTTGCAACCCTTAAAGGGGTCAAATTCATTAGTACTTTCGGGTAGCTGCCAGGTAGCTGGAATTTGGCTCGCCTCCTTTTTGCCACCCTCTCGTAAACGGTTTCACGGATCTTTACCGTTTTTGACACAAAGATACATTTGGCATAGGTCTACATTTTAGAATTTTTCCAGAATTTTCCAAAGGGTTACGGCTCTGAAATATCAAAAAAAACTCAAAAACAACCTCTTTTGCCGTAGCTGAGATTGTAAATTTACCGGTTGACCGGTTGGGACAGTACCGGTAAAAAACAAAAATTAACTTTTGTATCTAACTTTTGCAATATGTAAAACTGACCTGTGCACCCGTTAAGTGGGTGTAATTAGGCCTTAGATTCGGGTAGCTGCCAGGTAGCTAGCTTCGCTATCGCATATTCCTCGAAAACGGTCAAACGTGATTTTTCCGTTTTTGCGCCAAAAGATACTTAGGGCAAAGGTTTACATTCTAGAATTTTTTCGGAATTTTCCGAGCACGTCGAAGATGTGATATATCAAAATAATTGAAAAAATGACGTTTTTTACCGTAACGCAAACGGTAGCTTTTTGGAGTGTCCGGTTGAGAAAGCGCCGGTAGAAAACAAAAATTAACTTTTAGCATAGACAAAACTAGTCTTTGCAACCCTTAAAGGGGTCAAATTCATTAGTACTTTCGGGTAGCTGCCAGGTAGCTGGAATTTGGCTCGCCTCCTTTTTGCCACCCTCTCGTAAACGGTTTCACGGATCTTTACCGTTTTTGACACAAAGATACATTTGGCATAGGTCTACATTTTAGAATTTTTCCAGAATTTTCCAAAGGGTTACGGCTCTGAAATATCAAAAAAAACTCAAAAACAACCTCTTTTGCCGTAGCTGAGATTGTAAATTTACCGGTTGACCGGTTGGGACAGTACCGGTAAAAAACAAAAATTAACTTTTGTATCTAACTTTTGCAATATGTAAAACTGACCTGTGCACCCGTTAAGTGGGTGTAATTAGGCCTTAGATTCGGGTAGCTGCCAGGTAGCTAGCTTCGCTATCGCATATTCCTCGAAAACGGTCAAACGTGATTTTTCCGTTTTTGCGCCAAAAGATACTTAGGGCAAAGGTTTACATTCTAGAATTTTTTCGGAATTTTCCGAGCACGTCGAAGATGTGATATATCAAAATAATTGAAAAAATGACGTTTTTTACCGTAACGCAAACGGTAGCTTTTTGGAGTGTCCGGTTGAGAAAGCGCCAGTAGAAAACAAAAATTAACTTTTGTGTCTAACTTTTAGCATAGACAAAACTAGTCTTTGCAACCCTTAAAGGGGTCAAATTCATTAGTACTTTCGGGTAGCTGCCAGGTAGCTGGAATTTGGCTCGCCTCCTTTTTGCCACCCTCTCGTAAACGGTTTCACGGATCTTTACCGTTTTTGACACAAAGATACATTTGGCATAGGTCTACATTTTAGAATTTTTCCAGAATTTTCCAAAGGGTTACGGCTCTGAAATATCAAAAAAACTCAAAAACAACCTCTTTTGCCGTAGCTGCGATTGTAAATTTACCGGTTGACCGGTTGGGACAGTACCGGTAAAAAACAAAAATTAACTTTTGTATCTAACTTTTGCAATATGTAAAACTGACCTGTGCACCCGTTAAGTGGGTGTAATTAGGCCTTAGATTCGGGTAGCTGCCAGGTAGCTAGCTTCGCTATCGCATATTCCTCGAAAACGGTCAAACGTGATTTTTCCGTTTTTGCGCCAAAAGATACTTAGGGCAAAGGTTTACGTTCTAGAATTTTTTCGGAATTTTCCGAGCACGTCGAAGATGTGATATATCAAAATAATTGAAAAAATGACGTCTTTTACCGTAACGCAAACGGTAGCTTTTTGGAGTGTCCGGTTGAGAAAGCGCCGGTAGAAAACAAAAATTAACTTTTGTGTCTAACTTGTAGCGTACACAGAACTGCTCCACTCTCTTTCATATTCATACTCTGGTTAATATATTTTTTCCTACATCTTGATGCATTGTGTAGTTCTGCAGTCACTGTAAGTAAAGGTTTTATGACAGCTATTTTCACAGATCTAAATCTAAACAATTTTTATCATTTTAAGCATAGTCTGATTGATGAAAGTAAAAAGTTATAGATAGATAGCATTTCCCGCCATTTTCGGAGGGCTGCATCTTGTGGCTAGAACCTCTTCTGATGATTCAAGTCAATGTGATCGGCAAATAATGCCAGCGTAGGATAAAATTACAGCCCAAAAACATTAAGAAGCTGTCGCACAGCTATGTGCGCCTACGTACTAAGCCACAATGCGATACTCCCCCGGTAACTTTTGCTTTCATCTGGAAACCAAAATGTTGACAAGGACATCATGGACATCACAAACTGAGAACAAAAGTTCTTTCCCCCTTTCATACAATAATTCATACTCAATTTATACCCATAGACTCATTTAATCTTTAAGAGTATTTGTCCATTTGTGAAAGTCATTAGAATTACAACACAGAGGAAAACAAATCCAAACAATTAGGATATTTTTATGCTTTTTGTGAAGCAATCTACATAGGTGAGTATGAAGATTCAAGGATCCCGAGCAGAGACAGTTACAAATGCCGCATTTGCATTGCATTTTAAATGCATATGCACTTGCAAACATTTGCACTTACATTTGCATTTTTTAAACTGAATATTTACATTTGCATTTGATTTTAAAACATTTGCATTTTTTCAAATGTCTTTCTAAATGCTAGTTTAGGTAAGACTTGAAAATAAGCACATACTAATATTGTAAGTTATAATTAATTACTTGTAATATAACTTACACAGATTTAAAACTTCACACAGTAGATAGTTCATTACAAATTGATAAACAATTATTAGCTAAAAAGTCTTCACAAAAGAATGAAAAAGTGGCATTTATTGTATAGGTTAATGTTGCTCAAATTGTCAATTACTCAATCAATAAGAGTTGTATATACATCAAGTTTCTTTTATTATTATCTGCTATTAAAGTGTGCATTGAAACACTTTGAGGTATTTTTAGTACACATCATATTTACCCCATGGTGTCTTGTGTTACCTATTTGATAAGCTGTCCAATGTATTGATGATCTCTTTTCTAATATCATTTATCTTATCTCATTTTAAATAATGCATTTTATCAGATTTTTACGGTGGCTGGGAAAGGACATGCACTTTTTATTTTTTATTTCGTTCTCACGAAATAGTATTCATGCAGGATTTCGTTATAACGACATAGTATTTCGTTATAATGAATTACTAATTTGTTCAAACGAAATACTTATTTTGTTTGGACCAAATATTAGTCCCTACAAGATCCTTACAAGATCCAAGAAGTGCTGACACTGGTTTTCCAGTGAACCCATCAAAGTTACCTTCTTTTTAACAGAATAAGACACAAGAAAAATGCACACTGTTAATTTAGTAATGGCTTGGAGAAATTAGACCAGGAGAGGACACTGGGGTACATCAAAGGTAGAATTAGGCCCCCCCCTCCTCCCAACCCCCTCCAAACATTTCCAACCCCACCCCTGCAGTTTCGTTAAGTGCATTTGATTGAAAACCTATTTCTGGTCATGCTCTTCTGTTGTGATACTGAGGCCTATCTGTCTGTCTATCTATCTATCTGGGTTGTAGATAAATTAGGTTATCCCCTACTGAAGAGAAAGGGTGTAGCCACATGGGGGGGGGGGCGATATGGGGTCAGATCCCCCACACCCCCACCCCAAGGCCCTTAGAAGTTGGAATGAAAAATTTGAGAATTTCACCTCTGCGGCATGTTAAGCCAAAATTATATACTATTTAATGTTATTATTTAGTTAGTGTGAACTTAAATAGTGTTATAAGTTTCTTTTTCTTTTCACAATTTTTAAAGAGCTCAACCTCTTCAAAATGTTAGCTCTGGTTGCGACCCTCCCAAAGGAGTTCCACCACTGGTCAAATGACTTTGATTTCATGACTTACATTATGTAGGCCTATAAGCATGCAGTCCCCTCTTGTCTTATAGCTGCAGCCAATTTTATTTTTTCGATTTAATAACCTGGTATTCTGTTTGTCATCTTTTTCTACTTGTTGTGGTGTATATATGTATGCAGATAAAGATATCATATAGTGTGCTTGATAGGATAGGATAGGATAGGATAAGATGCTTTTTCCCCCATTCCAGGCAATCTTCATGTGCAACTTCTCAGCTGAATGGCATTTGGAGATGTTCCCTTGTACTTGGTGTCTATGCTTAAGCAAATAAAATTCTCCATACATGTGTAACGTAAGTGCATGTGTCCCTCTCTTTCAGTTGATAATCAACCCTTGTGAGTGGGAAAGAACTTGCCTAAAAGGGCTGCACTAAGTTCACTTTCTGCTTTCTATCTATCTATCTATCTATCTATCTATCTATATATATATATATATATATATATATATATATAGATCTTTATCAATCAATCAATCAATCAATCTACCTATCTGTCTATCTATCCATCTATCCATCTATCTATCTATCTATCTGTCTGTCTGTCTGTCTGTCTATCTGCCTTGGTATTAGACTCAGATTAGGGGCAACAACTGACACCACTTGTACAATGTGTTATATATGTTATTCTATCATTGACTATTGAATGCAGGTCAACTTACTTAGACTGAGTAATTCTTCTGGCCATATATCAGCAACAGTTTAACGTATTTTCCGTGAGTAGGAAATACTATTTCATTCCCACAAAATAAAAAATAAAGAGTGCATGTCTTAACCCAGCCATCGTAGATTTTAACTATTTTATGGTATGTTTTGATGCAATTTCTCTCTGTACAAAGAGGTTAAATAACTACTATTAAAATTATAATTCTTAAGCTATTTTTTCAAAGGTCAATTTAGTCATGCTAAATCTGAACACAATAGAGAAGAGGAATTTCCCTTCTACTGACTGTCACCCTTTCTTATGTAATTCCTAACAATAGGGGCTCAGCAAAACAGTACATTTAATTGACTATTGTTGACCTAGAAAATGTCCTAGATTTAGACCTCTATTTTGCCAAACATGTGGTCTTTGTTTAATCACCCAGTGAAACTGAGTAAAATATCAGGTGCAATACTTGAATACTACACAATAAATAAATATTGTTAAACATTACCTAAACATAACATTTTGTTCACTGCAACATTGGCATTTATTAATGAATGAGTGAGAATATTACATAAGCGTCTTTACCACAATGATTTGATTATAGAGGGATAATATAATAATATAATACAGTGGAAATTCCTAATCATCACTATAGTTGGCCACTTCCATTTTTAAATCTTTAATTTAAAAATAATTGTTATATATCTTGATACTTTTTTTAGGTGTATTACATTTGAAAAAAGCAAATACATTTGCATTTAAATGTGTTTCTAAAAGTTCATACTTGCATTTGCATTCTATAATTAAGATGATGAAAATAATTTAGAATTTTTAAGGTACCAAAGGTAGTAGTTACCAAATGCATCCACCAGGGGAGCTAAAGTCTTATGCATCAGATTGAATTTGGCTTTTCTTACTTTTCACACAAAAGAAAATCCAGAAAATAAATAAATTTTCATTATGGATTTTCTAATTGTCTGTGAAAAAAACTGTCATAAAAAAACCTCTTTACTTACAGTGACTGCAGAACTACACAATGCATCAAGATGTAGGAAAATAAATATTAACCAGAGTATGAATATGAAAGAGAGTGGACCAGTTCCGTGTACGCTAAATGTTACACACAAAAGTTTGTTCGGTTTCATTACGGCGCTTTCTCAAACGGACACTCCAAAAAGCTACCATTTGCGTTACGGTAAAAAACGTCATTTTTTCAATTATTTTGATATATCACATCTTCGACGCGCTCGGAAAATTCCGAAAAAAATTCTAGAACGTAAACCTTTGCCCTAAGTATCTTTTGGCGCAAAAACGGAAAAATCACGTTTGACCGTTTTCGAGGAATATGCGATAGCGAAGCTAGCTACCTGGCAGCTACCCGAATCTAAGGCCTAATTACACCCACTTAACGGGTGCACAGGTCAGTTTTACATATTGCAAAAGTTAGATACAAAAGTTAATTTTTGTTTTTTACCGGTACTGTCCCAACCGGTCAACCGGTAAATTTACAATCGCAGCTACGGCAAAAGAGGTCGTTTTTGAGTTTTTTTGATATTTCAGAGCCGTAACCCTTTGGAAAATTCTGGAAAAATTCTAAAATGTAGACCTATGCCAAATGTATCTTTGTGTCAAAAACGGTAAAGATCCGTGAAACCGTTTACGAGAGGGTGGCAAAAAAGAGGCGAGCCAAATTCCAGCTACCTGGCAGCTACCCGAAAGTACTAATGAATTTGACCCCTTTAAGGGTTGTAAAGACTAGTTTTGTCTATGCTAAAAGTTAGACACAAAAGTTAATTTTTGTTTTCTACCGGCGCTTTCTCAACCGGACACTCCAAAAAGTTACCGTTTGCGTTACGGTAAAAAACGTCATTTTTTCAATTATTTTGATTTATCACATCTTCGACGTACTCGGAAAATTCCGAAAAAATTCTAGAACGTAAGCCTTTGCCCTAAGTATCTTTTGGCGCAAAAACGGAAAAATCACGTTTGACCGTTTTCGAGGAATATGCGATAGCGAAGCTAGCTACCTGGCAGCTACCCGAATCTAAGGCCTAATTACACCCACTTAACGGGTGCACAGGTCAGTTTTACATATTGCAAAAGTTAGATACAAAAGTTAATTTTTGTTTTTTACCGGTACTGTCCCAACCGGTCAACCGGTAAATTTACAATCGCAGCTACGGCAAAAGAGGTCTTTTTGAGTTTTTTTGATATTTCAGAGCCGTAACCCTTCTGAAAATTCTGGAAAAATTCTAAAATGTAGACCTATGCCGAATGTATCTTTGTGTCAAAAACGGTAAAGATCCATGAAACCGTTTACGAGAGGGTGGCAAAAAAGAGGCGAGCCAAATTCCAGCTACCTGCCAGCTACCCGAAAGTACTAATGAATTTGACCCCTTTAAGGGTTGCGAAGACTAGTTTTGTCTATGCTAAAAGTTAGACACAAAAGTTAATTTTTGTTTTCTACCGGCGCTTTCTCAACCGGACACTCCAAAAAGCTACCGTTTGCGTTACGGTAAAAAACGTCATTTTTTCAATTATTTTGATTTATCACATCTTCGACGCGCTCGGAAAATTCCGAAAAAATTCTAGAACGTAAACCTTTGCCCTAAGTATCTTTTGGCGCAAAATCGGAAAAATCACGTTTGACCCTTTTTCGAGGAAAAATGCGATAGCGAAGCTGGCTACCTGGCAGCTACCTGAATCTAAGGCCTAATTACACCCACTTAATGGGTGCACAGATCAGTTTTACATATTGCAAAAGTTAGATACAAAAGTTAATTTTTGTTTTTTACCGGTACTGTCCCAACCGGTCAACCGCGAATTTACAATCGCAGCTACGGCAAAAGAGGTCGTTTTTGAGTTTTTTTGATATTTCAGAGCCGTAACCCTTCTGAAAATTCTGGAAAAATTCTAAAATGTAGACCTATGCCGAATGTATCTTTGTGTCAAAAACGGTAAAGATCCGTGAAACCGTTTACAAGAGGGTGGCAAAAAAGAGGCGAGCCAAATTCCAGCTACCTGGCAGCTACCCGAAAGTACTAATGAATTTGACCCCTTTAAGGGTTGCGAAGACTAGTTTTGTCTATGCTAAAAGTTAGACACAAAAGTTAATTTTTGTTTTCTACCGGCACTTTCTCAACCGGACACTCCAAAAAGCTACCGTTTGCGTTATGGTAAAAAACGTCATTTTTTCAATTATTTTGATTTATCACATCTTCGACGTGCTCAGAAAATTCCGAAAAACTTCTAGAACGTAAACCTTTGCCCTAAGTATCTTTTGGCGCAAAAACGGAAAAATTACACTAAACTGTTTTTGAGTTATATACATGGAAAGTTCAGGTAGCTGCCAGGTAGCTGTCAGGTAGCTGGGTTCGGGTAGCTAACTTTACATCTTCAGGTAGCTGCCGGGTAGCTGTCAGGTAGCTAGGTTCGGGTAGCCAACTTCACTGATCTCTCTCTTGAACCATTATCTCCATACCCCCACTCTCTGCGACGGCTGTTTGACATAAATGATGCCCAGGGACGAATATTTAGAGAAAACATGTACGTCAATACAATAGTGCTTTTGCTTTCGCATCCCTGGGTGCTCAGTTAGTTCAACACACATCTAATGGTCCTTACTGTTACAAAATTCATGGCCAGTTGTATCACCGCTCAGGCACATTCCACCCACCAACTGGCCAACCTAAATCATGTTGTTCTTGATAAGCTTCCTGGACAGGGAAGGACGTACTACAGTGTTGACAATGTGATTTGTGAAGATCCTGACGATGCTCAGCATTACCCATTAGAGTTTGTCCACAGTTTGACACCAAGTGGGCTGCCAGAACACGCACTTACCTTAAAGGAAGGATGTGTTGTAATGTTGGTCAGAAATCTTGACATCAGACGACAGCTTTGCAATGGCACCAGGCTTCACATCATACACCTTTATGATCATGTTATTGATGCTGAGGTCCTTACTTCTTCGCCAAATACTCAACGTGTTCTTATACGTTGTTATACCCAGAATTAAGTTGGCTCCTTCTGATGTAAACCTGCCTTTTATTATTGAGCGTCGTCAATTCCCCGTTCGTCTGGCTTATGCAATGTCCATCAATAAGGCACAAGGCCAAACATTCAACAAAGTTGGTATATATTTACCAGCACCTGTCTTTAGCCACGGTCAGTTTATGTGGCTTTTTCAAGAGCACGGTCGGTCAAGGATGTCTTTGTTCAGATTGAGAAAACGTCACAACAAGGGAGGCATCGCAACAAGACATTCACAAGTAACATCGTGTACAAAGCTGTTCTTAGATAACTATCATTCTGTATAATAATGGTTTTCATTCCTTATGATAGTCATTAAATAAATTATATTGACACGTGCATAACGTTAAAGTAATATGATAATGCAATGTGCATGAGAGGCCGCAGGTGTGATTTAAATTGTACTTTGCCATTTTCATGCATATATGGGTAATATCACGTAGATCAACTTAATTGAAAAATCAATCTTTCTTGGAAAGGTGCAATTCACTTGAATTGACACCGACAAATTCAAGGCATTGAACTACAATAAATTAGTTGCAATTCCTCTTGAAATTATGTATAATTTTTAATGTATAGAGTTTTATCCTTTATATTTTACATGCAGTATTCAGCCATTTGGTTGTGAAAAAAAAACAAAAAAAAAAACACCTTTTAGTAGGGGAAAGGTTTGATTTAGCACACCAAATTTCAAGAATTACTGCAATTTATGGGCAAATTCGTTCTTAACACAATATTGTGTTATCAATATCTGATATACTGAAAATTGTAAACGCAAAATGTGGTTTGGAACTACTCAAGCTCATTGCTCTTGTTGCTTACATTATATTAAATGTGTTGCTGAATTGTGGATTAATATAAACTTTTAAGACATTGTTTACATATGGGCTATTAGCTCTTGGTATAATACACAATTATACAATGGTTTAAATGCATACAATTTAGTGGACGCCCAAGCCTTATCATCTCATCATTATGTCTGCCTCTAACAGCTGGCCATATAAACTGAGTAAGCTTCAGACTGCATTGGGACATTGAAAAAAGAAGATGCACAGTTATAAATACACAAAACGTAATTTCAAAGCGACAGTTTAAGCTGAAAACTGCATCTTTCTATCATTTTTAGAAGTGGAGTTCTGCAAGTTCCCACTTTTTGACTGAACTGATATATTTCAGGTAAATCTCTGATTATTATTAATAATTATAAGAAATGAAGGTGATAGGTCAAGTCAAGTGCATTTCCTGCAAAAGTTATGTGCAGACATTGTTTGTCTGGCCCATTATTTTTTGTTAAAATGTGTATTGTTTCTACTTTTTTGGTTACATTGTAGACTTGTGACAAAATAAAATTACACTATCTGTCAGTCATTGACATTTTAGCCAATCAAATTAAATTAAATCTGCAGGGCCCTTCCCACTCAACAGATTGGCCAATGAGCTTATTAAATAGAGGCATTGTGACGTCATCAATACAAGTTTGTTGTGACGTTTTGGCCTATTTTTCTCGTGCCGAATGACTGCGCAATGATTTCTAACGTTCATTAATTAGGACAACATAGTTCCGATCCGGTCATTTGAGAATAGTACGTCAGTAGATTTTGTTTTTGGCCAATCTCTAAACATAAAAGCCCTACGGGCGGCCCCTATGGGGCCGCTCCTGCGGCCTATAAAACTTGAATACTGCATGTAAAATATAAAGGATAAAACTCTATACATTAAAAATTATACATAATTTCAAGAGGAATTGCAACTAATTTATTGTAGTTCAATGCCTTGAATTTGTCGGTGTCAATTCAAGTGAATTGCACCTTTCCAAGAAAGATTGATTTTTCAATTAAGTTGATCTACGTGATATTACCCATATATGCATGAAAATGTCAAAGTACAATTTAAATCACACCTGCGGCCTCTCATGCACATTGCATTATCATATTATTCTAATTCAATTCTATTTCTATCTATTTCTATTCTATTCTATTATATTCCATTCTATTCTATTCTAATATTTGTAAGTTTCATTGAATCAATCTCAGGGGCGCGGCTGCATGAACGCGGCCTAGTGTTTTGTAGGGGAATCGTCATTGAGTTGTCACTTCCGGTTTTTCTACAATTTGGTATTTTATTTGCACAAGTGGACATGGCAGGCAACGGGCGTGGCCAAATGCGTTATTATAATTCCAACAGGAGCCAGTCTTTCATTTTTGTTGGCTTGCTCGTTGTCATAGCAATACTATGTTTCAATTACTGGAATAGTTCAAGCAGGAACAGTTTGCTATCAAGAGAAATAACTGACGTAACAGATAAGTTGAGACAGACCAACATGAGAAAAATCAGCGTGGAAAAGAGGAATGAGGCACTCATGCAGCAAGTCAGAGAAAACAGTGAAGCCAGCAACAAGGCAAACAATGAGATCAAACTGAAGGAAGAAGAATTAGGTCAAGTGAAGGACCAGGTGCACGAGAAGGATAGCATGTTGAGCAGCCATCGCTCGGAAATTGAGGAATTGAAACAAACTCTGGTAAGAACTTGGACCCAGTTTTATGATAATAATCTGCTGCAGTGTTACGGTCAATTGACTCTGCATTTTGGACTCATGGTAGTTGGCACATTAAAACTTAGAGCTGTCTGTGCAAGTTGTTGCACTGTCTGTTATGATTGCTCTGTTATGGTGTAAGCACTGTTATGGTGTAAGCACTGTTATGGTGTAAGCACTGTTACGGCGTAAGCACTGTTACGGCGTAAGCACTGTAAAGCATAGATCTCACATAGCCGGGAAGCCTTCCGTGAGCTTTCCACAAGTTTACGTTGGCTTTACGTCAATTTCCGTCACTTACGTCGTTGTTCGTCACATTCCGACTGTTTTGATGGAATTTTCATGCATGCATGAAAAATTCTGTGAAACCGAGCCGGAATGCGACAGAAAGATTGTTACGTTATTGAAACGCCGCAGTTGACGGATCGTCTGTGAGTTTCTGTCGGCTCTTACTTAGGCTTCCGTCAGTTATGCGTGGCTTAGCGCGTCTACTTCCGTGGATCACACGTCGTATACTTCGCTCTTCCACCAATGCATACGTCAACGCCTAGCCACGCCCCTTTTTCACACCTTTTTCCTTGGCGAATCCTTGACCATTCCGTCAATTTTGGGTCTATGTATCAACCACAGATTTTCCGTCACTTTACCGCTATGTGAGATCTATGCTTTACGGCATAAGCACTGTTACAATGTAAGCACTGTTAGGATGTCACCACTGTTGTGTATTGCACTGCTTCAACGGTGTGCACTGTTGTGTATTGCATTGACGTTATATACACAAGCTGTCGGGTGCTCGGAATTATTGCACCGGGTCAATAAATATTGACAAATAGATTCCTGGACAATTATTTAAGCCGTCCATTGCAAGTATGTTTGTCAATTAGTGCCAATCAGCAGTACTTGTAAATGCAAGAAGTCGGAAGTTTTTAAGATATTACCATGCTTGATATTGCGTCTACAAATCTGGCTTATTGATTAAATTATTAGATATCAGAAAACATCTGTTGCTGCTGAAAATTGATAGCTCAATGAGTGATTTGAAAATGTGAAATAAATTGTGGACGAAATCATCAATGATGACATGCAACTGCAACTAACAGTTTTTTTATTGCAATTATTGCTCAGAATTCTATCCAGGAAGTGTCAAAATAAGTTGTTCCTGCTAACTTCAGAATGATTAATACTGGAGGCACTATTGATGTTATTCCACAGGAAATTCTGCTGGAGATATATATCATGTTCATTGAACTATATAGTCTGATGTATGTGTATTTTTCTCAGCAAATGGGTTTTCAACCAGTTTCATTATTAAAGTTTTAAACAATCGCATGTCAACAAAAGATGTGAAGTTTTATGTTTGCAAATTGCCCTGTGAATTTTGCTCATTGAATTTCAAATCAAGTGATGGCAAGCTAGTCAGCTATTATAGCTTTCAATTTCATATTTAAGGATTGGCGTGGTCAAAAATTTATGCAAAAATATTCATGATGAATTGTGTGTACAAGCTAGAGGGAAATTGTCCAAATGTCATTATTGTTTTGCAAAGATTTTGTATTTGCCCATGTGAGGCTAATCGGCTAATTCTATGTTTTGAGCTTCGTACTTGATGGCTGGCATTGGCTGCATGAACGTGTACACAGCTTGCCACTCGTCTGGTTTGAACTGTACCTTCTCAAAACTTGGAAGACCAGTTTTTAGATTACTTTTTGTCCAGACTATTTTCTTGCCTTTCTTTGCACATATCACTGGAGCCATGTAGATTGATTTTTTTGACACTATTTTTGAGTGGAATGAACACTATTGGGAGATGTTGAAAAATGCTTGCTTGTAATGTAAAGATTGGGTCAATGCTCAATGGTTAAAATGTTTAATAAAAATTTGTGTTTAAATTGTCAACTGGACCTATTTTCTAGCTACTTAACCTAATATATGAATTCATGAGTTTTTGAAAAAGAAAAATGTCGAAAGTTTAATCTGCCCAAGGTCATCTAGTTTTGACTTTTAGATAGTAAGTTTTCCCCAGTTAGCAGCTTCGGTAATCCTTGTATTATAAGTGCTTCTGTTGGTATTTCAAACTAAGCATGTGAGAATTTTACTTAGGTCTGCACTGTGCCTTATTGTGATTTACCTGCACATAATTCTGTTACTTCCTTGTTTATTAGGGATAAAGTTTAATGTTCGCTCCTAGAAATTTACTAATCCCCCATGCTAAGGGATTAGGGACTATTAAAAGGATACTGATAGTTTGGTCAACACCTGCATGTTTGGAGAACTTCAGGCTCAACCTGGCATGTGTTCAATTGTGTAGGGTCATGAAAATTCAATTGTGTTGATATTTGTTACATGTTTTCATTCTGATGATACAATAATGAATATAACCTCACTATTTGCCAGTCATCAAGAACATTAAACGAATTAGCAAGTTTGTCCCCAGTCCTTTCAAATATTTATACATTACTTTTTGTTTACTTGTACATATTTATACGAAAGAGCAATAAAAGAGATTCTGAGTTTATAAAGTTGACTTTTCTAAAGGAGTTATTCTTGGATGTACAATTCCTTGTTCAAGATAGGTGCAGTTACTGTTAATGAGTGATGTGAACAATTTTTCACAGCTGACATTTTTGTTTCAATATGTACATGACAGTCATGATATATACGTCATTTATCTATGAACAAATATTACATATTGTATACATATCGCAGATGTTTCATGAGTCCCTCGAACAAACATCAATTTAATAACATATGTAGAAATAAACTACACCCGTCATTTGGGTAGCTAGTTATTCATCTATGTCATGTGTGTGTAAACACTCATATTATTGTAAATGTAAACTGAATATCCATCTTTTTTTAGAGCATGTGTCTGTCGTTGTTGTCAGTGGATTGTGTTCATTGTGTCCATTAAATGGACCTTTATTTGTTAAGCGTGTCATGTGTGGTATTTGAATAGTCAACAACGGGAGTAAAGCAATAGACCAGACAATATTCCGTAATTTTTTCTGCGGATGAATATTTTTCTTTATTGTGCAGTTATATACTGTATTTTTCTTTTAAAATTACAAGTTGGGTCAATAATAGAGGTTGTTTTTAACTTGTTATTAAAGGCATCATGTAAAATAATTGTGGATTTCAAGGAAGGTTCACTATATTTCTACCAGGTGGCTACAACAGAATACTGCAATTATTTTGGCTGAAAAAGTTCCCGCCCTTGATTGTGATTGGCTGAAGCAAAGTGCATCCTAGCATCAGTATATTTAGTGCAGTTTAATTTATATTTGACATCTTATCATTCAATTAATTTCCGCTTTTTCCCTGAGAAAGTTCTATCTATTGAGTCAGTTATGACCTACTATGTCTGAAAAGTAAAACGAGTAATAAGAAGAGATAAAAGACTTATGTCCTGCTGAACTCAGGGCTGCTCAGTGAAAAGACTATTAATGCCGATCTTGGAATAGAGGTCGGGAAATGGGTTGGATTGTGTAGCCTGTCACCATAACCACATGCATCAAATAAGTTGCAAAATATGCCTATACTAACACTCCTTGGTGGTAATATGAACATCAGTCTGTCACTCATATTGTTAATTTAAAAGTGTTAAATTTATAAACGCCAGTCTTGATTTTACACCGAAGCTTCCTCTGAAAAATAGAGGCCCCAAGTTCTAGTGGTTGTTTATCTACATAGTATATATTCTAGTTATATTACATACACTGCAATGTATGGCCAAACAGATACAATTTTATGGCTTATAATCTCAGGAAACCAGTCAGTGGTCGAAATAAAGGTTGAGGATTTAGTTGTCTGCCCCCATTTATGTTAATTCGTTTTTGCTTAGCTCAAACAACTGTCACTGTCAACTCATTATTTCGAAACTTTTATTGATGTATTTGCTGTGCGTATTCACAAATAGATTTTTCACTCAAATGAATTATGACTTATCAATCATGTTAATAGTTTACAAAAGAGGGCCCAGGTTTGAAGCAATACATATGCTAATAAATTTGCATGTATTCACTGATGAATAGATGGCTGTAATGATTTGACATCAACATGGTGTGGAGTGAGATATTTTGCATTGAGATCTGACTCGTTGAGAGTTTGAGAATATATATTCACTAAGTCGATATAATTGCCACACTCCGTAGGTATGAATGGTTATTGATTCTTGGGTTTTCGGTGCACAAAATATATACATGATACTTCACTATATCCATTCAAGTGCTTATAATCATGTGATAATCCAAGGGATTGATCATTCAATATGTTAACACTTACCAAAGGTTTTTTTTTTCCTGTGGAATGAAATTATAAATGGTCTAACTCTTGCTACAACTCAGCCCTCAGCAGCTGCTCATTTTTGCAAATTGGTAAAACTACCATCATCATATGGTCATCAATTAATATTTCTTTAGCATTGTGCAGTTATTGATAAATTGACAGCTACATCTGTCCTGATGCAGTCGTTAATGGTATTGTTTTGTATATATATGCTATTCGGATTATACAATCATCATTTATTTCCAAAAATATGCGCTTATAAAAATTTGTGGTTATTTCTGTGTAAACAAATTTACTTTTTTCTTGCAGGATACCTGTCAAGAAAGTGAAAAGATTATTGCAGGTATGTATCTTTTTTGTAACTTTTAAACCCTCAGCGAACGAAGTTCGAAAAGGGTTTTTGTTATCATCAATGTCCGGCGGACGGGCGTAAGCCTTTCGTGTCCGGAGCAGAACTCTAACACAAATGCACTTACCCTCACAAAATTGTGTACAGTAATACACTATATGGCCTAGTGGTGCCTTTTGATAGTCACATTGACATATATGTTGGGTTTGTTTTACAAAATTTGGAAAAAAAAGTTTTTTTCTGGAGCAGAACTCGGACACTACTGCACATACATGCTTAAAACTTTTTCATAATATCTCTAAACTGCTGAAATAGATAGTGTAGTGGTGCCTTTGGGGGTCTCATGGCCGTAAATACTACAGAATTTTCAAAATTAGGGAAAAATAGGGAAAATTCTTACTTTTTCAAACCTCCATACAAAAGACAATATTTACCTTACATAAATGAAATTGTATCATTAACATATCTAAATTATAGTATTTTCACTTTTTAAACTTCATTCAAATATAATGGAGAATCAGAAAAAAATGCTAAAAATTGTGTTAAATTGTGTTGCCGGAACTCTAGCATTGATGCACTTACCCTAACAACATTATATATATTATTACATTTTGATAGTCACATTGACATATCTCAATTGTGTTTTAAAATATTTAGAGAGAAAGAAAAAAAACCATAAAAATTTCGGTTTCCAGAGCAGGACTCGCACACTACTCTACCTACATACATACAAAACTTAATAATATGTCTCAAATAATGTAGAGATACGTTTTTGGGGTTTCATGACCGTTAATGACAGATAATTTTATATAATAAAGAAAATATGAAAATTGTGTACTCCGTCAAACCCTCATATCAATGACTCTATGATCCTTACATCAGTAAAATTTTGCCAATTATATATCTAGATCATAGTACTTTCACTTTTAAGCTTCATTTTGTCATAGGTTTCGTCCCTTTTTTTTTCTTCATAATAATGGAAAAATACTAAATATTGTGTTGCTTCCTTCATATTCCTTAGCATCCCATTCTTAACAATGACAGCCGTAAATGTTGTAGAATTCATGTGCATAGAATTATTAAATATTTGATCATAGTATTGCCATGCAACAGTTCTTGTTTATAATTAGCAATTTTATAATAATTAGTTGAATAATGATCTATATTACTTTCACTTGACTCCAATACTCATTATTGTTTTCTTCATTATACACCTGTAAAATGTTCAGTTATAAATACTAATTTAAATGCCATAAATTTAATGCAAATCAGCAACCCAACAGTTCAGTAACTGTTGAAGGGAATATGGCAATTGATAATATATAGTTCCTTCAGTTGCAAGCTAAATGTAAACAGCGAACAAAAAATATTTTGACTTATAAAGGCATTTAAATGGGTGTGTTAAGTTTTCCATACAAAATAAGATTTGTATTTATTTGTATTTATACTTTATTTATTTAAATAGGAGTAAATACAAACCTTAAAAGTTCATTTTGTATGAAATTATACCCAACATCTTTATGTGGCATAACATTGTTGCTGAATTTCATATATATCCCTTAGGATCATTGCCATAGCCCATATATGACTATTTTGGACATATGAGGACAAATAAGTGATATATGACTATTTTGGACATATGAGGACAAATAAGTGATAATCTTAGTTGTAGATTAGTTAAGGGAACATGCCATTGTGTTGATATGTCTATCGAACTCTATGTTTTGATGGGCAACAGCTGGTATGTTGTGACACTGCATCTCTTGTTGGCTTAACCCAAAAAAAAAAGTGGTAATTTATGATGTCATAAATTTGATACTGTCATCATCTAAAAATTTTATAAAATTACTAGCAAAACTAATAGGTATTAGTATTGTCCTATGATACTGTTTGAAGCTTAGCTTATATGACCAGCTGCCAGAGGCAGATGTAATGATGAGATTATACGACTAACCAAACTTGCTCATTTACCTCTTGGGTGGCATCTTTAACCAACTCAAGCATAGACACTGAGTACAAGGCACCACCAATTTAGCATCTCGTGCTATCGTCATCCAGATGAGATTTAGTTCATGAAGAGTGAGATTTTTGTTTTCAGCCGAGAAGGAGCAATGTGAGAAGAAAGTGGCTGGTATGGCAGCATGCGAAACCCAGGTGGAAGACATGGAAAAGAATAGGAAGTAAGTTGTTTGATATTATGCATAAGATTGGTAAATGCCTGCGCTTGCCTTTAACCTTTTCATTGGCTTGGTGGAAAGTCTGACTTGGTCATTTCCAAGCCACGAAAGTGGTGTATTTTATTCATAATTTTCCTTCAATTGTAACGTGTCCAAGACACATTTTCACTGCCCTGGACAGTGGGGACTATTGTGCCAATAGAGGGAGCTGTCAGTAACGGCGCCCACCATTTTTCAATGACGTAATCATACAATGAAGTCATTGAGTGCAGTTGATGACATCACATTAAAATGACGTCATTAAACAGTTGAAGGCGTAATTACTGATAGCTCCCTCTATTGGTACAATAGTTCCCCATTTGACAATGATAATGTTGAGTCCTAAATGCATCCCGATAACCATGGTAACTCGAAGTTGTTGCTACTCTTTAAGTTATCCGCTGCTAAACCATTCATTGTCTCATAGACATTGCCAACTCTCTTTATTTCCACGGCAGTCTTATTTCATTTCAAGGTTATAAATAATGGGAAAGTCAGTAGATGATGTTTTGATTTATCCAAGTCAGTGATATATGAAAAGGTCTGCTGAAGCCATTTTCCTCCTTATCGGTAAAATTACTAGATTATCCACCAAGAAACCGTAACACTATTAAAACTATATGACAATTTTTGATGAATTATTATTACCTAATTAGTGTGGTAACACAATTGTAACATCCAAAATATACTACACCATTTGGTGGTAAATTATTAATAAACCGCTTTATTTGTAGGAATACGTTGACTCATTTGTCGAGTACTTTGATTTTCAGATCATTGCTAGACTACATCACATCAGAGCGCATTCGTATATTGTCCTCACTTGCCAAGACGTATGGCAAGAAACTCCTCGAGCAGGCTCGTCAAGTCAACATCATAGTGGATGATGTCCCGACCCAAGATTTGCCTGAGTGAGTAGCTTATTAGAGTCTTGTCGAAATTGCTTGGAGGTGACATCTGCTCGTGATCAGAGATTATGACATAGCTTGCAGCTTGAAGCAGAAGTGGTGCTGTATGGGTGTACAGTGTGATCTGAAGTATACTGCCAACCCCCTTTTCAGAGATTTAAAAAAACACAAATTATCATATAAATTGCCCTCATGTATAAAACCATCAAATTTTTCACACTGTACATTCATAATATATGTCGACTATAGCTACTTTTCTAGCTGTTAAGTTTATTTCATACATAAATAACTTGTTCTAATGATGTATTTGGGGCAATCACGTTAGTGATGTCGTCACGGAGGTGATGTCGCCAACTGTATTCATGAACTTTGTGCGAGTATTGAGTTAAAAAAATATATAATCTACAGAGGTAACTGTCCGCCATTTAAGTGTTATGATTTGTGATTGATCTCAATGATCTATCCGCCTTCATAGTTATGAAAACTAATTCTAAAGCTTGACAACCTATGATTACTGCAGTCAAATAACGCGTAACTAGTGGTAACAATCTTATGGTTTTTTTGAAAATAAAGAGACCACCTAAGGATTAAGTCTGATATGCAGTCTGCCCATGGATGATCATAATGATCAAAAATCATCTCATTAATTAAACATTGAAAACAATTTGCGGCTTATTTGTCAAGAATGCAGTTAATTATTGTTTGATTCATTTTCAGGGAGTCTCAATTACCTGTTGGTCAGTCCTTGCCAGGTATGTTTGTAGCTGTTATGGTGTGTTGGATTAGATTTTGATGGTTCCCTCTAATTTTGGTTACGAGTCTCATTGATTTATTGAGCCGTGGCAACAGATGCTTGTTATGTCGATTTTTCTGATGATGTTAATTTTGATTTACTAGGTGCAGGAACACAGGGCCAGGCTTTGCACTTTGTTTCGCAAAATGAAGCTTCTCAAAATTTGAACAATCATTTAGCTCCACAAGAAGGTGCTGGAAACCTTAATTTGCAAAATGAACAACAAGCGAATAACTTGCTACCCCAATTCCCTAATGTCCAGCCAGTCGGCAATGACAATAATGTACCCCAGCAAATTAATCCTAATGTCCAAGATCCCAATGCACCTTACAACGCTCCAGTAAATATAAACACTAATTTAAATGCTGGGTTGGGGACCCAGGATGCCATTGCTCAGAAATATACCACCTTTAATAACAACCAAAGTAACACAAATCAAGAAAACCAATCGGATAGACTGTCTAACCAAGACACTGTAGTCGGTGCACAGCTGAATCCCGATATAAGGGTAACCACACGTCCTCTAAGTCTCAACTTAAACGCTGATGCAAATGCACAAGGAAATGAGATGATTCCTGGGGAAAGGCCACAGGAGGGCGAATTCAGGATGATGGGTCAACAAGGCGCACCCGCAATCATCGACCAGAAACCAGAATCGAACCCAGCGGGCGATCAAGTACCACTCGGCCAGGCGGACCATGGTCTTGTCGCCCCTTATGGTGATGGTATCCCAATGCAACAAGCGCCTCCTGGTGGCGATCTGGCCCCCCAAGGGGTGCAGGAAGGTGAGGGCCCCAAAGGACAAGATCAGATCAACCCTCCTGTGCCCCAAGATGACCGTATTGAAGTACGGGAACAACGGGATCTCGAAGCAAATGATGCTAATGATGCTGCTCAAAACCTAGATGACGAGGATGAACAGGTATAATTTTTGCATGCTTTGTTTGTTATTTTGTGAATTTTATTATCCTTTGTATTATTTGATTGGTTGTGTTTTGCATGCTCAAATTTTTGGTGCAGCATGATGCCGAAAAGTTTGAAATTAATTATCCTCTCGTAATATGCTCTGGCTTGGATGTGCTATTTCGTTACTTATACTGTAAATCATGTAGTTTTGTTTTGAATATGCTTGCATTAATTTAGCAGTTTATAACAAAATAGAAGGATTTACATATGCGTAGAGGATCATATAAAGGTAACAACATGATATGGTATTTTGTTGTAGAAACCTAGGTGGGTTAGGTGATGATAATTTGTATCATAATTTTGAAATAATGGCTGATCTTAATCAGGACGGCGAATTGAACGACGATGGAGAAGACAAAAGGAGGGTTGGAGTTGAAACTGATGACCTGGAAAATGAAGAAGATGGACATGCAGTCGAAGGGAATGAAGAATCTCCAAATGACCAAGACGCCGATGGTCAGAAGGGCGATATTGCTCCCAATGATGATTACAACGCTCCCAACAATGACGACCAGGTAGATGAGAATGCGCCCGTGGGTGCTAATATGGAGAGTAAAAATGATGCACGTCAAGATGCTGGAAATGATGATCAAGCTGATTTGAATGGAGTGAATGATGGTGCTTTTGTCTTGAATGGTGATGCTGCTGCAAATGGTGCTTCTGATGGTATAAATGGTGCTTCTGATGGTTTAAATAGTGATGAATTAGTTGATAAGGCTGCTGATGAAAATGGTTTAAATGATAATGATGATGGCAATCGTTTGAATGATGGATATGTCAATACCAATGATGAGAATGCTGTAAATGGTAATGAATATGATGAAAATGCTGGTGATGTCATTAATGCAAATAATGCAAATGACAATGTGGAAAATGCAAATAGCAATGCTGATCTAATGGATGGCAATGATGATGATGCAAATGATCAAAATGGCAATGCTGATGGAAACGGTGATCAAAACGGCAACCCTGAGGATGGAAATGTTGACAACATTCCCAATAATATACCCAACGAAATCATTGCCTTCGGTGATGACAATGACAACCAGTATGGAGATGATGAGAATGAAGACGGTGGAAATGTATTCAATGAGAAAGAACAAGAGCAAGAACAGGAGGACAATAATATCGATAACGAGGAAACTGATGGCGGTGATCTTGACCCTTCACATCAAGCAAATGGACCGTCATCTGTTGACGGATAAGGATGGGAGCCATTGGTATGACAATTGAATACAACCTGCACATGAACTGACTAAGCCTTGATTGTTGTGTTGGTGACGGCAAACTGAACTGTACTTAACAATGTTACGTTGATAACCCCACTTGTTGATTCCGACTCGTACTGATTACACTCTGATTTTGTGGATGATGTTTTTGCAGATTTTCTTGCAATCTGGTTAGGGTGTGTGGTGTGGTGTGCTTTTATCTTGTATTTACATCTTGTTCATTCATCTTCTGTTTTGTTTTTCATCTTGGTACATTGAATTTTTGAATTTATCCCCCCCCCCCCCCCCCCCCGTTATACCTAAGGTTTCTTTGCTAACAGTTGATTGATTCTAACAAATTGATCTTCACCTTTTGCATGTTGTTAAGTGTTTGACAATTGCTGTTTTTTCTAATAATGTTGAATACTAATTGATTACCGCTGATTATGAGATTGATAAAGTAACTATATCGAACTCGTGCATATTTTAAAAATAACTATAAGGCCAGCTTATTTTCTTGATTATGTGCTAGGATTTGCTTGTTGGTATGTTTCATAGAGAGGGCTTTTTTGATGGCATCTACACAATACTGTAATTTGATTCTGATTTATTTTAAGGTGCATAAAATTAAGAATTTGTGATACATGACAAAGTCTAATGTTGCCTTTACAAAGCGAGAATGTTATTGAGGAATTGTGAATAAATAAAAGGACATTTCAATGAATTATATTTATTAAAGTGACACTTGTTAAAGCGTTTATTTTTGATATTTCAGCGACCACTAGCATAAAGAACTAGAAGGGAGTGAATGACTTCAGCCGAGATGTGCTCATCATATACAAGTGGAACGTCTGTCTGATGTTGATTGGTTCTGAAGAAGTGGGAGGAATTGATTTATTTACATTGAAGCCAAGAACTTACCATTTATTTCATCTTTTAACGACAAAACTTACTTTCGTTTATGATATTATCAACTTGCTGTGAAGAAAAAACATGATGTTGGGTTAATCAACATATAATTCATAAAATAGCGGTCTTTTTTGGTATAAAGTGACATCTTTTATTCTTAATATAGTCTTTTTTGTAAAACACAATAAAGTATGGTCACACCATGTATTTCCTAAAGATATTCAGGGAAAATTTTGAGGATTTTTGTTTCAAATATGTGTGCGGCAGTGACTGAAAGCGATAACTAGTGATGTTTGCATTGTATAATTTTCTGTGGTCACATTGTTTCCATTAGTTACATACATTCCAGGGTTGTAATTTTCACCATGTTATAGGGTCTTTTATGCTGTAAATATAATTGTACAGTTTTGATTTATACGTGGGCATGGTTAGGCTTCAAGCCAAATATTTGGGGGGGCTCTCATATTAAGATGCTGTTGTGTTCGAAAGTTTGCATCTTTTTGGGAGGTCATGATAAGTTCAATAAGACGAAAATGTTATGTATAAAATAAGAACAAATATGTATAAGATGTTATTTTGACTTATCTTGTTACTTGAAGAGGATGCCTTCTTTTGGGTGCAGCAGCTGTGTGATAACGAGTAGAATATTGTGAGGTCTATTGTTAAGTTAAAAACTGAAAATGCCTAGGCAATGTATGATGAAAGCAATCATGTAATATTTTCTATGTACAGAATAGAATCTGCCCTGCATTTTTTATGTCAATCGTGTTAATAATTATTGTTTTGTACTTGATTATTATTTTGTTTTGATTAATCAGCTGCGCAATCTCACGACATCATGAACAACTAGATTTTACATTGTAGTGTTTCATTGCATCAATTGTTTTGTCAATTTCAAACTTCTGAACAATTAAGTGTTGGGATTGGTTTGAATTGCCCTTTCCGTTATTATTTTAATTTTTTTGTTATTGGTTACACTGCTGGAAACTTTGAACAAATTGTTTTTTAATGAACTTTTCTTTTCTCACTATTTTTGCAAAAATGCATAAATCTGATCGTGGTCTTTTTATGATGACAAAAAGGTTTTCTGTTTTTTTTCTTTAAATCTTTAAATTCTTACAAAACACGTATTTTTGCAAACGTCTCCGTTCACCTATGTTAACTTACCGTTCCAACGATTGTGATATTAGAAGTCATAAAACGTTTGTTTAATGATACACATTGTAAATATTTATACTGTTTTTGTGCTGTAAGACAATGTGTGGGTCAATTTATGGGGAAACTTTCAATTAAACAATGGGTCATATAAATATAGAATGTTGTTTTTAAGTTTTTTTGTGGAGAAGATTTTTCGCCTCTGACTGCTAGAGTGCTGGATATTTTTTACTGAAAATTTGAAATTGCTTGAAAGATATTTATTTCAAGCATGTGACTTTCATTAAATTTGCTGTGTTACAGTTTGTTGGCTCAGCTTAGGTATTTTGGCGGTCTTGGCTAGGTTTTATTTCGTGACTTAGTGTCTGTGTGGTTAAAGTCTGTATTATTAAACTGTTTGAAAAATGCTGGTTGGGCAGAATTCCTTAGCAGTTTTTAGCATGTCATACTGAACATTTTTCCATGATTTCAAGATCATTTTTCCATGAATTAAGATATTGAATATTTGAAAATCAGAAATTGCTTGTTGTAACCGGCAATCTCAGCTTCTTGCTGTTCCTGACCCACTGTCAATGTTGCAGGAGTCGATTCTGAAGGAGGGGGACGGGAGAGCTTTTGATATCACTTCTATTTTTCTGGTGAGGTCACCTTTCCCGCCAGAATCGGCGATCGGTTTCCAGATGTAAACAGAAGTTGTATATCAAACAATTACTGTGCAGCTAGGACCCTGTCGAAAAGTAAAATGAAGGTTAAACCGGTGTTATCTCTCAAGCTTGAACTAGGCCATAAATAGTGTAAAAATATATATCCATTATCCACCAGAGGACACTGGGAGTCGGTTGATACCGAGCGCTGATGACCCCTGCAGTTAGTCTCTCTAAGCTTATGAACAAAAATTTGCATGGGCTTCACTGAGAAATTGTGAGGTTATTTAGTTGCTATGGACAATTTTGGCTATTACGGACACAGTCAGTGGCTCTAAACTTGTGGCTATTGGCACAGTAGATGCAGTGTTCAACCATTGTACACAGATGGTTTTGGCTATTGATCATTGTTAATATGATGGATGTAGTGCCCATAGACTATTTTAGCTATTGGCATTTATTTGAATGACCCCTTGGTGGTTAAGATGTCGTTAATATCAACCTACTCCTACTATTTTGCAGACTCAGTGGCCATAGACTTTGGGCCATTGGCACTGAATCGCCCTTTGTTGAAAGAGCCATTAATTGCCGGTGAAGGTAGTGTTATTCAAGAAGGAGAGACAGCACTTTAGCGAGAGGCCAATTAATGGACAGGTCTCCCACCTGGGAGTCTGTCCTTGTAGGTGGAAAAAGAACGGGCCTCCTGGAGTCGGGGGAGTCAGGTGTGGCGAGACTGTACCCCGGATCCCTTTCTGCCCCTGATTCCCCTCCTGGAGCCTGGACACCCAAGCGAAAATTTATCCTGTCACCTTGTTGTGGGTAGTCCTTCTGCAGTGGGCCCAGGCCACTGCCACACTGGGACCCCACCTGCACCTCAGAATTAACCTTGGGAAGGGGGCAGACTTTTTGATGGGGACCTACCTGTCTTATTGCGGGAACCAGTGTCCTCAGACTTCACTGAATATTTGCTGCCATTGCCAAATGTTTGGTTGGCCCCTTTAAGGGGAACTTGGTCTTTCTGGATGCGTCTCTTATGGAGCACAGCCCTTCTCCCCCTCCAACAACAGATGTGTCCAATGGCCACCTCGGGTGTAATAAAGATAACTTGAGTCGGCCATGCGGTCTAAGCGGAAGTCCTTTATTTCATAAACGCTAGGTGTCACCACTAGTACACAACTCAACAGAGGGTGCCACATGTATCTTACATCTCCCTTTTTATCAAATGACATTATAAAATAACTGAGTATAACTCTACATATCTCAGTACATTACGTGGCTTAAAAAATGAAGCGATAAGCAAACAGAAGATTTTAGTTATACTACAAATCACAACTTTTGTCTGATCTACATTAACTTCAAATACTTTTATAGCCAGTAAATCTGCTATGATATAGTACATACCAACTTACAACTACAGATTATCTCTAGACATTACAGAACATATTATGTTAAGTATATCTACTCAATATCACACTTGACATTTCAGAATAGCATATGATTAGATCAAAACTATCACTTTTGACATTTCAGAATAGCACATGATTACAATCCAAAACTACGGAATATTTTCAACTATAGAAAATAAATGTCTTTGCATATATACACATGAACAGTCCATATTACTTCATCACGTAATCATTAAACTTTGTTGGTACAGTCTTTTGTCTTCGTGATCTTGTTGGTTGTTGGTTCTGAATGTTTTGAGGCATGTTGTTTGCAACAACTTGTGCATTTTGTACTCTTGGTACTGGAACGAGTGTAACTCTTCTTGACTGTTCATTTTCTGTGTTTCTGGTCGGAGGTCTTGGTTCTTTTTTGTCTCTTTCTGTGGTGACGACAATTTTAAGATGTTGTCGTGTACGTCTAAGTCTCTTTCCGTTTTGAATTTCAACTAGATACGAACGAGGTGCAAGGCATTTCACTATAACACCTTTTAGCCACTTTCCTGCGAGTCCTTCAGTTTTATACCACACCTATTGACCAACATCAAAAGGCTTGAGTTTATGAGCATTGCGATCGTAAGACTGAGTTTGTTGCGAACGAGCTTGGTCAAGTTCTTTTCTTGAATTGTTCACTTTGGGTGTGAGTAGAGAAGCTTTCATAGGTAATGGAGTTCTGAGTCTCCGACTGAATAGTCTCTGTGCTGGCGATGCTATCTCAGCTGATCGAGGCGTATTTCGGTACGCTAGTAACGCTAAGTACGGATCCCGATTATCTTCCGACGCTTTCTCCAGCAGGTTCTTTATCGTTTGAACACCTTTCTCTGCTAATCCGTTTGCGTGTTGATTGTAGGGACTTGATGACGTATGTCTGAACTTGTATGCATCTGCAAAGTCAGCAAACATTTGTGATGTGAATTGTGGTCCATTATCAGAATGTACAACTTCAGGTATGCCATGTCTTGCGAACTGCGACTTGAATCGAAGAATGACGTCTTGTGCGGTGTTGTTGGATAGTAAATCCACTTCAATAAATCCGGAGTAGTGATCGACAATCAGCAAGTAATGCTTTCTTTGATTGCAAACAAATCTGTTGCTACATGTGACCAAGGTCGGGTGGGGGACGGAGTGCTAACAAGGGGCTCCTTGGCATTGTTGTTTCCAGCCGCTTGACACACCGAACATGTTTTAACAATGTTTTCAATGTCTCAACCGATACAAGGCCAAAAGATACTTTCCCTGGCTCGACTTTGGGTAAGGTTTACACCAAGATGCGGGTAATGTAGTTCATCTAAACACTTGTTTCAAGGAATTCAGGATAACAATGCGATCTGCTTTGAAGATAATTCCATTGAGCAGAGTTAGTTCATCGCGAATGTGGTAATAAGCTCGGGCATTTCCAGACACTTGTTTGGCACTATCTGGCCAACCATTCACGACTAAATCCATCACTTCGGCAAGCACTGGATCTTCAGCGGTTTTCGTTGCGATTTCTTGCAGATCACTCTGGTTATGGGACAAAGCCATAAACACTTGATATTCATCAGACAACAGTTCTTGTTGTGGTGATCGACTAAGGTGATCAGGGATCACAAGTTCCTTTCCAGGTCTCCATCGAACGGAGAGGTCATATTTTCCCAACTTTAACATCATAATTTGTAATCTCGTTGGTACTTGGTTAATTTGCTTCTTAAATATTGGCTCCAGTGGCTTGTGGTCAGATTCTACTACCACAGGTTTCCCATAGATGTACTGATGGAACCAATCACATCCGAAGCAAATAGCCAACATTTCCTTCTCAATTTGCGGGTAATTCTTCTGCGACTTTGTTAGGGATTTCGAAGCATATGCAATTGGCTTTCCGTCTTGCAGTAACACTGCGCCAACTCCATAAGAGCTACTATCTACTGACACAACTGAATCTTTCTTGACATCGAAGTAACTTAATACTGGAGCTTTGGTGATCGGAAACTTCAGGCGACTGAAGCTTTCTTCTTGAGGTTTTCCCCACGTGAATTCGATATCTTTCTCCAGTAACATTCGCATCGGAGCAGTTTCTTGAGACATATTTGGAATGAACTTTGCAAGGTAAGTTGCAACACCAAGAACACGCTGAAGTTCTTCCTTGTTCGTCGGGGGCGGCATTTCTGCAACTGCTTTCACTTTGTTGAGATCGGGTTTCAGGCCTTCAATCGACAATTCGTGACCAACATAGGTAAGTTCTGAAAGCCCAAACGCAAATTTCTTCTGATTTAGCTTGAGGTTCACTTCATGACATCTTTCGCCCTCGAAGGTCCTGGGCCTCCACGCGGCGAAGGTGGAAACACTTGGGGTGAAGTCCTCTATCCCCAGTGGCTAAAACAGGACAGTGCGCATTGCACAAGCTGCTCCAGCTATCCAACGCAGACACTTATTGATTTTTTGCATGCTTCTGGTTTCTACTACCAACTATGGATGATCAATCTTACCCTAAAGAGCCTCTACATAGCCCACTCAGGTGCTGATGAGGCGTTAAACAATAACACTACTACTACTACTCACGACATCTTTCAAAGAATTTCCTTGCAAGTATCTCCAGTTCTTCAAGGAAGTCCGCAGCTTGAATGACGTCATCTACTCCCACGAACGTCTTTTCTAGCCCGGTGATTACTTGATCCATGACTCTCTGGAATATTTCGGGAGCGGAGCGTATGCCGTATGGCATTCTGGTGAATCTGTATCTCACGAACGGAGTAGCGAAAGTGCACAGCTTGCTGCTTTCTTCAGTGAGCGGAATTTGATAGAATCCTTGTGAAGCATCATACCGAGTGAAGTATTTTGTTCCCGGCATCTGTCTGACAACTTCCTCAATTGTGTGTAGAGGATGCTGTTCTCGTCTTATAGCCTGATTTAACTGTGTTGGGTCGATACACAATCTAACTTTGTTCGGCGACACAACTGCTACCATATTGGATACCCAAGGAGTGAATTCATCGACTGGCTTAATATAACCATCATCACATAGTTTCTTAAGTTCAGATTTCACTGTCTTGAATCGCAATTGTGTATTCATACGGCAATTTCCCTAGCCCTTGGAAGACTTCTTTGTAGTCTTGTTGCAGTTTATCCGAAATTGTGTCAACAGCAGTTACGGAGTTCACGTGGCTCACTGGCGGTCTGTTGAACTGCACTAGTTCCATGCTTTCACAGTCACCTCTTCCAAGTAATGTTGGACCATTTTCTACGACCTTGAACGTTACAGGATATTCGGACCCTTGATATTCCAACTTCAAAGTTTGTTCACCTAGTGGCTTTAACTGAGTGTTTGGGTAGCCAACTAGAACATCTGTAGATTTTCGCAAAGGCCTATCCGTCAACTTGCAATACTGTGATTTTGACGCTACAGTCGGCACCAGTGTCCAGTTTCAAAATGAGTGGTTTGGCGTTAACAGTAACACCTACTGTCCACGGTGTGTTCTTGCTGGTAACTGATCTGACAAACAGATTGTCCTCGTCAAGTTCATCGAACTCTTCAACAGCATGCACTGATTTTCCTTGATGTCGGTTTTGTCTGTTGAAGTTATTGTGGGGTCTCGAGTAGTTCGACTGTGATGTCTGCGACTGTGATTTCGGTTGGTTTGCAGAGAACTGACGTTTCTTACACTTTAACTTGAAATGTCCGTTACGATGACAATAATTAAACTCTTGTCCTCTAGCGGGACAGCGATCTCTTGCTCCATGATTCGATCCACAGTTTTCACACTCTTGAGTTGAATGTTGTGAGCTAGATGCTTGTGCCTGACTAAATTTTCCTGAATTCGACTTGTTCTTGTATGGCATTTGCTTCACTGCAGCAACATTATGTCGACTTTCACTTGTAGCACTGACAGTAGCACCAAATCGTTTTGCTTGTTCTTTGGATACTTCAGAAGCACGACACATCTTCAGAGCTGACAGGAGAGTGAGATTTTCGGACTCTTCTCACAATAGTCTCAAACGTAGATTTTCGTCACGTATCCCTCTGATAAGCTGAGTCAAAATAGGCCCATCTTCAAGAGCGCCATAATCACATGAGGTAGCCAAATTTCGTAGTGATGTGACATAACTGTCCACTGATTCGTCTGCTTCTTGAGGTCGCTCAAAAAACATGTGTCTCTCAAATACTACATTTGTGCGAGGTTCACAATGATCACTGAATTTCTTCAAAACAGTCTCAAAATCTGTCTTATCTTCATCTGCGGTATACACGATCCGTAGAGGCTTGTGGAATAACGATTTAATCCACTTCTGACATCATGTAATAAAGATAACTTGAGTCGGCCTTGCGGTCTAAGCAGAAGTCTTTTATTTCATAAACGCTAGGTGTCACCACTAGTACACAACTCAACAAAGGGCGCCACATGTATATTACACTGGGTACTCCCTGCTTCTCTTCTTGAATGATGCCCCATTCACTTGCCATAGAATGGCCCCTTCACCAAAGGGTGTCTTAATTACAATCTGCAGTGCCAATAGCCCAAATTATCGATCGCCACTGCACCTGCAGTGCCGATAGCCAAATCAATCTATGGACACTGCATCTGCAGTAGCCAATTTTCTTAAGCCACTGCATATTTAGTGCCAATATACACTGCCTATTTAGTGAGTTTGAGGTCATTTCTGAACTAGGCATGGGATAGCTGAACAGTCTTTCCAACCAAGGCATGAAGGGGCCAATCTTCAAATTGTCCCTGGCTGTAGAGGTGAGACAGTTGGTAGTTTCCTTCATCTCTGCTGATGGTCCCTTGTGCCCTTTTTACCCAGATGGCTTCATAATTTCACTTGTCTCAGTCTTCTGTTCCCCTCCTATTATTTTAGGGTACCCACTGCATGGGTATCTCAGACTAACTAACTATCTCAGACCTAGTAAACATGACTACGTTAGGCCAACGTATTTTTGTTGGCCCAATGTTGGTTTCCCCCATTGGCCCAGCAGGGTTTGCTCATCGGTTCCATGATGGCCCAACTATAAGATTGGCCCAATGTTGGAGCCATTAATATATCCGTCATATTCAAACAACAGCATACGTTGGGCCATTATATTAAAATTGGGCCAATGGTGGGCCAATGGGAATTAGTGCGAAATGCATGCATCGGGCAAACCTTGGGCTATTAATATCTTAAGTTTGTGTTTTGTAGGCCCACTTGAGGGCCAGCCGCGAGTCAGTATTAAAAACCTGAAAACACAGAGTTGGTCAGTTTCAACTTTATTTACCATGAAACCTCATACATTGCACACAACAACATCGGTCATGTGGTGACAGGACCAGAATTCAAAAATAATTACTGAAATACACTGTAGATGCAAGGAAAGTGCAGTTATATTACAAATTTCAAAAACAGCAATTACCATATATATTTATACAGCGATTAAAGTCACAGGACCTAAATCCTATGTGTTTATTGTGATCAGTTATTGTTAAGGTTAAGGTTCTTCCTCATTCTCTCCTTTCTTCCCCCTTACCTGTCTTTAGAATATCTGCACCGAACAAAGAATTTCATGTGAAATATGAACTAGCCCCCTTTTGCTTGTATTTTAGTGTTCAAAATGTCAGATGGTTATCTCATCTCATGTTAGCTAGACAAGTTTTAGGTTTTGGTGTGTTTTGCACTCATTTTGTAAAGTATCCAGTGTCCTTGTCTATTAGACTCCATGAAAAGTATTGCTGTAGCTCAGCAGCATAAGTCCAAACCTTGCAGAATAAACACAAAAATAATAAAGCCAGGATTTTGTGTCAGACTGGTCAGATTGGCAAAATAAAGATGCCTCTCCTCCCAGATGCTTAATCATTTATAGCAGAGAGGGCTCATTAGCTCCTCCCAGATTTCAAGGCCCATCACTATTGGTCAGTGGCCTTGAACCAAAAATAGTACATACATTTTAATACATTTTCATGTTCCCAAAACTCCCCCATTTGCTTTAAGCCAGTATTTTTCCTTAGCTCCCCTAGTATTTCCTGCCCCACACCTGCATCATAAAACACATTAAATCAGGCCAGTTTAGCTACCACACAATTTACAACTAGGAGACAATGGTCCAGAACTCAGCATCCCCACAATTAGCAATTCCAGCCAACTTCACTGGGTCCTTGTGTAAGTTCCTCAGGGAGGTACCAGCTACATTCCTGAGCAACACCCTCAACCCAAAATACCAAGAGGCCATTGTCCATTGCTACATTGACCTTTGGCTGGCCCCCATAGTCTTGCTCTCTTGTTGTGACCATGGCCATTAACTCCTTTGACCAACCATCCCCATTATCCCCTATAGTAATTACAATAGGTGCCAATTGCACCTGGTTGGCTACACTTGGTTGGCTTCTGCACAACTACCAGACTATGCCTATTGACAGTATTGTACCACACATGTACACTGCATATGTCATATTCACATTCATAATACATGTTCATATTTGTCACTCATAATGCCCTTGAAGGTCCTGGGCCTCCACGCGGCAAGGGTGGAAACACTTGGGGTGAAGTCCTCTATCCCCAGTGGCTAAAACAGGACAGTGCGCATTGCACAAGCTGCTCCAGCTATCCAACGCAGACAATTATGGATTTTTTACATGCTTCTGGTTTCTACTACCAACTATAGATAATCAATCTTACTCTGGAGAGCCTCTACATAGCCCACTCAGGTGCTGATGAGGCGTTAAACAATAACACTAACTAACTTGTCACTCATAATACATATTCACATATCATACATATCTCTAATTACATATCACACATATATCTATTCATCTATTATAACTACACATATCTAATCATACACATATTGCATTGAGTCATCATTTGCACTTGGTTAAAAGAGCCTCTGCTTTTTACAATTTGGAGAACATCACATAGAAAATGTACCAAAGGATTACCAATATAGTCATACCTCCCATTGAAAACTCCATTGACTTTTGAATTAGAATAAAACTGGACTTCTGAACTGAATAAAGGCTTCTAAGATGAAAAGACTTCCTGTCAGTGTGGTGAAAATCGATGTTTACCTGTTTGAAAAATGCTGGTTGGGCAGAATTTTTAGCATGTATTACTGAACTTTTCATATGCAGGACTCCAAAGCAATTTTCCATGATTTCAAGTTGTTAGATTTTTAAAAAAAAATCTGAAATTGCTTGTATTATAAGCATGTGACTTTCATTGAAGATAGTGACTTAATTGTAACCGGCAATCTCAGCTTCTTGGTGTTACTGACCCACTGTCAATGTTGCTGGAGTCGCTTCTCCAGGCAAATTTTACTGCCTTTTTATTCAGCATTGTCCTGGAGTACTTGGTCATTTTATTATTTTTAATTGTATGCTCATGTTAAGAAAAATTTGAAAAATACACAATTAAAAGGTGGAATTATATCTGTTCTGTCTTTCTGATGTCTTCTATATCAAACAATTACTTTGAAGCTAGGACCCTCTTGAAAAGAAAAATGAAAAGGTCAAGCCTATGTTATCTCTTTCAAGCTTGAACTAGCCCATGAAAGATGTAAAAATATATATCCGAGACGTTCAACTCCAGATGACCCATGCAGTTTGTCTTGCTAAGCTTATGAACACTAATTTACATGGGCTTCAGTGAGAAATTTTGGGGTTATTTGGTTGCTATGGACACTGCAGATGCAGTAGCTATGGACACTTTTGGCTATTACAGAAATATTACAGAAACAGTGGCTATAGACAATTTGGCACTGTAGATGCAGTTGCTATCAAATTATGGCTATTGGCACTGTAGATACCGGATGCGTCTCTAATGGAGATGTGTTAAAGGGGTTTCTTGCCAGCCCTTCCACCCCCCCCCCCCTCAAACAACAGATGTGGCCACCCCAGGTGCTCCCTGCTTCTCTCTTCTTGAATGATGCCCCATTCACTTGCCATAGCATGGCCCCTTCACCAAAAGGTGCCTTAATTACAATTTGCAGTGCCAATAGCCCAAATTATCTAATAGCCAATAGCCAAAGCAAAATTATCTAATGCCAATAGCCAAAGCAGTCTATCGAAACTGCGTCTGCAGCAGCCAATATTCTGTTGCAACTGCATATGCGATGCCAATAGACACTCCCGATTGCCAAGCAAGGCATGAAGGGGCCAATCTTTCCAGCGGAAGGTCAACTTCCTTGAATGGGGCCAACTGGTTGAGGGGCTTCTTGCCTGAAACTTCTTTATATCTTCCTGGTGTAGGGGTCCACATTCCTGGCAGGAGGTCAATTTTCCCTGTGAAGGTCTTGTGTTGTAACCAAATTTCCTGTTGAGGGGGCCATCCTTCCCAAGAAGGGGCTTTGTGGGCCTTGGCTGAGAGTTAAGCCCCGTTCCCACATAGCCGAGTTACTCGTAGTCAACTCGTAGTATTACGTAACACGCCTCTCGGGCCCAACTCTTACTAAACTCGGCGATTACTCCTCGCACTCGAGAGATGCTCGGCGAGTAACTCCTGAGTCTCGTAGCGAACTCGTGAGATTTGGAGCCGAGTTTGCCGAGTCTCCCGAGTATGCCGTGCTGCACGGCACACTCGGCGAATTATCCAGGAGTCCAAAAACTCGGCCATGACTCGCCGAGTTACTCCTGGAACTCGCCGAGTTACTCCTCAAACTCGCCGAGTTACTCCTCAAACTCGCCGAGTTACTCCTCGAACTCGGCGAGTTACTCGGCGCTATTTTCGCTCGTATTACACTCGGGGGGGGATGTTCAGGAGTGCGAGGAGTAACTCGGCGAGTTGTAGGAGTAACTCGCCGAGTAACTCGTCGAGTTCTACCTTTAGTACATGCATCATCAGCGTAGGGGGTCGTATATAATATAAAAGGCCGCTGCTCCTCTAATATCAGTCCGATTTTCGTCAAATAAAGATTGTTTTGTAGTATAATTCATAGTGATTCCATACGTATTTTCGGATTTAAAAAAACCCGAATATTAAGCGAGATATTTGTCTGAGAAGGCAGTTGTCTTGCGGTGGCTGCTGCTCCATTTATATTAATCCGATTTTCGTCAAATCAGGACTGAATTGTAGTATAAATCATACTGATTCCATACGCGTTTTCGGATTGAAAATAGACCAAATATGAAGCGAGATATTCGTCTGAGAAGGCAGCTAAGTTGGCGGAGGCAAACAGTGGTGCTCTCGCAGACGTCCGCGCCCGGACTGTATCAATGCAGGTAAGGCTGAGCGCTACTTTAAAAGGCTGCTGCTCCCCTAATATTAGTCCGATTTTCGTCAAATAAATATTGAATTATAGTCGAGTTCATACTTATTCCACACAGATTTTCAGATTGAAAATAGACCAAATATTAAGCGAGATATTTGTCTGAGAAGGCAGGTAGTCTGGCGGCGGCAAGGTGCTCTGTGTATGGCCCTGACATGAATGGTGTGGTCAATATTTTTGACCATTTTATATACATTGTTTGGATGAGCTTTATTGCAATTCATTTCTACTCATTCTGCCAACTGCCATGACTGTTATGTCAATTGCTATTAGCATTTTGAATGATACAAAGAATGGGTGTAGAGCATACAGCAAATTCAATACATGTGTCAATTGCCTAATTGCCTAAATTGGGGTTCTTTGACCTGTCATTTCATGGTTTGTTCAAAGATGACACAGTAATTGCTATTAGCATTTTGAATGATACAAAGAATTGGTGTAGAGCATACAGCAAATTCAATACATGTGTCAATTGCCTAATTGCCTAAATTGGGGTTCTTTGACCTGTCATTTCATGGTTTGTTCAAAGATGACACAGTAATATGACATTGTCTTGATTGTCATTCACAATTACAAAAATATGTAATTGCTTTCATTAATTAAAAGCAATATATTTAATTGTAATTACCAGGCAATGATTATATTTGTATAACTTTCTTATCTTTTTGTGTTAATTTGAATCTTATTGTGATATTATGATCAGTATAAATTTGTGTATATTTTGTAAAATTTAAATCTAATATTGATATTGTAATTAGTATTTGTGATTTGATCTGTGATTTTATTTTCTATATTTAATTTACTTATACTGGTGCTCCCTGAACATCCGCGCCCAGACTGTATTAATGCAGAAAGCTGAGCGCTTCTTTAAAAAGCTACTGCTCCCTTAATATTAGTCCGATTTTCGTCAAATAAAGATTGTTTTGTACTATAATTCATAGTGACTCCATAGGTTTTTTCGGATCGAAAATAGACCAAATATTAAGCGAGATATTCATCTGAGAATGCAGGTAGGCTGGCGTCGGCCTATCATTCGATGGGTGACTCGTCGCTGTCGTAGACACCTTGCTTCACCCGGCGAGTTACTCCTGGTACTTGGCAAGTTACTCCTGGTACTCGGCGAGTTACTCCTGGTACTCGGCGAGTCACTCCTGGTACTCGGCGAGTCGCTCGCTGAACCCGCCGAGTAACTCGGCGAGTAATTCGGCGAGTAACTCGGCGAGTCACTCCTGGTCATTTTTTCCGCAAAAATTCGTCGCCAACTCCTCGAATTTTGGGTGTTACGTAATTTTTGTTATTACTACGAGTTGACTACGAGTAACTCGGCTATGTGGGAACGGGGCTTTAACCTCCTTAACTAGAGCCTCTTCACCAGGAAAATTGTCCCTGGGAAACAATGGCTGGTAGATCGACCCCTTCACCAGGGAGTGTAGTACCAAGGTAGGAAGGCTACCCTTTTCAGCTTGATAGATATTTAAATAGATATGTAAATATGTTAGGATAGGCCCCTTAACCAAGACATTGCCCTCCTTGTCAGGACGCTGGCCCTTCTGGTGTGATATTCTGGTGAAGAAGCCCTCCTAGCAAGAGGGCAGTCTGGCTGTTTTTTTTATAAGGGCCAAACATTTAGGTGAAATTTAAGGGCCCACCTTCCCAGCCTTTGAGAGAGGGGCCAATCTTAGTATTTGGGGAAGAGGGTGAACATTCCGGGCCTAGAGCACAATCCAGTGAGGGTGAAACCAATTCAGGAACATCATGGGTCGATTATTATAAATTGTGAAGCAGCAGTTAACTGATTCCCCAGGGAGCTTCTGGACTCCCTGCAAACTAACTTAATCGCTAGGCCTTACTTTGGATAATAATTTAGTTTTGATAAAAAGTTGACCTTCCCATATCTGACGTACAGCTGCATTTGAAAGCTTAGAGGTCAGAAGCCACCCAACATCAATAGAGTGGTAGGACACTACAGTTAAGGTATGGACCATACAACTCTAATGTTTAACATGTAGCTGGACTCTTTATGCCCGATATTCATAGAGGCGCACTCAAAACGCCGTGAGGCATTACGTCGTGTCTTTTGGGCCTTTTGCACATCTCTTGCTTATGAGGCGTTAAACAATAACTCACACACACACACACTTTTGCACATCTCTACTTTCTTCATCTAGTATTCTCTTGTACACTAGCTAGCCATACTTATATATCCATACCATAGTCAGAATGTAAAGTTCACCCTCCAAAATTGTGTGTATTTTATATAAGTGACTTTTGTGTAACACTTGCACTTGGAAGCATGCCACCTCATCATTACCTCTACCACCACCTCCCAGTGAGCACAGTTACTAAGTATTTTTAAGCCATACATGTATATATATATATATCTTGTATCATGCTACTAAGCATTTATCATAAAGTCATTATTTTCTATTAGAAACATAATTTTGACATTTAATGATGAACACATCTTTGTTCTTAGTTAAGCATGTTTTGCTTGAGTTTAATTTAATCTGGCTGTTACAAAGTTGGAGCAGACATGAACAAACCTGTTAAGCCATTGCATCACCAAAATGTCAGCCAGCTTAATAGAACCTTAGATTGCACTCCTTTGTTCCACCCTAAGCCCAAATGCATTGTATGCTCTTTACTTAACATCTTCCTTTGTAGTGGACTGTATGTGTGCTTGAATGTTGTGATGCAGTGCATTTATTGATAGTTCACATCCTTACTGAGATCAATGTACAGATTGTGTAAGGGGATTATCCCCCAGAGTATGAATGCTCGTTGAGAGGGGGGTTAGGTTGGAGTGTCAGCCAAAAGTCACATATGGGGTATTTTTGGATCTCTTGATTGGTGATTAATTAATTGACCTCAGGCCACATGACTTGGAATTGAATGTGATTGGATTAATTGATGGATTTCTCCCCAAATGAGGGGAGGGGCCATTGGAAAATATATAATGATGCATTGTGAATAATAAATTCAGTTTTTACCTTGCCTGAAAATTGGGAAGGAGCAAAGCACTTCTGTCTCTCTTGTCTTGATTGAGCAAACTTTGGAGAAATGATGACACTGCGCTTGCATCCTAAACAGAATGCTCAGAGCTTGACACTTCTGAGACTTGGGAGTCAAGTGAACTAAGGAGTTAAAATCTGTCCATCCAATATGCCGTTAAACTCAAATGCAATCCATCCAGCCCTGCGTTTCACTGTGTCGTTAATTCAACCAATGAGACATTATATGAAAACACCAACCAGATAAGACAGACAGACACTTTTATTTACATAAACAATCAAGGATGCCCCCTTTAAGATATTTATACATCACTAACAAGGGGGCAACCATATCTTCAAAATCATTTCATATAATGCCTGTGAAAATAAAACAGTACACAATTAACTAAATTAACAAATGAGATGAGTTAAAAGACATTCACATTTATCTGAAATTTCACCAAATGCAATGATTTTATATATCCTTTTAAACTATGAGTTAGTATTTTCTGCTTGATATTCAGAGGTGCAGAGTTGTGCACATGTGGAATTCTTTAAGATAAACTATATTTTACAAAGTCAATATTTCGTGCAGTGAGCATATATATCGACTTCCTGTGATGATACAAACTGCCTTTTTTGCAACCTAAGTATTCGATTAGTGTTGGTGGTTTTGCAGCCCCAGCATAGTATAACAGAATTTATATGTGGTAGAAACAAAGAATTGTATAATGTTAACAATAAAGTGGTTGATAACATATTTTTAAGTTTGTTCATGATGCCAATATCTCTGCTTATCTTTTTTTAAATATTGTTTAAACGAGGTGTCCATGAGAAATGCTCATCAATTATCAAACCTAGAAAATTAAATTCATTTACAGTTTTAATTTCAGTTCCTGATATTTTAAGTTTAGGATAACATATTCTTTTCTTCCGGATATGATAAAAAATGCATTTAGTTTTTGTAATATTTAGCGATAGTTTATTTACTTCAAGCCATATTAGAATTCTAGAATTTATATTAACTTCATAAGAGTTGTTCTTGTCTGTAAACGCACTGATTGTAGCAGTTAAAGTTGTGTCATCCATTCATCTAGACGAGAAACAACAAGGGCCCTAAAATTGAGCCTGCGGGGGACTCCAGTGGTTATTGCTAAATATTGTGACTCAAAATTATCAAATTGCACAAATTTTCTTTGTATCAGATAATTCTCAATAAGGTGTAAATCATTATCTCGTGAACCATAGAAATATAATTTATCAATTAAAATAGAGTGATCCAGCGTATCAAATGCTTAAGAAAGGTCAAGGAAGTTGCTAAAAGAAATTTTGTTCTATCTAAATGGTTGGGGCAGGGGCCTAGCTCAGAGGTAGCGCGCTGGGCTTCCAACCGCTGGGTCCCGGGTTAAATTCCCGGTCGAGCCTAAGATGGATGGCCGTTTCATCCTTCATCTCATTGTCATGGTCCCTGCCTGTCCTAATTAGCCCATCAGGTGCAGAAATACAGGACGTAAAGCCCTATTCACCCACCCACCCTATCTAAATGGTTAATTATTCCATCACAAAGTTCTAGGGCTGCAGATTCAGTTAAGATGTTTTCACGATATGCATATTGACTTTTATAGTATAAATTTTGGGTGGTAAAGTAGTTATGTAACTGTCTTAAGTCTGACTATGGATGACACATTCAAAAAATTTTGAAAAACATGAGAGCAGTGAAATGGGACGGTAATTATTAAACAGGCTATCATCATATTTTTTATATACAGGTATTACCATGGCGATTTTTAGAAGACCTGGAACCACTGCTGATGAAACCATTTGATTTATAATTAGGGTTAAAGGGGTCGCAATTTCAAGTTTAATATATTTTATTAGTTTGTTAGAGGCATCATCAAAACCACAACTTGCTTTTGGTTTCAGAGTATCTATGATTTTCAATGTAACGTCATCGTTAATGCAGGTAAAGTTGAATCGACAATTTGTTGGGCTATGCAAATAATCTTTGTATGAAAAGTTTTAATGTTTCCTGATATGTGTCAGTGAATTTGGACCTACATTTACAAAAAAAAAGAGTTAAATTTATTTTCAATTTCCTGGGGATCATATTCATACGTATCATTCTCTACAAGCAATTTCTTAGAAAACTCTTTCTTACATGGTGTTTCACTAATTATACTTTTAATAGTATTCCAAGTGTTTTTTATATCTCCTTTAAATTTAACAAAACATGATTCGAAATATCTTCTTTTGGCATGCCTAATATTTTGTTTGAGGATTCTTATATAAGTTCTTAGATTTATCTTTTTGCCCATATAGTCAGGATCATCTGGTGCAGTTAATTTAAGCTTTGCATACATTTTGTCCCTAGTAGTTATTGATTTTATCAGACCTTTGATTACCCATTAGCATTTCTTGTCATATTTGACAATTTTAGGTTTTAGATGTATTTTAATAACTTTATTATAATTTTCATTTGGACTGGCAGTTAAATTTGTATGTAATTTTTCAATTATATCTAAATTTTTCAGTTCCTGTCGCAAGTGTTCAAAATATAATGTATCACTAGGATAGACTTTAACATATTTGGATTTATGTCTACAATAAGTTAGGTAGTCCAGTGAAATAAAATATGGCTGGTTGTCTGAAATGTGATGTAATAGCACTCCAGCATCAGTGGGAGAAAATATATTTGACAGCTTCACTAAAAAGTTATCAATTAATGTTCCATTTCTTTCAGTAAATCGTGTTGGTAATGTAATTTTAGGAATAAAACCATTTGAAATTATCATATCTAAATGGTTGTTTATTTTAGGGCTACATGTATATTTCAACAGGTCAATATTAAATCTCCTGTGATAACAACTTCACGTCTAGTACTTCGTAAGGAATGTAAAGTAGCGTTCATATCATCACAGAAGGCCTCATAAGCATCAATCGTTTCACGTGGATCTCTATACAGATTGCCAATTACCAACTTTTTGCTATTTAATGATTCATTTTCAATTATTACTTCTATGAATTGACAATCAAACATTTCAGAATTATGTTGGAAAGACAGTACATTATAATGGAAGTTCTTATCCAGATATATAGCTACACCACCATGGTCACTGCAAGACTTACCCCTGGTTATTAAAGTATAGCCTTCAATCTGGAATAGGGAAAGGTTTGCATCATTTCAAAGCCAGGTTTCCTGAAGGCGAAAGCATTAAATTTAGCTTAATGAGAGTGAAATTTTCTACATAGATTTTAAGTTTATGAAATTTAGCATTCAGAGATTGGCAATTTATGCTTAATAATTTAAATACCTCTGTTTTACCTAGCATTCGTTCTGCCACAGAATTGTCAGTGTAATAAGGTGGGTGAGAAAATAAATCGGGAGCATCATCATTATGATTTTCATCACTTTCAATAGCAGGATTCATTATGTTTACCAGTGAGTGGGTTTCCATACTTCCTATGTTGTTAACGATTTCTTCTATCATCATCTGAAAAGAGAAAGTAATAACACAGGGATAAATGACTGGTTACAAAAATATTTTTACCAGTTGCTGTTACACCATATGGAGAACATGGATTCATTTTCATGTGATTGTAGTTTTTCAGTAAGCTCTTCAGTGTGAATTGATTTATGAGATGAATGAGAATGAATATGTTTGTGCAGTAGTCAGAGCAGATTTCATTTTAGTGACAATAGTAAGACAATATTTACTGCATGTACAGATTAAGTACTTTTAAGTTTATTAAGCTTAATAACTATTCAAGAGTACATTTCCAGACTGGATAAATCCAATTCAAAGAGTAGATACTGATGATGTAAGGGGGGGTATATAATATGATAATTATCCATTTGTTTCAAGTCCATTTTCATTAGAGTCTTTTACATACAGTAAGTATATTATGGGTTTGGAAAAAAAGTTCCAAATTACTTGAAGCAGATAATTCAAACCATATTACTATTCAATTTTATATCCATAATGCATGAAGTTTCATATTTACAACACAGATTGAGAAAATATAAACAGAAAAGAATAAAAAGGAAAAAGCTGAGATCTAATGACAAGTCTATGGAGTTTACAAATATGCAATTGATCTTAAAAAATATTTGACCAAATGTTTTTATATAATTATGAGTAGCAGCTGACATATCAATGATTATGTTATTACATAAAATTTCTTTCACTCCGGGGGGGGGGGGGGGGGGGGGGGCTTCCGGGATCAAAGAGCTGAAAATGTCAACAAAAAATATATATTTGGCGGTGTGTACATGATGGCAATACGATGTCAACAAGGAGTAACACGGATTTAACACGACTGTCCCATAAGAGTGCGGAGTGAACCGGATTTTACACGGTGCCTTCGCGGATATAACCGGTCTTTACACCGTGTTCATTTGTGTGGAACCGTGTTGGTCCTTGTACTCTCCGGCGTTAATGGCGGCGAAATATTCATGCCCGGTTGACGCCGGAATTAGCAGGAGATAACACGAAGTATGCTGGAGTCAATACGGAGATTCACGGAGATTCAACGCGGATACACACAGATTAAATTGTTCCGGTACCTCCGGCATGAAACATTGAACCTGTTTAATTTTTTCCCCGGAGTCCCAGGGTGGTCCTGGATTGCCCTGGACAATGCCGGACAATGCCGGAAATAAACAAGAGGTCTACACGCTATTACCCGGAGTTTGCCGGAGTTATACTCTGGGACAATCTGGCGTCTGATCCGGCTATGTGTGAAGGGGGCTTAAGTGTAACATTTTCACCTAGGCGTTTGCATAAAACTCAGTGGTAGCCATGTAGCACGGATCTTCCTGCAACATCCGGTCGTTCCCCAAACAAAGCTCTTTGCATTTGGAAAAACTGCTCAATGGTGTCATAATGAATGCCATCAATTACAAGATTTGTAGAAAAGTAGAAGTTCGATAAGGGTGATAGAGCTGTATAGAAGGCTGTCACATTCCAACCTGTTTTTTGGCCATTTTTGCCGGATTCAGCTCTCTGGGCAAATTTTGGAGTGTCTTCACCGTGAAGGTTTGACCATCGATTTTCAATTACTCGCCTTGCAAGCTTTCTTTTTTCTGCAGTTGCAGTGCTTGTTTCATTTAGGGATGAAGTATACGTCGCTGACAAGAAATTTCAAAGGGGAAATCTTCATTGACATAGATCGCAGAGTTCTTCAATTTCGTTTTAGCTCCCCAAACAAGCTGTCGATCTTGAAACAATACAAATCTGACAATAATGCTTCCATTCGGTAGACGATGACAACGTTGAAATTTCATTTCATTAACATGGAAATCATTCAGTTTCATGATGTTGATCATAACTTCCTTGATTTTGGCAATGCAGTGTTCATTCTGACTCTGTTTGATTCCATAGAATATCAGGTTTTCTCTCCTGCCATATGACTCCAAATGTATCAACTTTTGTGAGAGCTCTTCATTTCTTGCAACCAGTGCAGGTTGTCCTCTCTTGGCCAGGTCAAGTTCTTTCTCAATTCTCGTCATTTGATCAGAGAGTCTTGTTATCAATTTATAAACTGTCACGGTAACATCATCCAATTTTTTAGACCTTTTGGACTAAGTGCCAAATATGATCAAGAAGACCTGGGCTTAAACTTTGATTCCATACTGCAAAAGACTCTCCCGTATTATCCTCCCTGGGAATATGTACCACCATCCGTCGACCTCTCACTCACTGATGAAAGATGAGCTCAGTCAATCCAGCTGTTGTAAAAGTGATTTCTTCAACTCCATCACCAGTTAAAGATTGAACAGCTATTTCTGTGGACAGTTACTTTACGGACAGATCAATGACTGATGACAAGGTAGCTGCACCAGCCATAGATCAATGGCAGACATCTTGACTTTGGCGTGAAACTGCAGGGTCTCAGTTTATTCAGCGTAATTGACTTCTTTGAGCCATGCCTTACAATACATAATGATTTCTAGGGCAGTAATGGCAGGTGTTTGAATTATCCCTTATAGTGCCATGTTATGAATTCATACATGGAAGCAATTAAGGAGGGCATTAATATCGCCTTCTTTTGGGTGCCAAGCCATGTAGGAATATATGGCAATGAGCTTGCTGCATGGTTGGCTAAGACAGCCCTGAATCTTGATTATCTCGACTTCTGAAGAATGGCAAACAAGGTGGTCTGTAACCTATGGCAACAAGGTGCAACTTATTGAAATTAATCTTGGCAAATGGCCTGGTGCCTGTAGGACATCCTGGAGGGAAGAGTTAGTTCAGAACAATAAGAGCCTCAGCCCATATATGTGACCTCTTTTAAAGCTATCAATTTTTTTCCGTAAGATCTGATCCCTTTCTTGTTATGTACATATCTTGAGACAGCATGCAGTTTTGCTCTGGCCATCCTACATGTCTTCTTGGCAGTCTTGCATGACTCCTACTACTACATGTCCAAATGTGCCACGTGGGTTTTCCGTGTGTTCATCCAAACGCATGGAAAACGCACGTGGCACATTTGGCCATGTACTAGTGCAGCGGCATCGCTCCCAGTCCCATAATAATTGTGTACTTTTGGAATCATGAAACTTGGCACAATGATAGATGTTTTTATCACATTATTTACAACTGTAGTTGGGCATGGTTCTGTCAATATCGCAAAAAGTGATTTTCATTTTGGTATGGCTGCCAGTCATCAGCAATACAAGACATCAAATGCCCCAATATCTCAAAATGTTCCCTTTGTCCAAGTCTATCATTGGCCCTACTGAATTTAATTGGCCCCTTCACCAGGGAGTTTGCCTTCAGCAGTTCCTGTGCTACTGTAGCTTATGTTTTATTGTCACCACCGAATTTAAATTAAGTTTCATCTTATCTTATCTTAAATACATGTATCAATTACACTACCTATGTTAAAAAAAAATTCATTAAGAAGGTTGGAAGGACTTGGCCAGTATGATACATGGGCCACCCAACGTATTATATGTAGCTAGGAATATTTAGAGACACTAAATATTCCTAGTATGTGAAGTTGTGCATTGCCTCAATTAATATTTCAAGGTATTCTTAATAATAAGTAAGGTCTGGAAATTACTTCCGTTTCACTAAACGACAAGGGCCTTTGGTGTAAAAGCCACTTAGTTCAATACTTAAGTTTCACAAAAAAAAACAGAAAGATAAATACATTAACATGATAAACATTTTTAAATAAAACGGGTTCAAGTTAATCTCGAATGGATATTAGATGTGAACTCTTCTACTTCAACTCAGTTATATTTCAGTTACTGAAAATGCTATCTACTTTTCAGTTACTTTCCAGTTACCTTTTAGTTAATTTCAACACAGCATCTTTTGAGTGGTCACTATAATTACGTACATGTTTGAGCAGTAACTGAAAAGTGATTGGTCTTTATCTTTGTGCTGTGACTGAAAAGTGATGTCTTTTTTGTATGTAATATTAGAAATTTCACCTGAATTGCTATATCGTTTGTCATGTAATATTATTACTATCATTATTATTATTTTCTCCTTTCTATTTTTTTTCCTAATATGTTTCCTTTCTTTTTTTTTCTGTTTGTTTCTAATTGATCTAGTATTATATTCTTTCTTGTTCTAATATTGTATCAATTTAAGGTGGACCCTAACACAACACATTGAGGTTCTAAATACTAATATAATATATGCAATAATGTTAAATGTATCATGCCAGAAATAACAAAATATCATGCTGTAGTCTTGTTTTAAGTAAATTGCCAAATAAAATTATTTTCAATTCAATTCAATATATGCTTAAATAATTGAAAGGGTGTTACCCTGCTCCAGATTTATCGAGAGGTTACTTAATTGATGGAGACAAGAGTCTTGTCTTCATGCTTAATTGTTTGCTTGCATGCAAGTTAGCAGTGTAACTGAAAACTAGCTGAAAAAGTAACTGGCCTTTTATGGGCAAATTGCTTTATATGCTCGAATAATTGTTCAAGAGGGTCATTCTAGTAATTTATTTGATTATCAACTGCATCAACATTTCTAGTGCCCTTTAATAAAAAAAAGAAAAGGAAAAAAAAAAAGAATAATGATAAATTCAAGAAAATCTACAAAACAAATAACTTTACTGCAACTTGCTACATCTGTCAATAAGGAGGTTGATGCCTTCTTTGAACTTCCTTGTTTGGGGAATTCACTGATTACTGTGCCAGTCTACCACGTCCCCACATATGTAGGTCATGTTTTTGTTTGTGAGGGTGTGAGGGTCGAATGATCCCTACAAAATGTGATAACAAACAAAAATAGAAAGAAAAGGAAAACCAACTGAGAATTGAGTGAGGCAAGCCGGAGATAGATAGATACGTAGATACGTAGATAGATAGATAGATAGTATAGAGTAGACCTGGAAACCTATTACAATAATATATTAATAGCTTCGATGCGGTCTCACACGTGCTGAATGCTTATATAAATAAATTTATGTGGCAACACAGTCTGAATCCATATTTAAAAATAGCCTTTTATTTATGTACGAACTTCCCACAGAGAGAGCAGTAGCCGGGATAGACCTGTGCAAATAAGTTTGAATAAAGCAGCTAAATCTTTTTTTTTTTTTTTTTAATGGAGGTCAAACACATAAATTTTAAGTGATCGTGATTGCTCAGTGCGCAGGGGTCAGCCAGTTTGTAAGTGACAAATTGGATTAATTCTCATCCTAATGTTAATACAGTAGGCCTATATGCCTATGTTTATTAAACTTTAGGGAATTTTGCCTACGATTTTTTAAAACCCAATTTTGGAATTTGTCCCCCCCCCCCCCCCAACCTCCCCCACTTGTGATGAGGGTTAGAGCATAGAAATAATCCTTTGTGATTAAATAGATTCAATACTTTTGCATTTTTTGCTTTTTTTTCATGCTGCCCCATGCACTGGCAGCACTGTATACGGAAAATAAGTGGAACATAAGAGCTCTGTGTCTTTATATGTATCTCTATAGATATACATCCTGCTGTCCATATCATAACTTTAAAACAAGGGTTTAAAATGGAACACACATGACGTCAATACATCGTGATGCATTCCACTGATGAGTTTAGGAAGATGTCATGGGATCATGCCACCCAAGTTCGTAGAAATCCGTGATGGCCGGGTGCCCTCCTCCCACGCATGGAATCCCAAGTAGAGCTAGGATCCAAGCAGCCACCCTTTTCCCGCCCTTTTCCACGTGACTCATACAGTGGTCTACTTTGATCCAAGAATAATCATTGCGCGACGTTGTGTTTTTTCTTTGATCAAAACAATGCAAAAGGTGGAATAGGTAAATTGCATCAACATTATTGAATCATTTTACCATTTTTAAGTTATTCTTAAGTTGATAGGAATGTTAGATTCTTAACAAAAATTGCAGCCTTTAACGAACTATTTTCAGCGCGCAATATCATCGTCAGTTGTGCGGCTTGTAGCAAAACAAAGTTCACGCTGCGCCGGTCATTTCTGGAGATAATTATTCATATAAATTGAAGAAAATCGCCATTCTGCCAGCATTTTCAGGCTGACAGTTTGACGAAAATGTTCTGGGACGTCAGGAGAGCAGTCCTGTTGAGGACTTTGCTTTTCCTTTGCCTGAATATCTACAATGTTGCGTCTGAGCCGTGAGTAGACTGATTCATGACTGCAGTTCTTGTGTATTGTGTGATGCCTGATGGCATCAATATAATTATTATTTTTTATTGTCCCAGACTCAAACACACCATAGAGAAACCATGATAACTCTATGCAGACACTATCATAAATTTGCTCAGATGAATATATATACGCCAGGCATGATGCATGAATAATTTTTTTAAAGACTTTAATTTTTCATGACTTTCAAGTTTCGTTGCACAGCATTAATTAGACTCAATCAGACAATAATATTCATTTGATATTCTAGTGAGCCTACACTTTTATTGGTACTGCTAAAACTAGGGACTATTAGTATTATGACTGGGTTAAATATTCTTATAACGGTTTTTCTTTAAATTTTTTTTTTTTTTGCAAATGTATTTGATTGACAATGAAGCGAAATAATTGCCTTTAAATCAGCTTATAAACTCGCAGCGCCTTAATTTGCTTAAATTAATTAAAAAATCCTCGTGTATATATATGTAGCTTAATATAATGTTTGTCTTATCAGGGATTATTTTGATAGTTTATCTTGATTTAACTGTAATCAGTGGTAATCTTGATTGAAGGATCTATTATGAATTATCATAAAATGAACGATTGCCTCTAATTAAAAGATAAAGCCTAAATTATGACTGTTAGGAATCTATATATATATAAATGTATGCAATATATATACATGACTAATAGCATGAGTTTATTTTAACAGCAGTCATTTCTTACAACTGAAATAAATTGTATAATGGAGTTATGCATTTCCACCATTAATTAAGTGCTGGATTTTTTTTTTAGCTATGTCAGAGGAAGTTTGTAAATAATTTTATGAAAATGGTATATCTTTTAGTAATATTATTTTTCCTAGCTGCATGGTGGGTCATTTGTAATTAACAAATTTTATTTTATTTCATGTGAATTTTACAGTGCACCGCAATCACATGTAGGGGACATCAATGCCAAAGTGATGTCATTATAGTAAATGATCTGCAATGATGTAATTTTGAGATATATATTTTTTTATCGTTGAAAGATATGTATAGCATATTTCAGTCCCAATGTTAAACCAATGGGGGCGCTTGTAATGGACCATGATAAAACCCAAATTACATTCTACTGCCATCACTGCAGAACACACAATAAACATTTTATCATGACACAGCGGCATAGAATCATTTGAAATTGTGCATGAGGTTATCAGGTAGAGCTGTATATAAATATATATGCTAGCTAAATTGAGAAGTGCTATGGATTGCTGAGCAAGCCCAAGTTTGTTCTACTGAGCTGATTTTAAAATCTGCTTTGTATCTAATCTGAACCTTATAATTAAGTGTGAAAAGGATATTTTTGCCTCAAATTGTATAATTGACTGGCTGTGTGCTCTAAGTAATATTACATTGGTGCACCCTCTCACCACATTTTCCTTGCCGAGGGCTTGTTAACATGAGTGCACCGGTCTTAGTTCCGTAATTTACAAAATTATCGGAGTGTGAGATCTCCTTTGGCAAAAATAGACCGAAAAGAACATCTTGGGTGGCCCACAGGGCAATGCACCTAATTTACACGATTTACCCTTGGAATCATTTATGATAATATTAGAGAATTTTCTAGTGCACGTTTACAACTCGCATGCACCCTAAATCCAAGGGAACGTTCGAGAGAAAGTGTTTTTTGGTCACCTATTTATCAGTTCTTGTTTAGTTGATGTTGATTCTCTGGGGTATTAAGTTCCATTATAATAAAAAAAATGCGAAATTCTTCATTAAGAATGAAACAGTGATAATAATGTTAAAATAACCAGGATCAGTTAAAAGAGGGAAAAATTCAGATCTTGTATTAATCTTAAAATAGCCTTTACTGTTCTGCTTACAGTTTGTGGTACATTGGAGGAGTTATATTTGTCTTCTGTAGGCGGAAAATCTTCTTATCTGCTTATATTAATTGGTAACCGTGAAAGGTTATTAGAATTAAACATTGTGATAATGATTATATTATGATAGCGATGCACAATCTGGACGATAAACAATGATAAAAATTCAAAACTCAACATTTGCTCCATTATTAGTAGTTTTTGTTTAGATGTGCACTTTTTAAATTTAAAGTATGTGAAGAACACTGTTTAAATATACACATTTAAGGCAGCTGGGTGGTCAAGTGGTAAGATGCTCGCCTGCTCCTCTGAAGGACCTGGGTTCAATCCAAGGCCCAGGCAACCTTCATGAGCATTATCCCAGCTGGATGTCATTCGGATGAGAAGTTAAGTTGTGGTCTCTTGTACTATGCTGAGAAAAGGAAAAGATCCCACCCATGGGGTAAATGTGTAACTTGGGGTGGATTTCTTCTCTGTCTCTCTCCTCATCAATCAACCTTCGATAGCAGCAAGAACTTGCCTTAGAGGGCTGCACTTTTTATATCTATCTATCTATCTATCTTTTTATCAAGGTAAAGAGATATCCGTTAAATGCATATCAGCTGTTGTAATGACCTCGCTGCTATAAAACTAATAGGTCCGCAAAATTCACATCACTACAAAAACCTGCCGGAAGCTGGAACAGAGGGCGGCCTCAATTATCATGTCTGCGCAAAGATTATGTGTGGTCCACATGCTAACAGAGTACAAACAATAAAATGCATTTTGCGACCTTGTATCTGAATGGTTGGGAGTCATGCCAATTGAATTTTCATGAAAGTGTTAAAAAGTGTTGTTAGGTAAAATACAAAGAAGTGTAGCTAAATTTGCTGTGCAAGTTAACGCGCAATGTCATCGATGTTTTGAATTGGATTCCTTGATTCTATGTCTCTCATGTGTAGATGCTCTTTTGTTTAAAGCCAGTTATCATGGTTATTGTCAATCAGAGACCTGGTGAGTCTGTCTGCAAACAATATAGTCAGTTTTCTTGTCGGTAAAGATTGTTAAATTGACTTTAAAAAATCACTCTACGAAGGTAATCTGTGATGTAATCTGTGATGTCACCAGACAATGTTTTAACTGGGTTTGGCAAAGCATGGTGCACCAATTCCCATGCACTCATACTATTTTAGTCTTTGATAATAATGTTACAATTTTTATTTAATTTTTTTCAGGGGTTATCTGATGACCCTCCCGAACGCTATCCAAGTTGGATTCCCGGAACAAGTTTGCATAACGCTCCATGAACTTGGTTATTTTGACGTCAATTTGATCATCGACTTCAGAGATGCTGGGGGAAAGACATCTTTGTATTCCACCTCCAAAACCTTTCAACGAGGTAATTGCAAATGTAACAATTTCACAATATCTGCCACATGGGCCATGTTCTTTTAATTTGTCTCTGTGCTGGGACAAGGAAAAAGCCCCTTTTTCAGCGTCAGTATCTTTTTTATCATGCTTGTACCTAGTAGTGCACTGGACGCATAATCATCTCATCATTACTACGTCATTTGCCTTACCAATTTGTAGCGAAGTATTTGTTGTTACATGGCATCAAATCAGAAATCATGAAGTTGTGTTAGAATCACGGAGATACAGCGCTGAGTTCAATATCGTTTCAGCAACATCTGAATAATTTGAAAAGGGGCTTAGTCAACGTTAGTAGTCTTTTATCTAATAAAAATTCATCGAATTCATTCTACTTTAGGTGAAGGAGGATGCTTTGATGTGACAGTTCCGTCGACCGTCACTGCTAGTCAGTCATTGGTCGTGGTAGAGGGCAGCACCGAGTTTAAGGCAAGACGTCATTACGATCAGAAGATTGAGGATTATACATTTTCAGGAAATGCGACTGTGTCACTCCTAAGGACTGGCCTGCTCACCTTTGTTCAGACTGACAAACCCATCTATAAGCCTGGCCAAACAGGTTTGCATCTCAGAAATAGATTTTTTGCCGTTACCGGAACCTTTTATCTTACATTAGGTCATTTTGAACATGGCACACTATTACCCTTTTTTTACATTTTCCGTAGATGAGAATTTCACAACAACAGTTTGCATTTATAAAACATCACATATTTGTTCTGACCTGGCTGATTAGTCTGTTGCAAAATAGCATAAAGTGAAACATTTTATTGCTGTCAAAATTGAAATGTCCGGAAACGTGCAATGGTGTTATGACATTGGAACAGCTCGTAGCACTACAACTCTGCTGCTCATGTCAAGGTATTTTACTGGGATTCAAAATGAATGCCAAGATGTTATTCAGTCAAATCCATTTCACAGCAAGCAGAAAGCAGCACAAAATGGACAGAAATGTTTGAATAAGTCAAATTCCAACTTCATAACTGACGATGAGCCCTCGCTAAAACAGTTTCTGATGTCTTCTCAATGATAATATTTTAACTTCTTGACATCATTATCAATCTGTAACTAAACCAAAAAGCCGTGCATTCCTATGATTTTGATTAGTTTTCATTTTAGAGTTTTATTTAACGTTTCAGTGAGGTTCAGAGTACTAACTGTCGGACAAGAACTGAAGCCGATTGAAGATAATGTAAGTGACATTTAGAATTATGTCAGACTTTTTTTTTAGCGTATACGTGATACATGTGTTGAACACGTTTGATGTATTAAGGGAATTATTCGTTTTTTCATTTGTATTTACTTCGTGGTGTTATAGCTTAATATATTTGCAAAAAATGCATTAACTTGCTTTTACACGTGGAAAAAATAATGTCCAGATGTGCCAGTCTTTTGTAACCTTGTTTGCTGTCTTCATAAAACTTTATCGAAATATTTCTTACTGTGTACAAAGCTGGAAACAGCTGTGTTCTTATTGTTTGTATGTTTGACGATGATTGTATTTCACTGTTGAGCATTGCTATTCAACTCACCGTTAGCATATTATCCTTTCATCCTTCGACATTTATGACTGCTTTTTACGCAATCCTTATTTGTCAAAATCTGTCTGACTTCCTGTGGTTTTTGTGCATCCGTGCATTGACCTGTGTATTAAGCCACATAATATAGTCATTGGATAATCATTAATAGTTGTGATTTTGTATATATCTTCTGAAAGATAATGTACAACGTTACCATATGTAGCTGTGAATGTTACAACATGCACGTGTCGCAAACTTGGCCAATAGGGACAATTGATTTTCATTGATTTTCGACCAGCCGGAAAGTTCTTTTCTTTATTGTTAGGCCCCTGCTGGTCGCTATATTTGCTGAACTTTGGCAACCAAGGACTTTCGGTTAAAAAAAGTTCAGGTTAATAGACTGGTAAATAATTGGATTGAAAATTGAATTGAATTAAAAATATTTTTTTTGGCAAAATATTAAACAAGAATACATCATGATATTTTGTTATTTTTGGCATGATAAATTTAAAATTATCACATATATTCTATTTGTGTTAAACTTGCCAGGAGACCCCAAAGAACCTCAGTGGGTTGTGTCAGGGGCCACATTAATCATAAATCATATTCCAATCATAACTCATATTGTTTTTTCCAAGTTGAATGATTCAGGTGCACCTGAGCAACTTTTTTTCATTTAGTCATTCGTCAAAAAAGTGCAACATCACCACTTGAAATTAACTAAGATATCACCTTTTTTTTTTGGCGTTTGGATGATCTCTGCACTCTAGGTCCAAATAATACATTCTTTCTCATTTTAATGATCTTCTCTCTTATGCTTCCAATTTTGCCTTCTGTATTCATCTAGCGTTTGACGTACAATAAATCTTCAATACATGAACAAGGAAGATAGCAGGCAAAGTATCTACTGACCAGTGGTCAACTTCAGTCCATCTGAATGGTCATCCCTTGAGCCCCTTCGCGGAATAATTAATATTATCGGCTTAGCTAAGTCTTGTGATAATCAATACAATGCTATTTAGTTTGGTAGCAATCAGCATTCAATAGAATAAGGTAACTTGTGTGACGGACAAAATCTAAACCCCCCCCCCCCCCCCCCCCAAAAAAATTTTTTTTTATAAGAGTAAAGCATCTCTAAAAAGCAATGCATTCTCTTTGACTTGTACCATTTCTTCCCTGTACATTGTGCTTGTGAAAGGTTACTGTTTAAATCGCATTGCACCAAATCAACTATGGCTGGCTAATTTGCTGTTGGTAAGTTAATTAATTGTCATGATGGACATTCTCATTGAGTTTAACATCTCTTCATGACATCTGCCTATGACGGCTTGTATTACAAATCGATTGAGTCCATATAAATATATATCAATGGAAGATCCTAAATACAAGATGACGTGGGCTTGACCTATTTTGGAGGTGACGCTCAAGGTCATTCAGGGCCTTACCAGCTGTCAGATACCTGAGTCCTGACCGTGGTAACATTTGAAAGCATTATTCAGAATTCCATCCCTTTTTTTATTTCATATCCCACCTCTAGACTACTGCCTTTCACCTTTGTAAAAAGTTTGGTCTGGCTATGACTCGGGTCATGTAAACATTGACCAGTAGTTGCAAGCGACTTTTTACTTGTCTGGTTGATGGTTTTATTTCGTTTACGTTATTCATAATGGTGTTCTTGTGAATTTTAGAACTGCACTTAACATTTGCTTTGATATTTATTGATTTTTATAATTCAAGTATTCTTTACATTGCAGATCGAAGAAGTCTGGGTACAAAATCCAGCTGGGGTCAGAATCGCACAATGGCTTAACACAACTACACAGAGTGGTAGGTTTGAAACAATTTTGCTTCATGGTTTATTTTGAAATGTCCCTTCGTGGTTATACCGACATTCAGAATGGTACAATTCTTTAGGTACAGTTCCTGTAATATAATAGCAGTGTTCAGTTTTATTTAATCAATGAATTGTTTATTTACTTTCCAAGGTCTCGGTGACTTCGAGTTGCCCATGACCCCGGAACCAGTCCTCGGAGAATGGAAAATCAGTGCCAACGTCCAGGGAAGGGTCACAGAGCAGACATTCAAGATCGAAGAATATGGTAAGCCCTCTTTGTGACATCACATTGTGATCTTATGAATGATTTCTCTGATAATATCTCATGGTTACAGCTCATGGTTACAGCAAATCAGACATAATTTTCGAAAAATGTGTGTTGGTCAGACATCATACAGGAGATGGTCTAATTGTGAGAGACCATGCACTAAAACTTAGCTGTGTATAACTTGCCGAATCATTATCAATATATCGATATCCCAACTTTCATCCACTCTGTTAAATCTCATTAAATGAAATTTCACTTGTCTAATTGAAATTAAAGAATTTCAGGCTGTCCTTCGCTAAATCTATGTAATGATGAGAAAGTATATGAAATGGCTAAACCGAAATATATTGGAAGGAGTAACTATTAAATAGAGAAGAGAGGAGTCTACATATGTTGTATTTATCACTGTTCTGTATTTCAGTTCTGCCCAAATTTGAAGTGACTATAAATGCGCCGAAATATATTTTGGTTAACGCGGACTCTTTTTCTGTGGAAGTATGTGCCAAGTATGTATAATCTCATGTGTTTACACAAAGACTGAGTTACAGTGTTTTTTCTTTTCTTTTTGGCCTGGTTGGCTTGAATCCAGGGCACCAAGTGTAATTGCCAATAGAGGTTTTTTCGCTGCAACCCAGTTCATTGACAATGTTGTTTCACTTAACACTCTTAAAGGGTGATAGAAGCAGAACATGTGTTAAAAACAGCGGGAATTCAATAATGGGATAAAATCAGTTTCTGAAATATTAGAGATTGATGCAGAGAGATAGCGAGATGGTCTAAACAGGCCCTAGAAGAGTAAAAAAAAAAAAACATAAAAAAAACTTGGAACAGCCAATATTATCACTTTTTATGTTTTTGTTACTTGGATTAATTTTGGTGGTTTCAAGTCCAGTCAACTTTATTATACCCTTTGGGGTAATTGGGGTAATTAGCTTGTATGAACTGTGTGGCCATAAGAACCGCACCACCTATATTAAGGGGTTTAGAAGTTACAATTAGTGTTTTTCAAATGATTTTTGAAGGTTTTTAATGATATATCATGATTAGTAAATGTACTGCTCAATTGACCTTCAGGTATACCTATGGCAAGCCAGTGAAAGGAACCGTGGGTGCCACTGCATGCATCACTCAGCCTTACGGTGGAAGTGGAAGGCCATGCGGATCTAACAAGAAAGAGGTATCTTCAGCATGTATATGAAACTTATTAAAGATTTTTGATTTAAACGAGAGTATATATATAATTTTGCTGACAATTAAGATGTCAGACGAGACATGTCATTTAATTTAAACGAGAGAGTGTTAACAAATTTGCAACCTTTTCGCACCACCTTTCCCTTTACAATTCACGGTTGATTAAAGGAAAGGTTGCCATACTAGGTCTTTCAGTTTTTGAGACTAATCTCCACTCGCTTAGAATATTGTCTATTTTTGTCGTATTCCAGTTCTGTTTGGTTTTATAACCTTGAGTGACTTTGAAAAAGTGGTGCAGATGCATTTGATATAACACCCTTATCTGTAATTTCCACTGTAAAGTGTTCGTTCTTAGTTGAATGTATGTATTAATTATTTCAAATAAATTTACGGCTCCAGATGACGCAAAAGCTTATTCGTCTTGAGCCAATTTTACAATCTGTGGTTTAATACAAATATCATAACAACTCTATGCACTAATCTGCAGTACCATGTAAGTCATAATACTTACAAAGATGAATATTCTTTTTATTCTCAGTTACTGATTTTCAGATTGACGGCTGCACGAGGTTGACATTCGACGCGACTGACGTGGCCTTGAATTCCAACCGCTATTCTATCTGGTCTGCCAAAGTCAAATTTGATGTTACTGTTGAGGAATCACAGACAGGTATTTGCTCAGTATTACTTTATTATGAGTACATTACTTTTGCAATAACAGAAAGTTATGAGTAGAATTTCATTACTCAACTGTTAAATAAGTTTGCAGAGCAACTGAGTTATAGAAAATGTGGGTTTAAGGGGGATTCCGTTTGCTGCTCTGGCAAATTTCTGAAACCTAAACTTGACTCTTTGCTGGTGTACAATATGAAAGTAAAGCTTGTCAGAGGCTATAGGGCTGGCCAGTTCTTGTATGACTTTGTACCCATTAGTACTAACACAATACATGACGTCACCACAGCTTAATTATTGATGACGTCATCTGGTACTGTGCACTTGTGACGTTATGTATCGTTTTAGCACTTCTTGGTATAAAGGTCATAAAAGGTCACAAAAGATCTGGCCAGCCCTATAAGTGTGTGGTCTGGTGTGCTATGTCATGTTAAATTAAACAGAAATCTAAGTTCTCTTTTCCTGATTGTTCTAGGTATCTCCCAGACGGCTGTGTCCGAAATCACGAAAGTCGAGATGGACCTCTTTAAGATAGAACTCTCAGAACATTCCCCAGATTTTTACAAACCAAAGTTGACGTACTATGGAAAGGCAAGAGCTGTCAAACCTGATGGGTCACCCGCAGAAGGAGAAGTGATTCAACTCTCGGTGTCGAGCAGCAACACGGGACTAAAATATGAGAAGAATTTCACCACAGATAAGAACGGGTTCATCGATTTCTCACTTCCTCCATTTGATAAGAAGGCCAAGAAGTTGTCAGTTAGTGTGAGTGTCTTGACTCTATGAGTGTCTTGAAATGATATGGTCAATCTTCGAAATTAAATTGGGTGAACGATAAATGATATTTTTCCCATGTTTACAATCCTCGTGACCTCTTACGAGTAGTGTTATTTTCTGATAGCGCCGATAATATGGCTTCTTAATAATAAGGTGAATGTGAACATTTCTGAACATTTTAAGTCCAGAGGAAAGCTTATTTATTAATATTTGAGTCAAGAATTATCAAACCTAAATCTACAGTTTCGGTTGTTCCCAAAACTTCATGTTTATTGTGTTTTGCTACATTGTAGCAGTGTATAACAAGGGTTGGGGGACTTTCAGGTCAACAGGGGGAGCTATATACCAGTCCTAAAGCCTTTGCTTGATGACTTTATCATACAATAAGTTCATTGAGTGCATTGATGACATCACAATGGTAGTGAGGACCAGCATGGAGCTCCCCCTGGTGACTGAAAAGTCTCCCATTGTGATATCATTTGTTAAAGTTAAGTACTGTGATGCATTTATATGCTTCACCAGTAGCTTTTAAATGATGATTCATTTTTTTCACCATCCCAAGTCAAGCCGTGAAAAGATATTTGTAAGCAGTTCTTAAACTCCTTATTGCTCTGTTATTTGTAGGCCTCAGCACCGTTGTACGATTTCCCATACTCCACAGACATGTATCGGCCAAACAAGCCAAGCGCATACCTAACGCTGAAACAGTGGTTCTCCCGATCCAACAGCTTCATACAGATCAAGCCATTAGATGCTCCTGGCAGTTGCGGAGGTTGGGTTTCTGTGAATGTGCAGTACACGACACCACCGAGGACAAGACATGAGTTTTATTACATTGTGAGTATTTCCGCTTTCTAGCTGTTTGTGTTTCGTTTAAAGCAAAATTAATAGTGAAGAAGCGACTTCTAAACTTCTTCTTTTTTTTTTTACCTGCAGGTGATTTCAAGAGGAGGGATCGTCGCCACTGGTTCTCAAAACAGCAGGGGAAATGGCAGGCCCCTTAGGTCATTCCGTAAGTTTGAACAAATGTTTGCACAAACACAATCGTCCAAGTGAAACCAGGTTGCAAAAACCTTTGATAGTAATAAAGGAAAATGTTTATAATTGCTGGAATGTAAAGGTAATGAAGGGTGATTATTTATTTAAGGAAAAAGATATGGAAATGGCCGTGAACTATTCTCTGCTGAATTGTATATAAACTTTTCAGCCTGACTATCTGCTGTATTTACGGCTGTTCTTTTTTATTGCAGGAAACAGAAGAAACCCCGATGACTGGACTGAGACGAGTGAACCAAGGAAAGTGACAGAACCAGAACTGCAATCTAACGATACCTACGTTCAGTCAACAAAAATTGCGCAGTTCTCGCTGCGTCTTGATATCACGCCAAAAATGTCGCCCTTGGCTAAAGTGGTCATTTATTACATTAGGGAGGATGGAGAAACTGTGGCCGACCATCGTGAGATAATCGTTGACCAGTGTGTGGAAAATGAGGTATGATATGGAGTCTTTATTTACTATAGCATAATTTGCATGATAATGTACCAAGATTTTATGTATCTCTTTTTTTCTATAATAGCTAGCCTAAATAAGGGCTGTTCCATTTAAAGTGTAGTGGGGGTGGACTTGAAGATTTTCAGACAACTCCAGCCCCACTTTTTGTTTTTTGACAGACCCCTCAGTTACCCACCCACCTGTGAGCATATGTATTCAGATTTTACTGATGTTCCAGAAAACAGATGTAATTGGTGATAGCTTTAATGGATATGATTGGTGGAAATTTGCAGATTAATGTACTTTATCATCATTTCCCATAGTTCAATTTGAAATGTATAATTTACATGTACGTGTTCATAATTATGAATTTTCAGGTTGATCTGCATTTGTCCAAAAACCAAGGGACTGTAAGACCAGGTGCTACGACCGGCATCAAACTAACGGCAAAACCGGGTAGCGTCTGCTCCCTCGGAGTGGTGGACAAGAGCGTCCACATTCTTGGTGGAGATAATCTGCTGACCATGGCCAAGGTGATAGTCTGTTTACGTATGCAAACTACCCATATATTAAACAGAGTTTCCTCTTCACTAACTCTTGTATTTTCTTTATTATTTCTTTAAATGATTCTTATGAGTGCTTTTGTGTTTGTGTTTATTTATAGGCTGTTTTTTTTTAAAAATAAGGTGACCTGTAATCCGATGGCCTCAGGTCTTCATACTTTTTAAATGATGTTATGGAATATGACTATAAAAGATAAAAGAATCAATCAATTATAAACTCGAAATTTTAAGCAAATCACACTGTTTAGGCATTTACTAAATATCTTTGTTTATATGAAGAAGAAAAAAACTATCGCGAGAACAGTGTTCGAAATAAGGTGTTCTGGAGTGGTATTCCATCGGACAACTGGGCCAAAATTTCTGGTTGTGCGCTCAGATTTTCAGTTGTCCGAAAAAAGAAAAAAACAACAACTGACAGTTGTCCGACAGAAAACCCTGTGGTTAAACATGGTTGTCCGGCTGACAATTTGGTTGCCTGGGACAACCGGAAACCCCTTATTTTGAACACTGCAAGAAGGTCAGAGTTCTGTTTTTCATTGCAATATGATTTGTATGTCGGGCAAATCACTGAATCCCCATCTATGTTTTGTGTCATAAATTGGCCATCATTTAGGGAGATAAACTTATTGTACAAAAATGTCTCTGCCATGTTGAGTGTGAGTCTGATTCTAAGTGATGTGGGTGTTCACTGTCTCTTATTGGTCTTTTTTAGGTATTTGAGCTTCTGAAAAGGTATGATCTGCAAAACACTCAAGAAAATTACGGAAGCGATTCTTACTGTGCTAGAAAACTGTCCGGAGAACAACCAGGTGGGTTATTGCAACTTTGACTTCGTGGACGCAGATTTTGGAAATGATTATTCACATTAATTAAAGAATTATAAATGAAGGGCTAGGATGTTGAAGCCATGTTATTATCCAATCTTTCCTTGTACGTACCTTATCTTCTGTGTATTCAGTGTAATATTTACTATTCATATTGTGCAAGGGTCATTTATTAAAAAGTATGAAAATTAAATAGCGTTAATTTGATAAACAAAAAAAGGAATGCATTTAAAAGTGAGCAAAATCATTAATGTTGATTAGATTTGAAAGAAAAGTATTTAAAAGCTAGTAAGATTGTTAGTTTTGCTCTGATTAATATCTAACTGAGAAAATTATAATATTATTATGTTGTGTCTTTCAGACCAACCAGATATTTTCCCACAACCTATGCCGTTACCCGTTCAGGCAGTTGCCGTACCACCCGCTCCACCTGCTCCGGCTCCACCTGCTCCACCTGCTCCACCCCAACCTGGTGCACCCGCACCGGAACCTGTGGCGCCCCTTATTGCACCTCAGCCTGCACCCGAACCTGTGCCCGAACCCCTGCCTCCACCACAACCCTTGCCCCCAATCAGAAATCGACGCTCGTTCTGGGGAAGGCCATTCTCCAATTATTATGACACTATCGAGGCTTTCAATGTAAGTGTATTGCATAGAATACTTCTAAACAATATCATAGTTTTTATATTTTACTGATACATCATCTTAAATTATTGGCATTTGACAGTTATCACACTTTAAACTAATTAGGAAACAGTGTTACAGTTATTGAAGGAATTTTAATAAATATTAAAATGAAATAGCTAATCTAAAATTCTACTGACATGCAAAAGCAAGTAATTCTTACACTTAAATTGTTTTTCTTTGTGAAAAACCGTAAGGATAGCCTGGGATATCAGTATGTAAATTGTCAAGACTTGGCCATTAGCATATGATTAGTGACAATCGTAATTGGTCCCAGAAGTTTGAAGTGACTGAGGAGAAGCTTTTTGATTGATTGATGACATCAGAAGGGTGTTTTTAATTTTCAAGGAATTTTTGAAAGATTAAAAATAATTATTTAATCACTAATGGATAACAGAAATACATTTTTTTCAATTAATAAGTGCAGTTGTTTCTGCATGGTGGGATTTAAAAGTAGGATTTAATTTTTAAGTGACGTGAAAAATTTAATAGAACTTTATTTATGCTGGGGCTGTTGCACTGTCCCATTTATGCAATAAGCGTGTGACATAATTTAGACCTCTGTGAACTGACTAGGCTCGGATTAGCAATATTTCAATTGATTAGTAATTAGAGAACCTCTTGGAAAAGGCATAAGATACAGGCCATTTATGGAATACAATACAATGCCACGGATGCCTGATAATTTTTACAATTTATGAATTATTTGTAATTAGTTGCTAGGCGTTGTCGTGATCAGTGACCTAGATGTTGAAACAAGGCCTTGTGAAGGTATTTAGTTATTTCCTGATTACAGGAAGATGGTGTTTGCGCTTTTGGTAAATGTGGATTAGCTGGTCCTTTATTTGTATTGTGAGGTCCAAAAATGCCCAATTACTTCCATACTACCATCGTAACTTTTATCAAAGATCATGATCATATAAAAAATTTTTAACAAGATATTGGGTATTTTTTAACACCATTGTTTTATTTTGAAATGTATAAAAAAAAATAATTCAATTTTCAAGGAAGGCAAGCTTATAATGTTGGGTTCTTGTTGTGGACAATTTTTGTTGGGCGACTCAGGAGTTTTTATGATTTTTACCAATTAATTCAAAGTGTTTCTATGGACTCAGTTCTCATTTCATTATGAGCAATTATTCTTCAACTTGCATGAATTATTTTTATGTTATAGAAACAAAATCCTCTGTAATCACTACTCCACTCAGCTGTAAATTGATACTTTGCTATAAGCAGTGATGGCGATTGCGTAGTGCTCTGCATACACCCCAAAGACTTGAGAAAGAATGATTCTTGAACAAGCAATCCAAGGATACAAAATTAATTTGACCATAAAGAATTTACTGAAGTCAGTAGATAAGATCTAAACTGATTCTTTTATTTGACGACTGATGCAACAAGTGAATTTAGAGGTCATATTTCTGGATTTGAAATTTTCCTATTCGCTGTATCACCCATTTTATTCATTGTTTTTTATGATACTTCCATAATTTTGCAGCAAGCAGGTCTTGTCATTCTATCAGATCCGGTCATAGAACCACGACCATGTGAAGGGAAATATCGGTGGCCGGAATACGATGACGTCGTGTTTGCGGCAGACTTTGCGAGGTTAAGGAGCAATAATAGTCCTATGTTAGGTGAAGATTGTTAACTGCGGAATCTTGTACTTCATAGAATATAACATAAAAATAACATAGATCATAAGGTTGTTTATACTAACAGTAGTATATAAATAACCAGAATTTAGGCGCATCTTTAGATTGTTCAGTATTAAATGTGAAAAAGGCGGCAAGATGTGCACGTACAGGTCTGCCTTTGTTTACCTAGAAACCATAAGAGTCCCTGGTATGGAGTAGTATTAGTGTACGACCTTGATTATTTGCCATTAATGGACAGATAGTTATTTGCATGTAGACTGAACTAACTGATGTTATTTGTCAGAGATTTGTGTCAATGAAGTATCAAGTCCTGTAATCTTAGGTTTGTCCAGTCCATTATTGTCCTTATTATGTTTAGAACTGAGCATTTGATATTATTCTACTCGTTTTGGTCACTCCAAATTTCATTGAACTGTTGACCTTACCATTTACGATTGCCATTTCTTGAAAGCTTCAGTGAAATGTAAAAGAAGAAACTAGTGGTGTAGTCACTGGTCAACCTATGTTAGGGTTTTGGGTTCAAATCCAGGCCTTGATGGCAGTGGGCACTCTATTTTGAGCTGAAATTGCAGCTAAAAATACTCTTCGTGAGGCTTGGTGCTGATGGCATAATATACTTCATGTCTGGGCTTTGATGAAGATAGCCTCCGTGTAGTAAATGTGCCACACAATGTTGACTGAAGGCAATACATGTAATCTATTCATTAATACCTCTGGCAGGTCGACTTATGAAACAGTACTGTGACTAAGCCTCAGAAAGGTGTACCGGGACAATGAAACAGCTGTTTGATGATTCTACTGAGTTCTTTTCAAAGATTGTTTTCTTGTATTAGTTGCTAGGTGTTGTCGTGATCAGTGACCTTGAGGTTGAAACGCGACCTTGTGAAAATACACCACCGATTTACTATCAAAGAGAGGATGGAGGTATTAGTTTATTGTAAATTACAAGGAGGTGGTGTTTATACTTTTTGTTAATCTAGATGACGTAGTCTTTCATTTGTACCTCTTATTATATTCCTCATAATCGTAGCGGTGAACCCCTCCTAGTCAACCCTTGAGCGGTACCTGGAAAAGACTTGGTGATAAATTCTTTTTGGAATGCAAACCTTCAGTTTTTGAGATTTCATGGTGGAAGTTTTAGTGGAACATCTTAGGTTTACTTTTTACCCACTGATTTTTAACTTATTTAGGAGGACTTTTATTGACTTTTTGTATGTTTTTAATTGATTCACTTACCTACGAGACATTCTCACATATAATATAATCAAGAGACATATTTCAGTTGGGTGACTCAGAAAGGCATAAGGTTGTAAGCAGACAGTTTGGATACTAACCGAAAGTTGGTAGGGAAGAAGAAATATTTCATTTCACCTGATGTTGGACTTGACAAAGGGACCCAACAATGCTGATTTCCCAATTTGACAATCTAGGTCAAAATTTCCAATCATTCTGGTATTTGTTTTATTCATACTTATTTTTGTAACGCTTCTGAAATCTTGCAGCAAGCTGGTCTTATCACTCTGTCCGATATGGTCATCGAAACGAGACCTTGTGAGAGACCTGTGATGAGGGAAATATATATGATGTCTGCGATGGAAAATCCATCAGGTTAATTATTACGAATCTTGTGTGTTTTCACAGAACTTAATACAATTTAGCATTTTAATCGTTAAGGTCATTGTTAACATGGCTATGTGCTAGTTAAGAATCACAACAGTTAAGGCATATCTATAGATGATTCGATAAACAGTGGTACTACTAATTAAAGTGGGCATGCAACCTTTTGTACAAAAGGGGTCTGCATAAATTAACAGTGCCACTGTAGATTCATCGCACATTGTACATAATACTTAGACACTATAAGAATCCCTGTACACCCTAGTTTTTGTCAATAGCAGAATGTAAATTGCAGATCATAATTGTGTTTCGCGGGTGATGTCACAGACTGGCCCTGTCGGACAAAAATTATAGTAATTGTTTTATTCTTTTTGGAAGTTTACAAGGCATACTGGGACAGGTTTTCATTGGAATTTTGGTGTTACTGTCATGAATAAAATGTCCTCGGAGAATTTGTTGGTCTAGCAGGTTTGATAACTTAGTTGTCATGGTTATTGTCTATTACTGATTGTTGTCTTATCCCAGGCAATATGCCATGCTGGCTCAACTTTGCCCAACGTTATTGAATTCTCTTGCACATAGAGTTCCTATGAGATGGGCCTGAATCTGGCCGATTTTGGACCATTGTGGCATCTTTCAGGAATGATTTTTTTTTTTTTTTTTTTTTTTAAGTTCTACAGAAATGAGACTATTGCAAAAGTTTATTCTTTTTTAGCAGAATCATTGACATCTAAAGTGTTTAGTCTTATCTGTGTGTGAGTGGCAGTGATTAAGATAGACTCAAAGCGAACCTGTCTTGAACTAGTAGATATTTCTCTTATCCCTTATCCTAAGGATTTCCTGCAAAATTCGATAATTAAGAAGTCTGATCATCATCATGAAGGAACAAATGCTCCAGAAGAAAGGAAGAATGAAGAATTTAAATCTTAATGAGAATTTGTTTTACTTTCGTCAGTTGATAGGCGTGAAAGTGATTAGTGACCTGGACGTAGAGACCCGTCCGTGCGACGGCCGTTACCAAATCAGACTCAAAGGAGGTCACCGAGGGGTGCAAATGGGAATACCTGAGAGAGGTGCTCGATGATTTTATATGTTGTGATGTGTGCGTGTGCATGCATTTTCATATTAGCTGCTGTTTTTTTTGGAGCTGCGGAAAATCTCAAATACACCGCTCTCAGCATCTATTAACCCGTAGATCATTCTTAATGTTGTGTACTGTTCGTAGTGCTTTGTGCTGTGACAGTTCTCCGCACTCGCTTGTTTATGTTGTGCAATGCGTTACTCTTGCAGCAAGGGGGTCTTGTCATGTTATCTGACGCTGTCCTAGAGACACGACCCTGTCGTAGGTCTAGAATTTGGTTCACACACCACTACCGCTTCCGATTGCAATCAAAATCTCTTTCAAGATTTCGAATTTCTCTCGGTGATATCTGAGTAGTTGCTGCCCAGTCTCATCTCTAATGCTTGTTAACTGACATCTAAAGATCGATAACATTTTAGCGACACACTGCTGTCTTCTCTCGGCTGTCAGCGTCTACTAATCCGTGATCATTGTTAATGTTGTATACTGTTCGTATTGCTTTGTGCTCTGAGAGTTCTCTGCACTCGCTTGATTTATTTTGTGGCACTGCGTTACTCTTGCAGCAAGGTGGTCTTAAAGTGTTGTCTGATGCTGTCATTGAGACACGACCCTGTCGCAGGTCTAGAGTGAGGCACATCAAAACCAACCGAAAGAGATATCGATCACAACCTCGACCCTCTCTAGGTGATATCTGGATAGTTGCTTCGTAGTCTCATCTCTAACACTTAACTGACGTCTAAAGATTAATAACTTTTTAACAACTTAGTGTTGGTCCATTGTCTTTTTGGTTTGCATGTTACTACATGACAGCTCCTAACTTCTGTAGTATAACACTTATGCCATGAAGTTGCATGACTATGTATTGCTAGGATATTATTACTAATGCTTATGAGTTTATCAGACTTTGATTTACAATTAAGCAATTGCATGCACCTTTGTCCGCTTTGGTATGTATGACTTAATTTTATCTCACTATCGAAATCTTCACTGATCCACTATCTATCTGTTTTTCTTTACATGTTAATACTTCTAATTTCATTATTGTGATTGTTGGTTACCCGTCTCTGGAAGTTGCAAGGTGAATCCCCCAAAAAAGATGAGAGATGAAAAAGGGATCATACCAAAAAGAAATGTGCTACAGTGTCCTCCAAAAGTACAAAGTACAAAGTTGTATTGGGACATCTCAATCATCCGTATTTTGCTGAAGTATGCATCAGATTCAAAAACTGGAAACATGATTCTGAAGTCCTATATAGAGGCTTTTTAATCAACTAAATTGCGATGAAAATATATTTTTGGTAATGTAAAGTATTAGGACACCTGCCAACACTTAGCAAATATTTTTGAACGATTCTCAAAAAATATATATGTGAAACTTTCTCATTCAATACGAACACACTATTGTGACGTCCGAATACTTTTGCTGAGCACTGTATGCATGCATGATTACATCTTGGGGAATTATAGTGAAATTAACTTAGCAGTAGCTCAGTGTCTCTGCCTTCCAGAGACGGATAATCATAGTTGAGCATGCTTACTATGAATAATGCACGTGTAAGTGACTCGTTACTGTATTCACATCTTAAGCATAATTGGTGTATTGACTATTGAACTACATTTGCATGATTTGCTAACACCATTTTATTAAAAATTCTAATTTTCAAACATTTTACACTTATGTATTACATTTTTCAAACGCTTTCCAGTTATTCAGTACATTATAATGATGAATATATATATAATTATAATGCTTGTAAAAAAAACTAAAAAGAAAAAGAAGGCTCCTTCATAGGTAAAAGATCATTGAAACTTGCACTTTACTTAGAAATTGTAATGATACTGATGATATGGATACAATGCATAAATAGATTGTAATGTTAAAAGAGAATCATGATTGTAAACTATTCTCCAGATAAATTCAGCAAAACACTGCATGTAAGACTCGTTCACCTCAGAAGATGATGTTTTATGTCTTGATTTGTTTATATAGCTGTAGCGGAACCTGTTTTTCAACCAGCTCAGCCAGCTCAGCCAGCTCAGCCAGCTCAGCCAGGTTCACCAGACTCGGGAAATAAGGTTGGCGGCCCAGAGCAGTTGGAACTCCGAGATTACTTCCCTGAAACGTGGCTCTGGAAACTATTTGTAATCGGGTATGTGTCAGAGAAATGGTTTGATTTGGTCGATGTAGGTATATCCCCAATGGTCAGCTTTGGACAGGCCATGATGGCTATTTGAGAAACAGAATGGAATTGTGACAGGCATTTGAAGCACTGTAAAAGTATATAGGAAAACCACACGAGTCACCGATCAGTCAAAAAACAATGGTTTTTCCTTTTATTCTCCAATTAATTCCAGCCGTGAGGATATACGTTTTATTTTTGTGTATATATGAGCGAATTCCAGGCTTGTCAGGCAAGACATTGAATATTGAATGTGTTTGGGTTCATATATGCAAGTCACTGTAATGCAGTTGCTTGACTTCCAGGCCCAAAGGAGCTGTTGAGTTTCAAGAAGAAGTGCCTCATACAATCACCACTTGGGTCGGCAACAGTTTTTGCTCCAACGCAGAGTATGGCATGGGTATCTCGCCCTCCGTTTCTCTGACCGTCTTCCAGCCTTTCTTCGCTTCTTTCAACTTGCCGTATTCTGTTGTTAGAGGAGAAAGAATTCCCGTCAGTGTATCTGTCTTCAACTACCTTACTGAATGTCTTGTGGTAAGTTTGTTTCATTTTAACTAACTTGCGACTTATTAATCTTTGATTAGAGACCTTTTAACAAAAAAGAAATTTGAAGTTATTAGGGCTATTCCATTTAAAAGTGTGATGGTGGGTGGATATGAAGATTTTCTGATGCCTCGCCTCCCTCCACCTCCACTTTTTGTATTTTTTTTTTTACAGACTTTCTCCTCCCCTTTTTTTCTAAATTAGTATAAAAAAAAATACTTATCAACCACCCCCCTCTTTTCATCTTTTGGAGTACTCCCCCCCCCCCCCCCCCCCCCCCCCCCCGCTTTTCCAAAAACTGCCCGAATTTTTAAATGGAGCCGCCCTTACAAGGAATGTGTGAGGAAATGACCTTTGCTTGTCTTACTGAATCAGTTAAAGGTGACTAACCTTCAAGATTACAGGAATAGTGGAAGTATAACATGACGCTGATATCTTTATAATCATGATTTTGACTTATCGGTGATCGTTTATTTCTTGAACAGATTAAAGTCACACTGAACCAAGAAGCCTGGTTTGAGATGGTGGGCTCAAGTACGGAGAAGTTCATATGTGTCTGTGGAGGCGAAAAGGAGACACCAACCTTCTACATCCGTCCACTGCAGTTGGGATCGTTGAATCTTACTGTCGAGGTAGCAATTTCTAATGCAGTTGAACCTATTATAATGAGCCTGGTTATAATGAGGTCTGTGTCCAGAAATAGATTTTTTGCCGACTTTTAACCAGACTCGCGTAAAATGAAACTTGACATGTCAAGGTCACAAAATACCTATAGGTCAATGTATTTGTATTGTATACTAGCAATCAATCTGATAAACCTTGTCACACTTAAATTTGCCAAATTGTGTCCTAATCTATAACAGTTACAACCACCTCACCAATAAAGCCAATTAACTATTAACACCTGTTTCTTCTGGTACCAAAGGTAACCATAATAAAGAGCATAGATCCTAAATCATTCTTTATGTTTTAGTTATAGTTTCGTGAGGTAAATATTATCGGTAAGTGAGATTTGCTTATATCTCCCAGGCTGAAGTAACAAATGAGGCAGGAATCTGCGGCAATGATCTTCAAGTCAACAGCGCTTATCCCGGACTGAAGGATGCTGTGAGGAGACCGCTTCTCGTGGAGGTTAGAGCATTTACGACTTTATTGTATTCATAAGGAATCTTTAAATGCAAATACAGTAAAAAATATAGCTCTAAATATTTCTTATCTTTAATAATATATCTTTAAAAAGCGTCATTATCTAGATAAGAAAAAAATGTTGTATTTGTGTTTCTTATGTCGGGAAGGACAGTTTTGTATAAATATAATGTTTATTTTTTCCAGCCTGAAGGCAAAGAAGAAGAATACTCCAGAACTTTATTTGTCTGTCCAACAGGTAATAATTCAGGCTCACATATAAGAGTTTATTGCAAGAACTCGCTTACACTACACTTAAACTTGACTTCTTGACATATAGGCTGTTTTACGATGCAGCTCCAAGCTTGCGAAACGCACTGCCAGGCAAAATTTAATTTTAGATGCTTATACTGTATATATCTGCTTCAAGAAATATCCAAAGACTCATTTATTGCTATTTGCATATGGTCAATCATCAATAACAAAATCTTCATTTGATGATATTTTGTTTTAGCCAAGTGCATTTTATGATCATTAACTTGATTTTTTATTGTATCTTTCAAAATCTTACATTTATTGTGAATAATAACAAATAAATCACACTCTGTTAAGAATTCTTGTGTAACTTAAGTGGTGTTTTATTTAGCTAACATCCTAAACTTTGTCGATATGTTTCTTTCGCAGATGCTGATGGAGAAACAGAAACTCTAGACCTCAGTCTGCCCACCGAAGGACTGGTGCCTGATTCTGCCCGAGGGTTTGTCTCTGTCATCGGTACGGTGATTTATCTAATTAGTTGTCCTAAATATGATATTTCCTTGATGCTAATTAAGCATACAAATTATAAGTCTATCACAGCTTAGTAAGGATTTTTTAATTCCTAAACCCGGTGACTAATACATTGGAATTGTCAATGTTGACCACTAGATATTATTTACGTTATTATATCTTCATAATTAGGAAATCATTATGGCATTGGTACCGTGTATCACAAGTATTTTCTGTGATACGTGTTCACTTGAAACAGTGTTTGACTTTTATTTTTATTCCTAATTAGGTGACGTAATGGGCCCTGCTCTGAATGGTTTGGACAAATTAATAAGACTTCCAACCGGTTGCGGCGAACAGAACATGTTGAATTTTGCTCCGAACATCTTCGTCATGCAATATTTGAAGGGAACAAATCAAGCCAACACTGAGATTGAAACGAAAGCCAAGCAATTCATGGAAGCTGGTGAGATTTTGATGTCATAAAATAGAATTGTATATTTGTCCATTAAGAATTATTTTGTTGAGAGGTTGGACTTAAGTGTCTATGGTGAGGCATGTATAACATTCCATCCACACAGTAAATGAATAGAGCAAGACAACCATTGGAAATATTACCAACTTAATTGATTTTTCTACAGCCCTATTTAAGCCTGCAAATTATAAATACATTTGAAATGTAAACAGAGAGTGATGATTAGAGCATTTGTCACTGAATTTCTTGGATAGACAAACAAAAATCCAAACATATATATAAAATGTTAATTATGATTATTTTATTATTGATTTATAATTGTGATGTTTACATCCACTGTTATCACCATGCTTCTCATTAATAGGATACCAGAGAGAATTGAACTACCGTCGCGAGGATGGCTCGTACAGTGCTTTTGGAAACCAAGACGCGGCAGGCAGCATGTGGCTGACCGCTTTTGTTGTAAAATCATTTGCACAGGCCAAAGAGTTTATTTTCATCGACGAGGCTGATTTAGACAAGAGCATCGCATGGTTTCGATCCCAGCAATTGGAAAACGGGTGCTTCCCGCAGATAGGTCGTGTCATTCACAAAGACATGAAAGGAGGTCAAGCCGGCGAGGGGTCTCCCGCAGTTTTGACCGCTTACGTTCTTATCTCTATGTTGGAATCTAACATAGATAAGGAGGTATTTAATTCAGCTATTAAAATTATGATTTTTATTTTCAGAATTTTATTAATGTTACCTTCTGGATTAAATATTTGTTTAACCTTTTTTAGATACTCTTTACAACTCACCAAAGAATATTATCATTTTACATGACTGTTAAGTAGGCAATTATTACCAGTTTAGTGGGCATTATCACATAACAGCTAGGCTGTGCCCATCTAACTGATCAAAGAGAAAGCAGCGGATTGCATAGTTGATTAATGTTTTTTAAAAGATACATTTTAAACTCCCTAATCAATGTTAATTAATGTGATATTTCAGGATAAGGCAGTTAAAGATGCTGTACTGTGCCTGAAAGCCCAGACTGCTGAGGATGTTTACTCAATTGCCCTGATGACTTTTGCCATGTCCTTGTTTGACACAGCAGCACCATTCAGAATTCAGTTGATGGACAAACTGGACCGCAAGGCCACCTTTGCAGGTAGATTTTGTTTTCTTGTTATATCTCCGTGCAACAAAGATGCCAATGCATAAATGTATTGCTAATTTTATTTTTTGGGGATTTATTAAACTACTTCAACAGTGTATGTATACATCATTTAAGTGAAAGAGGATAGAAATTGGAAATGGGAAGGAAAATAAATGTAAATCATAGCTTGGTATATGCCAGTTTGAAGACCTACCTTTGTAGTTAAATTATAGAAATTTACCAGTATAATTATAGCTAATTTAATATCTGCTATATTAAGATGGCAAGAAATACTGGACACAAGCATCAGAGGCACCAGCACCAGAGCCACCTGCACCAGGAGGATGGCATAAACCTCACCAAGCAAAGTCAGCTGATGTTGAAATCACCGCTCTTGCTCTACTGGCCAAACTGGCTGATGATGGAGCTGGTGTTATCGGTAAGACTCTGCCAATCGTGAGGTGGTTGACCTCACAGAGGAACCAGTTTGGTGGATTTGCATCGACACAGGTTTGTAGAATGGCATCTATTATTATTTTACTGTTTTGTGGCACGTACAATTTAGGCATTTACAAGATGATAGAGTAATAAACGGGGGAAGCAGTATTTGTCGAACACATAATTTTGTTCAAATTTGATTTAAGTGGGTTTGATCAATTGTTCATGGTTTAAAAAAGAAATTGTCAGTTTTTCTTTAATAAATAAATGAAATTGGTTGAAGACATAAATAGAATATTTTTGTTCAGAAAGGTATTCTATGACGTTCTGGCTTTTATTTAATGTATACTTTGATCAACTTTTGACAAAGTTATGCACTCCGGTCATCGTGGTTAGCGAATGTTCGCTTTGATAATGTCAGCTGTCAAATGGTACGGACGTCAAACATGTATACAACCCTCCTCCAGCCGCCTTTGTTGCACATCTTATGTGCTCCAGTTTTGTATTGTTTCATTCATTAATTCATTCATCGCTCTTTTGTAGGACACAGTAGTTGGGCTTCAAGCGCTGGCCAAGTATGCAACATTAGTTTATGGAAAGAGCACAGATATCGAGGTGACCGTTAGTGGTCAAGGAATTTCAGAGACCATATCTGTAGACAGCACCAACAGTCTTGTGCTTCATCAGAGATCTGTACAAGTTCCTAATTCATTAACTGTTACAACCAAGGGCACGGGATGTGTGTTCGTTCAGGTATGTTTGAAGATGTGTTTCGTTTTTCAGTTTAATTGTAGATATTCAAGTTAAGAAAATAATAGGGGACTGCTAACAGAGGGATCCGCCAGCAAGACGGTCCAAATAATTGTTTGATGATGTAATCATTTCATTGGGTCATTGAGTGCAGTTGATGACATCACATTTAGAGGACGCCATCCAAAAATGGTCGGACCGTCTCCCTGTATTAATAATGAGATTCCCATTGCATGTGTTCCAATTAATTTCAGTATTAAAAAAGTTGAACAATAGGAGAATTTTATAAATTTTTATAGGATATGTATAAAATGTCACAGCAAAAGATTCATAACTTTCATTAATCACTCTCTAAGCATCACCACAGAAATGTTATGTAATATCTTCCAGGCCACAGTGCGTTACAACATTTTCACCATGATCAATGGACGGAACGCTGCCTTCTCCCTCACCATCACTCCAAAACGAGAAATCGAAGGAGCTAACCAGTGTCGCTTCAGAAACTTAGAGATATGTGCCAGGTAGAAATAATTATTAATAGCTCCCTGCAAATAGAATACATGCAGTGGAGGAACGTCTCTTGAAGACCCAATGCATCACCGCTAAAACCGCCTCATGGCTGTCGACTGAAATTTGAATTTGATATAGTCAAAGCCAGGGTAAATGAAGATACTGTGTTCTAATATAATTGTTAAGGCAAATACTCGTTCTGGCATAGTTACTGCTTAAACCTGCAGGAATCAGTAATGATATCGGTAAAGTAATGTACATTCTGCTGAAGTTACAGTAGTCTTAATATTTAATTTCAGCTACAACTTGGCTGACCGGGAATCCAACATGGCCGTCGTGTCTGCTAAAATGGTCACTGGATGGACGCCAGTTAAGGATTCATTGAATGATGTGAGTTAATTTGTAGTGATAGCCAGAGGTTAACTTTCGTATCAGAACTATTCCAATTCACCAACACTAAAATGCATAATCAATAATGAATTAAATGCCCAGTGAGTAGAGATTGATTTATTAACTAACACAGAAATTGTTTCTATTTTCATAATTCATATGGATTGAAAGATATATGTACACCTGTAGGCCCAATATTATATTTTGTTTTGTAATAACAGCAGAATATCATTTACTGATTTATGTGTATTTTCTTGTAGCTTGTCAAAGATGCTACTCTTAAGCTGAAGCGATTTGAAGTGGACAATAACTGGGTCCACTTTTACTTTGATCAGGTAGGCGCCTATGCAATGAATTTGAGGTGCAATGCAAAATTACTTTCATTTTAACCTGATGCAGTTTTATCAGTATGACTTATTAAATTCTTGCTGCTGGCAAGAATCTTAAATGAAATATCTCTCTGCCATTTCATTAAAACCGGATCGAAGTTAATTCATATCAATATTGATTTCTTGAAGTAGCAAAAAGCTTATTTGCTAGAGCCTGAATTTTTTTCAACTTAACTAATATTTATTCAATATGTAATACAAGGCAAATACCTTCAGAAAATATAATAGCCTTTTTATGCTAGTTGTGTTTGACATGTGGAATTTCTGTTCCATAGCTAAATGCTGACTACAAATGCTTCGTCTTGAAAGTGGAACAAGGTCTTGTTGTGGGTGACGCGAAACCAGCCATGGTTAAAGTGTTCGATTACTATGAGAAAGGTGAGGAATTCTTCAAGCTATGTAGTCAAATATTAATTGGCAAAAAACCGATTAGGGCTGTTCCATCAGATTCGGGGGTACAATCTAGTGTAAATATTTTCAGGTCCACCCTCTTTTTAAATGGAACAGCCTTTACTTAATTTTGTAGTAAAGGCATGACATTTTTTGTGTAGACTGCACTGATGCTAAGTAGTGGCTATTGGAGGAAATTTAAAGTAGACATTTTTTTAACCAGTTAGAATGGTGTGTATGTAGTGTTACAGATGTTTGTCAGTTTGTCACAGTACGTGATTTAAAACAGATGTTGTAAAAGATAACAAAACATTTCCAGGGTTAGACTAATTAACTAAATCAATTTTCTGCCTATCCCTTTTCACATTTTGACTGGATATTCTTGTATTTACTCGTCTTAACAGATAAGGTTGCTGAAGCCACTTACGAGCTGAAAACAACGTGTGGCACCAAGGAAGAAATTCCATTGGGTCCAAACGAGGCTGGTGACCCTAACAATATGGAACAGCAGCGTGAACCAGTGAACTTCCCAGAGAATGCGATCAAAAAGATCGGAGAAAACCAGAACGATAACAGTACTGGAAGCAACAATAACAATGATAACAACTGCCCAGTTTGCTTTGACCAAGTTCCAAATGACCTGTCGCAACTGTTCTGTGCTGCGACAAAGGGTATGTTATGTTTATATGTATAATATGTATACATGTATAGGAATGTTCAGGTGCATATTGAATTACTTTTTTAATAAATTAAATGATTTCATGAATTTATTGGTTCGTAACTTTTAATGAATCCCATGAATCATATTGGAGTGGCATTGACTTCAATATTAATGGCAATGGAAGTTCACTGTCAAGACCACCCTTGGGGTGAGGTTGTTGTAACAGCTTAGTAGTCTAACAATTACAGATGAAATGCAATATGCACAATTGAAAGCTTACCATATATATATATATATAACAAACATGTTTTCATAGTCGTAAATACTTTATTAAGATGGAGTTAGACTGTAATGTTGTGCCTGTTACTCTGTGCATTTCTGCGATTGTAATATCGTTTATCCTTTTACAGCATACAGAATTGAGGTACGACCGCAAAAGAGATACCCACTGAAAGCCAGGAAGGAAATGAGACACGAAGGGATTGATCATCTTAGAATCGCGCTCAAATACACCTTGCCTGACGGCTGCCAGTGCCCCAGTCTCAATGGTAAATTATTGCCTCTTATGTTATATTAAAAGGATTATGAGCAAAATACCAGTACTTTTTGCTATAAAAGTGACTTTATTTTGAATCATATTGCTGTTGCTTGCATGTAGCTGGTGTGCATCAATTAAGATAAGATTTGCTCTCTAAATTGATTCTTGATGAACTTAAAATTGATCTCGATCATGCTCAAAAGCAATGCTTCATTTATTAACTTTTCTCTTATAATATGAGTAGCTATTACAGACGAGGACTTCTTTTCATTTTACATGTTGATGTTGATGAGTTATGGCATTTTTCTTTTGTGGTTTGCAGCAACAGGAAAAGTTCTGCTTCTCACCAAGACAAGTGATATCACACACATCAGACGCAGACACAGAGTAGACAAAAAAAAGGGCAGGTTGAATTTGGCGAAGGACATCATGATCATTCCTATGAACAGCAATTACAGACAAATGGAGCAAAACTTAAGGAGATTTAGAAGAAGGAATTGCCCTTGAGCGAGGTGTCGGACACTAAATATATTGCATTTATGGGGTTCATTAAAACATTGTATAATGCCCAGAGGGGTATAAGATATGTATTCAGGGTGGGGGTTTAAAAAAAAAGTGGTGTTCAGGGGGAACAGAGTTAAATGTTCTGTGATCAAAATATTTACACAAATATATACATTCATATACACACACTTTTGTTTGGAGATGCGACTTCGCTTTAAAGCTGGCTTTAAAAGATGAATTTTTATGCATTTGAATGTAAGTAAAGAGTTTTTATGGAGCTATGCACTAGTCAGTTGATTGTTTCATGTCATGATGTTCCGTCGCATTTGATGTAAGATTTGTTTTTGGAATTTTATTTGTATGTATATTATTGTGGAAGATGCTTTTACTGCTTTACGCTGCTTTTGATAGGTGTTAGAGCATCCGTTTACAAGTTAGTGATTTGTTTATTCGAATGATCTGAATAAAAATTTTGTGAAACTTCCATGACAGTAAATATTTGACCAGGATATGTATTTTATCAGGGTACCAATCAAGCTGAATATTAAACATTATTTTGTGGTTTATGAAAATTCTGAATATTAGTTCCATGAAAGTTTATGTATTATCAAGTTGTGCTGCAAACAGGGCAAATTTATTATGCTATATTCGTCTTCATGATTGTTTTATATTTTCTGTTCGAGGTAATGGAAAAAGAAAATAAAATCTTGAAAAATTTAAATGATGTTTTTGTAATATATATAGAACAAAATTATTCAATAGCAATGAACTTATATAGTGATTAATTTGAAATCCAGTAAAAAATGTAAAATAATGGAGAGTACTTGAATATTTTTAATAATAACAATTATAGAAATGCAGTTGCTCGATCTCTGTGCTGTCGTACGTGCGAATAGTTAATTACTCTCAACATATATATATATATATGCATGGGGTATAATGCACTGATTCATGCTTAGTAATTGTTTGTGGTGACCCATTGATTTAAGTTTATTGGATTGGATTTGGGGAATAAAATCAGAATCTAGGTTTTTTTTTATTTATGAATCAGGAATCCAAGTATTTTTGAAAATTCAGGCAGGGCACCATGGGACACTAAAATAAAAAATAAAAATTATTATAGTTCTCCTTACTAGGTTGCCTCCACGCCCCCTAGTACGGAGTACACCATATATATATACAATGAAGCAATGAAGGATCCCTGTATTGGAGAATGACGTCATTGAAGATCACCTGCGACCAAAATCAATTAAAAGCATTACACATTAAACAACCGTTTCATTTCTAATATATTTTTGAATTCTAATAATACAACTTTGAAATGACTAAAATAATTAATAAACATTTAAGGTAATTAAATTCGGGCATCTGCCGAGAGCATCTTTTCCGAGGCAAGGGAGCATTCATTTTGTCAGATTGAGAGAACCGCGCCAAGAGAGCTGGAGAATGAGTTCATTCGAGAAGTTTAGAAGCTTCCCCTTCGAAGATATTGTATGGATTTTTGAGAAAGTTGAGGATATAGATGGTTTGTAATCACACAGTCTAAATTATGTACCTAACGAAATCTATGTCGCTCTTGTTTATAATGATTAACCACAAATGTTCATATGTGTGCAAATTAAGATCCTGCATGCAACCATCATTGGCATTGGCATCATCAATGATCATTGTTGACATTGTCATTGACACTTTTCAAATCCAACGCCAATATTAATCATTTGCGTTGGGGATTCTAGGCTTTTAATGCAAGTCTAGCTCCGTTCACATTATAAATCTGTCCAGCATAAACTTCCAACAATTGCATTCATACACAGAGTGGAACAATAAGATATATTATTCAAATAGTTTTGCCTTAGACCTGCATGTGGTAAGCTGTAATGTCAGCTAATGTCGACAACCAAGGTTGAAAATATACAGTAACCGACACGGAAGTTGTGGCTGTCATTATGTCAATAACGGCGTAAATAACGATGGGCCAGGGGCGGATCCAAAACATTCTGACAAAAACATTTTGTAGATTATGGACATATATATCATTCTTGTAATTCAGAATATGTTGGATCCGCCCCTGGCCTTCGTTATTAGCCTCGACAAATATATTGACGGCCACAACTTCGAAATTTTTCTATGTTCTCTTGACAACATTCCCTACCAATATTTCATCTGCTGAATGTTTATCCATTATATTTCAATGCGTTTTTTTAATTCTTCAATTTCAGATGATGATGACTCTGATAATGAAGATATAAATGAAGAGAAATGTCTTTTGAGCATAACTGACAAGCGTAATTCCTTTATTGGTGCGAAAACAGTTTCTCAGGGTCAAGCAGAAGTGAACGGTATAGAGGAACTGCTGAAGGATTGCTTTTCATTGCCGCTGAGTGGAAAGCCTCGTAAACCAACTTTCATTCATATTCCATGGACAGTGGACGAGTATGTTTCATCAGAGAATTTTAGGTCTCTGGTTTCTTGTTCTTTGAAAATCCTACAGGGTGGGGGAGCAAATTTTACAATGGACTTTTCAGTACAAACAAACCACCAACAACTTAACTGAATGTTGTGAAACGGATTATAGACAAACTATAAACTATGAGCTGTAAAATGGGTTATTATTACATTATTCAAACTGAAAATGGCTTCACAGAAGAACAAAAGGCAAAGGGTGGCAGACCTGCTATGTGCCAAAGTTGATCCCAAAAGCATCACTGACATAGTTGGCGTGAGCTTGAAGACTGTGTACAATGTCAGGCAGGTGGTGAACGCTGGGAATGGTATCCAAAGGAAGCCTGGCTGTGGTGGAGCCAACAAAAAGATGACTCCAGATTTCTTGAATGCCCTCAAGGCCAAGGTTGCAGAGGACCCATCGACCTTAATGCGTGGACTAAGATGTCTTGAGGATTTTGTTGTGTAGAGTGGTAGAGCTTTTCGACACCGCATAGAGTCTGTAATTGCGAATAATGGTGGAGATATTGAACAAAAGGATTGTTTTTTGTATCATCTCTTTTTGTTCAAAATATTTTTCAGTGGGTTCAGTCATTCATGTATAATAAGCAAGTTTTTGGAGGTCACAGCACTTTTTAAATTTTGCTCCCCCCACCCTGTACATGTTGATATAGTTAACGTAAGACTTTTCGTAAAGTTTATTTTTGGGAATGCAATGGAACTACTAAATTTTCAAAATGGAATTTTACATTTATATAGTTGTCTGGTTTCATATAGCTTATTCTTTAAAAATTCTACCTGAGCAATTGTTAAGATGTCATGCCTTTATTAAATGAAATAATATTTTTCAGGATAGTGAGGAAGTCCCTGATTGCAATTGATGTCAGTCTTACTGATTGTGCTTCAAATTCACTCCAAGTCACATCAAAGAAAAAGAACTTACTTTGGAGAATTTGTGACAACTGTGGAAGGAGAGGAGAAGAGAGATTATTTGAAAAATGGTCAGTTTTAGAAATATTTTAAGATAATATGTCAGTGTCTATATCTCAATACTGCTGGGTCTGAAGTTTTTTCTGTTTATATGACCAGGTGCCAGAGGCAGATGTATTGATGAGATGATAAGATTTGGAGTAATGAATAAATTAATTTTACCTGTCATAATGCAATTGAAATATGCATTTCAGTTCTACTTGCTCAGCTGTGTTTCATTGCAATACACAATGTGACAAACAAAACCTGGAGAAAACTGGAAAACACAGCCATTCCGAATGGTGTCCGAATATGGCCTCCTACATGGAGAATTCAGGGAGGCTTCAAGATTTTCCTTTTACTTATGCACAAGGTATTTAATTGCATACTCATTCCATGCTGTTCACTTCATTGCTTGTTTTTTTTATTGTCAAATTTTACAATAAAATATGTAATATTTCAGCAACTACTTGGCCGGATTTCACTCCAAATAAGCTATTTAAGTTTATCAAGAAACTAGGTTTGAATGAACATCCATTGTGGGCACGGGAAATTGGTGCTTCAAAACCAGGTGATATACCTTACGGTAAGTTAAATAGTAGTATTAGTTGAAATGTGCCATATTTTTTATGATGGATGCAAGAAACCTAATCATGCTAAAGCCTCTGTTTTGGCAAAGAAGAGTTTCTGCTAATTTTTAGTGGTTGCAGTGTAACATTTATGCGAAGAACTGCGGAGAAATCAAATAATTTTGACAAATAATTGTAATAGTAATGCAAGAGTTCATCATATAAGTCCTGTTCCCTATTTATTTTTGTGCTGTAGTGTCTAGATTAGGTGTATTTAAGGAATTTGTTTTACAGGAGAACTTGCATGGGACGATGTTGCAGAAATATTGGATCCTGCGCCAAAGTTAACGGAAGCAAAATTACGCAACTGGAAAGAATACTATAACTTGCGACAAATTCCTTTAGATAATCCTGTGGCCGCTGTCCTGACAAATGTTCTGACAGCCTACCACACCGTAAACAGTTTTCTGTCAGGTAAATGTACATTAATTAAAGTGTGAAACTAAGCGCATGATTGGTTAAAAATTCAAGAGCTGACATTTCTTAAAGAGAAACTTAAAGTGAGCCATATTTTTGTTTAAATTGTCCTGTGAATTTATATCGTTGTATATTATTTTACTTCAGTTTCAAAATATCAGAAAAGTACCTTGACCTTGCATCTTGTTGGGTGTGAAAGAGAAGCTGATGAAATCAAATTATTCAAGGTTTGTTTATCGCTAATTTGTGGAACAAATATCCTCCACCCTGCGACTACCTAAAGGGACCTCTGTTAAATTTTTGGTCTGGCTACGGTCCTGAAAGTAATCTTTTGAATTTTAAACAAAGTTTCAAGTCTACAAGAGGAATGAATTTATCCATTATACTGAATACTCTTTGCAGGAACTGGAGTATCTATTTCCCAATCTAACTCTTCACATTGCCATAATTGGTCCACACATCAGTTCAAAATGCCACAACAGGTCCGTTACATCAGGACAAATGACCATCACTTTGTACAGGGCCCAGTATCATAAACTGAAATTGGAGCGACCGGATTTGGTGATAGGTAGGTGTAGCTTGTGTTATAAGATTTAAGATTTTATTAATCATACTCACACAAACAGATCAATCTGGCAGCCTGACGCCAAAAGGCATATATGGCTTTTATCAATAAGAAAATAAAATATTTACACTAATTATAAAGTTCTAATGAATTAGAATATGGCCTATGAATTCGCACATATTATGCATCACAGTACATTTCTCATTAGGTCATTGATAAGTAAAGTTGATATCAGATCCCTCAATCCTATATTAAATGATGAGAGTAACTTGATGCTGTATACATTATGGTATGTTAAAGAGTCAGGCACAGACGAGCACATGGATCACTTGGTCACCAAACCATTGAATAATATTTTCTGTCCTGCAGGGCTCAATGCTGGACTTGCTGCGTATCAATCTTGGCCAAGTACATTAAAGCTATTAAAGGTGGGTTGTTTTTGATACCGCTAAGTAGTGTATTGATTAAGTCCATTCAACATAACTTAATTATACCCACAAAATTTTGTGTAGCTATGTCAATGATCCCTTTTTTTTTTTTCAGGAGGAAAAAATCTGCAGTTACTTCACAGATTACTGCCTATACAGTTGTGAAGCTTCCAAACTTTGTGTTGAGTCTTTAGGAGTTGGAACAACATCAGAACCATTCATTAATCCTTTTCGAAGTCCTCTCCGAAAATATTGCGAGGAGCACTGCATGCCCTGGTTCAGCAATGCTTTCATTTACCGGCTGGTTTACAGGTGCTGATGCATCTGAAGGCGTCGTCATCAATTGCACTATTCTTCAAATACTGAGGGTACGTTGCACTTTTTATACTGTACGAGTACAAGTTAACCAATCCTAATTTTCTGAAGCTACAACCACTTATTGTGTAATGAGGTGTACCAGTTTTATGTGTTTGATGTCAGTAGAACCTCCATTGACATGATTGGCTGCCATGAGGTGTTTAATGCTATTACAAGTTTTGCTAAATAAAGAAATGAACTGGGTCAGCCGCAACAAGATTACATGCGTATCTTAAGCAGGACAATGTCTTGTTTTTTTCACGTAACTCCCTTGGTTTTTACTCAGGGGCTTAAGAGCTCGCATCTGTACCATCACTGTGGTTGGCTGGTTACCTATTGCCAAGTACCCATTACACCCTTGCCATTATTGGGGTTCAAACCCACAACCGTGTTGTAGATAGCAGGCAAACACCTTCGCATCAGCTGAGCACTGTTCGCATCACGCGGCAGTTAATTATTTGGTTTCCTCAAAGTACAGTGCATCAAAACTTTTTTGAATTTCTTGTTAGGTTATAAAACTGCAATGTTGACTGAAGCAACTGAGGTGAGGCCACTACATTCTTGTATACACTGTATAATTTCTGCAAATTCTCAACTTTTACTAAACAGCCCATTGATCAGTCACATTTATGCTACTGAAGTGTAGCATTCTGAGCACTCAGCATTTGATAAATGTTAGAAAATTAATGATGCAAGTGATAAGTAGTTAAATTCTTTTATTCTATTCATTCCCCATTCCCTCATACAATCATCCTTTTATAAAACAACAAACAAGTGATAGTTTCAACTCTTCATAACATCACATTCAAAATAAATTGCTATGCTAAAAATAAATGGAATTGTGTATTCAGTTTCTCTTCTTTCCCTTGCCTGCTGGCGGAGCTACTGTTTGGGGCGAGTATTTCGCTTGGGAGATCTTGTTGATGTAGTATAATGCCACAATGGAGAAAATAAAGCTGAAACAAAAAAATACCATTGATATATGATTCAGTATCAGAAAACACATATTGCAGAGGAAAAAAATGTTATGTAGCTTTTCCACTTATTGCTTAATGGATGAAGGAAAATGTTTGTTAAGCTTAATGTCTTGCAGAACAATGATTCAAATTATAAATGATTGTCACATTACAAAAAAGAATCTTATTAGTCTTGCTAAACTTGATGAAAAGTACAAACATTTATTTCCTTGCAAATTCTTTGCGCTAATCTTCGAAACTTACCATGTTGTAACGCACACTCTGTGGATTAAACCAGATGCAAACATAGCAGCTCCCAAGCAGAAAAGTACTGGAATAAAAAAAATAATAATTAAGAATGCACATAGCTTGTTTCTGTGCTTTTTTAATATGGGAAGATATGTGTCTCTTACTCAGCAGATAATAAGTAATTAGACAATAACAGTTATGTAACTCACTTTCAGGAAACAATTTTGTCTGGAATCCCCTTCCGAACATTGCTGACTCAAAGTTACCTATGGCCTGTTGTTTTAGTCAAGGATAATTTCAGTATGAGCATATGTTGTATTACAGTTAATTACATCATGAAGTTCTTAATCATGTTCATAAATGTATGGCATAGCTACTACTGTATTGGATGGTTACATATATATTAAATCATTGAAAGTATGTACTTTCAAATATGAAATAAAATTTATGATAGATATGTGAGTAATGTTTTTGTGAAGGATACAGTAAGTATTAAACAAAACAAGACAGCACCGAGCCCTCCCCCTAATATCGTCAGGTATTCTTTTGATGCCAACTGTTGTCTGTACATCTGCATTCCGGCAAAAAGGAGCACGGAGAGGGTGCTGGAGAGCAGGAATGAAACGCCACTGGAAACAGCTAAAAAATAATGTACATTATTAATATATATGACAAGACAGAAAATATAGCTGACCATCATTGTCATCAATGCTGAAAATTGCCAATGATATTGATAATCAGGGATCTCTCCCAACATTGAAAATGATTAGCCACGGTTGGATAGATTGTACAGTAAATGGTCATCTGAAAATTAGCCAATGATAAAGTACAAAATTAGATTAGCCACATGGCTATTGAATTAGCATAATGCTACCTGGCTAATGCTAGCGAGAACCCTGGATAATCAGATAATCAAACTTTAAGAGTGCAGAAGTTTGTTAAAGAAAATAATCATCCCCATTATATATATTTTTTTTTCTTCTTTTTTTAAAGCTTTAATTGATATAAGTTTGAAGTTCGGGAAGTCCACAACCCATCTTCAATTGAAGTTTATAGACTGTCTTCACATTAAAAATAAAGGTGAAATACGCTGAACCATTGCTAAAACCCTTAAAATCCATTCGGTCATTGTAATGTTATGTGCTTTTGCAAAAGTTTTTGGGCTTTAATCAGTTTGATTAAGTTACTACTTAGTCCACTAATTGGTTAGTAAGTTTCAGGCCAGGGCAGGATGATAGATTTTACACTGGCTTGCACTGGCAGAGCAGTAACATGATTGTATGACAATAATGCACAAAACTTATTCTCATTGCATCAGTTTTACCCACCTACATTCAAGCACTTTTCTAGCCATTTTGCATAATTTTTAACACCAAAATTACGCCATAAATCGTCAATAATTTGCAAAGAAACACTCACCCATGTTGTCAATGTGGATTCACCGGCAAACTGACCAATCAGAGCGCAGCAAAGTGCCAGGCTGGCCAACTTCCGGTAAATGGGAAAACACTGTTTTGAAAAGGTGTTGCAACGCTCACATGTCAACATTTAGGACAAATTTGCCTCTCAAAGGTTGAAATACCCATTTATGAAACATCATAGAACTGTCAACTCGTTCTAGTCCTGCATTTTGGTTCTTCTACTTCTTAGAAACCCAGGTAATGTCAGTAATTTGCCAGCAATTTCTTCAAACCATAGACAAAGTGTCAATTCACAATCTTAAGCCAAGTTAAGGCTTTGGCCCGTTAGAACTAAATTGAGTAATTAGGGGTAAATGTGTAACATGGTGTGGACTCCAAGCATTATCATCAGACATATCATTGCGTCATCGTCTGGTAATCTAAGCTGACAAATCATATAATTATACTGGCATAGACATAGCTCCCAAGTTTTAGAAACTGGTTTGCTTGTGACAGGAGTGAGGCCAGGGGTCTGCGAGGGTATACAATGATTTCGGCCGTCGGTGAGGTGCTCTGTGGTGCATTCTGGGCATTTCAGAGCTACTTATATAATATTAAAGTGTAGAGGAGCCATGAGCAGTCTTGTGTGACCATGACGTGTGATAATGCATTCACCATGTTCACACCTACCGAAGTAGCTACAAAATTTAATGGCATTCCCAAAACGGCTACAACCAGAACGGCTACAATGAACAGATGACCAAAACGTCAACACGGTTATGTCAAAACAGCTACAAGCCATGCCCAAAAAGGCTACAGCCATAAAAACGGCTACACTTTCATACACCAAAACGGCTACATTTTCATACACGTGAATACGTGAAATACGTGTATTTTTATTGATATGTATATATATGTGGTTTTTCCCCTGTATCTTTCATGTATTTTGAATTTTATATTTTTTACTGTTGTATGACAAATAGGTCAAATTAGACCTAAAAACGTGTCAATAAAATGTATCTAATCTTATCTACACCAAAACGGCTAACCTTTCATTGAACAAAGTGAAGCTTCAAAGCAAAAAATCTAATTAAGATTATATAACAGGAACAAAGGCAAAGCTGACTATTGTCATTTACTACCATGTCATTAATCACAATGACAGGACAGTCTGACAGACGTTTTGGTCTATGTGGCTGTAGCCGTTTTGGTATCATGGTCAGCAGGAAAAGGCACTGTAGACATAATGGTTAAGGAGTGAAAAAGCATGTTGACGTTTTGGTTATGTCCCGAATATTGGTGTAGACATTTTGCATTTTTGGTTATAATTGTCATGTAGCCGTTTTCGGTGTTGACGTTATGGTTGTTGACGTTTTGGGTGTAAGCGTTTTCGCGTGTAGCCGTTTCGTCGAATGCTAGTCGATTCGGCCTTCGGCCAGTTCGGCCCGGCCAAAAAGACCCGTTTACTGAGTCGATTCGGCATACGAAAAAAGTCGGTTCGGTACCCTATACATTAGCATTGAGGCCGAACGGACCCGCTTCTGTCCATTCGGTCTAAGAAATGAGTCTATTCGGCTCTGACGACTTCGGCTGAGGGTTCGGCCGGCCGCCTAATAATACTTTATTTGCCCTTATCACTCCCCCCCCCCCCCCCCCTGTGGCCACTTAAGAAATAGATTATCTTGATAACTAATCATGATAGAATGATGATATTTACACCTACGTGTTCGCCGTAACGAGCCCTTTTTAAACAAAATACTTTATTTTTCTGTAATTAATTACAGCACTGCATTCACTCAATGTCAAATTTAATAAATAAAAATAAATAGGGAGCCGAATGGACTTAGCTGAAAAGCCGAACCGACTCAGCTGGCAGGCCGAATGGTCTTGTTTTGGCAGGGCCGAACAGGCTCAAGGCCGAAACAACCTGCTACCGTTTCGTCCGCCACCCTTAACTAGTGGAGGTGATTGATATTTCTCCCTTTAAAGTAGTTTAGATTTATTTGGAACTTAAATTGTATTGTTTAATTTTGCTACCCACAATTGCACAATACACAATTATTATCTTTAACCATATCCATGTAAAACTGGGCATGGTGCCATAAGAGTGTTTTTGGCTAATGTTTGCTGGTCAGAGGGTTTTGACATTAAATACTGGTCAGACCCTCTGAATGAGAGTCACTTGGGAGCTATGCATAAAAGTCTGACTGTGCCCCTCGTCAGTGTCACCGCACACACATCATTGCAGAAATAGACAATTAAACCAAGAATACTGTTTGTATTATTGGGCAAGTCAGTAGCTGTCAATGTCAATATGGATTCGATTGAGGTCTCTGCAATTAATTACAGAGGATGGCACAGCCTTAGATAATGATCTCAACCCATGAAAGTAGGAAATTATCAGTAATTCCAGGCCAGGAGCAATTAAATTGAGGGTTCACTTGTTTTTGTACCCCTTCTACGTTTGTTCTACATGCCCTAGTTGCTGAAACTATGTACAAGTGGGATGAGACAAAGTGTAAAATGTTGTAAGATCTGAGAAACGTAATCTGCAATGATGGAAAATGGTCTGTCCCTGTCATATTGTTATTAAAGATTTTTTTATAGATATTCATCATATTTGTTTATGCTAGTCAATTTTAATTTGCTATTAACTATTAAATCTTGTATTTTGAAAAAAAAAAAGCCTGTTTTTGCTGTCAACTAAGAATCTTGTTTTATTCATTTTATAAAAGATCCTGCATACTATTTTTTAGTGCTGCAAGGGGCCACCTACTAAAAAACAGACGATCTGTTATGCTTGGTTAAATGTCTGTGAAAGAAAACATTTTAAGTGGTATTTAAGTTCAATTAAAAAAAGAAAAAAACTAAGACGGGGACCAGCCTGTGAGAACATCAATTCACTTAGCTTCAATTTGATATGATATGAAAATTCTGCACCTGCCAGATTCTCTGTTTATATTTGACACGTACAATTATGGTAAATATGTTGGCAAAACATCCTAAATATAGAACCCTAATGCTAAATTTAGTCGGTTGTATCAAATTTTGGGTAAGTCTGATACGGTTCAGTGCACACAATCCATCTGCGAAGGTGGCAAATAAAATTCCACGAGACTCGAGATGTTGGCAGATGCCCAAAAAATCCAGAGAACTTTCTATAATTGCTTGAATTTTGTTATAAATTTAGCTGCTCTTCAATGGTCTAGGTGAATCTCTTTTCAAAGCTTTTCATCCAGTCTCTTGAGCAAACATGTGTTTACACTTTGCCTGATTTTGGACACATTGCATATTTTAAAATACTACCCTGCAGTTTTTTTCTGTTGGTGAAGAAAATACATTACATGCCATCAATATTATGGTATTTGATATTATGATATAATTACAGTGAATTCAATATGATGATGAACAATTTTAATTGAATATTTTTGCTTTCTTAGACTTAGTATGAATCTATATTAGGATTTATTTGCTGAATTATATTAAATAAATTGATATAGAATTATATGTGTGCCACAGGTTTCTTGTTGAACTGCAAAAAATCTTTTAGACATTTTACTTAAAGCTGTATATGTTTGACATGAAATTTAAATTAAATACAATTTTAGCATTTTTATCTAAGCAGTTATCAGGGAAAAAAGAGACAAACAAACTGGCTGTGCATTCATAAATGTATTAGGCGTTTTTATTTGAAGTATTATTTGATATTGACATTTTGTAGGTGGCTATTAGTGGCCCATGCATCAACATGGTCAATTAATTGATGGAGGTTAAAGATGGCACTAAAAATTTCTGGCAGAAAATAGATTATTTAATTCAATGATAACTATAACTTTTTGATATAAAATCTTAAAAACATATACATAATAAATTGCTAATTTTATTTTGAACAATGAGTATGAATAAAAGTGAATATGATAAAGCCATGACCAGTAGTAAAAAATACATGATTGCTATGTAATCGCATGCTCCCGTATCAACAACCTTTATGAGCTATTTTGGTCATTCGGCAAACTGCTGTTATGTCAGGTCATGCAGAACTTGTAAATAGTTTGTTGGTACAAGATGAATTGCTTCTGGGAATTAAGTTTGTGACTTAAGAACATGACTCAGAACTTGTGTATTGCTGCACTCAGAAAGTGTGCTTTGAAATATTACACTTCATTATAGTCGACTTAATGTGAATGCACATAATTGGTTTATCAAACTGCTAATTTAACAAATAAATACAAAATACAGAGATGACTAAGCTAATAAAGAGAATAAGAGTGCAAACTTGTAAGTGAAATCAGTAGATTGGCAGTGAAATAATACAGATATACAAAGCAAATAAAAATGCTGTTTGAACCTATAATTATTATAATAAGGAAGGAGACACCTCCCAAGACTGTTATCCAGTAATTGAGTGATTTTTGGTAATCTACTAAGATAAAAAAAAGAGGTGCTATATTTGGTATATCGCCAAAAATATTACCATAATTATACAAGTCAAAAATCAAGAGAAATTCACATAAATATAATGTCGAAACCGCCTGGACACCTTGACATTGTATATCGTAAATCTGTCAAGTGACTAACCGCCCTCTTGGATTTCCCATCGCAAAATATCCTCCACTTTTTTGCGGAAAAGGTATTTTAGGAGCATGTTGCGGATATTATATTGCGGATTATGAATAAGGATGGTTTGCAAATTCTGTGAAAGCTGCCATTTAGACTTTCGATAACGCTGTTGCACTTCAACTTACACATGCATTTCTGCGGAATGTCATCATTATTCTTTGTCATATCATGTACGATATCATGTACACCTTAACAATTTGTTACACTGCATTAAAAAAACAAGACGGATAGAAATGACAGTTATCATGTGTTCAGGGAACTTCCACTGACATATTTAGATTGTGTAAACAAACGTTGAAATATTTTTTGCCAATAAGGTTGAAAATGCTACCTTAATTCTTCACAAATGAGTTTGTTTTCCTAAAGTGCATTTTTTTTATCGGAATAGCGCCACTTGAAGTTTCAAATAGTATAGTACAACTTTTATGTGGTCTTGGAACTGCCTCATACATATTATTATTATTATACAGTCATTTATATAGCGCAAAATTACAATTTCTGTCGCCTGTAAAAATTACTGTACAATAAAATATGCACATTTCTTCACTTAAGTATTGGAAACTGTGTGACACTTCGCATGCATGATATTTACTAATTATTTAGTCAGACTGACTGTTTACTTTTCATGAGTTATTTTATGTGAAATGAAATCAAAAGGTTTACAAATATTTTGGATGTCAAAAAAGCTAAGCCAATTCGGAGTTGACAACCTGAATATGAAGCACCAATGCAGGGCATCATGACATCTGCCTTTAGTAAAAGGTCAGATAAAATTGAGGATTCATCTTAAATGACGGTCAAAGTATCCGGCTCAAGTCCAATATTAACCCGTGAGGTCGGGCGGATCCAGGGGGGGGGGGGGCGTGGGGGGCGTATGTGAAAAAAAGGGAGAAAGGTAAAAAAAAAAAGAAGAGATATATGGCGCTAGCAAATCAATTATCTCCGGCCCCCCCCCCCCCCCACCAATTTCTGCATCCGCCCCTGCGTGAGGTCACATGCTTATATGCAACTGATGACGTCACAAACAAATCACGACTTCATTTTTGATTAATTTTTTCCCCCACTTAACTACTGCAGGAATGTTACACTAATTGTGCTAGAACTAAAAAGCTCTAAAAAAATAAGGTCAAAATCACAATATATTTTATATATATATAATAACAGTACCCCATAATGGGGTACTGATAATAATAATAAACTGAATCACTACAATGTTACCACACCACTGGCACTATTTAAGTTAAAATATTATACTTGACCCAAGCATCCAGTACGTGTTAAAGTTATTGAATGTTGGATGATTTAAAACTGCATGAATGAATGTTTATTTATATCAAATGACTGACTGAATTTCTAACTGACTGAATGAATGAATGAATAGTTACAATTCATCAGCATCTGTTTGAAGCAAAGAAAGATGAAAATATTTCCTGAATTCATCAGATTTTTTTTGCACAATAGATTACGTGACTGAGTGAGTGAACTTCAGGACCAGTTTCTCATAAATTTATGTAAATATGTTTGTGTATGTATCCTTGGTAACTAAATAGCTGGGCAATAATAGTGTGGTGAGTGCATCAAAATATTTTGATCAGTTGTAAGTCAGTGTGTCGTTTGGTCAGGAGTTCTAAGAATCCACTGATGCATACAGCACAGTGCAATATAAGTGCACGGACACAACCGAAAACCTGTTTGTGAAACGTGCAAGATTACACACACGTCTTCATAATCTGTGGAATGACGTCATAAGGGTGCGCCCCCCCCCCGAGAGGGGGGGGGGGCGCACCCTTATGACGTCATATATATAGATAAGATGAGTAAAAATATTTGAAGGCTTAAAATGGGTAGGCTTAAAATTAAATATATACAAGACGGCAGAGCTGTTGTCTAATAACTGGTAGTGCCCCCTCCCCTTAAACCAGCCATGTGTCACAACCACCCTTGCTTATTGCTTAATATAACCCCCCCCCCCCCCCAGCCCCCCTTCTATATTTGGTAATCCTGCAGCCCCTCCTCCCTGCATACACTCAGCCAAGTGGAACTCATAGTCATATATAAGCTGTAGGGCCCTCGCCAAGTCGAAAGTTCGAGAGAATTCGAGAAAATGAGCAAAGTGACGCTTAGCAGGTTACTTAGCAATGCATTGCAATGCAGACATCACCAGGCGGTCAGGTTGGTCAAGGTATGCGGAAACATTTAAATCATATGTAAATTGCAGCACTGATATAATAACTATGGTCAGTAGGGATTTTTTTTATAATTTTTTTTTGTAGATTTTTCTAGATTGCATCTGAATTCGTTTTTTTTTTTTTTTTTTTATGTTGAAATTTATTTGCATTCTATTTGGTATTTGTAATTTTGCCAATATTCGCTCTTTTGAAAGTGGATAAATATGCATATTGTATTCCAGTGGATTTTATTGTTCTTCTAAATCATTTGTAACGAGCTTAGCATGTTAGTTTTTATAATTATTGTCTCAGTGCTACTGGTCTGAAGCTTAGTCAATTTATCTAACCAGCTGCAGGCAGAGGTAATGATGAGATGAGGCTCGGAGTCCACTCTGAGTGAAACCCCACTATTAAGACCAGTAGTCCAACAGCAAAGGACTATTGTTTAATATCGTATCAACATGTGCTGGATTACAATGTTGTGACAGTCGGTGGTGACAATAAAACAAAGAACATAAGCACTGATAAGCTACAGTAGTTCTACTGTACAATCAGTATGTCAGCAATACCCTGTATACATATTGTCCCCCATATCTAGTTTTTACCAGAAAATTTTCTTTTTTCAGAAAGTCAGAATGAACATCGGCATAACCCAAGATTACATCTCTCAGTTCCACACTGCGGCAGCCTCTGGCGATTCGAGCAAACTCAATGCTATGCTTCGAGGAGCGGGTGAGGTTATTTTGTTTTGAAATCTCGTACTATTAATTCATCAGGCACATAACAACCAAAATTGTATTGAGTGACAAATTTCTTCGGATTGTAACTTGTGGTTATTATAGCATGCGGTTAAACTTGACGTTTTCAATATTAAGTGAAGCTTTAGTCCCGAATAAAATTCAACTGCACATGTACCCAAACAAAAACTAGATAAGGTATGGAGGAAAATGTTAACAATTGACTGGAAAGAGTATTAAATTTTCTCTTAGTATAAATCATCTACATTAACGCAGCTTTCCAGAAATCATTGCTAGGTGTTTGCAATTAAGGTAATTGTAGTTGGTGAAGCAAATTGTTGGTCTGAATCTCTGAAATAAAATATAAAATTTTATTCTCAAAAATGGCCTGAAAAGTCTGCCCATTATATTAACTCTTACAAATGGGTAACCTGGTGCAGATATGTTTGGGACTTCCCTTATGAAGAAGTATATATATTTCAAGTACCTGAATGTAGCTTTTTGTTCATGTATGATTTACGCCTTATTTTCAGGCTTGACCGGTAATGTAAACGTTACCAATGACAAAGGATGGACGGCTCTAATGTTCGCTGCAAGAAATGGCCACCAGGACATTGTGAAAACGCTTCTGGAGAATGGGTATGTAATTTTTCTTTCCACTTGTCCAAATGCTAGTGCTAATGCTAGCACTAAGGCATATTATATATTTCAAAGGAGAACTGCAAAATGTTATGTTGCTCAATGGAAAAGTGGCACTGAACTAAGTAACCAGTTACATTTGTAATGGAAAAATGGAATACCATCAGAGGTCGCGGACACCAAATACATAATTATCATTTGATGAAGTTGTCTATTTAGTAGCATCGTGTTTGTTTCAATCCATGGTAACATTACACTCAGAATCAGCAGAATTTGCACTAATCAGCAAAATTTGCCACCCTTAAAACTTCTTAAATTATGCATTCTACAGTTGGTATCCAGAATATTTGTTTTGTACGTAATTGTGTACATCATTAGCGATGTTTTTATTTTTTTAAAAATCCAACAGAATAGTTAGTTTTGAAACAGTTTAAGAAGGTGGCGGATTTTGCTGATTGCTGATGCCAAGTGTACCCTGATCATTTAGTATTTGCTTGTTTAATTTTAAGGAGCGACATAAATTCACTCAGTGCGTCAGGCCAAACAGCCGTCGAAATCGCAAAATTCTGGAATCACCGCGAAGTGGTCGAATTGTTAGAACCAGGTCAGCAGAGAACTGTGGTCCACCATTTTCCTCGCACCCAAGAAACGGTCAATTTCTTCAGCTCCAGTCTTCTAGACAGGGCAGCTCACTTACGGAAAGACGAGCCCTGGATTCAAGAAGCTTTGAGAAATCCATCAACCAAATTTATCGTCTTCTCCGATCTACAACCGCTAGTTATATCCCAATCAGATGTTGATGATCCTTTAGTTCCGCATTCAAAGAGATTTTGCACACTATCACACAAAGATGTTGCAAAGTACCTCGACGATAATACCACCTACGTCTTTCTCGGGTTAGAGAAAAATAACGAAGACGTTCCTTGGTTTGCCATTGATTTGTCATCGCTTAACGAAGAACAAATGAAGAGCTTGAAAAAAGATGCCGAGCTGGTCACTCCTATTCCTTCTGCTATGCAGGTGTGTTTGAAAACTTCTTTCCATGTACACGTAATGGCGAGTACCATGTATTGTGTAATGCGTAATCAAGAAATAGTTGTATTCTAAATACAAGTTGTTTACATGTAATCTGTAGTGTGTTTTGCCAATCTCTTCAGTTAATGTCAGATTGGTGCATATATATGTGATGCGTATTCCGTGCATATTTTGTGAAAATACAGAGCTATTATGGAAGTGATACTGCATCGCAATTTAATTAAATAAAGCTGTCAGTGAGCAACATATGTACAATTATTTAGTATATGACCAGCTTTCAGAGGCTGATGTAATGATGAGATGAATCATATGATAAGGCTTGAAATAGCTTTAGAAAATGGTGACATAGCGGCTCTTCCTAAATCATTCTTTTATGCATTTGATTGGTAAATTTTCCAGTTATCCCCAGAAGAGGCTGGAGTGTTTGCCGAAGGACGATCTATACTCGCCTGGCATCAGCGTTACGGATTTTGTGCAACTTGTGGATCTGGAACAAAAGTAGGGGAAGGTGGTCACAAACGTGTCTGTTCTAATTCAAGTTGCAAAAGTTTACAAGGTAGGTGTAGCATTTCTAAACGGAACTATTAATTTATTTAATTAATGTAAATTTATTGACTATTTTCTTCCTTTGGTATTGGTTTTCAGCCAGAGAAATAGTTTTGAGATATATTAAAGAAAAAAAACTACACTGCAGTGAATCTTCATAATGACTTAAGATATTCATATCAATAAGCTGATTAGGGTGTCAAAAATGGTCTATACTGTTGCAAAACATTTATACGACCTCTGCTCATATAATCAAACTGTTGAATCTGAACCTAACCACTTCATTGCTAAAGTTCACAAAAATTCACTAAAGAAAACTTTTTCATTTATAGGAATACACAACACGAGTTACCCTCGAGTTGACCCTTCTGTGATAATGGCCGTTTCATCACCAGATGGACAGCGATTGCTTTTAGGCCGAGGCAAACACTTCCCTCACGGCATGTACTCCTGTTTGGCTGGCTTCATCGAACCTGGTGAGTGTTTTTAAGATTGAGAAATTAGATGTTTATAAGCATTATTTCAAATCATGAATTTTGAGGTTCAAAATTTGTTTGTGCAAATTCTAATACATTGTACAAATTATATATGAAGTTATAAACTATGACTTTAATGCCAACATTTTTGTTTTTTAGGAGAGAGCATTGAAGATGCTTGCAGGAGAGAAGCCCAGGAGGAGAGTGGGGTCAAAGTCGACCGGGTCGAATACCATTCCTGTCAACCTTGGCCAATGCCCTGTTCTCTAATGATCGGTTGTATGGCTCAAGCGAAGAGTGATTTCATCAAGGTGAGAGAACTGAATAGGGAACCATTGGTTTATGAATTGAAGATAATTAAAGTGAGGTTGTTATATAACTAAAAATATTATGATGGTACATACATCAATAAATTGACCATAATTGTACCGTCAGACACACTTGAAACCAGCATACACCAAAATAGAACTCCCATTGTTCAAGGTCATTGTTTAGGCACAGGTTTGTTGCCTATCTTATGAACCAGATAACAAAACCCAAAAATAAATAATAAAGTTATATAATAACTAATCAAGTTATATAATAATAATAATAATAGCAAGCACGTTTTTTCATAGTCCCATGTGGTTCATTAAATCGGGTCCAACTGTACTCAGCATCTGTGTTTTATTGACTCTATTACTAATAAGGGAATTAATAATGATCCCTCTTACTGGGGGTAAGACAATGATGTGACACCAGCTGGTCATTTAAACTGACCAAGCTTTAAACCTATCACATTGAAACAATATATGACCATACATTCCGATGTTGAATGAGTTTCTTTCAAAATAAAATCTAAAATATTTTTTTTAAATGTTATCGTCTTTACTTGGCAGGTCGACAAAGAGGAGTTGGAAACAGCTCAGTGGTTCACTCGCCATGAAGTCCTTCAAATGATCAATAAAAGTCATTCGCAAAACATCTATGTTCCTCCACCGCAAGCCATTGCCCACACGCTAATTAAAGCCTGGCTGAACAGAAGTGCCCCTGCCAATCTGTGATACTCTACATAATCATCAATGACTTTTGCAATTAATCAACTTTGTAATTTTGTATATGATTGTACATAGTGGATGAATAATTTTACTGAATAGTTAAAAAAAAATTTTACATTTGGTTTTCTACAAATGCTGTGTCGGTTGTACATAGAAATGGATACATGATAATTGATAATCATTTATAAAAATATAATAAATTATATTGATATAATGACTAACTATAAATTTTAATGTGGGTAAACTTATCACTAAGATGATAACATTTTTAAATTCATGAAAGTGCTTTATTTGAGATTATTAGTAGAGATCAATCATATAGATCACAAAATAATAAACAAAAAATAAACTTCTGTAATGTATTTAAACCTTTAATAGAAATTGCCATTTTCTGCTATGCACATGATGTATATTCCATTAACACAGAGATAAATTTGAAAACAACAAAGGTTTTCATTTATTTGTATGTTAGCATCATATATCAGATGATATTGATGATGTTTTTTCCAATGATGCTATTGATGTTACGGAAGATGCCCTGTGAATTTTTTCCTCCTTAAACTCGAAATGGGCGGCAATTCTGGAAAAGAGGACTTCATAGGGTAACCTTGATGACGCTGTTTTGGAAATGTTTTCCTCAGATGTGTAGCCACAAATGATTTTGATCTTTGAGGGAAGGATAAAGTGTGAGTCAAAATTGGCTCGGACATCCTTTTTGATGGTATGACGGGCATTCGGAGAGGCTCGATGTTTGTCGTACTTCGGTAGAGTCTGCACTGATTACAGTCGGGACATCTGTGGTACTTGTCTTTACTGTACGGTTCTAGTTTTGATTCATTCTCCTTGGCAATTTGTAGATGGTCTTGACATGAACTCACGACTGGCGGGAGTGCGGTTGCTTCAGGATTTGTAATTTCTTGTGTTTTCTCTGTGTGATCATCGTTAGATGGTTTGGCTTCTGATATCTTTCGGAAAACTTTGACATAATTTCCATCCCTTAGATGCTGCAACTGGGATGTCAGAGCTGCGAGTTGTCTTTCAAGTTCTTCAACTTTGTGTGTCACCTTTTTGGTCCGTTCCGAGTCATTTCTCGCTGGAGAAGTATCGAGCCATAAAGTGAGACGAGAGTGGAGGTCTTTGATATCTTTAGTCAGAAGTCGCAAAAGAATCGTCACACTAGCAGGGGTTGCGGGTCGAAAAGTGTGAGCATAATCAGCTCCTAGGTCATTTTCCAAGTCTTTCAAGTGTATTCGAGTGTTGTTGATATACTCATCAGTTGCCACTCGCAAAGCCATCAGCTTCTGCAACATGATATGATATGACAATTCAACGTCCTGAGGCAACGATGCTATATGTGAATCTTCCATTGTATTTTCTGTGAGTCATGTAAATAATTTACATCTGCAAAGAGAATTAGAATTGTCAGTGCATTTGTACATGTTTATTCATATATTTCTCAATTGCTAAGACATCCACGCATTCCTAAATCCTGAGTCAGGTTATAGGTTAGTGTATTTGTGATGTAACAGATTTCATGCTGTGGGCACGAAATGAATGACAAACTCCTAATAATGATCATGATGATAGTGAAAGCAAAATGTTTTACAGTAAATTAATGCTCCCAACACTACTCAAAATTATTGGTAATTTGTATAGGCCTGAGCTTTAAAAAAATCCTGTTTGCTTTCAATTAAGGTCTCCATGCAAGTGAATAAATTTATTTTGCATGAGCTGACATAAATAGTTACTATTAATGAATGAACTGTAACAATGTGTAAGGGTTTCCTTTATGTCCAGGTCAATTAATGCTGCACTTAATGTACTCAAAATGTGAAAGTAAACACTCCTACCTATGCCCCCACTGGGTCAATTTGTAGCTTAATCCCAGTGGCCTATATATGTTCTAGTGTTTGGCTAACATCAAACAAAATGTTGTGGTGTCCTATTTCTTCCTCTGTTGTTTTGCTACTCTTTTGTGTGATATGACTTGTACTTATAGCTAATAAACTGTATACTCAGATTATACAGTTAAAGTGCACAAAACAGATCAATGGAATGTGTGTGTGCCAAATCATTTCACGGTAGATTGGTTTCAGCATATCCATTCAACCATAACCATTCAAGTTGGTACATTACCATGTGAGGCCTGGCAGTTACATGTGTGCATATATTCCAAGCTGCACAATGCATGTTACAATTAATCACTGTTTACAATGGATACATGCATTTATATTTATTTATTGTTGCATTGAGGCTTCCAGTTCTGCTTAGCAGTGAGGGTCCAGGATCTGAAGCCTTAGTACAATCCAATTCAATGAAGATGGGAGTCCAAAGTAAAGTTGAATGGTTATTGCATAGTCATATCAAACTGTTCCCCAAAGTCCAAAGAATTAAATATTGAGATGTTCTATGTGAGATCAGCCTTCACTCCAGAATACATGACTAAATAGCCAGAACTCTCTGCTGCTGTCCTGCAGATATTCTGTCTCTCTCTCTGTGCCTCCCTCTCTGCAAGAGGGGGGGGGGGGGGGGCAGTGCAGGTTAAATACTTGGCCTAAAGTGGCCAGGCTGGCCTGTGGCAGGAGCAGCTGCAGATGGGCATGCTCAAAGATGCTTATTGAAATTTCCTAGGATTGTTATTTTTTGTGTAATAATTTTTATAAATGATTCATGGAGCATTAATGAATGAGTGAGCATCTTGTAGGGGAGCATTATAGCCTTATGAGGTAGTTATATGAGTATGATGAGTTTATAAGTTAATATTCGAATACAATTAATACTGTCATTGAATAGTGGATTTTCACGGAAGGTTCTCTATATTTCCACCAGGTGGCTATGACAATTCTATTGGCTGAAAAAGTTCCCACCCTTGGCTGTGATTGGCTGAAGCAAAGTGCATCCTAGCAGCAGTATTTTTTAGTGCATTTTAATGTATTTAAAATCTTATCGTTCAGTTGATTTCAGTTTTTTCCAAGAAAATTATATTAATGGAATCAGTTAGTTACGACCTACTATGTCTGAAAAGCAAAATGAGTAATAAGAGGGGAAGAAAGACTCGTGTTTTGCTGAATTCAGGGCTGCTCAGTGAAAAGACTATTCTCCGAAAATGTGTGAATACCAAAATACTTTTGCAACATTATGTGATAAGGTCATTAGGTTTGCAACAGTTACAGGTCAACAAAGAGGACGACCTCGCATCAAGGGGCTAGGGGCGCAATGTAGCACCCAAGGGTTCTTTAGGAATATAAATCAATTCTATAATGATTTTAAAGGGAAAAAATCAATGTTTAAACTTATGCAAAAGTCCAACGAATATTTTATTGAAGTACACTTAATCTATAGGGACCATAATAATAGGGTAGGTCTATATTCTTTCTTTTTTTGGGTCCCAATTAGTTCGCGCCATGAAATGGGGGCGCCACCATCTCAGTGAGACCTATGCGTCCTCTAGGGAGAACTGGAGTAAACGACTTGCATAACCAAAACAAATGCACGTGTACTGTTGATGTGGCTGCCAAATTTGCTCAATTAGTGAATTTGACGTTGAATCTACAATTTGCAAGCATGCCTGAGGGACCAGAGTTGCATCTAGCTGGGAGGTTTGTCAACCAAGTCTGTGCAAACCGCACATTTTGTGGGAAAGTCGTGAAATCTGCAGTTTCATTGAGGAACCCTGACATACCCTGGGATACAGCTGCTTACAAAATTTCTGCAACTTCTCGTGGAAAAGAAGTGAAATTAACACTGACTGAAACATCAGATGATTCCAAAAAGATCAAAACAGCAACATCCAAGTTACTTAGCATTGTGTTTCGTTTTGGCATGTCAGGAAAGTTCAAGTTTCAACCCATAGAAGATTATAAAGTTGAAAAACATGCACATCTCAATTTCTTCTCCAAAGATGACATGGTCCTCAGTTTTGTGGATTATAGAAGGTTTGGTCGATGGGAGGTGACAAGTGACTGGGGGCCGGATAGGGGACCGTGTGTTATTCTGGAGCCAGAGTTATTTAGGTATGTTGCAATTGCATTGATCCTGACATCATCATGATGGGTTCTGCCAATATTTTATTTATTGATAATATTTGTGGCAAAAAAAAAACTTTGGTTCTCACAAATAAACCTTACTTATAATGAAGATTTGATCCGCTTAACACTGCTTAAGCAATGATCGAGTCTTGAACTGATGTTTTAAAGGCTGTCTTTAATTGCATACACTTCTTGTGTGTATATACATGATATATTTGATAATATGTTGAGCAATGTGCATATAATTAATAAGTGGACCTTCACTGATTTTGTCTTTTCAGGAAATGTGTTTTGAATAGCCTGGAGGCAGCTGTGTTCAAGAAACCAATTTGTGAAGTTCTGTTAGCTCAAAAATACTTCAACGGAATTGGAAACTATTTACGGGCAGAGATTTTGTACAGGTAATTAACTAGTAAATCTTTTTAATTTTCAGGTGCACTTTGTGAAAAACAAAGTGCACCTGAAAATTAAAAAAAGATTTTTCAAGGCCAGAATAAGTTGATCATTTATCTAACTTGATTCTTAAATTGATGTGTTAGCGTTTTTTCTGTTTAATTTTCTAATGATTAACTTTCTTTTTTCAGGCTCAGCATTCCTCCATTCACAGAAGCCAGGAGTGTTTTGGAACCTCTTAAGAACTCTGCAGAAGTCAAACGAGAAGAACCTGACATTTTAGACTTGTGTCACCAACTGCCTAATGACGTTGTAAATCTGAGTAAGTTTCTTGAGTATATCGAGTTACTGGTTGTATACATTCATTTCTATTTGTGTCATAAATTAAACTTCATGTTATAATACGTCTTTCTTTTTTCTCATTAAGGTGGTGGAAAAGGCTACATTCACAGTCCAGATGATCCGGACGGTCATGATACATTTTGGGAATGGCTCCAATGTTACTATAAGCCGGAAATGAAGAATATGGTCGACCACAACAGCCGAACAATTTGGTTCGATGGCCCAACGGGAAACTTAGTTCCTAAAGGTAACCTTTCTGCACTGTTTCTTGGCAAAGTTTGCAGAAAATAAAAAGCATCTTTGTCAGAACATAAGAGGAATTACAATAAGCCAAAAACAGTGACGCTATTTCATAAGAAGAAATCAATGATTAAATTTTACATTTATTACACATATATATATATATATTATTCTCTTGAAACACATTTAAAGCCATTAATGACCTCAGCTACCTTTGAATTAATTCCACAAAATTCTCCAATAGTTTGTGGTAAACTTGAAAGATAATCTCAGTAATCACATTGTTAAGATATATCTGCTTAGGGTTTCTTCAAAGTATACAAATATTTCATTCCTTACATGAAGTATCATCACATACTTTGTGATAGGCACACATAGCATGAACTTACACTGTTACATATTCTGATTGAACAGACAAGAAGAGCAGAGGACGTAAAGTTGTTCCTGCCACGAAGAAGAAGAGGAAGAATGAAGAGGAAGTAAAGAAAGATTCCCAGGTTTGGAACATAAAAAAGGTTATGCTGATTGAAAAAAGAAAAGTTTCCGATATCCAATTAAGTCTCCACCTCACAAGCCACAACCTAATGGAAATTTTAACGCCTCTCTTGTTCATTGCTGCTTGTCATGAGATTAAAGATGTTGGTGCATGACTTTTAACTTTCAAATTTTTGTCAACAAAAATTGGAAACAATAAGTTTCAATCTGCTTATGTATTTATTTTCACATGTTCATTTTCACTGCTCATTTAAAAGACTGTACATAGAGGTTTTTTTCTTTCTTGTGCAGGACGAACAGGCTCCTAAGAGGAAGAGATCAGTAAACACTCGCGGAAAAGTTGAAAAACAAAAATCAGAAGAAGAAACGGCAAACGGAAGAGTCTCAAGGTCATCTTGTCGAAAGACTGAAGTTAAAAAAGAAACTCCAGAACCAGAAAAGAAGAAAACTACAAGAAAAGTCGCTAAAACTGCGACTAAAAGAGTTGTTCATGAAAACGCTAAAGAGCAAAAGAAAAATGGCAAAATAAATGAATGCAACATAGTGGAATTATCGAAAAATGGAGTAAAGGGGAAAAAGACTAGAGGACAATTGCAAAAGCCAAAAAAGGCAGCAGCGAAAAAAGTGAAAACTAAATGAGATACTATGATATACTTGGAATATTTTATGGTGCCGTTCACAAAATATATATATATGCATGTGCGAGTTATTGATTATGATCCAGCTAATGCTGCTTGCAGCATAGCTGGATTTTTGCAGTCGGTGAGATGAAGTTGGTTTAATGTCCTGTTGACTAAATGGTTCCCAAAATGGAAGGGAATGGATTGGCTGAGCATTGCATCCCTAAGATGGGATGTACAGTAAAGTAGTAGGCTACAAACAATTTGAAAGAATGCAGCGTTTCAACCTATGCACTGTAAACATGGTAAATGTCTTGCAGAAAATTACGAACCGTTTTGCCAAGTGATAAAGCTGAAATTAGTTGACCTGATGTTGAGGGCTCTACTTTACAGCTGGACCTCAAAACCCGTGGGTTCTAGTTATTTGGATGTGATCTGAGCAATGGGTATTCTTACGAGTGGGTACTTCATTTCAAAGCAGAGGTATGACATAATGTATATTTTGTATAATAAAAAATACATATTTTACTAAAATTAATTGTTTATTGTACATGATTACATGCATCAAAAGATTTTAGAGTCTGTGGGTATTATCACTTAAATGGGCGCCAGTATATGTAACAAAATGCAGAAAATTAGGTTGCTTATTTTTTTCCACTGACATTACTTCATGCAAACAGAAAAGTTAGTGTATAAGCAGCAAAGCTTAAATTATTGTCTTTTTCTGAAATCGTTGGTTAAGTAATGCATTTTTACTCATAAAATGTCCTGATTTTTTTCACTTAAAACGGAGTTGTACATGGTTTTACAACTTACTACCTTACAACACTGTTTATACCTGCATAGCAAATAGACTTGTAAAATACAGATCACCAACCAGCTGTATAATTCATCTACCAACTTGATGTAAATACTTGAAATTTTTTAATTATATTTTATCCCCCTCCCCCCCTCACTTAATAAAATATATGTAACGGCTATATCTAACAGATAAATAAATCCAGAAACATTCACTTCTGTCTGATGAAACATTCCACTGATCTAAGCACTTTCTGGTATTAAAATATAAATCTTCTTGTTCATCTCCATTAGGAGGTTAAAAAAGTCAGCAGTAAACGGAGTTGTAATTTTTTTTTCTTCTAAAGGTGAGGACACACCTATTTCTGGTCATGGAAAATTGCAAACCATATATGAACAGTGTTTTCGGTATTATCTGCATTGCATATTTTAATTGAAGACAAAAAGATTTGGGAACTCTATATTTGGAGTTTTTAGATCACAATGACAATTTCAGTATACGAAGGTAGGTGGGCAGACATTAAAATTGTATGGACTTCAAGGCACCTAACCTGAACTGAGAGATCTCTTCTTACCAGACATCAACATTGTTCTCATGCCATAAATGCACACAATTTTGAAAACAGACTGAAAATTGAACCATTTTTTTTACGAAGATATGCCATTTTGAAATCAGCAGACAGAAATTTTCAATTAGGGGGCCCTTGTATTTGTTTACCCATGCATTCTTTTATTATTTGCAGTTAATGCAGATGAGGGACTATCATTTCATCAGTTTATCTCTCTCAAAAAGCGTAGGTACAATCAGCAGTGTGTTTTGCCAATTAAGTGAATGAAATAGTAATAAGTGTCACATAACAGCAGAGCTGGAGAATCTTATTGAAATATGTTAATAAAAGCACAAGCATGTAGCAACCATAATTGTAATCAACTGCACAGAGCAAGATTTTGCAGGAAATTCAAAGGGAGAAATAAAAACGACCATTGATCAAAAACGTTTATGCCTGTATTGGCACTTTTTTTGGGGTTGCAACTCTAAGTTTTAAGGTAGTAATTTTAATCCGCCAGTTTTGTTGCATGGTAGGGTCTCTTATTAATCCAAATTGCTGCTCGAAAAGTCCTATAGCAGTTGGCCCTCTGTGCACAGTTCCGCAAACGAGAACATTGCAAAGTCCATGAGGTTCTGTTCTACATTGCGTCCCGTTTTTCTCCAAATTCGGAAAGAAAAATATTTCTTCTTCACAAATAAAAGCTGAAAGTCTTCTAGCAATAAGGTCTCCTCCATTATAAATTTCTCTGCGAGTTTCCTCTCCAGCAACTAATAACTTCATCTGACAATCGGGAAAGAAATGATGCGGTCCCCAGTCGTGCGACGTTTTGTGTTTGTGATCATTTAAAATTTTGAAGAACCAAGAAGCAAAAGCTTGTGCCATTTCTGAACTTTGAATGTCCTCCTTTTCAATTTGATTTTCGTTGTGAGATTCAACTTCTTGAACTTGTCGATAAGGAACAGCCTCTTTCTGATAGTCTGCATTGCTATCAATCCGCTCCAAGTTCTGAAATTAAGACACAATTTATTAAGATATCTGAAAATTATTAATTTAACAATGCTCGTCAGCATAGTTGTGATGAGCATTACTGTAGTCTTAAGTACAAGTGTGATTTGAAAGATCATTGTCAAACATTTGTAGTCCTACGTACCGGCAACAAGTCCTCTGCAGTGACAGCTTCAGACTCCCATTGTTGGAGAATCACCCTTATAAGAGTTGGTTTGTCCACTTTGGCAGGAACTTGTATGTTTTCTTGGTAGCAGTATTGAAATAAAATATCCCTTAATATTTTCTTGCGTCGTAACAGCTCTGCAGGATCCATGGTAAATGCGATAATGGCATTGTGCACATCTGCAAATCAACAGAATTATAATGCATTATCAGCATAGTAAGCCCTTGATATTTTATCAAAGGTACAACATATTAATCACTGAAAGACGAATTAAACATTTTTATTTTTTTAAAGTTAGGTCAGTTGGCAGGGAATATTATCTTCTGTTTATTTCCTTGCTCAGAATCAAGGCTAATGAGCAACAAAAGTGGGTTTCACATTACAGGGGTGGACTGGCAATATGGATAGTTTGTTGGTCTAAGCGGTCCAACCAAAGAAGCCACGATTGTTCAACAATAATGCAGACCAAAAACTCATCTTAGGGCATCAGGCAGACCACACACATATAATTAATATGAATTTAGGTTAATTATATTTATAAAGATGAACTTAATTAAGAATTTGTAATGAAGACTGTGATTTCTCAAATAATACAACAAAATTATGTCCATGAAATTAGCAATGAAGCATTAAATGCATATAATTAAAGCTCAGACAAAAATAAGATAATTTTTACTTGGTCTGCTAATACCTGGTCTGCACAATCTAATACTAACATAAAACTTGGTCTGCATTTTCTCAAATCTGCACTTTGTCAGACTTGGTCTGCACTTTGTCAGACCTGGTCTGCATTTTATCAGATCTGGTCTGCCCTTTCTGTTACTAATATAGAAACATGGTTTGCACTCTTTCAAATCTGAATAGTCTGTATTTTCAGACTTAGGTCTTCTTTTTTTTCTCAGACTGCACTGTCCCAGAGTGGGTCTGTATTTTATCAGATCTGGTCTGCATTTTCTATAACAAATATAATCTGGTATGCATTTTCTATAACTTTCTATGACTAACTCTTTACTAACATCAAACTTGGTCTGCATTCTCCGAAATCTTGTCTCATACCTGGTCTGCATTTTCCTAAACTTGGTCTGCATTTTCTAAACTTGGTCTGCATTATAATATTGGCATTATCTTTAACATATTGGTCTGCAGAAAAACATTGTAACTGTATTTATATACTACTTTACTTTACCTTTGGAGAGAAGTCATTTAGGATTGAGGAAAAAATTACCAATCAAAAGGTGAAAAGTTTCAATAGCTTCTGGCCAGTCATTTCATGTAATTTGTTCTTTAATGTACGCTTTCCTATTATAGTTTTTTTTTAAATTAAGCTGGTGATTGCTAAAACTTCTTTTTGTCAACGCTTGTTGGTTTTAGTGTGATGTAGTGTCCCGGGCCTCAGCAGTGACCCCACCTTCTAGCACTTGGCCAGTAGGGATATCCTTTGTGGCCGAATGGTTAGAGGTGTGGGTAAAGCTGCTCATGACATGGTGGACACAATCCGGGCACCTCTGTGAGCATGAATTAGGGGTTGAAGGCCAGACTAGGCAGTTCGAATCCCGCTCACAGGGGGTATATAAATAGAATTGCGATGTTTGACTTGTGATGTTAGTCAAAATCGCAAGAAAGTATGGGGGATGTGATGTAGTGTCCCGGGCCTCAGCAGTGACCCCACCTTCTAGCACTTGGCCAGAAGGGATATCCTTTGTGGCCGAATGGTTAGAGGTGTGGGTAAAACTGCTCATGACATTAGTTCTGGTCCGCATGGTCCGCATTATACACTCACCCGTCAGTCCGCCTCGGGTTACTTTTTTTTATTTGTCAATTCGAAATGCCTTAAAAAATTCAGTTTGGAGCTTGTGAAGTCAGTAGTGAGAGTCAACAAAAGCATGTTCAACTAATTGAACTTTTAGAAGCTCTTACAGTAACCGACACCTAAGTTGCGGCCGTCAATACCAGTTGCAGTTTCTAAAACTTGGGACCTAGGCCTAGCTTATGAGTTTACTAGTACAATTTGTACAATATATATAAACAGCCTAACTTATCAAAAACCAACCATTGCTTGATTCGGGTAAGATCTTGCCTCCTGTGACTGTCACAAAGAGTGACATTAGTGCAGGATTCGGTAAAAGACGCAAAAGTTTCTCACAACCACTCTTTGCTAGATGGTTCATTTTGACATGCGACACCTGTGAGAAATTTTCACCAACCATAAAGTTATGCATAGAGTGAACTATTGTCAAACTAGCATTTAACAAAGTCTTTAAAACACTAAAATGGTTCTTTTTTGCCATGAAGACCTTAATATTTTAGCTATTGTGATGTATTTTGTGTTTTTTTCATGAAACAACAATTGACCGAGGCGCCATCTTTCGTTTTGTGAGAAACTAAATCTGACAAGATGTGAGATGAAAGTGGATTGCTAGATTAATTTTATAATTTCAGGTAATTAATGCAATTTGACTTTATTTTGATGTGTTGGCAATACGTACAGTTATTTCAGTTTCTAATGGTGAAATTTTAACGAAATCGTTGTTGCAAGACATGCAGTTTATGATTGATGTCCAACATTGTGCATTTTGCTCATCTGTCTTTCATGGCCACTGATGTCATTGTCTTAGATGATAAGATAGTGCCATTAATTGAATAAATACAGTATTCAGTTTACAATCAGATTTACTGCATACTCTGCAATTTTAGGGGATGCCCCGGTCTTTTCGATGTTTTAATTGCAATCCGCATTAATGGAACTTCAATGTTTTAACACAAATATGTGAATTTCAGGTTTTTGTGTTAAAGACAAATTTAAACATATCTCAGTGCACAGTGAAGTTAATCGAAAGTTGCCTGGGGAGCTGAGTCAATTAAATTACAGCAGAATTTTATTCTATATTTTGTGTACAAAAATAATGAATTTATAGTACAGTAACGGAGGGCGGGTATTTTCGACACATTAAAATGTTTAATAACATTTTTTCCTTTTTTTAACAAACAAATTTAAGTGTCGAAAATACCTGCCCTGTTGATAATACCCTCCGTTATGGTACTACATAGTGGCTGTTTACAGTAGGTAGCTGTACGAAAAGCAAGTTTATTCTTTGTTGTACAATGTCTGTTTATCATATTTTCAGCCAACATCGCTGCCACCATGCCGTCTCAAGTGTCATCTCCGACGTACATCATCGGTGGAGCAGGTTTCACCCAACATGACAGTTTCTGGACTAAAATGACCACTGCATTGTCCATTACACAGCTTATGATTGGCATCTCTTGTGTGGCTTTTCATGTTACTGCGTTTTATATTGACAAATCAGTCAATCAGCCTCTGCATTATATCGGAGAAGGCCTGCTGACTGGGGGTGTAGTATGTATTGCAAATTAATTATGGTGTATGATATATTATTCACCCTAACCTGTGGAGAATTTGTCTTTTGATAAAAGTTTAATAAGTAATTTTTTTTAATCAATATTCAACTATGGCCAGTTTATCCTGCAACTGAAGTGTATTTACGACTATCTAAACAGTATTGTGTCGAATAAGCCATCTAATATGCGGTAATTAGTTCACTATTACTATTGAATGTATACCATGAAACCATCTTCATGCCAGGTCAAGATTTGACCAGTTTTTCATGTATTCGTTCATTGTATGGTGTGATATATTTACTTTCAGATTATTGTTGCTGGCATATTTGGCTTTGCTTCCTCCAAGAGAAAGTCAAACTGTTCAGTAAGTCTCTTGTCTGAATCACAGATTTTAGCATTATACCTCTTTGCTTTGATGTATATTTAATTAATGACCATTTTCTTGCTGGAATTATTCTAAAGACAAAATAATGTTTGTGCGTTTCTACACAAAATATAGAATAAAATTCTGCTGTAATTTAATTGACTCAGCCCCCCAGGCAACTTTCGATTAACTTCACTGCGCACTGGGATATGTGAATTTCAGGTTTTTGTGTTTATCACATTTCTTAAACAATGATTTTGTTAGAAGTAAACTCCTAAAGTTGTGCATTTTTAATTATTTTGAGTACTAGGAATTGGGAATATAAATCACATTGACAGATCAACATGAATGAAAATGGTTGCCTCACGGGTATTTTGTTCTTTTTAGATAATAACATTCCTGGTGTTGTCGGTGCTAGCGGGACTGTTTGCGTTATTTCCAATGGTGTTTGGGATCATGGGAGCAACTATGATGTTCGGGGAGACTGCAAGTTTAATGGTGAGTCATGCTAGCTGTATTTGAAGAACATAATTCTTAAGTCAAAAGTAAGACGAAATACTGAATTAAGAGAGCACCATCCAAGGTCACTGACGCCAAATTGGTGTCAACTGCATACCCTCTCGATCATCTCCTCATTACATCTGCCCCTGGCATCTGGCGGCTGCTAACCTTCAGACCAGCAGTGCTGAGACAGTTCACGGCTTTGAAATGTTAGGAATCAACAATGATCAAGCAACACTCTTAGAGATTACATCTCTGATGCAGGGACTGTCCCAGGACTGATAAATCAGTGTACTTAAAACACGTCAGCTTGTTAGGTTATCATTTTACTCACATTACCTTTCAGATGCCGATTAGTCAGCTAGTCCTGGCGACTGTGGAAATAATCGTTGCCACGTGGTCCATCGGAGTATGTTCCCAAGCTCTTTGCTGCCCAAATTCTGCCGTGAGTTTGTGTTTTGTATTGACGTCATTGATCGATACTATTGTCGTTTAGTATTCTTATGTATTCCAATAAACAATGATATATACAAAGTATCCATTCATCTTTATTCATAATGAGAGTTGCAGACTCACGAAGTCTGCTTTGTATTCCTCTCAAAAGTAATTCCTATTTGTGGCTTGACTAAGTTTGGGTCGTTACCTGTTCAATTCATGTCGTACAATGTGTACATGAACTATTAAATTTACTCTTTCTATATTTCCAATAGGTGTTTTGATGTACACACTTATTAAGTTTATTAGATGAAGAATAGTTGTAGCTATTTGTTTGCATATAAATTCATTAGTTGTCATCACCTGTTCAAACTAATACCCTACCTTAACCTTAACCTTAACCGTAACCTTAACCTTAACCTTAACCTTAACCTTAACCTTAACCTTAACCTTAACCTTAACCTTAACCTTCTTTTTGTTTTTGCATTCTACAGTTGGCGCAGTCAGCAAACAGAATGATGGGCGGTGGCTTGACGCAGTTTGTGGCTTCAGGAGACGGTCAGCATGTTGTAATTTTCAGCGCTGGACCAAACCAACCTCCGATGATGTATGCTGGGAGAGACGGAGCGATGCCTTATCTTGTTCAAGGTCAGACTTGGACTCATGATTGACCTGTATAATGAAACTTATTTGTAATGAAATATATTTGAGAATGTAGACTTACCTTTACAACTTTTCCATGGAATAGTCTCAGCTAGCTCACAGAAATAACTTCTAGGAGCAAGTAAAATATAACTGGGAAGTCAAGCAAAATGATTAATGAATATTGATAATGAAGTAATTTTATTTATAATTTGTCTTATTTTTCCATGAACATTACACACGCTGAAGTGATCAAGCAGCATGTGCCGAGACCAAAATTAAACCAACACAATTGAAGTACAATGTGAAATGTTCTATATTTCACAGGGGTGCCGGGTGTTCAGTATGCCAACTTGGGAACTGTAGCAGCAGCCGGAACCCAAACGTGTAGCCCTGATATCGAACAGGCCCAAGGTTTGGCTGCTATGGCAACGTCTAATACTGCTGGTGAGTTATTGCTGGGTTGCACACTTTGTTTTTTTAAAAGAGGTGGCCCACTTTTATGGTAATGATAAAAATTTTGTGGTGCCTTGTTTAGGCTAGGGCAAGAAAAAGACCCCACATGTTTAGCAGATGTGTAAGATGGTGTGGACTCCAAGCAGCATCTCATTACATCAGCCTGGACTGGTCTTACATTAAAGCTAACTAAGCTTAAGACCAATATCGTTGAGACAGTACAATACTATAGATGATACATTATCAAACTTGGCTGTGTATATATTCAGGTACACCTGGTCCACTTCCTACTCCCACAAAACCAAATGACACCCGAGATGAAGATGAGAAGATGAAACTGCTGGAGGAAGAAATAGAAGATGATGACGAGGATGAAGATGATGAAGAGGAACTGGTGATGGAGGAAGCTGCTGCCATCCCCATTCCCACATCCCGCATCCCTGCTACTGCTGCTGCCCTGACCAAGTGCCAACCACCTCCTCGTAAGCCTCCATCACAACCGGATGTCCCTGCGACCGAGATTCCCTTTGAGACGGAGGATGAAAATGCCCATTTATTGGGCGAGTGAGCGAGTAATTTTAAGATTTTGTAACAGATATACAGTACAGTCAGTTAAATTGTGTGATCTAAGGTTTTCAAAAAGGATCTCAAATGAGCTTAGGAGAGTGATATTGCATATATTAAAGTAGAATATATTTATCAGGCTCACTCAGAATCACTCACAACAAGCATATCCTGTCACAATGTAACAGGCGGCTTCAAAAGATATTCACTGTGTTGATGAATTGCTCTGAAAATCGACCAAGATGGTTTCGATGTCATTGATAGTTCAACAAGTCACCGTCTTTACGAGAGCTTTACAAAGTTATGAAGATATTTGAAGGTCATTGCACAAGTACACAAATAATGATCAGAAACGGTTATCAATCTGAAATTTTGCTTCCGTATAATTCCAAGATTATTTCAATGATAGCTTCAGTACAATTTTTGGATTAACGTTCACTATTGTAATGTAACTATTCATTTCATAACTTCCGCAAATGAGGTGTTTCAAAGTAAACTAACAAATTATTTAATGTTGGGCATTTTCTCAGTCGTAGTATCATAACAATTTTATTTAAATGCTTTTGTAATTCCAAGTTAGAAGTTCCCAGGTTTAGTTTTATTCCATTAAAAATGTAATGATTCGAATCCTCTATGCCTAAAGCCAAGCAAGGCCTTTCAAAGACTTCTCAAGTCATTCCGTTATGGCGTAAAATACCCACAACTTAACTGTGAAAATCTGCATTTTTATGAGATTTCATTACACTTAAGTTCTAATGTGAAATTATAGACTGAAGCTGAGTTATATCAGATAAAGATTTTGCATTTATGAAAACTAATTATACAGAGCTGGATTATTGTTGCTATCGTAGCCCCATGCCGACATTCACGAAGAAAATAAAACTGGCTTTGCCACTTTTTTTGTAAAAACAAAATCTGTTAAGAAAGTAAAACCTTTTTATTTATAACTCATCATATTCATCAATAGTCATCCCGCATTCGTCTTGTCTTGTAATAATTTGAAGTCTTAAAGACGTCACTTCAGTCTTTGTTGTTTTCAAATTTAAATTAGATCCACCTAGTGCCACCTGTAGTAAAGTGCCTGCATTACTTTTTGCACAGTATACACCAGATGGCACCACTTTACCTTGTTGATTTACCTTACAATCTTTGCTCTAAAATTGAAAATATTCTTGAAGAAAATGAAACACTTGATAAAGTAGTTACTCAGAGAAACTATTTATTATTATATAAATAATGAATGTCGACTATACTAAAAGAATTAATGTGCTAAGGCCAGTGTTGAAAGTATTTTGGCTGCGGGTAACACATATATGTATATACAATGCCCAGACTGGTAAACTTTTGCATTTTTATGAAAAGCTGGTCGAGTGCTTTTGAAGTTCCTTTTAGCGTTTACATAATTGCAGTTTATTTGGATGAATTGTTTCTCTATACCACATAGACACCTCAGCAGATGTAGCATCAAACAAATATGTTTTTGTCTTTCTGGAAAATAATAATTCCCACCTTCCTGGGGACTTACGTTATCGGCAATTCAAGTATTTTGAAGACTGACCAAAGTATACATCATACTGCAGCTTTGAATGTTGTTAAAATATTAGAGAACAGAATCGCATTTAACATATCAGTTGAACTGTGGAAGTTGGTAAATTTCTATCCTTTAGTATCGGTGGGTGCAGGTTAAAGAATTGCACGTTTACTATGTCGTCTCAGAACATTTTATTCCACAATTGTATTTACTGGTCACTTTTCAATGATTGAATTGAAAAATGAAATCTTTTGAAATACCTGAAGTAAATATTACTAATTTTCACGTGCGTAATGGACCAGGACTGTGCGAATGTTTTTGTCAAAATACATTAATCATGAGTTATTTTGCTATTGTGCAAATGTTCATATCTAACTTAATTTTGCATGATACGTATATCACTAGTGATCTCACGTGTATCCATATTTATATAACTATTTAGTATAGAAATCTGTTTGTCCGTGAATGTCATGGTATTCAAGGTAATGGTCCAGTGAATCGGTGCATTTTGCAGTTTGTACGTATTGTCGTGATGCGATTTATATTTTTATTAGACGTGTTTATTCACTCGTGTCCTGCTTATACAGTATTGAGCGTATCATGACTATCGTCCTATTTTTCGCCGTTGTGATGCAGTTTGAAATAGCATTCCACAAATATTCATAGTTTTTGCTTTTTGCATTTGAGGTATTTTTACTAAATAATTGAGATGCTTTTTGTCTCAACTCTGCCGAGGTGCTTGTCTAGTCTAGTCAGCTATGTCACTAATTTGCAGATGAACTCTTTTTCATTTTCCGCCGCAATTTAACAGTTTTACTGCACTTTTGGCTTCTTTTGGGGTTTATTGTGCATTTGTGAGTTGTAGTGATCTTATTATGCACTAGAGGGCAGCAGCTGTCAGTGCAAACTGTTCTTTCTAATGAAATCCTACTGAAGTCCATTGCATGAAGAAATATTGTCTGATTTGAATAACAGAAAACTGTAATTGTACTTTTTTCATATTAATATTCAGTCGTTCTTTATTGTAAACAAATTATTTAAACCTATCTCAATTCTCAAACGAGGGGAAAAGACTTGCAACCAAATTACTTCTACTATTTTGGGATATATTTCTGTAAAACTTCAGTATTATTATTATTATAAATGAAATATGTAAAGTTTGAGTCAGACTTAACATTATTTTCTGTTGTGTTAGTATTGTTGGGTTGTATGTTGTTGGAATAAATTTCTAATTATTACGCTGTCTTTCTTGTTTTATAAATGATTTCTTACGTCAGAGGCAGGAACTGTGCATTTTATTTCATGCAGTGCAATGTCCTCTGAAGGTACTGGCTTCAAATCAGGGGTCATTAAAGATGCCATGTCTGGTGGTCAAGGTGCTCGCCTGCAAACCAATAAGTTGTGGATTCAAACCACAATTATATGACACGGAAGAACTGAGCAGATCCTCTGTAACTCTTTGCTCACAGCGATGGTGTTTGTAGATTATTTAGCCCAACGCAGGTAGTTATGCGTAACGGGCTGTATACTCTCCAGCGAGTTGAGAAAGACTCATGCTTGAACAGGTCTGTTGGTGGATCGGTGTAGTTGATCGAAGTGAGAGGCAATGGTGCCATGAACAAGTGAACATCACCAACCTTCACCATGCAATCCAATTTTGATCTGATGTCATTTGCATTTGGAGCCAATCAAGAGTCAAATAAATGTGAAAATCTAAATTTTAAACTCCGAATGCCCAATTAACTGTGAAATACACATGCGCATAGAAAATATAGAACTTGCATAACTGCTATCAATATCTTTTGGTAGCCGATCGATGTTCTTCTTTTTAAAAAGTGCTTAATTTTTAAACTTCGAAAACAAGCTACATTTACATAAAGCCACAATGACTGAGTCGGTTTTTAAGAAATTTAAAATGATTTATACCCAGAGCACCCAATTAAATTTAAACTTAAAGGGGGTGAAAGTTTTACCCCAGCCGAACGTCATAAGTCACCTAAGTGCAATGAGTATTCTTTTGTTGCCCAGCAACCATTTAGTAACCTTAGTTACCAATAAATAGAATAGAGACCACTACAAGGTGTATTACTCTTTAAAAGGGGGTAATGTACTGAGCTTAATTTATACCCTAAAATGAATTACCCTGCTTTGTGTACACAGTGACTATGAAATTGACCTTTTCATGGTTTGAATTTCTTGAATAGTTCTAAATCTTGTATTTGAAGAAATAGATAATAAATTATGATTTATTCCTAAAAGCTACAATGGTCCATTTAAATTTTAATTAGAGGATTTACCATAAAATTTAACACTATGAGGGTGTATGGGCCTAACCATCTGCAATAGTAAGTAAGTTAGCAAGCAAGTAAGCAAAGTATAAGGATAGATAGATGGATAGATAGACAGATATATATATATAGATAGACAGACAGACAGATATATAGATAGATAGATAGATAGACAGATAGATACATAGATGAATAGATAGATATATGGCTTGATAGATAGATAGATAGATAGATAGATAGACAGATAGATACATAGATGAATAGATAGATATATGGCTTGATAGATAGATAGATAGATAGATAGATAGACAGAAAGATAGACAGACAGTAAGACAGACAGACAGCCCGACAGCCTAACAGACAGATAGATAGATAGATAGACAGACAGAAAGATAGACAGATAGATAGACAGAGAGACAGCCCGACAGACAAACAGACAGATAGATAGATAGATAGATAGATAGATAGATAGATAGATAGACAGATAGATAATTGCCATCCCACCCTAATATTTATTGAAATTACAGGATATGACATATTTGTCATTTTCCAATCATAAGCATACTTACAAACGATAATGCAAATACATATATATGGAATACAAAATACTTATGTAACACCCACACTGGAAATGTGCATGATTTGGCAAGAATATTCTGTATATTAGACATAATTATGTGCACATTTACATGAATCATATTTGTTATGCTATGATAGATGTGTCCGGAATTTGTAACAGAGTAAGTCCATCTTTTTCTATATAATTAATTGTAAACGCAGGAAATATGTTATTAGGCAAAATGAATAAATAATTTAATTAAATTGAATTATTTTTTTTCATATCCTCTTTTAGCAGAAATATGTACATTAAAAAAAATCTGTTTGATCATGAGAACCATGTTTAACCTTGGATGAACTGTTCATCCAAGCTTTTGCAGACACCTTGTTAATATGTCATTCATTTTTGGTCTAAGGAATTAATTATGAACTGTCCACATAAATTTACGATTTCTTGGGGTGTATGATTGTACATGTAAAGATAAGACGACTGCTCGAGCCTTTCTTTCTTTCCTTCTTTCTTTCCTTCTTTCTTTCTTTCTTTCTTTCTTTCCTTCTTTCTTTCTTTCCTTCTTTCTTTCTTTCCTTCTTTTTCTTTCTTTCTTTCCTTCTTTCTTTCTTTCCTTCTTTCCTTCTTTCTTTCTTTCTTTCCTTCTTTCTTTCTTTCCTTCTTTCTTTCCTTCTTTCTTTTCTTCTTTCTTTCTTTCTTTCCTTCTTTCTTTCCTTCTTTCTTTCTTTCTTTCTTTCTTTTTCTTTCTTTCTTTCTTTCTTTCTTTCTTTCCTTCTTTCTTTCCTTCTTTCTTTCCTTCTTTCCTTCCTTCTTTCCTTCTTTCTTTCCTTCTTTCCTTCTTTCTTTCTTTCTTTCTTTCTTTCTTTTTGTCATAATCAAATAAGCCAATAATCCATAGAGATACATTTTTATTTTAAACTTTAAATTTACCCTAACACAATACATGTTCTTGCTAAAAAAAAAACAAAAAAAAACAAAAACAAAAAAAACATTTAACCCTGTCCTAAAGTTTGTGTTTTTATTATGTGTAGTGAGTTTTTATGTTAGAACAAGGGCTTATCTCAAACTGACAAGCTATCTTTTTCCGTTAACAGTTGAATTTCAAGTTGGTTTTTCAGAGGCCCGGATTTGTTTACTTATTCTAATGGGATAGCTCTTGTGTTTCCAAGTGTCAGCTAGAGTAGCAGCTTAGTGTTCATTGAGTTTTCAGTGGTTTTCTTTACTTGAACACTTTAGTGTAAATATTTGAGATTAGAGTTTAAAGTTTACACTGATGGGTAGACTGTAATTTGACAATGGATTAGAAATAATATAATTTAGCATATTTTATGACACGCCAATTACAATGACCTTTCACCTAAATAATTTGACCTGACCTCTGACTCTTAAAAACGTGTCAAATTAAGAGATGCTACAAAATTCATGAATCCGTTAATAATAGACTTCCTTCCGTGAGAAGCTGTACACATTTTCTGATTGACCTAATTATCACAATTACCCCTTATTTAATTCACCCTAAATTGCAGTGAAATTATTTTTGAGTGGGGTAAAATAGCATAATTACAGGAAATGTTTTAAGGACAATTTAAGGACCGCCCTTTTAACTGATATATTTTAAGATATGATCAAAATTAAATTAAAAGTATTTGAATACATTTTGTAAGCTAAACAGGGGTAAAATATCCCCCCCCCCCATTACGTAATAACTGTACAAATAACATTGTACATGTTGTAATAGTAATTTTTGAATGAACATGTTATCATCAAAATATTATCAATATATTGTTAACATTATATTTGTCAATGAATGAGCGTGAAAGGGGTGTGTATGTCATTATAAGATCAGTTATAAAAACAGATAATAAGACAATAGATAAAAGGGGCTGTTATCTCATTATCTATATGATCACTTCAACGTATAGCTCTCAATGTTGACAAAATGACATGCTCTTCCTGTTTGTAAAATATTATCAAAGTCAGGAATTTATTACACTGGAATTTAAAGTATCCAGTAGCTCCTGGAAAGAAAGGAATAAAGAAAGAAAGAAAGGAAGAAGGGAAGAAAATAAAGAAAGAAATGAATAAAGAAAGAAAGAAAGAAAGAAAACTATAGGTGAAAAAAATAAAAATAAAAATGCATTAATTTGATCTAAATAGCTACGATTATCCGAAACTTGAAATTAATAATGTTAAATGAAATAAAGACATAAATTATTAATTATAATTAAAAAATAAAATTCAAAATATATTAACAATTAATCTAACAACCAATTAGTCAGACAACCAGTCATTATAATAAACATGCAACCATAGTCTAATCTTCAATTTAAATGGAACACAAAAAATACTATAACATTGCTATTATATTCCCTAAATAGCCATAAATTGTCCTAAAAATAGAACCGACCATTTATTGATGAATTTATGGAATGCTAGAAAATATGCCTAGCACCCCAAATTGGCCTACAATATATTTAGTGGTATTCCCACACAGTGGGTGATTTAGCTATTTCACAATTGCAGCTGTTTTTATGTCACCCTTTTTTTCATAACGGTTATGCTTATAAGTAACCCTAGACTTCCGCCTGGGGGGATTTCATAAAACCTTTTCACCCCATGTCAGCTTTTCACCAATTGGTATTCACCCTGTTCAGTAAAAATAGCCGTTGCAAGGATCTTCAAAAGATATTAGGTTTGAACTTTATTCTCTTTAAAGTAGTTTAAATTATTTTATTTTAACTGAAATGTTTTTAAATTTAAAAAAGAAGATGTAAGTAAGTAAGTAAGCTATCTATCTAACTACCTATCTATCTATCTATCTATCTATCTATCTATCTATCTATCTATCTAACTAACTATCCTATCCATCTATCTATCTATCTATCTATTTAATCTATCGTATCTATTGTATCTATTGTATCTATCTAATTAATCTATCTATCTATCTGTCTATCTATCCTATCTATCTATCTATGTATGTATCTGTCTATATATATATCTATCTCTCTATTCTAACTATCTATTTAATCTATCTATCATATCTATCTATCATATCTATCTATCTATCTATCTATTTAATCGATCGTATCTATTGTATCTATCTAATTTATCTATCTATCTATCTATCTATCTATCTATCTATCTATCTATCTATATATGTATGTATCTGTCTATATATATATATATATATATATATATATATATATATATATATATATATATATATATATATATATATATATATATATCTCTATTCTAACTGTCTATTTAATCTATCTATCGTATCTATCTATCATATCTATCTAACTATCTATCTATCTATATATCTATCTATCGTATCTATCTATTTATCTACCTACCTATTCATCTATCTACATTTTCACGTTTATTGTCTGATACTTTTTACAACAATAGGAGTCATAGGATACTGTTACATAAGTTGATGATAATCCACTAATTGCTTTTTAATGAGGAAGCCGTGAATGGCCAATTGACTGTTGTGAGCAATATGCATGAGCATATTTATCAGCATATTTGTGGCATATCTGTGGCATTTGAGAGATGTTGAAATTCTTTGAAGTCAAAGTTAAACAGTGTTAAAAGGGCATGTGAGTGTGAAGGGAGGGCGGATGTGGGCTTGATAGCATCACCCCCTTTCAAGTTTTCCCCCCAAGCTCACTAGGGGGCACTCACGCTTTTATTTGCCCTAAAACGGTTCTTCAGATCGTGGATAAAGAAGTATTTCATCAATATGTCTTTGTATTCTTCAGTATTTTTCATGTCCCATAAAATAATACTGTCGTCTGCGTTTAATCCATACTGTAATCTATGATTGAATATTCATCAAAACTAAATTTGTCATGAGGTCAAGATGAATTGCGACGTCCAGCACGTTCTTTTGACGCCAGTTTTGACGTTCCATTGTTACGCTCAACCGATTCAAGAAATTCACCGGCACTCTGCTCACTCAAGCATGAAAACCCCCCCTACCCGAAGAATGCAACATTCAAAAGTGGCAGGTAGTGAAAAGATTCAAAAATTATGTATTTGCTTTCTTGTAAAAACAGGAAAACCATTCAAGATTTCATTCATGAAGTCACTCAATTTGAAATTTTAAGAATAGGGGCATAATTTACAAAATCTGTTCACCATTGTTTTCATTCATTCATGAAGTCACTCAATTTAAAATGTGAAGAATAGGGGCATAATTTACAAAATCTTTTCACCATTTTTGATTCAAATAAACGTCTAGTAAGGGATTTAAATAAATGGAATGGTAATATCATTCATAGTGCGCCTAACTCGGGTGTTTATGTTTAATATAGCCTAGTTGAAAAAAGAAATGAAAAGAAGAAAAATATTTTGAAACATTAGGTCACCATTTCCTGAGTTTTGTATAATCTAAGCAGCATAAATGACCTGGGTGTTATTATACAAAACATTTTTCAGGTAAATATGAATTTGTGAAGCATCCATGCTGCATATTTTCACTGAGCAGACGATATGTAAACCACGTGCGGAGAATTCTGAACACCTGAAATTGCCTTGCACCCCAACGCCTCTGGTGGCCGCGCCTGGAGCCACTCACTTAAGTACAGCTGTGAGTGTGATTTTCATTCAGTTGTGAAATTGCCTGCCTACAGTGAGGATGTGTGCCTGCCTAAGAATTTTGAGGGAATTTTAATTAACATATATATAATAACACATTGGATGTTACTTTGACATTGGAATGATATGTTCAACAAAATGAGGACTTTCAGTTTTAGAAAAAAGGACAGATATGCAGTGAATCATGCTGAAGACACTGATTCAGTCAGTGTTAAAATGAAGGATTTAACTCTGAGAGACAGAAATCATGAAAAGCAGACGACATTGAAAGGATTTGAAGAAACTGGATTTAAAATGAAAGAAAGACACGAGGATCTTAATGAAAATGGAGTGTACAAGAACATTCCAAGGATATACATGCCAGGAAGTTGTGGTGGCACATATGGGCCCACTCAGTCGGCCCGCCCTGATTTAGCCGGAACCATGGCCCGGCAGATGACAGGCCCCACATCTGGAGACGTCGTGGGCCCAACACAAACATTACCACGTGCAGGAAATGTTGGCCTAATTCGTGGAAACGTTGGCTGCCTGACCCAACCAGGTTGGCAGATGAGTTCATGCAGTGCTTGTGCAGTAGTTTCTCAGACTTGTGATACGGGAGATTACCAGAGCATCAGTGATCTTACCATGACGTCCCAATCAGTTGATCATGACGACGTCAAAACGATACGTCACGACGTGTTACGTCACAGACTAGCGTCGACGTCCTCATCTTCAGGGGTGTCGTCTGCTTCCGAGAAATCGATGGCTTCTTCATTGTATGCAAGTTTTAAAGCCATTTTGGATAAAAGAAAATCGAAAGCAAATCAAGACATCAAAGTGACGGCGCAAAAGACGCCCGAAACGGAACGTTATTGTAATGAACCTCAAGGAAATGTGATCAGGATTACCACAAAACGGAGTAAAAGTAAATCAAAATGGAAAGTCAAGTCAAAAAACGTTAAATCGCCCAAAAGTCCAGGAAAGTTATTAAATACCAGAGGAAAGTCACCCGCTAGACCAAGGAAACGGAAACGAGTGGTTGCCTTAGCAAGAGGACTTGGCTGTGTAGGGGGAGCCAGGAGTCGATCTGTTACCCCAGAACGTCATCAAATGCACAGAATTCATCAATTATCTCAAACCGAAAGGGAGGATTTAAATCTCATGCTCAAAAATGTCCAACAGCGAGTGAGGAATATCCTTGATGAAGGTCGTGACGCTGTTAATTACGTCGACAGCAGCAGCAGCAATCATGACGTTCAAAGGGACGTCACAAACATAAAAAATTACGCTCCAATCGTCCCAGCACGCGTCATGACGCCACAGACGAAGGCAGCGACATTGGGAAGTGACCTCACAGGACGTCGTTTGTCGCGTTGGGAGCGTCACCAGGAACGTCATCAAAGTCCTCCCGATTTGAGTAACGTCACTTGCAAAAGGACTTCAACATTAGGGCGTTTTTCTCAACCAAACCCTGAAATCCAGAAACGCCCTTTACCCCCAATCCCTGACCCCCCAAGAGAGAGCAGTGTCACCTTAATCAAAACACTCGACTTGAGCAACGTCATGAAAAACAGCTGGATTTCCGGCATGGCGGTCAGTAGCAGACGAGACGAGATCATTCTAGTGGATTTGGAGCAAGCTTATGTTATCGACATGGACGGAAATTTGAAGAAAATCATTTCAAACAAGAACGGAAAGTCTACTGCGAGATTAAAAGAGCCTATTGACGTCTGTGTCTTAAATGACGGAACCATGGTTTTCTCTGATCATGCAGACAGACAAGTGAAGTTGTTTAACACAAGAGGTCAGCACTTGAGGTCAATTCATAATCAATGCCACATGAACATCGCTGGGGTGACTTGTAACGATTTGGGGCAAATTTTTGTGGCAGGGACGGATTCTGGATGTGTTAGCGTTCTGGGTAGCAACCAGTGCCCCGTCAGACATATTCCAGAGGGGTCCCATCTTGAGCACCCTTACAGCGTGGCAGTGAACCCTTTGACTGGATCTGTAATTGTTGGCGATGACTATAAACAACTTGTTGTTGCATTGGGGCAAAATGGCAAAGTGTTATGGAGATATTGCCCCTCAGGGGAAAGACATTTTTTCCCCAGCAGCATTTGCGTTGACAATGATGGTTACATTTTCATAGCTGATTTGTACAATGAGAAAATATACATGTTGGACTCGGGGGGTAAATTGTTAAAAACCCTCCTATCAAAGGGTAATGGCCTACACGGGGGTCCTGGTGCCATAGCAACGGATGGAAAGGGCCATTTATATGTGGCAGATCAAGAAAAAAGCTTGAAAATTTTCAAATATGGTCAGAATGGGTTCGCTCTGTATAGAAGGTTCTCCATTGTTCGAAAATAATTTATCATTTGATTATTGTCTTTATTTTACTTTATTTAATGTTAATGTAATTATGACCTCAAATTGAATAACTATATAATTATTATGAGGGAACACTATGTAGACTTACAGAAAATTGCATACCCAGACAATTTGAAATATCACAATAGATACTCATTAGCAAAATTAAATTATTGAGATTTTGTTGTATATAAACGGTTATAATTTATGATGATTGACCTGTATATCAGTATTATGGGGGCCTAACTCAAATATTTTGAACAATATCCAAAGGACCAAGACTTAAAGAAATTTGACAAAATTTGCTGATATTTAATAGTTTTTGTTGTATTATGTAAATATTGTAAATCACAATTGGTTGTTGAATTGAAAACTGCTATAAATTGATGAACAATCAGAAATGATTTGTGAAGACATTAAAATATGTCATTGTTACATAAATATTATTGTTGTTGTCATTTTCAAATTATACGCTGGAACCCCACTGTTAGACCACCTCACTATTAAGACCAGCGACCACCTCACTATTGAGACCACCTCACTATTAAGACCACCTCACTCTATTAAGACCACCTCACTATTAAGACCACCTCACTAATAAGACCACCTCACTATTAAGACCACCTCACTCTATTAAGACCACCTCACTTATAAGACCACCTCACTAATAAGACCACCTCACTATTAAGACCACCTCACTATTAAGCTTGACCACCTCACTATTAAGACCACCTCACTAATAAGACCACCTCACTATTAAGACCACCTCACTTATAAGACCACCTCACTATTGAGACAATAATATTTAGACATAATATATTACACAGTCATGATACTATTAAAGTATATTATCTAAATATTTTGAGACCACTTCTCACTCTTAAGACCAGAGTCACCCACTGTTGCAATAAGATAGTCTTATCAGCGAGATTATACACTAATATACAGTATTTGCTTAAAGTACTTAGTGTCAGATGTCAAATACCTGATCTCAAACCAATTTGAGCATGTTTAATTTGAACCAGGATATGGGAAGTTTACTGTACTTGTGGGATCGGCTGATACAGTAAAACAAATTATGGGTGAACAAAGTATTTTAATACAGTTAACAAACACAAGTCAGCTTGATTACGTTTGGACACATTGCCGTTTATTGGCTAAACAAGAAATGGATGGACACAGATAGACGACAGACAACACAGAGACAGATGAAACACAAAACATATATATACAGCTTGCTTTTGTAGACAGCCCAAAGCAATGGGTGTTATGACATACCATAAATGCATGTTTCTAAAATTATAATAGACATATCTGGCTTCCCAACAATGGGTGGCAATTATTAACTTTTTTTGAATTCATACATAATGGTATGTTTTTTAAATGTTTTGACATTGATTGGAACTTAAGTTTATACATTTTTTAAGTACCAATTGAACAAGCACATAATATTGAATGTGCAATAAAGCAAGGGTAATGATGCAACACAGTATAAATCTAGGAATTTGTACAGTCACAATGAATGAAAACACTATATAAGAATTAGTGAAGATAATCCTATAAAAATAGGGATGGGTGGGTGGGAGAACTGAATCTGATGAGACGATTGAATTTGAGCGGGAGAGTCCGCTTATATAAGCTCCCAGGATTAGGGGCAAGGAAGTGCCCCCTGATTGGCTAGCTGCTGGTCAAGAGACCAGAACGCTTCCTGGCCATACAGGAAGTGGCTAGCAAGAAGAAACCAATATGGCTGCCCAGTGACTTTAACCAAATTTACATGGTACGTAAATCTCATTTAACAAACACAAGTCAGCTTGATTACGTTTGGACACATTGCCGTTTATTGGCTAAACAAGAAATGGATGGACACAGATAGACGACAGACAACACAGAGACAGATGAAACACAAAACATATATATACAGCTTGCTTTTGTAGACAGCCAAGATACAGCAAAGCGTATTTCCCAAAAAGCAAGAGGAGTTAGGCGACTAAAAAAGGTGAAAGTAATGGTGGGTTAGTGAAAGTGATGTGAGGGAGAGCTAAAGCGGGCGGAGAGAATGAGCCAGCTGATGAGCAATGGATGCCATGTCATCCAGGGAAGGTCTGACATACGTACTGTATGCGTGCGAACGCCAGCGGCCAAGTCGCTGGATGACTGTATCTGGCAAATTTGCTGCAGCTGCGTCAGTGGCAGACCCTGCTCGCAATGAATGTGGTGTAAAAGACTGAGGATCAAGGCCTAGGCGAGAGCAAACTGCTTTGATCCCAGCAGATAAAGTCCTATGGGTCAAAGGTTGACCAGACTGATGTAAGAATAAAGGGGCCGATTGTGGAAAGGGCCGTACATGCAGGTAGAATTGCATAGTGCAATGAGCACAGACGTCTGCTCTGGTACATCCTACTATGACGCTAAAACCTTTTAGCGAAGTTTTGGATGACTTTACTTTGATAGAAAAGTATGGCGTAGAAGCCACGTGAAAAGATATATATGAAGCAAGCAGAGGAGGAGAAACCGAAGGGTTATAGCAATACTCCCCTGCTCGTAGACAAGCGAAATACCCTAGAGTCATAGCAGCAAAAATCATAAGATTATCAAAGGAATAATACAGGGATGATTGTATGAGAGCCAACAAAGAATAAGATACCGGAGTAGCCCGACGCGGCTCTGGATGGCTACGCTCGAGTGAACTGAATCTGATGAGACGATTGAATTTGAGCGGGAGAGTCCGCTTATATAAGCTCCCAGGATTAGGGGCAAGGAAGTGCCCCCTGATTGGCTAGCTGCTGGTCAAGAGACCAGAACGCTTCCTGGCCATACAGGAAGTGGCTAGCAAGAAGAAACCAATATGGCTGCCCAGTGACTTTAACCAAATTTACATGGTACGTAAATCTCATTAAAACTCTGCTAATATTACCCTAAGGTGTTCTTATTATTGCCCTAATTCTAAAACGACTGTCAGACATGTGTTAAGCGACCACTCAAGGAAATATAAATTTGACTATTTAAGAGTTGGCCATATAATAGAAGGTAAGAAATATTAAGTTATAATAATATAAGTGGCCGTTGTAAAGAGGTTACCGTTCTGTTAAAGTGACCATTAGGAGAGGTTGAACTGTATTTTATAAGTTTATAAGAATGTTTGTATTAGACTTTAAATCTTCCTTCGATTTAAGCTAATTGGAAATGATTTACTTTAAATATTTATGCAAATAATTAAGGTATTTAACGGTACTTTAAGAAGATCAAAGGCTATTAATAGCCACTCATGAGTATTAAGTTTGATCCTCACTAATAATATTACTCAATCATAAAGGTCATATTTATATCAATTTAGAACTATCGGTTCATAAATTCTTAGTGTCAGTAATATTAGGCTTAAATTATCCAGTTTGTAATATAATAGGTTTATGTTATAATAATACGTTAACAGTATTATCAATAATATATCTTATTCATTCTATAAGTTGGATCCTCCCTATATTAATAAATATTCATAAAATATGGCTCAGAAAATTATCGTTCTGTTAAGTAGATTATTAACATTCAGAGGTTTATCGTTATTAAATAATTAGGGATAATAGACTTAATTATTAGCCTACAACTGAAATTGAAAATAGAAATCTGATTAATATGGGAACATTTATATGAGATTTGGTATATTTGTTAATGATATATGTACAAAATATCATTTGTTGATTTTAAATTATGAAATAAATTATTTTCAAGATTAAATAACGTTGTTTATTTTACCCTAACCCTAACGCAAAACTACAAGAATTACATATATATATATTAAAAACACATGTTTGTTTTAAATTGGTTTGTACAACCTATGAACAATACGTAATAGCTACCTGAATTCAGTTTGAATTTAATTTGTTAACTTATTTAAAATGGCGGTTTCTTTGAAGACATTCAAATTCACAATGACAATAAAAAAAAAGTTTAAAGTAAAAAATTGTTTTAACAAAGGTTTCATTGTACTGGATAAACGTAAAGTTTAGATGGCTTGGAACTTGAGATCCTGCTTTTTAATAGACTTTCGTGGGGGTAAAATAAATGAGTTTACTTTATATGGCTCATTAAATAAACCCACAAGAAAGAATTTGGTCTTCTAATGGTAGATATTTTAGCAGATAACTTTTAAGTGTAGTGTTTTGGTGCAATTTGATAGAGATCTTTTTTGATCAGAGGGTTTCCTATTTGAGTGGGATGGGCATAAACTTGTCAGGAATGTCTTTGACACACGGGGACACCATACTAGACACACGGGGACACACTGACACACCATATGGGGTATTTTGAGTTACCACAACAGGAGTGCAAAAATCACCCACATATGAAATGTATAGAATGTACACTAACACTACTTATATTGTTTCAGGAAAAATGCACTGGGCCTGAATTTTTTATCCATAATGGAATTTAGTGCATTCATTCAGTCAGTCAGCCAATCAGCACGTCAGTCAGCCAATTAGTCAGTCAACCAGTCAGTCAGTCAGTCAGTTAACCAGTCAGGCAATCAACCAGTCAGTCAGGCAGTCAATCAGTCAGTCAACCAGTCAGTCAGGCAGTCAACCAGTCAGTCAGGCAGTCAACCAGTCAGTCAACCAGTCAGTCAGGCAGTCAACCAGTCAGACAATCAACAGTCAGGCAATCAACCAGTTAATAAGTCTGTTTGTCAATCAGCCAGCCAGTCAGTTAGTCGATGAGTCATATCAGTCATGCAGCCAGCCAGCAATTCGGTTGGCCAGTCAGTCAGTCAATCAGTCAATCAATAAGTCTGCAAGTCAGTCAGTCAGTCACTTTTATTCCTGTTTAAAATCTTTGTTTTGTCTATACAATGTTTCGAATGAAGGAATATCCATTCATAAATTCACATATTATACTCTCTCGAGCCCCATGTCAAAATTATGCTGCTGGTTATACTATCACACCATCACATTCAGCCACTATACATGCTATAGCATTCATGAATATTTATGGATATGGGGAAATCGCGATATTTAGAAATTCCTCATTTTCTCATGTAAAGCACACAGACGAATATATTATATCTGAGAAAATTCACAAACGCTAAAAAATGACATAAAAGCAAAATTGTATGAAAGAAAACTTTATTGTCCAATACATACTTCAAATAGTGCAATACCTGTCTATAACAATTCACAGTACATCGCAATAGCTATTCATGGATAAAAATGATAAATAAAACAGTGACTGCATAAGAACAATAGTGCCCCTGTTTTGGTTTTTATAGAAAGATATGTCTTGCTCAAGATTTTAAAAGATAACATTGCCATGGAGACAGAAGTCTGTTATTTAGGATATCAACCTCAGAAGTCTAGTCATTAATTAAGTCGTTACTTTTTTTTATTGAGAAGACGGATAAAAATCACTTTACTATCCTTTATTAAAAAGAAAACATAAAAGTCCTCATTATCTTTAAAAAAAAAACCACACAAATAACCTTCAAGATTTTAGAAAATAAATAATAAGTGACAGCCTAAAATAATAAAGAAACTACAAAAGTTTTCAAAGCAAGGAATGTGACCCAGTAAACTGAGTAAATAACTTAAAGTGAAATTTAACAAATATACAGAAATTCTACTGTAATAGTGAGGTGGTCTTCATAGAGGGAAGTCTTAATAGTGAGGTAGTCTTAATAGTGAGGTTGTCTTTATAGTGAGGTGGTCTTAATAGTGAGGTAGTCTTAATATATAGGTGGTCTCCATAGTGAGGTGGTCTTAATAGTAAAGTAGTCTTAATAGTGAGGTAGTCTAAATAGTCAGGTGGTCTTAATAGTGGGGTGGTCTTAATAGTGAGGTGGTATTTGTCTTTTTGTAACAACAAGTAATCATTCTCACATTTTCCCATGATAATTTGTCTGAATACTTTAGCCATTATTTAAAATTTGCAACTCAATACCTAAGTTAATATTGTGTGAAAGTTTTTAACCACTTGCAGTGTTGGAGAAAAGACTAAAAAAAAAAAATAAAAAAAAACCTGTAATTTATTATTCAAACAAAATAAAAAGAGATAGTAAATACCTTAGTTGTAAAACACCTGCTTGGAATGTCATCGAAATTTCCACCTTGGTGTAGAATTTCAGCTCTCTTATAAAATGCATTTATATTCAGGGGTGATTTTAATGTCAAGGTTGTTTTCTAATTTTAATTACAAACTATTTACAGATACAATCGTTATAATTACACTACTATTACCTTCACAAAGGAAAAAGACAAATTATTAAAGCAAATATGTGATTTAATATTAACTTTGGCAGGTTTGTTGGTTTGTACTGAAACATTAGCGAGTTTAACAAATGTTTAAAATAATTTAAGTACGATCTTTTCAATTAAAGTTACTCCAAGGTTCTTAAAATAAAGAAAATCTATTTCAATAGCAAACGCATAAAATTTAGGGCTAACTTTTTGACATTACTTATGAGCTAATATTTTTACAAACAAAACCTTTCATTTGAAATGTATATAAATTACACTGCACTCATTGTAAGGCTAAAGAAATTATTGTTGTTTATATTCTTTTAGTGCAAAGATCTAAAATAAGTGCAGGTAATAAGCAAACGTTTATTTATTGATCTTATTTACTTATTCTTGTATCTATGTATTCCCTTATTAAGTTTACATGCAATTTTCCACATCTAAAACTAGAAAAAAGCCCAAAATATGAATAAAAAATCTAGTTTGTAAGCTAATTTTTCCACAATTTATATAATAAAAACCATATATTTTATTTTAAAAAAGAAAAACAAAAAGAAGAAAATAATAATTTCACAATTAATTCGTAATACAAACGACACATTTAATTTAAAATGTCTAAACTTAAAACTAAAGGTCATACTCATTTGAATTTCTAAAACAAACACAGGCCAAAATGGACAATGACCAACCTATAAAAAGCCCATTAATTGAATACAATGGATATTTAGTCATGCAACAAATACATTCACTTTGAATTAAATTCACTACAGCCGAACTCCGTTATAGTTCGGCAAAATAAGACCTAATTTCTCCAAGGGGATAGAATGGTGTAAAGATAAGGTTTTAATAGTGAGGTGGTCTTAATAATGAGGTGGTCTTAATAGTGAGGTGGTCTTAATAGTGAGGTGGTCTTAATACTAAGGTGGTCTTAATACTAAGGTGGCCTTAATAATGAGGTGGTCTTAATTCTGAGGTGGTCTTAATACTGAGGTGGTCTTAGTAGTAAGGTGGTCTTAATAGTGAGGTGGCTTTGTTAGCTGTATTATGAAAGCTGTGTCTGGATGGCATAATATTATGTCAATAATTCATTGTCTTAATAATTATAGTGAGGTTGCCTTAATACTTAGGTGGCCTTAATAGTTAGGGTGTCTTAATAATGAGGTGGTCTGAATATTGTGTCGGTCTAGATAATGAGGTGGTCTTAATAGTGAGGTGGTCTTTGTAGTGAGGTGGCCTTAGTAGTGAGATAGTCTTAGTAGTGAGATGATCTTAATAGTGAGGTGATCTTAATAGTGAGGTGGTCTTAATAGTGAGGTGGTCTTAATAGTAAGGTGGTCTTAATACTGAGGTGGACTTAATAGTGAAGTGGTCTTAATAATGAGGTGGCCTTAATAGTGAGGTGGTCTTAATAGTGAGGTGGTATTAATAGTGAGGTGGTCTTAATGCTGAGCTGGACCTAATAGTGAGGTGGTCTCAATAGTGAGGTGGCCTTAATAGTGAGATGGTCTTAATAGTGATGTGATCTTATCACTGAGGTGGTCTGAATAGTGAGGTGGTTTTAATACTGAGGTGGCCTAATAATGAGGTGGTCTTCATACTGAGGTGGTCTTAATACTGAGTTGGTCTTAACAGTTAGGTGGTCTTAATACTGAGGTGGTCTTAATAGTGAGATGGTCTTGATAGTGAGGTGGTCTTAATACTGAGGTGGTCTTAACAGTTAGGTGGTCTTAATACTGAGGTGGTCTTGATGGTGAAGTGGTCTTAGTAGTGAGGTCTTAATAGTAAGATAGTCTTAGTAGTGATATAGTCTTAGTAGTGAGGTGATCTTAATAGTAAGGTGGTCTTAATAGTGAGGTGGTCGTAGTAGTGAGGTGATCTTAATAGTGAGGGGGTCTTAATAGTGAGGTTGCCTTAATAGTGAGGTGGTCTTAATACTAAGGTGGTCTTAATAGTGAAGTGGTCTTAGTAGTGAGGTGATCTTAATAGTGAGGTGATCTTAATAGTGAGGGGGTCTTAACAGTGCGGTGGCCTTAACTACTTTTTAACTTTTAATCAGTCACCAAATTATTATCAAATAGTCATATATTTGTTTTCTTAGTAACTTGGCTAGACTGTACCATAATGACTTAAATATCACGTGGTCAATGATACTGAATCATAGTTATTTTAGACATTTGAATTTCAAATTCAGTTTAAATTTCTTGTGCTAAACATGACCTTCCTTCCTGTTTGCCGTATCAAGTTTGCAGATCATGACCTCAAGTTTGCTAAACATGGTTTGTTAAACATGGTAGAACATGTCCTGAGTAAAAATTGAATGTTTATTCTCGTAAAATATCCCAGTAAACAAACATTCTATACAAGCACAATACAAATGAAATGTTTGATTAGTAACGCTCTGAATTATAAATTTGTAATGTGGATTTTATGCAAAATGTTATCAATATTAATCTTGATATAGGCCTATAAGAGAAATGCGATTTTTATGTATTTTATCCCCCCCCCCCAAAAAAAAAAATAGCATTATTGGTAATATAATAAAAAATTTATGAATTATAATTTAATAAAATATATAAAAATTCCATGGTAACCTTTTATAGTTTATCTATTAAAATGTTGTAATTTTAAAGTTTTTGTTTATTTTACCAATTGAAATTTGCTCAAACAACCTCATTATCTATCTATCTATCTATCTATCTATCTATCTGTCTATCTGTCTATTTTTCTATCTATGTATCTTTCTATCTATTTATCTATTATCTTTCTATCTATCTATCTATCTATCTATCTATCTATCTATCTTTCTATCTATCTTTCTATCTATCTATCTATCTGACCTTCACATTTAACTTGTACTTCACAAATTACCCACCGCCCTTTGAAGTATAATTGGCAGCATGTTTATTCTATAATTCCAGAGGAATTTATGACACTCTTTGCACCTAGCACTTCACACCTATTCTTACATAAAGTGATGTAATAAACTGCTTGTTTTTTTTTCCTCCTTATTTTTGGTTGCCTGACCACCAGCTGTGAGGAACCAATTTTACACCCTTGAGCAACCAACTTATAGACTCAAGACTCAAGAATATTTTATTTTGACCATAAATTTACATGGGTACAACTATATATAAATTATCATATACTATATGGTCAAGGAGGCAGTGACTAAGTTGTTGTAACAACGCTATCATCACGCCCCCTTGTGGTTCTGTGTATCAGTTATATTGCAATGGATTTATAATTTAATCAGTACAAAGCAAAAACATAATAATAATAAACTAATTCTCAAGGCTTACAAAATAAGAGAAAGAGAAGAAGAGAGAACAATTTTTATGATGATATATGATGATGAGCAATATAGGATGGCTGAATTATGAATGTGTGGGCATATGAAGATATTTTCAATTTAATTAACATCTTCTGATACTATGTAAATTTACAAATAACCTGTATATGTTGGGTTAGGGGGAGGTGAAAATATTTCATTTAGTTTTTTTATTTAATTATTTATTTCTTGCACTAGTTTGTTGTTTAGCAAATATAACAATTTGGGATGTTGCATCTTTCTACATATTGACCAGTCAGGTACTTTTTTTTATATAATGGGAAAAACCATACTCACTATGTGTCAAAACTTTATCTAAAATACATTCAACATTTTTATTGAGGAGTAAAGGAAGTTGATAGCGTACAGTATAGTCAGCAAATGTGATGTACTCTAGGAATCATAAATCTATGTCTTGTTTTATATTGGTGACTTGACTGTTGTTGAATATTGAAGTTGATAGTGAAGTAGTCAGGTAGCTTATTTATAATATAACGTTGGTAGAATTTATGGAGTTTTTCTCGTAGCAATATTTTCAATTTTCAATATATTTAAATTCTTAAAGATAGGATCATTATATTTGCTAACGGAAATCACTCTGCCTTTTTCTGTATTTTTTAATCCGGTTTGGTTTTTAGTCCCCAACAGAGTATACCATAATTAAGATAGGAGTTGATTAGACTATTGTAGATATTTTTCAATGTAAATATGGGCAGGGTATGTTTTAATCTATTCATAATGCATATGGTTTTAGAAATTTTCTTAGTTATAGAATTATCTAAAAGTATACCAAGAAAGTTGAAGTGCTGCACATAGTCAATTTGAATACTGTCAATGCTTAATTGTGGATGATGTACAAGTTTGTTAATTGGCTGAAATATCATGCATTTGGTTTTGTTGGTGTTTAGAGATAATTTATTCAGTTTAAGCCAGTCACTTACTCTTTTTAGTTCTAAATTTAGCAAGGCCTCTGGGTGTTGGTTATCTATGGAATGTATTGAGTTCAATGTTACAAAGAGGGTGGTAACATCGGCATATGTGAGAAATTTAAATATACTTGTGGCAAAACAAATGTCATTGATATAAATAATGAAAAGTAGGGAGGCCTAATATTGAACCTTGAGGTACTCCAGTAGTGATTGAGGTACAATTATACATTGTTGCGAGCAATTCTCGAAAGAAAGATACCATATTTTTTTTTTTAGTTTTAGACAAGTGTCAGACACATAATCATTTTTTTAGATATTTTAGAATACTTCCTTTTTTCCCAGGTTAATGTATATAAAACATTCTGAACTCAATCAACTGGATGGTTCATTGCACAAGGAACTCCTCTGGCAGTCCTAGGTTCGATTCCTGATCTGGTATTGTCCATATGCAAGCCTTGTATCCTGTGTCAGGGGCAAGTTAAAGGCCCCACTCAGGCGCTACCATCCCTGGATGCTGCAAATGATCTGAAGTGGTTTTTACTCCTTTCTCCTGTCTTGAGGCAAGAGCAAGAATCCCAGTGGGGGAACAAGAAATTTGACGGTGTAGAAAGGTTTATATTAATCATAAGATAACAATAAGCCAAGTCCCTGTACCAAATAAGATGATGCAACGTCATATCAGACAAATTTTAAAGACCTACTTTGTTCGCCGCTTAGTTAAATTTAACGTGCGTAGTGATTGACCTACTTCGCAATGCTTTGATATCTGTTGGCCCCTCGTCGACGACGCGGCCGGAGGGTCTAGGCCTAGACTGTCCTTTCTCCTTTCAACTTATTATTAAAAAAAAGAGGACCAATCCACCCTAGTTCTTGGAGCAGTATCTGTGTCAATAAACTGCTTCTTTAGTGTGTGAATGACATTATAACAATAGTGGATGGTGAGGAGTCCAACATAGACTTTTGTGGGATGATGAAAGTGTATATTGGCCAAGGCGAACCGGCAGCTGTTCAAAACTACATACAGTAGTTTAAAGATATATCATTTCATTGCTAACCCCCTCCCCCCCCCCCTTTTTTTTGCAGTACATATAATCATTATGCTCACTTGATATCATTCACATCCACTGGAGTACTACACCATTTGTTGTTGGGCACTGTTTACACAGTGTGTTATGACTCATTCGACACACGTAGTGCTTAGGACACTAATGCATTTAAATAATCAATACCACTCATTTTACTTGTGCTATAAGTTAGGTATATCTATTCTAGCTGCAAAGAGCCCAGCGGTGTAAAGCCTAGCACAGGGCCGTCCAGCTAGCATCAGTGCATTGTAAAGATATAATAATCTAATAATCACATAGATAATTATCTGTATGTCTGGACACACCAGCCTCTGCTGGAGGGTGCCTGTGAGCCTAGTGACCTAATGGCCTAATGGTAAAGACTTCAGCCAGTTTTAAACGTTCAATATCGTCAACATGAGCTGCATCTCAGCTGGCTGACATTCTCATAACCATACTCCATGTATAATTGCTTACAATATTGTTGAGGCATACAAAAGATCCCATGTTTGGGGTAAAATGGATGTAGACTATAAGTGTCCTAATTCTGACTCTGCAGTAAAATTAGGTTTCATCAGCTTTGGACTATCAAGTTCCGTCATTTATTCTTTTACTAACCTTTAGCATTGTTTAGGTATTTGGCAAGAGGACACTTTCTTTCTGTGCAATTACAATGGAACGCAATCCCAAGAACTATATTTGGATCACCGTATTCAGCCATTATAGTTGACTACGATGAGGTGAGCTTAATTTAGACATTTTTAAAATTGGCTTTTGAAATTTGAGTATAACTAACCAATCCCCCCCCCCCCCCCAAGTTGTTCTTGCTTAACAAGTTTGTTAAAGTGTGTCTGTGCGTGGCTAACTTCAACGGGAGTGTCCAGTGAGATAAATGCTTCATTTTTCTAACTTTTTTTTATTGGTTGTGTGAGTGTTGGCTTCACTGCACCATCAAAATGAGTTATGGCATGGAATCTTAGCACTATGCAGCACATATGTCGATCAATAGATGCCTATTAGCACTCCATGGACAAACCCATTAAGTATGGAAACAGCTACTGACACAGGCTACGGCGTGAACGTCCCCACACATCAGCCTGCATTGGAGCTTGTACCTGACAAGTAACGTAGGTGCTTGCTAGAATTTTTCAGTGGTCACAAAAGTTTTTTTTTTTGGAAAGACAGTCAGTAAGTTAGACTCAACCACCCAAAAAACAAAGTCCTTGGAAAATCTATGAACTGTTTTTGGGGCAATTTTGTGTAACATAACTGACAGACGATCCGGAAAAATGAAGAAAAAGAGTTGTATTCTGTAAAGAGGAGTTATTTATCATTAAGGCAATGGCCTCCAGAAATAAGGAAGTCTGGACTTGTACTTGGCTTTGCAGCGACATTAAAATGCCTTGGTGGCTGGACAGGGTCAAGGTGACGAATTGCTTCAAGAAGGCCAACTAGTTTCCAGAATTTTCTGGAAGTTGCCTCATCCATCTGTCCAGTATTTGAATCTAAAAGGAGGCCAAGCAGCATGATGGCATGTTGCTTAATCCAAGATGGATGCCTCCTCCAAACTTCCAAATTACTTTCAGCAAAGTGGATAAGAATTTGAGAAAGAGGGCCTGAAATGTTAGTGCCTACCTCCACGAGAAGGCGATACAATAACTCTGAGGTGTTCATAGTAAAGAATTAATGACCACTGAAGACAAGCACCTACCTTAGTCGTCAGTCTACAAGCTCCGTGAATGCGGGCCAGCCCTCTGACAGCTGCTGTTATATAGCATATCTGTGTTGTGAGCCATGACGTCAGCCAAACTTTGAGAAGAACCGGCCAACAACCAGGGACTTTCCAGAGTTGCCATCAGCTCTAGGGCGGGGGATACTCTCTTCAATTAATTTTGTTCAGGGATGCATCAGTGACAATTCATACCAGAACAGTTTTAAAACCTTCGGCAATCATGGATTTATCAAGTGAGAGCATGAAGCACCAAAGCATGATAAATTCCATATTGCCTCTCCTGTGGTCAACAACTCATTTATCTCATAAAGGGGGTTCACACTGTCACGTATAAGACCTACGAGTAACCATGTACATCAAAATGGGCTATATGTGCTCACTCGTGGCTCTGTTAATCACGTATAACTTCTTTCCACGTGCGTACATGGGGCAATCATAGATCGTTCGATGCCAAGCATACGTGAGGTACTCGTAGATCACTCTCACAAAAGACGACGGGCAGGCAACGGGCAGGCGACGGATGTCGGGCAGGTGAGGGATGTCAGCCGAGCGTTCCACGAGTGGATGCAAGTGGATGGCGAGTACATACGGATGGACAGTGCCTACGTATGGCCAAGGATGGCCACGGACGTACGTATAACATACATAGAACGTACATCGAACACTCGCATAATAAGCCCCGAGCAAGTTACGTACTTATATAAACAATTCATTTGTTGAACGTTCGCCAAAGTTTTAAACATGTTTAAAAGTTTTTGCCCCCCCCCACGTATGGTCACGGATGTTTTAGCGCTACCACGAAGTTCTACGGATTAGCAAGAGTATCCTTGAACCCTCGGTGAGTGAATCACGTATGGTAATCCTAGGGATAAGCAAGAGCAAAAAAATGTTTTCATACGTGGTCAGTCGTGAGTCATACACTTGCCAGCTGTTTGGGATCTTTCAAATACTAAGTAAGCTCCCAGCGTTCCAGCAAGTTTTATTTAATGGTACCATGCAGAAAGGGAGATTATTGCTGGATTTCTCAAAAAATTACCTCCAAAACGTAAAAGAGTATCACCATACTTTTTAACGTCAGTAATCACTATTAGGTTCTGTTTTAGTGTTTTGGTCATGTTGCTAAAATTTGCTGGCAATTGCCCCCCCCCCCCCTGAACTTAAATATATGTGTAATCTGAAGTGCTATCATGCATGTCCAGTATTTCTGGAAAATGCTGAGATATCCAAGTAGTTTCTGGGAAATCTCCTCCATGGAAACTTGTCTTTAGACTAAGCTCTATGCAAATTTTACTGGTCTTAATGGTTAGGTGAAATACAAAGTATCAGTGGCTCAAAACTAATGCTCACAATTGTGATATGATTTTAATAGCGAGGTGATGGTCCTTTTACATGGGTTTTCACATTTAAGCCTCCTTAAATAGAGTCTTTTCACTGAGCAGCCCTGAATTCAGCAAGACATAAGCCTTTCTTCTCCTCTTATTACTCATTTTGCTTTTCAGACATAGAAGATAATAACTAACTCAATAAATATCATTTTCTCATGGAAATAAACATACATTAAAATGCACTAAAAAACTGAACTGCTGCTAGGATGCACTTTGCTTCAGCCAATCACAGCCAAGGGCAGGAACTTTTTCAGCCAATAGAATTGCAGTATTCTTCATAGCCACTGAAAGAATATAAAATGGTAAATGTAATACATTTATCTAAAAATATCATAAATATGTATGAGCAACAGACACATCTTTTCAATAAGTAATTAACAATATGTGTAACTCAGAACTTATGCAACACAAATGGTGCTGCATGTACTTTTAGATCTCGGCCTTTGAGTAGCCAGCTACAGCCAGACAGTTCCGTTTCGTGGCAGGCAGCATCGTATAGCAAAAGTTGTCTAGCTTTGACTAGGTTCAATTTGACAGGCTGTTGTCAATGGAACTAACTGTACATAACAACTGCACGGGGGAAGTCCCTGGATGCAGGAGCTATGGTTGCACCTCAACGACTGCAGCTGTGGCCTATTGTCAAGGTAGCAAGCTAGCGTACACAGTATACATATATATAAACGGCTGCTGCCATAGAGCTGGCATTCATCTGGCCGGAACTTGTAGACTGACAACTTTCAGAAAATTCTGGAGACTAGTTGGTCTTCTTGAAGCAATCCGTCACCTTGACCCTGTCCAGCCACCAAGGCATTTTAATGTCGCTGCAAAGCCAAGTACAAGCCCAGACTTCCTTATTTCTGGAGGCCATTGCTTTGATGATAAATAACTCCTCTTTCTAGCTGGTTCTTCCTCTTCATCTTCATCTTTCTGGAACGTCTGTCAGTTGCGCTACACAAAATACCTCTCCACCACTCGGCACGCAACAACTTTTAATTTTTTTGAGAGGTTAAGTCTAACTCCCTGACTGTCTTTCCCACTATAAGAGATAATGACCACTGAAATTCATGCAAGCACCTACGTTACTTGTCAGGTACAAGATCCAATGCAGGCTGATGTGTGGGGACGTTCACGTCGTAGCCTGTGTCAGTAGCTGGCTGCCATACATGATTTGATCATGGAGATAGTGCAACTATGTGTTAATACGTTGTATAGTGCTCTGACCCCATGATGCAAATCATAAATGTATTGGCACAGTGAAGCCAACACTCACACAACCATCTATTACATGAAGTATTTAATTAAATGAAATTTATCGAGATGTTAACTACAAAGCCACAAATGAGTCCTAGATGTGCTCATTTTGGTCACAAATATACGAGATACCACCAAGGCGTTCGACCATGTGAGAAACGACAGAATTTTTTGGTGCCTAATTGAACGTGATGTCCTCTATTTTTGTCAGCAAACACGAACCACATGGAAACATTGCTATTCCGATTATTTTCAGTCTTCCATTGGTACACGTCAAGGTGCCATCGCTTCACCTATCCTGTACTGCGTTTATATGGACAATTAAGCTATTAGAAAGATTGAAAAAAGAAGGACATGGATGCTGGGTTGGCCAACATTATGCTGGCGCAATTTGTTATGCAGACAATCTCATTCTGCTTTGTCCCAGTATCACAGGTCTTCAGGAAATGATACTACTTTGCGAGCGAACAGTTTGCTGCTTAGTTTAGAATGCAGTACAACATAAACAAGTCTAATTTATAATGTTCTCAAGTCAAGACCACACAGGAAGATACCCTGACATAACATTGTTCAGCTCAAAGTTGGGAAGCAATTAGACAACATTTTGTCCTACAATCTCAATGAGATGAATGAGATTATGGCAAAAAAATTTATGTATAATTGCCAAGCCTGGAATCTTTGACCACAAAACCAAAGACTTGGACCGATGGGATTACCGTATGGAACTCGCAGGAGATACCTCCCGTATTTGGCTGAAATGCAGTGTGCTAAAATGGCTCGCACCATGTGCAGTAGTGAGAACAAACTTTTCAAATATATTGGATACTTAGGAACAAAGACAACTGACACCATAATAGGTTCATAGTTCCATATGATAGTCACATTTGCCGAGGGTATTCTGCTGCAGCAGCCTATGTTTAAAGCACTTTCTCCTTCAATAATTTCTGAACTGATATTATATCCAGAACCCAGCTTTAAAACATACAGACCATCGTATAATTTAGAACACCTCAATATAAAGACTGCCTCACCATTAAGACCACCTCACTATAAACTACACCAATCTCTAGATAGACCATTTGGATTTGGAGAATTCCTCACTATAAGGACCACTTCACTATTAAGACTGTCTCACTAGTAAGACTATCTCACCATTAAGACCACCTCACTCTTAAGACCAGCTCACTATTAAGACCACCTAACTAATAAGTCCAGCTCACTATTTAGACCACCTCACTATTAACACCGCTTCACTATTAAGACCACCCCACTGTTATGACCCCCTCATTATTAAGAACACTTCACTATTAAGACCACCTCACTAGTAAGACCACCTCACTATCAGTATATCAAGACCACCTCACTATTAAGACTGTCTCACTAGTAAGACTATCTCACCATTAAGACCACCTCACTATTAAGACCACCTAACTATTAAGACCAGCTCACTATTAAGACCACCTCACTTTTAAGACTGCTTCACTATTAGGTTACTTCATTATTTAGACCATTTCAATATTAAGAACACCTCTCTTAAGACCACCTCACTAGTTCAAGATTCAAGATTTTATTACCAGATAATAATTACACGATATTTTAAAAACATAATATGACATCAAATGCAAGAATACTAGTAGGCTTACACCATCTGGTGTGTTTGCCTTTACAATTTGCCTTTAGTTTGACTATTTGGTATTATGGACACCTCACTATTAAGACTGCCTTATTATAAAGATTTTACCACATTATTAGGCCATTTTGATATTAAGAACACCTCTCTATTAAAACCACCTCACTATTAAGATCATTCCACTTTTCAACACAACTGTGTCAAATTACTTCTTGGTGATTATAAATTACCTCAATTATGTGACCACCCCTGCAATTAATTAAGGCCACCATTAGACCTAATATACAGTAAATGTAGTTATTAAATGGAGAAGCTGCAGGGTAAATAATTTCACTTTCAAAGAAACAGAGAAAACAATTAGACTCTTGTTAATACCCCGGGGCAACTAACAGTCACCTTGAAATGACCTTGGGCCGAGGTCTTTAATTGTGTCACGTACCTTCAAAGGTCAAATTGACACACATTGAAGCCAATAGTTTATCTTTAAGATTTTCTGTGATTCTATCTAAGATAGTAAAGAAAGAATGAAATGAATAAATTAATTGAAGAGAGAATTATTGCGGACAAAACAACTGAAAGAGAGGTTATTTATACACTAAAAAAAAAAATAATAGAAGTAAATTATATTGCTTATTATAAATAGAGGGGAAACAAGAGATTATTTAAGCCAGGTAACATATTATTTCAATTATCTATTTCTATATTAATTATGAAATTGATTTTTTGTAAAATAATATCATTTAGCTGATTGCATTATGAGTACACAGATTCACTTCTCAATCCTTAGATAATAATATATTACAAATGATTTTAAATTGACGATTTAATGAACTCAGAAGACACTAAAAATAATTACAAAACAAGCACCATCAAAATAAAAATAAAATGGTTTTTACAACGAAATACCAGACTACACTCCAGTGCTTGTATAGTCCACAGGTGAACATGTTTCTACATGTTTTAAATGTTTTTACATGTAGGAGTATTTCTGGAACACTTCTCGCATAGATAAGATGAATGGAATCTTTATTTGCACTCGATATCCAAAATCCTCACCCACTGAATCATCATCCGACTGCTCCAAGAATTTCTAAAAAAAGACAGGTGAGAGTTCCAACAAATATTCGACTTTCTTTCGCTTCAAAATTATATATGTATCATGTTGAATATGATATACACTTAGTTATTATGTTTAGATGTATATATTTTGATTTATTTTATCGCAAAATATTATTAACAATAATAAACGATATAGTCAAAAGCATGATAAATATAGTAAATTAATCTTTTGTCCTAAATTACAATTATTATTTATTCGAGTAAATTGCTGATTTTAAATTGATTTGAGTGTAACACTGAGGGTGCTAAGTATTCCATATATTTTCATTAAAATTTACCCAACTGGTGCCATTGGAATAAATTGAAGCAAATAAATTAGTGTTAATTAGCTCCATTAATGATAGGTATTATGATAATTACATCAACTTAATCCAGAGGTAGCCATATTACCCGGATGTAAAACGTTTCAGTGAGAGACAATAATGGCCACCACTCCCATGCAGCTGCAGTGCTATTAGTCTTGGGGGTAAAGATGATGTCTAAACAGAAACTATTCATAGGCCACCATAGCCCCCCAAACCGCAAAGCAGTCCGTAGCACTCCTTTGACTCCTACCCCATGATTCAACACTGTATGATTCAGAAAACCACAGAAGTACTAGATCAAAGGGCAGGGCATTCAAAGAGCAAAACTATTAAGAAACCAGACATGGGGCCACTTTATTACACTTACGAGTACATCCTGATTACAGAGGTCATTTTCCGCATTTCTAGGTGGTTTTTTTTTCCTTTTTGGTACTTTTGTCTTTTTCTTTTTTCTTTTTCAAGTAAGGAATGCTCATAATTTGTTCCAAAAATTTAAGTACACCACCCAAAATATCTCTTGGTCCGGAACTCAATTCCTCTTTATCTTTATAAATAATGTTGTCTGAATTGTGATATATTCTTACAGAGTTAGGTGGTCTATCAATTCAATTCAGGAGACTTTCAATGCAATTCAAATAGTCAATTTTTCAATTCAAATAGTCCATTTTTCAATACAATTCAAAAAGCCTTTAATTTCAATTCAGTTGATTTCAATTAAAAAATCTTCATTTCAATTAAGATTCTTTATTTTAGGTTATTGCACAAAACTATAAATTTACAACAAGGGCTGAGCACTCAAATCTTGATTCTGGAAATTTTATCGACAGAAATTGCCAGTGATAAATAAATATATACACATTACACATTCCTCTTATACACATGTGGAATTGTGGATACCAAAATAGGTTCACTTCACTTCAAATTAATTAGAGACCATGGTAATACTGATAATTAAATTATGGAGTTTCATAACATAAATAGTGACATTTAGAAAAAAACATTGGAAATTCAAAAACTGCAATTTATGTAATTGGACTAGAGCTCAGTCAGCTCATATGGCTGGTTGTCAGAGCGAGACATAATGATGTGTTCAAACTGCATCAGGACAAATAAGAGGTTTTCTATGTCCTCTGAAAGGGCAAGTAAAACAAATTAACATAATTACATACATCATATTGCAATGCGTGCCTGCTTGAATGAAAACTACAGCTATGTGCTAGATAACTTCCAAACGATATCCTTGGATATAAAGTACAACACCTTCAAATTTGAACAGTGAAAATACCGGTATATAGGACACAGATCAGGGGCCAGCACCAAATCAGGGGCCAATCCCTAATCAAGGGCCAGTCCATTGTTCATGACGTCACTAAACAATGGTCAAACCAATTCACCTTGAGCTAGAGCCTCTGCAGTGGATATTTGTAAATTCCAGATTTTGTTAATCTTTTTTGTTAGTTTTTGTTGTTATCATTATTTGCCCCAGACAGGTGTGTGGCGCAAAAATTCGTTCTGGGTTATCCTGAAACACCTTTTTCCAATTGTAAATGATTATCGTAGACGACTTCGACCAACTTTTTATCTGTATATTATCTTTTTACTTTTCAATTATTAGGAAGGCATGAAAATAACAATTAATACATTTGTCTTGTCATTTAATAACTTTAGAACACCACTCTGTTCGTAATAAGGTGACATCTGATAAATTACAGTTTCATTATTATACATTTCAGACTCCACATCTTCATTTTGAAGTGACTCAGTGTGATCAAGAATATATTAGGCATCTATTGTAGCTACCATTTTGAAGTCTCAACTAGTAAATGAAAATAATACTTTTGTGAATTTTTACCACCATGTAATGCGCTTTGAATGTCAAACATTGATAAATACCATTTAGAAAGCTACCATTTTTTACAAACAGAAAATTACATGAGATTTTGTTGTAGTTTTAGTTAACCTTGATCAATGCTGCATGTTCCATGAAGTATTGACAACCTAAATGTCAATGAATGCCCCAGTTAATAACTAATCAAGTTTACCCACCAATGTATTCTATAATCTGGTGGGTATGCAATGTTAGCATTAGTGCTCACTTCTCACAAAGCTGTGTTTTTCATAATTTTGATGCATAGTCCTGAATCTTTGGTTCCAGGAGTTTTTGTTTTTGTGTGAGCTTAGACTGAAGAGATTATTATTGCTCTCATGCAGTACTAATACCCACTTTCTGCTCATGATTTCTTTGCTAGTATATATGACACCAAAGACAAATTTATTATAAAGCATAAGAGCCATGACTATCAATTCTATGGATGTGTCTCCTACTTCTTGGAATGACATCGAACTGCCTAAAGTGACACCTGGTGGAATGCAGAATCGTTATTTGCACTCGGTTGGAGAGGTAAAAGAACTAATAGAATTGTGCCTGAAAAGTATCACAGATTTAACTGAAAGAAAGGATATTATGAGATTTTTCTGGTACAGTTATTTGCTCATGAAAGTCCAGCTGAACCCGATGGCTGCAGAAGACGTATCGACTGTTTTGCTTTTGTTCTGAGCGAGATATAACCAACAAAATTGTCAGTTAACTCCCTCCTTAGTGCAAACTGTACTTTAACTGCTTAATAAAATTTAAACAAATGAAACAAACTAATTTGTAAATATGTTTAATGGAAAATAAGTTAGTTATATCCCTCACAGTTGGGAATTAACTAACCTATTTGTTAGGTAACTCTCTCCTAATTCGGATATAACTATTACTTACACAAATTAGATGTTGATGTCCAGAATATTGATGAGAATGTCTATCGTTTTGAATGTCTATCTTTTTGAATGTCTATCTTTTTGAATGTCTATCTTTTTGCTGTGTACGAGGACGTCTCGTGATCAGAGTGTACATGAAGAAGATACAAATTTGTACAAACACTGGATAACACAAATAATCGCACATGGAGCATCAGCTCTGGTACCATATGAAACCATTAATGATGGACTTTTTATGGACGAGCATCAGCCTATAGAAAATCTGCATCATAGGAGATACTTCACTTCGTAGTTGCCTCTATTTATTCATTGCTCAGTTCCAAAAATGTCAAGATGCACTCAATGAGGTCCTTTAAGGGGTATAAGCTGTGACCATTCAAAAGATAGTTAACATAGAAGAGGAAAACCATTTGGAGCCTTGGAGAGAGGTACCTGTTTGGAGGTTTTTTTTTTAAATACACTCTTGGTATTCACAGGTCATTTTTCTTTGAAACGGAACAATAAACAATGTTGAAAAGAACAAGCACGTCAACATATCAGATATCACGAGTATCCAACATCACAGAAAAGCAAGTGTACAAAGCTGAATAAGTGTAATTGAGAAGTACTTATAATATCCTGACGTGGTAATTGTAGCAAAGTGACAATTAATTGTTCTACAAAGAGACTTCTGAATCAAAGCATTTAAGGTCCTATAAGCCTATATATACCATAAAATTAGCTCTAGGGTACAATTATGAAACAAACAACCTATTACTATATATATCTTTTATTCGACAGCTTCATGTCATTCATGACATATGTGTCATAATGTAAACAGAAAATACAAAGTAAATGACATACAATAACAATTAAAGAATAATAGAAAAGTAGAAAATAAAACTAGGTTCCAGCTACGTTAAAGATTTGTTACAATACAATAGCAACATAATAATGTACAGTTTTCAATGTGAAGTTCAATCTTGTTATATCTATATATATAAATCATACAGCATTATCCATAGCAAATGATCTAACACATAGGTAATTAAAAGGAACGTATATACATGTATGTAAAAATATACAAGATCAAAGATATGGTATACAAATGTTCATAATGCAGAGACTCAGAATGGTCAACATGTTTAATGTCAGATGATGGATGATGACTCAAACGTTTATTAGGCATCAACATTTACCAGAAATTTTCCAAGGGATTTTAGCAACTCAGGCTCTTTTGATTTCATGATAGTCTTAAATCTATCTTCACTGTTTAGTTGCTCAAAATTATCTATGTAATCATTAGCTACTTTAAGGAGTTCCTCACGACTAAGTTTATTATGCGGACATACTATGAGACAATGTTTTTCATCTTCAATTTCATGCATACTGCATTTTAGGCATAGCCTCTCAGCTGCTGGCAATATAGGATTTTCAAGTCTACCTGTTTCAATACGCAAATTATGTGAGCTTACTCTAAATCTGGCGATTTTATTATACATTTTTCTGCTTAGGTTTAATGAGAGATAAGGTTCTAGTCTATAATCAGTCTTGAAGAGTTTATAGGTTCTAAGTTTTGGCTGTAACGTGGAATCATTTATTTCAGCTAATATAGTATCCTGACATTTATCATAAATTTTAGATTTGAAATGTTTTAATAATGGATTCTAGCTCATTATTACTATATAGGACAGGTCAGTTCTCGACTTCTCTTGCACACTTTATGTACAAGGAAATATCAATGGGGGAGGAAAAGTAACCAAGCCTACAGAGGACACTACCACCGCGGCAGATAAAAAAACAATAGGATGAGTCACTACATAATTGTTACATGGATGATGTAACATAATTTATGACTTGATCAAACAATACTATTGATTGGCACTAATTACTCATTAAGTTAATTAGTCCAAAGCCAGGATTTTGCAGAAGGTGACAAAGGTCTTATCAAAAGTATGGAAATTCTAGAACTCAGCCGAAAGTCTTGTTGTCAATAATCTGTTAATTTACGTTGTGAATGATAATTAATTGTTCGTATTAAATTGTTTACTCCTATATTTCATTATTTTCTTAAATGAATGATTCAGGTTCATCTAGTCATTCCGTTAAAGGTCACTAGATTCTGAATTCAACGAATGGACTAGGACAGCAATAGTAAATTTCAAATATTTAATGAAGAATAAAATGCACACAGATTAAAACATAATCAAGAGTAATTAATAGTCAAAATTGAAACCACAGTCAAAAAAGTGAACATCCAAACAGTGTGCAAAATAAGTTGTCATTCCTTGACCATACACATTTCCTATAGTCAATAATATCAAAGAAGCATTGAATTTCTAAACAATCTTGTACTTACTGTCTTCTCAGTCTATTTCTCTATGTTCAGGTCTCTTCCACTGACTGCACAGACTCTCTCTTTCTCTGTTTCTCTGTTTCTCTCTTATCTCTACGATTCTCCTTCTATTCTCCTTCTACTTCTTGAGGACCTCTCTCTTCTAGGTATCCCTTGGAGTTCACATATACTTCTAGGAATCATTGCAAAATATTAAATATTAATTCATTGGTAAAATCACTATCACTTAACTTATAATTCCATCTTTAATAACTTTGGGTATATTATTACAATATATCATCATTATTTACGTGATAACAAGTTTTCTTTTTTATATATAATGGGGAGGAGGATGCTTCTCCTGGCATCATACGACAATACTTATCTGCCGCTGTCTCAGCAACCTCTGGTGGTACCTTTACTCCCCATGACGTCACTAATACACAATACTAGATGATGTCATCAATAATTGAGCTATATTGGGACATCATGTCACACGAGAACTGACCAGCCCTATTAGCATCTTCTGGCATAATTTTGAACACAATGTGATGTAGCACCAGGTTAACAAAAATCGTGAGTGACACAGGCCATTATTTGCAACCTGATGGTCTAGTGGTAAGACACCCGCCTGCTTCTCTGAAGGACCCGGGTTCAATCCCAGGCCCGGCACCCTTCATGAGCATTATCCCAGCTAGATGAGATGTTAAATTGGCGGTCCCTTGTACTCAGTTTCTATGCTGAGGCAAGTAAAAGACCCCACCCATGGGGTAAATTTGTAAAATGGGTACTCATTCTCTCTCTCTCTCTCTCTCTCATCAATTAATTCTCAATAGTGGCAAGAACTTTCCATATCTATCTATCTATCCATCTATATATCTATTTATCTATATATATCTATCTGCCTTTGTATATATAATATATATCGATCTATCTATCTATCTATCGATCTATCTATCTACCTATCTATCTATCTATCAATCTATCAATATATCCATCTGTCTATCTATCTATCTATCTATCTATCTATCTATCTATCTATCTATCTGCTATCTATCTACCCATTTATCCGTCTATCCATTTATCCATCTATCTATCCATCTATCCATCTATCTGTCCTGGCCACAAATTCAGCTCCCTTGGGAGTATACAGTCACTCACACGCGTTGCTTGCAGCTTTGCTTTGAACTTATCAAGCATTCCAGGTACCACTTTCTGCTGGTGGATAGTGGCAATGAGGGCAAATGGTATGCAAATGGCCACAATCAAACAGAAAATTGGGCTTGAACCCAGTCTTGTGAGATTGGGACTCAAGCACTCTGCCACTACACTAACCACATGAACGATATGTAACAAGTTAGCAAAGGAACAAGTTTGCAATGGTGATATTTTATCAAACATCCTCACTAATTGCAGACATATTTCACGGTAAATGTTGACTTGATGTGAATTTTTATTAATTTTGGTCACTGTGTCATATGTGCCATTTGAGGTTTCTCTTTCATGTGGAAATCTGTCCCAAGTATATCCAACTTTGGAAGTTACAAATTACTAATCACATTTTACTTATTTTACATTTATTGGTAACAAAATAAAGAAGATCCAATGCTAGGGTCATGTATCCCATTACATGTGAAATGTGATAGTTGTGTCTTTGAAATAGTGTGGCTCACATGTATATTGTTAACTTCCATTTGAATTAATTCTTTGCTTTCACATCCGTTTTCAATATTGCACGGGCATTACTTGAAATAACACCATGGATAGAAAGTTTCAATAATTTTCTATATGATAACAAAGTTTATTCAGCCAAATTTATAAAAAAAATGGCATAAATTAATGGCAGTCTAACAAAAAATCATCTCAATCCTTAGAAGGTGGGTAAGAAACTGGTTGGAAGTCATTTGTTGAAAATAAACCATGAAATATTGACAACAAAATTCATCTAACCATGCAAATAAATTATAATATTTCCAAGACAGACCCTTCACATGATGTATACCACCATAACTTTAAGACAGTTACTAAGCCTGATTTTAATGACACTTTTCCTGAAAGTTTTTCCATCGTTAATGAGAATGTTTCTATGAACTTGATCAGTTCAAATTTATTTCCGACAGAACCTCTGAAAGATATAACTGTACCATCAACTGTTTCCTCCAATAGTATGAATGGAGAGAATTACTTAGAACAGATGTGATGGACAGAGAATGAAGGTTTTCCGCAAATGTTGGTGTGATGAAAAGTGTATTTACAAAGCAGACTGCTGTTTGGACTATGAATATCATTGTACGAACAGGAGCCAAATGCCATCTGACATTTATGATTTGCATGATTTTCTACAGTCAAGAAAATCATTGATGTATTCAACTTGCATCACAGTATTTGGTTTTACGTATGTTGATAAACTGTACACAGGATTAACCAGGCTATACGTCATCAGCAAATGCCCATACGATGATCAGGCATCTTCACTTTGTAAGAGGGATAGGCAGCAATTAGTTTATGCTGGATGTCATAACAAACGCCATGTTTGTAGCACATGTATATTTATTAGCATTGCGCATGCGCGGGGTTTACATACAGATAAGCAGGGGCACTTCGGCGACGTTCGTGAACGGCCGTAATATTTACAATGATATGACATCTCCCCTTTTAAGATAATTGAAATTTAAGAAAATTGAAATTCATTCTTTTGTAATAATTATAAAATTTCTTTTATATGTTACTTCCTTTTACATCTTACAAATCATACATCTCCCCTATTTTGGAAATTTTAAGATCTTATGAATTTACACAGGGCTCAAAACTGAACTGACTACGAATGACAACAATGCATTCGGATTTTAAATTTAAATCTAATTAACAGAGCATTATTTTAAAATGTTCTGACTACAAAATATATTGTAGCTTTAATCTAAACAACAGAGCATTATTTTAAAATGTTCTGACTACAAAATATATTGTAGCTTTTATGTTGAGAACAGTGAAAATCACATCTCAAAGTGTGGAAATATAGAAATACACATCAATGATTGTTAATATGAAAATAAAAGTTCATGTGAGAGGAAATAAAATTGATTGTTCATATAAATGGAATGGTAGCATAAAATGTCATATACGAAATCAAAATGTTAGACAAATACAAAATAACTTTGGCACATCGCGAGAAACAAATATTGGCACATATAAATCACAAAATAAAATGTCAAAATGTTCATTTATGAAATAAAAGTCAATTCACAAGATTTTGATGTGTTTTCAAAGTGTCACTGTTACAGGTCCAATCGTTGCACGGGGCGAGAAATTCTGCCGGACTGGGTAACACTCTTTCGGGGGTCAGGGGGTCTTCCGAGGGGACTGGTTGTCACGGCAGTGGGCGAGGGGGAAGGGGAAGGGGAATTGGCAACGATTGGCCTTTCACACACAGGGTTAGACAAGGACGCGGGAGGGTCCACGGGCATAAGGTGACGTCGATTTCTACGGACACTGCGGCTCGTCTTGTCGTTGTTGATGATCAACGAACGTGGGGTGTCAGCATGGGTGCTGACCGTCGATTGCCCGGTCCAGGTCTTTTGACTATCCAATTTAGTCACTACTTGCTGACCTGAGGACAATGGAGACAACAATTTCACTCCATGTCGTCGGTCATAGTACTGCTTATGCAAGGTCTTTGCATAATCATCATTAACCTGAACAGCTTTCTGATCAGGCCAACCTGGTTGTAGATTTCTTGCGATTGTTGGTAGAGTTGTCCTAATCTGGCGACCCATTAGAAGTTGACTTGGGCTAAATCCAGTAGAGGTCACAGGGGTCGAACGATACACCATTAGGGCTATTTCGGGATCACTTTGACTTAGCAGAGACTTGGCAGTTTGAACGGCTCGTTCCACTTCTCCGTTAGATTGGGGGAAATGTGGACTGCTAGTGGAGTGGACGAAATCAAACTCTTTTGCGAATTTAGCGAATTCAGCCGATGCAAACTGCGGTCCATTGTCACTTTGAAATATTTCAGGTATGCCAAACCTTGCAAAAATGCATTTTAACTCCCGAACGATATCACTGGTGGTGATTCTGGCCAATTTACATAGTTCAATGTAACGAGAATAATAGTCAACAACTACCATATAAATGACACCGTTGTCATCACACAAATCAGCAGCAACACGCTGCCACGGCCTCTCCGGAATTGGAGTTGGCATCAACGGCTCCTTCCGTTGGGTCCTCTGATGTTCCTGGCAGAACGAACATGACTGTACGACATTTTGGATCTGGGCAGAGATTCCTAACCAGTAGACAGAACCTCTGGCCCTCTCCAGGCATTTCGAAATACCTTGATGCCCTTGATGGATACGACTCAATATATCGGCACGTAAAGCTGAAGGAACGTAGATCCGGCTATCGTAAAGCAAGAGTCGTTCCGAAATCGACAGATGGTGTCGAATCTCAAAGAACTTACGAAGCTGTTGCGGGACATCTCTTATGTATTGTGGCCATCCAGACAACACATAGTCCATTACAACTTGTAGTTCATCATCATTGTCCGTAGCAGAACGGACTTGTTCCAACTTTCCGGGGCTAAAGGTACCGCGTTCAACATTCTCGACATAGGCAACAACTTCCTGTGCCAATTCCAAATCCTCAACACTATGGGGTAAAGGTCTTCGAGACAAAGAATCTGCAATCACCAGGCTTTTTCCGGGTACGTGAATCACCTCCGGATTGAATCGTAACATTCTCAATAGCAAACGCTGACAACGGATAGGCACCTGGTCAATGTCGCGGGTCATCATTAGAGGAACTAAGGGTTTGTGATCAGTCTCTAAAGTGAAAGTTCGTAGTCCAGACAGATACTGAGCAAATCGTTCACAAGCCCATACTGATGCAAGGCACTCTTTCTCAATCTGAGCGTACTTCTTCTCAGCGTCCGTCAATGTACGTGAAGCGAAAGCAATTGGTTTCCGGTCCTCACCATGTAGTTGCAGAAGGCAGGCCCCTAATCCATAGCTGCTGGCATCCGCACTCACAATAGTGGGCTTTGTTGGATCGTAATAAGATAATGTGGGTGAACGTACAATGAAATCTTTCGCTTTCTTAAAAGCATCGTCTTGCGGTTTACCCCAGCTCCAAACACTGCTTGAGCGTAGCAAACTAGACATTGGACTTAACACACTTGACAGATTTGGTACATAACGACACAAATAATTGAACAATCCTAGCACCGACTTAAGTTCTGACACATTCTGGGGTGGTTTCATCTTTACCACAGCATCGACCTTACTAGGTGCAGGCTGGACTCCTGTCCCACTCACACGATGACCTAAGAAATCCAAACTGCTCTTGGAAAATTCACATTTGGCCTTGTTTAGCTTAAGTCCGGCCAGTCTGATTGTTTCTAGCACTCTCTTGAGGCGTTCATCGTGCTGTTCCTTGGAAACACCATAGACCAAGATGTCATCCATGTACAACACGGTTCCTTCCTGTTCGGTCAGAAGATCAGCCATCACACGCTGAAATATTTCCGGTGCGCTTGATATCCCGAACGGAAGTCGCTGAAAATGGTAACGTCCGAAGGGTGTGATAAACGTCGTCAACTTTGCTGCTTCCGGGTCTAGAGGAATCGCCCAGAACCCACTCGAGCAATCCAGAGACGTGAACACTTGGGCACCAGCGAGCTTTGGCAGAAGATCATCCAGAGACGGTAACACGTAACGCTCCCTGACAACTGCTTTATTTAGCTGCTTCAAATCCACACATATGCGGACACTTCCATTCTTCTTAATGACTGGCACCATTGCGGCACACCACTCAGTGGCCTCTGTAATTTTCTTGATTACACCCTCACGCTCCATTCTGTTGAGTTCAGCCTTAACCTTTTCCATTAAAGGTATTGGTATCCTTCGGGCAGTGTGTAAGGAATACGGCACTGCATCTGGTTTAAGGCGAATTTTCACCGGGGCACAATTCATCTTGCCCAAATCACCGAACACAGTATCATCTCGCACAGTCTCATCTAGATGGACTTGCAGCAACTTCATAGCTGAACAAGCAGCTCGACTCAGCAGGTTGTTAGTAGCACCAGCTACGACGTAGAATGTTAACAAATAACGAATGTTCTTGTACAGGACTTTGGTACTAAAAGTACCCAAGCACTCCAGCTTGCCACTGACACTCTTCAGGTTAATGTTGCATTTCTGAAGCTTGGGAATATTGCTCATGCAACGGTAAGCCACATCACTTAGCACACATACATCCGCTCCAGAGTCCAATTTGAACTTAACTGACCTGCCACCAACACACAGCTCAAGTTCCCATGGCCTGTCAGAACCACTGGAAACGCTACCAAGAAAATAATCACAGTTTTCGTCATACTCATAGTCACCATATTCATCGGGCACAACGACTTCCCGGACTTGACGATTTTGTGGGCAACATTTAGCATAATGGCCCCTCTGATTACACTTGTGGCACTTTGCATTCTTCGCCATACAAAAGTTCCTATCTGCAACATGCCTCCGATTGCAGTATCGACACAGAATCTCCTCTGTTGACGAACTGGACGACTGTGCTGCTGGTCTTTGTCTTTGACTGCTGCTGTGAGAGCTCTGCGACTGCGACTGATGAGAGCCTCTCCCACGCCCACGACTGGCGTGACCACGTCCTCGACCGCGTCCACGACTGGACCTCCTAACTTCAGCTACTGCTCTAGGATGCTGTTCGGCCAACTGTCTCTTGACAGACTCTGTGTTTCGGGCCAATGTGCAGGCTTGATCAAGTGTCAGATCATTTCCTTTCAACTGCAACTCTTGTGACACCTCCTTGTCTCTAAGTCCAACAACAAGTCTGTCACGAATTTGTTCTGCCTTTTTGGTGAACTCACAATGTGTGGCCATTTCGTGTAAAGTTCTAATGTAGGCCTCAACACTCTCACCGTCTTTTTGTGAACGTTCATAAAACATAGCCCGCTCGTGAATCACATTTCTCTTTGGCTCAAAGTAGCTGTCAAATTTCTCAAGAACAGTCTTAATTACCTTGGCGTCATCTGCTGACAACCCAAACGACTGAAAAATTGTTTCAGATTCAGCTCCCATAGCATATAAAAGAGTGTTCACTTGAATTGTCCCTTCTTCGGCTGATAATTTTGAAGCTATACTGTAGCGTTCGAATCGTTGGCGCCATGGCTGCCAATTTTCAGGCTTGGTAAAATCCAACTCTTTCGGCGGCTTGAATTTCGCCATCTTGCCTTGTCCGTTCCCCTTTTTCGTCTCCGATCGTCCAGGAACCTCCGTACTACACTTCCGCAAACTGACACATTGCGGACATCCTTATATCCTTAGATATATGGTTTTTCGAATCCCGGCGCTGACCACCATGTCATAACAAACGCCATGTTTGTAGCACATGTATATTTATTAGCATTGCGCATGCGCGGGGTTTACATACAGATAAGCAGGGGCACTTCGGCGACGTTCGTGAACGGCCGTAATATTTACAATGATATGACACTGGAGGCCTAATGTTTTACAACAGGCACTGTGCACTTTTCCATGGAATTGTAAAACTCTGATTTCATTTCATATATATTGTTCACTGTAAAAACCACATCGAGAAAAGGGGATTAAAGTTATTGAGCCTTGACATGACAACTGCATTTAACAGACTAATGCATAGTAGTTGTAAATATAAAAATTGAAAATGCTAACCTGTCCAAATTTCGATAGACCAGTCTGTGAGTCAAATGATGTCAATCAGATATGTTTGCAATGCTATGGGTGTAGCAACTGTCCAAGGATTTGATCATTGGCCGTCACAGTATGACTATACCTTTTATTATTATTGTTACAGTATTACTCAGGCAGAAAAGGTTCATCAATGCAGTACTTTTGTGGATCTTCCATCTACACCTGGTGAACATATCCCACAAGAATATATTCACCGCCCTTCATGCTTTACTTGATATCAAAGTTAGTTCAAATCTAGAGATCAACCAGAAAATATGTTGATGATTATTCAGATACCAACAAATAGCCTGCCATTTCAATTTTTCTGTTCAAAAGGAGAAATATCGTATGCCTACATCATATTAAACACTGAAATATATGAGCCCATGAGTTTGGCCATTGTCCCAGGGAATTCTACAGATTTGTTTGGGCCTGGGGACATTATTGAATCATTGGGAAATATCTTTTATGTATCTCAATCCTGGTGTTCGAGAGAATTGTGTCACACAAACAAATATATTAAGGAAATCATGGATCAAAAGGACGACTTTGATATAATTAGTGTACGAGTTAGTTCTGCTACAGCTGCTGTAGTAATCGAAAGCGTTTTAGAATACTTGTATGATGTGAATGTACTAAGTAACCATTCTCTAGGGATGTATTTGTCCACTCAAAATACCCTTTATCAGACCATACTGAATGTAATTTTGGAGAACCACACTTTGATGACAATGTTGTTTGGACTCGGAAGTATGATGAAGCAATATCTCTAGATGGTCGTTTCTCATACAACACAGAAAACTCATACATAGCAGTATTTCACTCATTTGCAACTAACACAATAATTCAAACAGTTATAGAATCATGCATTACTACAGATAACTGGTGTAATGGAACACACAACATAGACAATGAAACTTATCGGGAATTTACCAACAGTACGTAGTTTCAGCTTTGACAATGTATACCAAGATGCTACAGGCAGTCTGTATGAATGTCTAATCACAGCTGAAATTGAAAAATTTGGTGGAAAAACTGCATCTGCCATAACTTGGTCTGGTTTGGCTCTCTCACTTGTATCTTTGTTCATCTCGCTTTTAAATATTTTTGTTCATCACAGAAAAGGTGATACTAGAAGTTTGTCACTGGTATAGCTAGTTCGCTATTGTTGCATTTTGAGCTCAAACAAATTGTTGAATTCGCTCTGTTGGGCACTGACTGCTCTGCAACATCTGGCTTGGTTGATGAATTTCAGCTGAGTTACCGCATTTTCCATCGGGAAGTTTTCAAATGGTGACATGAACTTTGATTCCTATATCTAGAGTTTCTTTATGTCTTTCACTGAGCACATTTCTCAAAAGATCTTACACGCAAGCTGGCTGGAGACTTCTGTATTTCTTCGCTATGCTTTTATGCTGCCTGTTGGTGTATCTATGACCATGAATATAGGGGCTTTTGCATATCTGCTATTTATCAGATAAAAATTTATATCCAGAGGTGTCCCAGAAGTTTCAGTGAATCATCCAATCCGTCTTGCACCAATAGCTGTTTGTTTGTTTTTTGGGCTTCACTTGGATTTTTGGATTTCTGGCCAACATACCCAAGCTCTCATTTCTTTCATATGTTTTTGTTGGACTCAATTCTTTCCAGGGTGTCTACTTATTCTTATGCTATGGAATCACATCCAAGTCTCATTGTCAAATAAAGAAATCCTAAAACAGCCTTGCTTGGAAAAATTTAAGGAGTGTGACGTTTTGACAGAACTAATTAGCAACGATACAACAGCAATAACATTTCTGGTAATTTGTTCACTTTGTAATGTGTGAAAATAACAGGTTTTGCTAACAATATGTGTATAATCTTTGATTGAGAGTGGCTTAGCTTGAAGTGGCTCAGCAAGTGAATCATTCCACAGTCAAAATCTAGAATAAAGTTTGCTCATTACAAAGTTAAATATCAGCTGGAAACCATTCACACAGACATCACAGATGGAAACATAAGTTAGCCACCTTTTTAGGTGTGTTTAGAAGGAAAAGAAGTGCACTTGCTATAGTTATATATTAAGTCATAATCATAACAATCACAAATGACGTAATTGTGATTGTTGGTATTATTACATCATATTTGTGCGAGCTTGAAATAATGAGAAAAACTACCTCGAAAACACCAACAAGTATTGCAAAAATATGTTTCCAATATAACCATTTTAAACAATTAATTTAGTGTAATTTAAAGGTGTGAATCACCAACTCTGAACAGGCTTACATTGGTTCAAAAGCACTGTCTTTCTGGGTATTATTACTCTGTGATAAACATTAGAAAAAAACATTTTGAAAATTAAATTACAGAATAATTTGTTCTGACAATCAAGCAATTCAGAAAACCTTGCCTAAACTCAAAAATATGAATCCATTTCTCTTGTATTTTTAAGATAACATTTCTTAAGTCTATATTCAGCCTATCGGCTACATAGTTTAACCAATCATTTTGTTTAACTAGGTAAACTAGCAAAGAATGTCCATAATTAGGTAACTGGGCTGGGAGATGATACACAGTGTTAAGGATTAACTTCCAAAAACCGCAAATATAATGCTCAAGAGATGTGATGCTTCAGTTTCATTATTTTTGCACTAGGCCATCATCTACAAAGTATGCTATACATTGAATAACAAATATACCAAATAACAGCATATTGCGATACATATAAATCCACACATCTTGGGTTACGTCCCCTTTCCAACATGTTTAATACATATGAAGGAGAAAGTAAACAGGGAAATAAATATGTTGAAATGTAGGTCTTGCCCCCAAAAGTGAGTTCAGTGGAGCATGACGGTCGTGGCTTCCTGACTCGTACACTGTGGTAGCTGGATCGCATTTAGCATGAAAATAACAACAATATTACACTTTAACAATCATTTGTCAACAACCTAGATTAGAATATCTCAGTGACAAGGATTAGACTCTGACTGGGTTAGTCTGGCCATGATGACACCAAAAACAGGTATGATATTTAAGTTGGACTTATATATATATATATACGAGTTACTTAATGTAATAAATCTGCTATGCTTCGTGGAGACTGTCATACTTCTTTAAATATTATATGTATCTGGTAAAAATTTATCAAAACTGAAATTGTTGAAATCATATTCATTTGATAATGTGATTGTTAGACCAGCAACCATCAAGTGTAATACAAGATTAGGCAATTTAATGAGACAATTTTTAAATATCCATTTATTTAAATGGCTCATGTTTTAGAAATTTTGTAGAATAATGTAATTATACAGGTGTCAGTTGGGAAAATTACAATAATATTGTTCATATAAATATTCGGCTTTGCATGAAAATATCTATTTGGCCTCCCCCTTTATATATACATATACATATATATACATATATATATATATATAAAGATTACACTTATATATATATGGATATATATATATATATAATCTTTACTATGTCTACCACTATTGCTTCATGGAAGAATATAAAAATCAAATGTGCATAACATTTTTTCTTCTTCTTTTATTTATTGTAAACTATTTTGAATTCTTAATATCCCTGTACATATAATGCTAATCAACTCCTTTTTTTAATTTCCAATTGTACACATGTATACCCTCTCGAGAAGTGTATGTAATAAATATCTATCTATCTATAAATAAATTGAAATAAAAAAATGTAAAGATGATCAAGCTAATCTAAAACATATTTTTGCCTCTATTTATTTATTTTGTTTGACTTTTTTTTTTGTATCAGATGTTTATTTTTGTTTCCATATGTTAATTTGTCATTTAACTTTGTACTAATATTTTACCTATTTTTGTTATTTTCAGTCATATTTTCAATCATTTTGCTCAGTCTGGTCAGTTGTATCAAAGCGCAGACAAAAGAAAATTGCACGCTCCAAGATGGCCGCCGGTGTCAACAAACATGTGTCAAGAATGCGGAGAATGTAACAACCTGCATTTGTAACAGGAGTTATGAAGTGCAAACTGATGGCATTTCATGCAGATGTATGTATAATGATAATCTATAAATATAATTATATTAAACTTTAAAAAAATCTGAAAGTCACAATAATTGTTATTTCTTATATGAAGTTAAATAGGTAGATAAGCAGAAAATTCTAATACCCCACAATCAGTTGTATACCACATAGAAAAGCCATGTGGTATAGCCTATGTGGTATACTATAATAAGACCCAATGGTTATGTGGTATATTTTTATATTCCCTACGAGTGGACAGATTGGCCAGGATTCACGAGTGGCGTTAGCCACGAGTGAATTCTGAAGCCAATCTGTCCACGAGTGAGGGAATATAAAAATATACCACATATCCACTTGGGTCTTATTTATACCCCACAATTTTCAATTTTAGTTGAGTTGCCTGGCTATGCATTCATGTAGTATAGAAAAAATTCATGAATATCCATTTTTGCCATTGACCAATCAGAGCATTGCATAACTGTCAACAACGTCATCACCTCAAAACTTTCTGGGACATTTTGAGGTTAATAAAAAATTTACGAATATTTACAAACCAGTTGTGAAATATTTCTTGTCAGAATTTTTTTTATACTAGATTTGGACAGAAAATGTTTTATTGTTCCGTATTATTCGATTGTATTACCGAAGCTATGACGTTCCTGTGACGTTGCCCATAGCAACACAGCCACACAATAGCTTGTATCTGTGGACTGAACAGACCATTGACTTTCTGTTACGTTTTTTGGTCCTAGAATCGTTAATTCTTGTCCGATTTCAAAAATTCTAACCTTTTTAGCGAGCTGACAATTTTATCTTTTGAATAGTGGTAAAATTGTGACTCCGAATATTGTTTTAAAGCGGCGGCGTTAGTTTAAACGGCGAAGCGCTTAGCTGCAAAAAGTGATTTTTTGTCATTGGCCTGCCATACATAGAAGTATGTGGTATACATTTCCCATCCTTGTAAGGTAAGCCATGTAGTATACACATGTATACCACATAGGCTATACCACATGGCTTTTCTATGTGGTATACAACTGATTGTGGGGTATATGTGTATACTACATGGCTTACCTTACAAGGATGGGAAATGTATACCACATACTTCTATGTATGGCAGGCCAATGACAAAAAATCACTTTTTGCAGCTAAGCGCTTCGCCGTTTAAACTAGCGCCGCCGCTTTAAAACATTATTCGGAGACACAATTTTACCACTATTCAAAAGATAAAATTGTCAGCTCCCTAAAAAAGTTTAAATTTTTGAAATCGGACAAGAATTAACGATTCCAGGAGCAAAAAACCTAACAGAAAGTCAATGATTTGTTCAGTCCACAGATGCAAGCCATTGTGTGGCTGTGTTGCTATGGGCAACGTCACAGGAGCGTCATCGCTTCAGTAATAAATCTAATAATACTGAACAATAAAACATTTTCTATCCAAATCTAGTATAAAAAACAATTCTGACAAGAAATATTTAACAACTGGTTTGTAAATATCATTTCGTAATTTTTTTTATTAATGTGAAAATGTCCCAGAAAGTTTTGAGGTGATGACGTTGTTGACAGTTATGCAATGCTCTGATTGGTCAATGGCAAAAATTAATATTCATGAATTTTTTCTATACTACATGAATGCATAGCCAGACAGCTCAACTAAAAGTGAAAATTGTGGGGTATAAATAAGACCCAAGTGGATATGTGGTATATTTTTATATTCCCTCACTTGTGGACAGATTGGCTTCAGAATTCATTGGGTCTTATTATAATACAGTGTAGAATGGGGATATCATGTTAAAGATTTTTACCATTAAACTTCTTGGCCTAAACAGCCAATTTTAGTTACGAAGAATTTTTACATCTTACCACAAGGCTTTAATAATGTTTTTAATCTTTTTACCACAATCAACTATAACAATATACATTATACATACATCTGCATTAATGTTTTTGCATGATATTTTGTTGATAGTAATTATAGAAGTGGAGGCAGTCTTTCCCACATTCGGGCCAGTGTCTGGTGGAACCTTGGTCACAATCAAAGGCAGAAATTTACTTAAGGACCCGGGAGGCTATGTCCAGATTGGTACAGATGTTGTATGTAATATCATGCCAAACAGGTAAACCATTATAACAAAAATAAAAAACAAAGGTTGAACTCCAGCTGGGCAGCCTGGTTGGAGCTATGCCTGCAATCAGTTGATTCTGACTATTCCTGCAATGCAAAGAAAAAATTGACAAGTAAAAACACAGTATAGTTTTTCCATTACACGTATTTGTATTTTATTTTTGTCTATTTCAAGCACAAATTCAAGCATTTTCATCTACACGCCAAACATATACACCATCAGGTCATCTCCATTCCATCAGTTGAGTCTTTCGGTTTTTCATCCGAACTCCGGTTTGGAGTCAAAATCACCCGTAGGATTCACATACATGCCAGACCCTAAAGTGAATTCTATAAAACCTTTATCGTCCATATTAAGGTAAAATGCAATACAGCATATTTATATTAAGTGTATTAGGTTTTAAATATGCTGGGACAATGAAATATATATATTTTTTTTATAGCGGTGGTATCCAATTGACGATTTCCGGAGAAAATATGATGTCCGTCGCTGAACCAAAATTTAACATTTATGCCGTCGCGCACAACCGCCATCTCAAAACATTTACTTCTGTAAGAACAGTACTGCATATAATGTATGACCAAACTTATCCAGAGCTAGACACAACTACAACAAGCCAAACCAAGCCAAACATAGCCATACCTAGCCAGAGACATCTAATAGTCGGTTCATCTGAAGTCCCATTTCAAGATGTTATGTTACTAACACTATTTGGCTTAACTTTTTAATTCTAAGTGGTTTGTGATACATCTTAAAAATGCAATTAAATTTTATATAGAGTGCTACATTGTAATACCGTGAGGTTGCATTACTGTGGTTGCTACCGCCAGATGGCACACTGTGACTGACAGGTGCTGCCACCTGTTGAAAGTGTGCGTTTAACTTGCTAATCATAAAAAAAACTCCACAAATTTCCATTAACATTCACATGATTAGAAGGGGCTTATGGTAATACAACCTCAGGGTAATACAACGTGGCGTAACTATGGGGGGAGGGAGGGGCTCAAAAGCTGCCCCCCCCCCCTCCCCCCCTCAGATTGGCTCACAATATTTCAGCCTCTTAACACAGTCATGTCAAAATGATCTTTCGGCCAGTTATCCAATCTGCTAAAAATAGGCACAAAAATGTGACGTCATAAGCACGAGTGCTATTCAGGTCAATGTTTCAGCACAGATGAGATATATACATACACATTAAAATTAAGTAATGATTTTACCCAGTGACCATGGACAGACGTAATCCGGGCAAAGCTAAAAACATGCCCAATGCATTGCCCATACATTTCCACTTTAACAAACAATAAGTATTGATATTCTTTATCCTAGAAAAAACCTCATCATCGTCCCCCCCCCCCCTCAACTCTGCTAACCCTAGCTATACCACTGATACAATGGAGCACTCCACCTATATAGTTTTCCTATTGTTCTAAAAAGGGGTATAACCAACAAACATGTTAGTTATCTCCTTCGTGAGTGCCAACAGTTCTTTACTTGCACAATAAGAGCAGTTAGAATCAAACAACCAAATGAATTCGTAAATATGTCTAGAGGAGTATAACTTATTTCTCATAGTTGGGAGTTTGAATTTTTTTGTTGGTTATATTCCTCCACATTTGGTGTTGTGATATAACTGAAAAAAATGTTAGTTAACTCCCTCCTACTTGGTCTCAAAATTAACAAGAATTTCTATTTTTTTTATAAATGTATCATTAGGTTGCATGAATTTCTAATTGAAACATTGTGTGCTCACACATCACAAAATTTAACTTGTTTAGTTCAAAATCTCATTTCAGGATTGCACGCTGAGTACAAATACCACTTTCTTCTGCCCTTCGCCAAATCTAAGCGGAGTTTATGACTTGCTGAGCAATGCTTCTTTATCGAGAGACGACATACAGTTTTATACCGGATTGACTCTTGATGGAGTAACAACATATGATTACAACGGAGGTATGTCATAATGTCAGTAGAGATAGTGCACATATCCTCCAACATACAATGGTGCCACCCCTAACATAACTGTAGTTGTATCAGTCATGTGATGGCAGCAAAGAATACCAAGAAGCGACGCTCTCTATACCTTACGTACATTGTGTAAGCCGGAAATTCTAGGGAAACTAGGCGCAACCAATGCCAACCATCAACGCCTCTAGTGGATAATAAAAATCCCAATGACTATCTCTGCCCAGTCCTTAGTTCTGTCAATTTCATATTTACAGTTCATTAAGATAACATTTACACATGACTTCAATCAATAACAAACAAATGGAGAAAACTATTCACCTAATTTTTAACGTCAGCTAACTCTGAACTTTAGACTGAAGGTCTGTCTGCAGCTGAACGCTATGATCCAGTGACGTTATAGTTGGCCAATATGATGTCATTTAATTGTCAGCGACTATTTGTGACATCATTCAGCAGCTGCAGGTCTTAAACATGCCGCCTACTCCCCCAGCATGCACCACGTATCCCACTTATGAGCAGTGGCGTCACCAGGGAGGGGCTTCAGGGGGCTCAGCCCCCTCAAATCAAGGCCTCAGCCCCCCCCAAAATTGGTGCTAAAATCAGGTAAAAGCTATGTAGGCATGAGTAGATAATAACTACAATATGGGCTTAAGCCCCCAAAATATGACCTGTGGTGACGCCACTGCTTACGAGAGTGCCCTGTCTGAATAGTTTGTGGTGGCAGCATAGATTAAACAGATCCAGCACTCTTGTAACTAGCATTCGCTAGGCATGCTGGCAGGCAGTACGCGGATTTGTAAGGTATAAATGACGTCACAAACCGAAAACAATCGTCAACTATGGAGTGTGATTTCAACGATTTTGACGTCACTTGATGTAGAGTTCAGATCTTCTGGCTCTGAAGTTCAGACTTTGTTGACGTTAAATATTGATGCATAATTTGCTCCATTTGCTTGTTATTGAATTGGACCCATGTGGATATATTATTTTAATGTATTGTAAATATCAAATTGACAGAACTAAGGACTTGGCAGCGTTATGCCGTGTGAATTTTTTTTATCCACTAGGGGCGTTATAGTGTGCACCTACTACTTCCATAATTCCCTGTGCACCAGGAATTCTGGTGGGGGGGGGGGGAGGAGTAGGCGTAGCGTTTCCATTGAGAAGTATAGGGAGTGTCACTTCTTGGTAATCTTCTTTGGTGGCAGCACTTGCCAATCTGCTCCCACTATCAGCAGCTGTTTGAACCAGTACATTATTTCTGCAAAATTACTACTTATGGAATAATAGCTGTTTCTTATAATTGTGAGTCTAAAATTTGACACAAAGCTGGGTTGTGTAGTCAAACTTTGAAAAGGATTGGTTTGTAACACGTCTGACAGGGTGTTCGAAATAACTTTTTAATGAAACAGGCAAAGTTATAACTTTGAAAAGGAAAGTAATAAAAAAAAACTAACTATGAAAGAATCAAAATGTGGATTTCAAATCAGAAAGACCAGAAAATTTAGATCTATAGGTTAAAACCTTTCAAATAGCTACGTGTAAGCAATTGAATTCAGTAACTGAATTAATAAAGACCAAACTTCATTGCAGTATACATACAAAGAGAAGACAGACCAACATATATGTGTTCCTTACCAACGACAACCTCATATCCTCGTCCTACAGTGCCGATTGCTTATCCCACTGATGTGCCTACGAAATGGAATCCCGGTGAGTTGAAAAAGGGGTGGGGGCCTAAATCAGTGGTAGCATGCTGGGTTCCACTGGGTCCAGGGTTAAATTCTCGGTCCAGCCTAAGTTGGATGGCTGTTTCATCCTTCATATCATTGCCATGGTCCCTGCCTTTCCTAATTAGCCCAACAGGTGCAAAAAAATAGGACGTAAAGTCCTAATCCACCCACCCACCTCTTAGCTCCATGAAATACATCAGAACGAAGAATATAAAATGTTAACTATAACCGTTATCTTTGAGCTATTTGGTGTGATTTCACTTGATTTTACGATGTGTAACCAGAATATGTTTGTAACAAATCATCAGCGATTTGTTTGCAAAAGAATTCTACAGAAAAATTACTTTTGAAGGAAGCAGTTTGGTTTAGGGGCTAATTTTGCTGATTCCGCATTACGCTTGGTGTCATCAAAATTCGCCACCCCCGACAATCACAATTACACACCTTGCAATTTCACGATTTTTTACTAAACTACGTCAATGACAACGTTCTGATACTTTGGCAGGTGAGACTCATGGCCTCATGTGACATCCTCCAGCATTTAGCTTCTCGTGTGTGTAACTTTCCTGTACTCCTAACAGTAAGCTAAAGAGCAGCTGCCTACCAGCCAAGTGCTAGAAGGCGAGGTAGTTGTGTACCCCTGGATCGTAATACTATATCCCCAATGACCACCTGAGGCTTTGATCACTCCTAGTCAACAACATACCCACTAATGTCATCGAACCAACGACCCTACACATGAGGTCAGGGGACCTGATTCTACACCATGTATGCAATTTTCCTGCACTCTAACAGTAAGCTAAAGAGCAGCTGCCCACCAGCCAAGTGCTAGTAGGCGAGGTTGTTGCGTACCCCTGGATCGTAATGGTATACTTCCAAGTCTTTGATACTAGTTTCATGATATTTTATTTTCTTCCTGTTCAGGACTTACAGGCTCTCCTGGACCTGGTGGATATCCAGGCTTAACTGGGCCGCCTCCAGATCATGTTACAACAAGTAAGTCCATGAAATCTACAGTAACTGACAATTTTTTTACTCATATTTTCTTGACTTGAAAAACACAATTGTTACTCTAAAAATATTTTATCAAGTATTTAAGGTTCTCCATTGTAATACCGCGAGGTTGCATTACCGTGATGCACATCCTTACCAGGTTCCATGGTAATATGATGAGATTACTCTGGGGGGAGGTACCGATCTGGAGTGCTGCTCAAGTCAAGATTAGCTAGTTTTAATGTATGTGGTATTTTCCTCAATAATGTATACTGTCTTCTTTTACTGACAGTTTAGTTTTAGATAATTTAATTCTTAGCTCCTGCTCATTCAAAGCTTCAGATAATGCTTTATAAATGGCAATTTCTAGTATAAAACACAAAAACAAGACCACTTGCAATTAAGTTTCGGAAATATATTCTGGTTAATACAAATACTTATATGATGATTAGACCAATGCTGGTTTCCTTTGGTCATTAATATTATACATGGGTTCTGGGTACAAGTTGTGTCATGAACAGGATATGGTGGCTCTGTTTATATTGACAGACTCCAGGACATATACTCTGTATTTGACCCTTAGATTATACTCAACTGGTTCCCACACTGGGAATATATATGTATATATATATATCAAACAAAATAAACATTCAACACATCAATTAGTCATAAACCTACCTAACTACGCACTTTAGTTACTAATTAACTAATAATCACTTTCTACTATTTTTAGGCATTCACTGCTTGGCATATGGTACACTTAAGACAGTTCGCACTAGTTCCCACTGATAATGAACTTTCCTTCACAAAAACATTATTAATATCATTCACATAAAATATACTGTTCTACAGTGTCAGTCGACACTTTCTCTACTACCTATACTAGTTCACTAATATCTACTCACTTGCATTCGACCTAACACACACTAAAATAAACCATAAGTACTTTTCAATAAGCTAGTGGACTAAAAGTAATTAACAATGTTGCAAGCATCTCACACAGAGTATGCTGCCAGGTGCCTCACACAGGACACGTAACCAAAAATCTCACACAGAGAATATTGCGCGCGTTTCACACAGAATACGCCGCCAGGTGTCTCACACAGGACACGTAACCAAAAATCTCACACAGAGAATATTGCGCGCGTTTCACACAGAATACGCCGCCAGGTGTCTCACACAGGACACGTAACCAAAAAAATCTCACACAGAGAATATTGCGCGCGTTTCACACAGAATACGCCGCCAGGTGTCTCACACAGGACACGTAACCAAAAATCTCACACAGAGAATATTGCGCGCGTTTCACACAGAATACGCCGCCAGGTGTCTCACACAGGACACGTAACCAAAAATCTCACACAGAGAATATTGCGCGCGTTTCACACAGAATACGCCGCCAGGTGACCCGCACAGGACACGTAACTAGGGTTTTTCACATGAATTAAATACAATTGTTTTAGCAAAGAATCTCCTACAGAGTATCCTTTCACTGAATTTCTACTTTATAGCTTACAGGTGTTTTGGCTAAATATGGGCTGTCCCACTGGTTCTTAAGTGATGATTTTATCAATTACAGAGATAAAGTTCACTTACTTTGTACAATGCCGATTTTGCTGACCACAGTTAGGCTAGGTCAAGAAGGCTCCTGCTGATTTGCTAACTGCTTGGTTTGAATTTACCTCAGTTGCTAGACGTCCACCTGATCAATGTTTTGAAAATACTGCACTGACCTTTGGGTATGGTGGCTGGTGGCCTAAGTAACATGGTTTTCAGCCTTGTCCCTATTGGAGCTGGCTCTTGGCCAATCAGGGGCCTACAGTTGGCTGGTTTCTGGGTGTCACCATGTTCTGATTATTGCCATCTGTGGCCTATAGATTTGGATTCATATTTTATGACTTGTACTTAGTGGTGAACATAAATTGGGTTTTATTACCCAAGCTGAATCTATAATGAACTGTTTGATATGTGTCCCTTTCAGCTTGGCCCTCATTAATTGACTTCCTACTTTAAATGTACCAGTGACTTCTGTTTGGTATCATGCTGTTCCCTTTTGGTTGTCATTATGATATTATCTTCCCTGGGGCTATTCCTGACTTTGATTCATAATGTGTTAGTTCCATTTTCTCATTATTCCTTATCTCTGGTTTTTAGATAGAGTGTAGGTTAGCTCTGTGTTGCTAATAATGATAATTTAGTTCCTTGTTTCTTGATAGTGTGATTCTGTATCTCTGCCTGTTTGGTTTACTAGTCCTGGTTAAGTTCAGAGTGTCTTTTGGGTCACCTGTGGGTCATTCCCTGTGTGTCTGTTGGAGTTTTGCACCTGTGTTACATACAGGAGTTCTCCTTCCTATAATTATTCTAACAATTCCTTTTATCTCCTTTAATCTGTTAATATTACATTTGTGTGTCTTCTTTATCATGGCATTTGTGGTTTACTTCAATTACTTCATTTCTTTGTACAATGTGTTTCTAATTCTCTTATTTGTGTGTAACACAATTACCTAAACATAAATATAAGTACAATTTGCTGGGTGATCAATACATTATGGTTTGTTCTTGGTGTTGACAGTGCTTCCCTCTGTGGTTCCTTGGTGTTTGTGTTTGGTGGTACTTCCAGCAGGTGGCGTTGTGGCTTCTTGTCTGGTGCTGCCCTCATGTGAGATGTCGTAGGTTGTTGCTGTTGGCTCTGCTAAGTTTAATTATTCTGTGGTTTCAAAGTGTTAGTACATATATACATGCTACATGACATCCCTCATACTCCCCGAAAAAATTTCGTGTTTGCTACCTTTAAGTGGCAACCCTAAATTTTTGGTCAAATTGTTATGGACATTAATCAATGTGTTCAATTACTGGCTTGTGCCGGTTGTATTTTTCATCCATTGTCTTTTGGGGTTTCAGTGTCTAGCCTGGTGACCGCTTTGGTCCCCTAGAGGCCGACTTGTCTGAATGCCCTTTACCGACATTGGTACTGATGTAAACACTAGGTGGGTTCTTTTGCCAATACCTAGTTCCATTTTCGCTCACCAGGGTCACTATCGTTCACCCTGGTCCCTCCATCTCTGTGGGGGTTCCCTGGGGTCTGTTAAGGTCATCATTTTGATAGTTGTTATGTGGTTTCTTCCGCATCTTGGCGCCAAGTTCATCAGAGGTTAATGTCCATTTGAGGTGGTTTTGTATATGGCATTTTCTAAGGCCATTTGGTAAAGTATTTTATCTTTTTAAATCTATAAATTGGTCCAACCCATTGGTTTTGTCAGGGGGTGCAGGATGTCAAATAGAAATGTTAAGTTAATTTTTCTGCATCAAACACAATTACCACCGGCTTACAAATAGTAAAATTACCTGGTAATATTTTTATACACTCAATTATCATTTAAAAATTCAATACCTATCAGTGGAACAAGTGCTATTAATAACTGCCTTATGAGTGGCTTACTCCCCTTTTTACTGGTTCACTGTCCAGTGACCCCTCGTAACCTTGTAAGATTACCAAGCGTCACTTTCCAATATTCTTGAGATGAACATGGCTGCTTTTTTCGTTTACGCTGCTGTTTTGGTTTTCTTGCTGCCCACAATTCGTGGTAAGTGCTTATTTTTATATGTCATTGGTAATATGTCAACAGAGCGTTTGTGATTTGCTAAATTTTGATATTTCGCCAACCCATGTTCTTTTACTATGCGTGCTTTCCGCTCGCATTATTTTTAAAAGTTTCCTAATCTTAGTCATTATAGCTTTAGGCTTCAGTCTAGCATTATATCTTATTGTTGCCTGGCATCATTTTTTATATGTTAAGTATAAAAACTGATCTCTGAGCTTTTGGAGACTGAGTGGCCATTTTTATGCTGACTTCTCCGGCTATCTGAAACAAAGCGTATTCATTATGTATTTATATATTTTTCCATCCTCATTAGGTTTCCAATGTGACGCTGATGATGTCACAGGCCACTGCAGCGTAGGTGTAATGGGGTCTGTTTCGTAAATGACCTGGTGCTATTTAAGTGATCAATATGACATTAATTGCTTATTCACAAAAGCAAAGGCAAACATGACAACTGACTCAGTATAAATGGTGATCAATAGTGGTTGCTTATAAAATGGTGTTACAAATATTGCTAACAACATGTCAGTGGGGTTGGTAAAATATACTTTGCTATGTGATTGGTTGGCACATGCGCTCATACTGAGTTGTCAGGGTCATGGGCTACCAGTCTGGGCTAAACGAGGGCTTCTCCAATTAGGGTACCACACATCATTACTATTGTCCTGACATCAGAGTTGGGCACTGTCTGGGGCACTTGGGTTGGTCCATTTGAGTTTTCATCAAGCTAACACATACAATGCCTACACATCATGAACCTATGAAGTGCCCCACAACAGATCAATCTATAACTATGCCTCAGTTTCCCAGATCAGTAAGATAGCCCTTTGCCATGTTGCTTGCTTTTTCTGGTTTTTTTTTTTTTTTTTTTTTTTTCTTTTTTGATTTTCACAAAATGCTTCTTGGTGTCTGCAACAGAAAAAGGACAATTTGAATCATCATGGATTATTAATTAGTTAACGCCGTATGATTGGAGAGCAAAGGCCTAATCTCAGACTAGTTCACTTGGCGTGATAATCTGGAGCAAATAATTTAAATTAATTTGTCTATAGGCACTTCGTCAATATTATTTGTAGAGGCACAAATACTAACTTATAAACATTTTAAATATGTGCATTTTCAAAACTTTCAACTAAGGATACATATCCATTTTGTACAGATCGCACTAACCCAAATGTGTAACAAGTGTAGGTTTTGTGCTAAAACTTGACTCTTAGTGTCAATTAGTAATATTGCTTAACTTCCTCACTTGTGTTGTTGTGGCCCCTGTAATTGTGTACATTCGTTGATTTACAACCCGTATTGCTTCAAAGTTGATCCTTTAATTTAGGCAATTGAGGCTTGTGTACTGTGTTAAGTAATCAGTTTGTATAAATTACAGTTGAGCAACAGGTGAGTGACAGGGGAAGCTGCACTTGGTGCACTGGCATCGGGCACCAATTATACCGATAGCAATTACAATCAAGGCAAAGAATTTTTATTTATTTATTATTATTATTTTTATTTTATTTATTTTTTTATTTATTTATTTTTTTAAATCTAGAGAGCACTCTGCCACTTCGTACCCATATAACCATGGATTAACAGTAACGCACACTATCAAACGAAACAGAACATGTTACATCACAATTCATACATATAACAATAACAATAATATTTTTATTTAATATTACGATGACTCCAGACATATAGTTAATTAAATGCATTCTGTGTGTCGGTTGACTTCCCAAGATGATCTTAACTAATGGCCTTAAGCTTTCCATTCGTATTTTATAATGAATTTTTCATGCGGTGTTAAGCAATGGAAATCAGGTAATCTATTGATCATATTTCGATACATTGTAAATCTGGAGTCATTGTAGGCAGGACATTGGATAACAAAGTGGAATTTATCTTCTATTGTCTCACTATTACATATTTATTTATCTTTATTGACATGTGGTTTACATTACAATAATACAAACATCGTACATGGGAACATAAACCACCTAGCCCCATAAGGGCTTATATGTCACTCCAGTTCAGTGCTTAAATATGTGACGTCTAAATAAAAAAAAGTAACTGTTTTCTTATTTCCATAGCTTTCAGCAAAAAGTTAGCCAATTGTACCTGATATTTGTTATTAATAAACACAAATTTTTCAAAATCATCATATTCATTGAAATTACTATTAATGTCACTAATATTATTGTAAAGACTAGTTCTTATATCATTATAGGCACTACATACACACAGTACATGAAATTCGTCTTCTATATTATTTGCAACAGAATAACATATTTTACAAACTCTGTTTTCCAATGGGACATTTCTAAATCTTCCAATTTCGACATTAATTGGCAATATCCCTGCTCTAAATTGAGCTAACAATGATCTATGAATACGTGGTAAATTACATGTAACATACTTTTCAAATGAACATGACATCTTATAATTATTGTAATACCTTAGTTTGGGTTTGTTATATCTAGTAGTTTCCCAATTCTTCCAATATATCTGTTTTATTTTACATTTAAGCAGTCTAATATCACATTCCAAATTATTATGCAATAATTCAACCATTCCTACTTTGCTAAAAATTTGTTTTAACTCATGTGACCAATTATTTCTACATTTACTAATATCGTAATCAAAATATTTTTCTAGTTAGTCTATCTCTGTCCATTTTCAATAACCTATTATAATATGTACACATCTTTACATGTCTGTTGCAGATGGTGCTAGTCCATCCTATATCACCTTCTAGCATATGTATTGGCTCAAATCTATGAACACCGTAAAAGAGCCTCATTGCTCTGTATTGGATATTATCAATTTTACTATAGGTCCTAAAACCTGATGATCCATATTCTAAAATTGGTTGAACACAAACATTATATAGTTTAGCAAAGGTTTTGTATGGATTTTTCTTTTAACTGTTGCATTTTACTCCTTATCATTCTAAATGCTCTAGCTCCTGCTTCTGCCAATAGAGTTGCTGATCTTGTGAAATCTAAATGTTCATTAAAGATAAGCCCTAGGTATTTATATTCCTTAACAGTCTTTAGGTTAAAATTTCCAAGATTAAATTTATAATTTGTCTGTTTTAGATTTTTTGGTCTAAAATGCAAAATTTCTGTTTTGTTTTCATTAATTGATAACCTCCAGTTTCTACACCAGCTATTAAGTGCAATCAGTTGCTCATGAAGAGCAGATTCATTTGGTGCAACAAGAACTAGATCATAGGCCTACGAAAGTGCTGTAACCTGAATGTCATTTAGTGAAATACCTAAATTAAGCTCATTTAATAACATGACTAGATCATTAACATATAATGAAAGTAATGTTGGTGATAATTTATCACCTTGTCGGACTCCTAAGGTAATCTAAAACCAACCCGTCTAAACATATTTTAGTTTAATACACGACATTGACAGATCATTTATTGTCTGTATAGCATTATAAAGGTTTCCATCAATGCCATAATATTTTCTTAATTTAAAGAGTAACAAGTCTCTATCTATGAAATCAAAAGCTTTTTGGAAGTCTACAAATGCACAAAAAGTACTTAAATGATCATTTATTCTATTTCTTACAATAGATTTTAGAGAAAATAAATGATCTTGACAACTTCTATTAGATCGGAAACCATTCTGTTCATCAACTACCAATCTATTTTCCTCAGAGTATTAATTTTAACAATTGTGAATTTTTTTTTTTTCTCTATAGCAACATTTCTAAATCGTCCTATTTCAATATTTAAATGGTAGAGTGCCTGACCCGAACTGTGCTATTAAACTTCTTTCAAATTTATTTCTACTCAATCTAACATAATTTTCTTTTTCAAATTTATCATGGTACAAATATCCTATTTATCAATAAAACCAGTTTTGTCATCAATCTCCGTACATTTTTATCCCAGTTTTTATAGCAATTACCATATTGTCCCAGAAAATAGTTTTTAGTGATTCTGCGATTTCTCTGTTTTGATTTATCTATTCCATAACCTTAGTCTTTGACTTAAAGGCCGGGGTCTAATGGTACCGATTACCCCTAGATCGGCAATTAGATCATATAGGGTAATTGGGGTTCTAGAAACAGCTAAATAAATATTCTTGTAGTCACTGGACAATCATCAGTGCACATGAGATTGACCAATGACCATTGGGGTAGATTTGTGGCTGTTGCTGAGGCATGTAAACAAAGATGCTGTCACACCTGTTAATTCACAGAGCTCATCTGGTCATTTATTAACACCCATTATAAATTTGAAATATTAACTGAAATAAGTTCATACTTTCGGGAAAGTTTTTGATAATAAATCAATAATAATAAAATTAGAACACAAAAATGCCCTATATGCATCTATCTATCTATCTATCTATCTATCTATCTGTCTATTACCATGCTAATAGAACTAGCAATAATAAGTATATATAAATTAAATGTACTAACAAGAACATTTTGTTATTATTCAAATTGCATCAAACTCAATTAGCACAGTATGATGTGGATGTTTTGCACTTGAGAGTATTCGAAATATTTAAGATGTCAGTTATTCCCCAATGATATAATATTTCTGGTATAAGTTAATGGTGTCAACATCAAACATAAGATACATGGTCATTTTCAAAGGTGTTACATAATGCTACATCAGATGGAAGTGGAAAGAAACATGTGATTGGTTCTATTGTCTCACTTCTAATTCCTCACTGTGCCCCCGAGCAGTATCCTAAAATTGGGCAAACATTTGTATAGAAAAGCATATTGAATGCATTATATCCTGCGTTTTCAAAGAGGAAACTTTAAACTGAGTAATGGTAGCCCCAATAATTCTGATTAACCGCACCTGAGAGCAGCTCTACTGTTGGGTTAACAATTAAAAGAATTCATCTAATAATACTCCAAGATATTGGTAGTCATTTGCTTTATCAAGTACTCTGATACCTTAAATGCAAAATTTGTAAAATTTTTGTTCATCCATATAAAGCGTTTAAAAATTTCAATCTCCAAAAAAATTAATTGTACATCTTACACATTATATAATAAATTAAAATCATTATGCAACTTTTTCAGAGCTACTTCAACTTCATTAATTAAAACCTTGTCGATATAAACTTTTCTGGCAGTTTTAATATATATATATATATTTTTTTTTTATACTAAAGCCTAACTTCTTAATATGCCGCCAGAGCTTTTTCGGATTACTAGTACACACTTTTTCTAATTGATTCATTTCCGTTTGCTGGTGCTGGCGTTCTGTTCTTCTAAATTATCTCATAAATAACTTCCCTTTTCAAGTAAAATTAGTTTTTCGTTTTTTTTTTTTTTTTTGAGGAATTTTTTATATCTTTTTAATATCTTGTTTAGAACGTCTGTCCAATAAGGCTTACATGTTTAAATCTTACCAGCCTTTCTTACCACATTTGCATTATCTAAAAATGTATCCATTTCATCGGTTAATATTTACAAAATTCACTACATGACTTATAACTTTCTTGTTGACCACTAACAGGTTTTCTGTACTTCTTGGACAGAATCGCCAGCGACTCTTTCCAATGTACATTGCTGTGCAAACAATTAGTGCTTGTGTACGCCTGGACCTTTCTAATGTTGATGAAATGTAATTTATGCTATATAACCATGATCAGTATGATTTTATACTCACTGAGCGAACATTTGACATAATTTCCACTTGGTTAAAGTAACATTTATATTTTGTATTTTATCAAAAGGTAATCTAAGCAATTTCATAGAGCCTGCAGGTTTTTATGCGTTGTCGCCCTCTGGCTAATATGTAAATTGTCTGGCTCATTCATTAACTCCAGCTGGTCTCTAAATTGACCACTCTATAATTTACAATATACCACTATTTCTGCAGCCAGCACATCCAGATCTGATCTTTTTAACTTCTTGCTTTACGCAGTTAAATGCCCGGATTATGTCCACCATATGATGAGATTACTCTGGGGGGAGGTACCGATCTGGAGTGCTGCTCAAGTCAAGATTAGCTAGTTTTAATGTATGTGGTATTTTCCTCAATAATGTATACTGTCTTCTTTTACTGACAGTTTAGTTTTAGATAATTTAATTCTTAGCTCCTGCTCATTCAAAGCTTCAGATAATGCTTTATAAATGGCAATTTCTAGTATAAAACACAAAAACAAGACCACTTGCAATTAAGTTTCGGAAATATATTCTGGTTAATACAAATACTTATATGATGATTAGACCAATGCTGGTTTCCTTTGGTCATTAATATTATACATGGGTTCTGGGTACAAGTTGTGTCATGAACAGGATATGGTGGCTCTGTTTATATTGACAGACTCCAGGACATATACTCTGTATTTGACCCTTAGATTATACTCAACTGGTTCCCACACTGGGAATATATATGTATATATATATATCAAACAAAATAAACATTCAACACATCAATTAGTCATAAACCTACCTAACTACGCACTTTAGTTACTAATTAACTAATAATCACTTTCTACTATTTTTAGGCATTCACTGCTTGGCATATGGTACACTTAAGACAGTTCGCACTAGTTCCCACTGATAATGAACTTTCCTTCACAAAAACATTATTAATATCATTCACATAAAATATACTGTTCTACAGTGTCAGTCGACACTTTCTCTACTACCTATACTAGTTCACTAATATCTACTCACTTGCATTCGACCTAACACACACTAAAATAAACCATAAGTACTTTTCAATAAGCTAGTGGACTAAAAGTAATTAACAATGTTGCAAGCATCTCACACAGAGTATGCTGCCAGGTGCCTCACACAGGACACGTAACCAAAAATCTCACACAGAGAATATTGCGCGCGTTTCACACAGAATACGCCGCCAGGTGTCTCACACAGGACACGTAACCAAAAATCTCACACAGAGAATATTGCGCGCGTTTCACACAGAATACGCCGCCAGGTGTCTCACACAGGACACGTAACCAAAAAAATCTCACACAGAGAATATTGCGCGCGTTTCACACAGAATACGCCGCCAGGTGTCTCACACAGGACACGTAACCAAAAATCTCACACAGAGAATATTGCGCGCGTTTCACACAGAATACGCCGCCAGGTGTCTCACACAGGACACGTAACCAAAAATCTCACACAGAGAATATTGCGCGCGTTTCACACAGAATACGCCGCCAGGTGACCCGCACAGGACACGTAACTAGGGTTTTTCACATGAATTAAATACAATTGTTTTAGCAAAGAATCTCCTACAGAGTATCCTTTCACTGAATTTCTACTTTATAGCTTACAGGTGTTTTGGCTAAATATGGGCTGTCCCACTGGTTCTTAAGTGATGATTTTATCAATTACAGAGATAAAGTTCACTTACTTTGTACAATGCCGATTTTGCTGACCACAGTTAGGCTAGGTCAAGAAGGCTCCTGCTGATTTGCTAACTGCTTGGTTTGAATTTACCTCAGTTGCTAGACGTCCACCTGATCAATGTTTTGAAAATACTGCACTGACCTTTGGGTATGGTGGCTGGTGGCCTAAGTAACATGGTTTTCAGCCTTGTCCCTATTGGAGCTGGCTCTTGGCCAATCAGGGGCCTACAGTTGGCTGGTTTCTGGGTGTCACCATGTTCTGATTATTGCCATCTGTGGCCTATAGATTTGGATTCATATTTTATGACTTGTACTTAGTGGTGAACATAAATTGGGTTTTATTACCCAAGCTGAATCTATAATGAACTGTTTGATATGTGTCCCTTTCAGCTTGGCCCTCATTAATTGACTTCCTACTTTAAATGTACCAGTGACTTCTGTTTGGTATCATGCTGTTCCCTTTTGGTTGTCATTATGATATTATCTTCCCTGGGGCTATTCCTGACTTTGATTCATAATGTGTTAGTTCCATTTTCTCATTATTCCTTATCTCTGGTTTTTAGATAGAGTGTAGGTTAGCTCTGTGTTGCTAATAATGATAATTTAGTTCCTTGTTTCTTGATAGTGTGATTCTGTATCTCTGCCTGTTTGGTTTACTAGTCCTGGTTAAGTTCAGAGTGTCTTTTGGGTCACCTGTGGGTCATTCCCTGTGTGTCTGTTGGAGTTTTGCACCTGTGTTACATACAGGAGTTCTCCTTCCTATAATTATTCTAACAATTCCTTTTATCTCCTTTAATCTGTTAATATTACATTTGTGTGTCTTCTTTATCATGGCATTTGTGGTTTACTTCAATTACTTCATTTCTTTGTACAATGTGTTTCTAATTCTCTTATTTGTGTGTAACACAATTACCTAAACATAAATATAAGTACAATTTGCTGGGTGATCAATACATTATGGTTTGTTCTTGGTGTTGACAGTGCTTCCCTCTGTGGTTCCTTGGTGTTTGTGTTTGGTGGTACTTCCAGCAGGTGGCGTTGTGGCTTCTTGTCTGGTGCTGCCCTCATGTGAGATGTCGTAGGTTGTTGCTGTTGGCTCTGCTAAGTTTAATTATTCTGTGGTTTCAAAGTGTTAGTACATATATACATGCTACATGACAGTAATACAACCTCATGGTAATACAACGAAGCACTCTATGTAAAATTGTTTTGTAAAAGAACTATCATCGTCAATAATGCAGTAAATTCACCCTTACCTTCAGCAATTGTGAACTGTTCTGTAAGGTGTGTGTGTGTGTTATTGTTTAATGCCTCATCAGCACCTGATTGGGCTATGTAGAGGCTCTCTAGGTTAAGATTAATTATCTATATTTGGAAGTAGAAACCAGAAGCATGTAAAAACTCAATAATTGTCAATAATTGTCTGCATTGGATATCTTGTAAAGAGATGTTGTAAGGGTAGTAGCTTGAAACAAAGGTCTTCTAATGCGTTGTAAGTGGATGCAATCTAATAAAATATGTTTGATTGTAAGGGGGCACCGACAACTCTGGCATACCGGTGCCGGTTCATTGACTAAAAGGTGTGAATGTGTAAATGTGATATATTCCTTGATCTTTGCGAGTATTGAACCTACTAGGTATTTTATTTTGAATGCAAGGCAAAATTGAATGCAACTTGTTGTAATTACATTCTTTCCATTGTCTTTGCCAGCAAGACATGATAAAAGATTTTATAGTCATTTTAAAATCAGTGTATCGAATAGTAGTTCTGTAAAGTAGTCTCACGTGATGTCAAAGTCAAAATGTTTTTATTTTAGCGGGGTGGCTTATTCAGTATCTAACTGGTTTTCAATAAGGTCCTGATAAAAAAACAAATGTATAACAATAATATCAAAAACTAATGCAGATGGTCGTTGACTCAGGATATACTTCAACGGTATACAAAATATTTGTTTTAAAAATGTTAAGACTACAGGACGTTTTTACAGAGATAGGCAGAGTATTCCAAATGCTAGGACGACTAAATATAAAGAAACGTTGACCCATGTTTGTGCTGCATCATCTGACCTTTGAGGTTAATAAATTGCCTTGTATTGTGACCATGATCTACCTTCTCAAACTTGGTATTCAAATATTTAGGTCATGAGTCATTCACACATTTAAACACCACAACACATTTATGATAAAAAGATCTTTCTCTGAATTTCAACCATATAAGTTTGTTCAAACTGTGGAACTTGAAGTATCAAGGAAACATTCAAAATTATCACACTGCAGTCTTTTTAAATAGCCAAATAACGTCCATTTGCACTTTATAATATTCAAATGGAGTTTATTATAATTGAACTATTCGAACAAGCCTTGATAAATCTTCAGTTAGATGTGTTTTGATATAAATTGTATTTGCAGAGTATAAGAGAACTGTGTCATCTGCATAGACAAAGATTTTTGAGTAATTTACAGAAGTGACGATGTCATTTACATGAACTGTAAATAGGATAGGCCCCAATCAACTTGCTCACAAGGGGGGGGGGGGTGCAAGTCGGGGTGCAACCACCCTTGCCGTCACACGATCGGGCATGAGCGATTTCACCACATAGTTCCTGAGTCATTCTGATAGAAATAGCTGGCTAGTGTCCTCAAAGCACGGCCTAAGATAGCAATTATATTCTTTTGGTGAAATAACATGAAAAGAGATGCATTACATTGACTATATAAGTGTTATGGTCGACAGATTGCATTAAGCATTGATACGTGAGTAAAAGGGTCAATCTACATGGCGAAGTGCCTGTTCAAATCACTGCGCATGGCCAATTGCTGCTACTAGTTTGACAGGCGCTGCGAGCAGCTTGGGTCCCAATATGGACCCCTGGTTGACTTTACATGAGATTGGCAGTCTCTCTGAAAGTTCTGTTCCATGATGGGACACACAGTTTTGGTTCTTGGTGTAGTTTTCAAACCAAGTATGTTTATTACATGCATGTCTCCAAAAAATTAATTACGTCACCAAAGATCAACTGATGATGTCCCTTAGGTCAATGAGTACAACCTTCCTGGTTCCCTGAGTGAAAAACTCTCAGGTTGGGTCTGGCGAATTCTGTGATCTGATTGGTTGATATCTAGCATACACAGATTGTGACGTCGCCTTCCGATTCACAGACCTGACCTGTCTCCTTACTAGATGGGAACAAGTCAGAGAACAAGTGGATCATTGGTGACGTCATCTATTGTTTGGAGACAGGCATGCAACAAATCACGTGACTTACACGCCCTATAGAATAGATACCTTTGTGATCATGAAAGCACCTTGGGTTGTATATAGCCAGGACTGACCTACATTGCATTAGATGCGATGTAGGGTCGGAACGACTTGCATGTGAATTCTTACAAGTTGATATTTACGACACATTTTTCTCAATAAACACGTTAGCATACCTTATTTCGTCACTATGTAGATGAGTACTGCTCTGTTTACTATTGCATCGCACTCAAATATTTATGTAAAGTCATTAGAAACGTCTTTTTAAGAAGCATTTTCATAAATTTATGTTCGCTTGTTCATGCTTTTGCCATTCACGACTATTGCCACCAGGTTCCACCAAACGAAGAATATAAAATGTTAACTATAACTGTTATCTTTGAACTATTTGGTGTGATTTCACTTGATTTTACGATGTGTAACCAGAATATGTTTGTAACAAATCATCAGCGATTTGTTTGCACAAGAATTCAACAGAAAAGTTAGTTTTGAAGCAGTTTGTTTTAGGGACTAATTTTGCTGATTTGCATTATGCTTGGTGTCATCGCAATTCGCCACCCCCGACAATCACAATTACACACCTTGCAATTTCACGATTTGTTACTAAACTATGTCAATGACAATGTTCTGACACTTTGGCAGGTGAGAGTCCTGGCCTCATGTGACGTCCTCCAGCATTTAGCTTCTCGTGTGTGTAACTTTCCTGTACTCCTAACAGTAAGCTAAAGAGCAGCTACCTACCAGCCAAGTGCTAGTAGGCGAGGTAGTTGTGTACCCCTGGATCGTAATACTATATCCCCAATGACCACCTGAGGCTTTGATCACTCCTAGTCAACAACATACCCACTAATGTCATCGAACCAACGACCCTACACATGAGGTCAGGGGACCTGATTCTACACCATGTATGCAATTTTCCTGCACTCTAACAGTAAGCTAAAGAGCAGCTGCCCACCAGCCAAGTGCTAGTAGGCGAGGTTGTTGCGTACCCCTGGATCGTAATGGTATACTTCCAAGTCTATGATTCTAGTTTCATGATATTTTATTTTCTTCCTGTTCAGGACGTACAGGCGCTACAGGCTCTACAGGCTCTACTGGACCTGGCTCTCCAGGACCTACAGGCTCTCCAGGACCTGGTGGATATCCAGGCTTCCCTGGTTACCCGACTACGCATGGAGAACCTGTTGCAACAAGTAAGTCCATGAAATCTAAAGTAACTGACAATTTTTTTACTCATATTTTCTCGACTTGAAAAACACAATTGTTACTCTAAAAATATTTTATCAAGTATTTAAAGTTCTCCATTGTAATACCGCGAGGTTGCATTAACGTGATGCACATCCTTACCAGGTGCTCAAGGTAATACAACCTCACGGTAATACAACGAAGCACTCTATGTAAAATGGTTTTTTAAAAGAACTATCATCGTCAATAATGCAGTAAATTCACCCTCATTCAGCAATTGTGAACTGTTCTGTACGGTGTGTGTGTGTTATTGTTTAACGCCTAATCAACACCTGATTGGGCTATGTAGAGGCTCTCTAGGTTAAGATTAATTATCTATATTTGGAAGTAGAAACCAGAAGCATGTAAAAAATCAATAATAGTCAATAATTGTCTGCATTGGATATCTTGTAAAGAGATGTTGTAAGGGTAGTAGCTTGAAACAAAGGTCTTCTAATGCGTTGTAAGTGGATGCAATCTAATAAAATATGTTTGATTGTAAGGGGCACCGACAACTCTGGCATACCGGTTCATTGACTAAAAGGTGTGAATGTGTAAATGTGATATATTCCTTGATCTTTGCAAGTATTGAACCTAATAGGTATTTTATTTTGAATGCCAGGCAAAATTGAATGCAACTTTCTCTGAATTTCAACCATTTAAGTTTGTTCAAACTGTGGAACTTGAAGTATCAAAGGAAACATTCAAAATTATCACATTGCAGTCTTTTTTAATAGCCAAATAACGTCCATTTGCACTTTATAATATTCAAATGGAGTTTATTATAATTGAGCTATTCGAACAAGCCTTGATAAATCTTCAGTTAGATGTGTTTTGATATAAATTGTATTTGCAGAGTATAAGAGAACTGTGTCATCTGCATAGACAAAGATTTTTGAGTAATTTACAGAAGTGACGATGTCATTTACATGAACTGTAAATAGGATAGGTCCCAATCAACTTGCTCACAAGGGAGGGGGGTCCATGTTGGGGTGCAACCACCCTTGCCGTCACACGATCGGCCATTCACGAGCGACTTCACCACATAGTTTCTGAGTCATTCTGATAGAAATAGCTGGCTAGTGTCCTCAAAGCACGGCCTAAGATAGCAATTATATTCTTTTGGTGAAATAACATGAAAAGAGATGCATTACTTTGACTTTATAAGTGTTATGGTCGACAGATTGCATTAAGCATTGATACGTGAGTAAATGGGTCAATCTACATGGCGAAGTGCCTGTCCAAATCACTGCGCTTGGCCAATGAGGTCAGGCCTTCTGCTGAAAAAGGTAAAATAACCCAAAATACCATTACAACGGTCACAAACACGTGGATTTGTTGACAAAAGGATTTGTTTGCAAAGATTAATTGAGGCAATTAAAGTTGTTCTGAACATTGTAAACTGTTTTCACACTCCATATGAGTGGATAATATAAGCTATCCACAGAGGACAAGCCCATCCAATTGCTGCTACTAGTTTGACAGCTCTGACCATGTGGGCCTCATGCAAATTAGCTGAAAATATATTTCAGCGTGCCTGCAGCGATGAAATGATGGTAGGAGAGAGGCGCTGCGAGCAGCTTGGGTCCCATAGATTGGCAGTCTCTCTGAAAGTTCTGTTCCATGATGGGACACACTGGTTTCGGTTCTTGGCGTAGTTTTCAAACCAAGTATGTTTATTACATGCATGTCTCCAAACAATTAATTACGTCACCAAAGATCAACTGATGATGTCCCTTAGGTCAATGAGTACAACCTTCCTGGTTCCCTGAGTGAAAAACTCTCAGGTTGGGTTTGGCGAATTCTGTGATCTGATTGGTTGATATCTAGCATACACAGATTGTGACGTCGCCTTCCAATTCACAGACCTGACCTGTCTCCTTACTAGATGGGAACAAGTCAGAGAACAAGTGGATCATTGGTGACGTCATCTATTGTTTGGAGACAGGCATGCAACAAATCACGTGACTTACACACCCTATAGAATAGATACCTTTGTGATCATGAAAGCACCTTGGGTGGCACATAGCCAGGACCGGCCTACATTGCATTGAATGCGATGTAGGGTCGGAACGACTTGCATGTGAATTCTTACAAGTTGACATTTACATTTTTCTCAATAAACACGTTAGCATACCTTATTTCGTCATAATGTACATGAGTACTGCTCTGTTTACTATTGCATCGCACTCAAATATTCATGTAAAGTCATTAGAAACGTCTTTTTAAGAAGCATTTTCATAAATTTATGTTCGCTTGTTCATGCTTTTGCCATTCACGACTATTGCCACCAAGTTCCACCAAACATCGTCAGAGGGCTCTGGCGATGTTCTAGCATGCAACGCCCCTAGTGGATAATAAAATTCACACGTAATAATGCTGCCAAGTCCTTAGTTCTGTCAATTTGATATTTACAATACATTAAAATAACATCCACATGATTCAAATTCAATAACAAGCAAATGGAGCAAATTATTCACCAATTTTTAACATCAACAAAGTCTGAACAGGCACAGTGGTGCCACATTGTGTCAATGATGTCCACAGGGGGGGTTTTCCCCAACTCCTCGCTTTCATTCTGACGCAAAGAATCCCCCCAGCGGCTGTCAAGCATTATCAACGAAATGTTAATTCGAAAATGGCACAGAAATTGATTAAAATTGGAATGAACCACATCTGAGTGCGATACAATAGAAAACAGGTATGTGTTAACCTAGAGCAAATGTTTATTAAATGTATAATGTTGTAACCCTGTCTTGTGGACAGGGGACTTGTACTTAGGTGGCATATAACCTTATCAGTGTTTTGTGGCAATTTTTGAGACAATTTTGCAAGAGATTCTGATGTATAGTTCAGTTTAAATTCCAGCCTGGAATATCAATTTTTGTCTTTACAAGTTGTTAAAAAATGGATTTGCCCATCGCTGCCTCGCCAAATTAGTATGTCTCTTAAAGGTTTTCTGTTATATTTAATCTTGCTTGTCATACCTTACCTTATCTTTTCTATTTCATCTTCTTATCTGTTAATGATAGACTATCCACCAGAAACAACCACCCTGTGGTACCCCGTGGACTGCCCTGTTTGTGGCACATTCATCGTCTTTCCTAATCCTACCATAGACATACTAAACCCAGAGGAGTTAAGGTAACACCATAAATCATAATTTACTCAGTCTTCACTAGCTATTTGAACTGATTTTATTGTTGTGTCATGTCAACTTTAAATAAAGATTATTTTATTATATTTTATTCAACTTTGTTATTCACCATTGTTCACTGGATCCTCTGAGTAACCCAGCAAATAATTGAAGAAGGTTAAAAGAATATATCAGGAATATTACCATGGTAATGTCTGGAGAATTTAAGATAACTTATGGCATAAATAAGGGAATAGTATGTAATGTTAGGATAACATTGCCCAGGAAAGCATATGACATTTACACCAGCCCATAAGATTATCAGAATGTCACCTATATCATCCAATGCTCCACAATTTTATGGTAATGCTAATTCAATAATAAGTAAGGAAGTTAAAATAACCTTAAGAAGTAATGTATGCTAACATTAGCTGTTATCCATATAACTTTACTGGAAAAATGTTCTTTCAGGTTTCGTCCATACAGCCCGTTTAACAACAAATATATCACAATCAAGGTATGTAATCAGCTTGGATCAGTTATTCTTATGTTTAGAAGCTCAGTAAAGATTACTTTTCTCTGTTGCCAGCAGTGCCTCCAAGTTACAAATATCTAATTTTCAATAATGCATGTAATTTACAGGGCAAAGATTTAAATAGAGGCCTCACCAAATATGACTACTCAATCTTCATCGGAGCTTCGCGTTGTACAGATGTAACATTGACATCAACTCGTCTGATATGTAGTATCCTGGATGGCAAGCCAAGCAAACAGGAAGATGCTGATGATATATTGATATTGGTAAGGAGATAGGCATACTTTTCACAATAATAGGAAATATGATTAAGATTATAGACATTATGTAAATTACGATAAACCAGAGGACATTGAAGGTTTGTAACAGTACGTCTTACCATAAATCCATCTCTGTGTAATGCCTAGAGGACTAGCCCCATCCTGGGATTGAACCTGCACCTCTAGTGCAGAGGCTAGCACGTTGAACATAAGACCAAAGAATCATTCTATAGTCCCAGGGCCAATAACAACACTCCACCGTTCTTGGGGGCACCTCCCTAAAAGACTTCAGTGCTGTCTCTGCCCTACAGCCGGGAGTGTAGTAGCGGTGGCCCTGGGATCATGGAGTAACTTTTGCTCTAATATTTAACAGACTTGCATCTTGTGCAAGGAGCCTAGCTTCACTTCGGTGGTGGCACCTCCTCCAGACGCCATGGTACTTTATAGTGTGTGTAATTTGGATCATTTGTCTGCTATTATCAATTTTCATACGAAACACTTGTTTGACTCTCTTTGCGATTTTAAGGTTCAGATTGGAGTCTCGGAATCCAACAAATTCTATGTGGGCAAATTCATTTATGAAGAAAGTTTGTGGTACTACAAACCGGCAAGAAGCGGATTCATTGCCCTGATAGCCGTTGTTCCCATTCTTGCGATAGCAATATTTGTTATTACCAAACTTGTCAAGGAATCGAAGCCAGATCGAAATAGGAAGTTTACTGCCACTCAAAAGCAACAAGTGGCAAAACCTGGTGGAATGGAAAAACATTACTTACATCCTCCTCGAGAGATTTCTAGTGGAATGGAACAAAATCATTCCCCTGGTGGTTTTGAAGCGAATTACCTTCATCCATAAAAAACTAATGGCGCCTCTAGTGCTTTTGAAGAACACTATCTCCACCCACAGAATAAAAGTGGATAAAGAATATCTGTGGCCCACAACAGGTTCAGCTCCAGCATAGAATTATCAGAGACATTTATATTTCCCACCCATATTCTGATAGCCATCTGGGTGATTAGGGTATTGCTCAGCTGATGTTTTGGGTCATAATGATTCAATTCCTGACCTTCGAACAATTAATGCACTGAAATTTTGTTAAAGTAAAATCCAAGATAAAATGTCAACTTGTATTTTGGTCTTATTTTTTACATATATGTCATGGAAAAGCACAATACAGATGTAAATGGTACAAAAAAGTCACACCCCAGCTTTCTAACCCATAATTACCCCTCTCTGTACAATTTAAATTACATTTATTAAATTATAAATATAGTTAATAATCGGCAGGCAATCTGAGGCAATCTGCTTCCAGGCACCGCCGCCTTACCTGTAGGCCAATAGCATTCGTTTGTAAATAATCCGATTATCGTTCAGACAAAACTGGAGAGCGCTTCCTGTTTGTTCATTCGCTCTCATTTCTTCATTCACTTCACTTCATCGACACTTCTATGCACCACTGCACCCGAGAGTTTCTGTGCCTGATGCTGTTGACAGTTATAGTTGGCATTTCTTGAGCCAAGAATAGGTCTCTGATCCGCTTCAGCCTATTGTCATCGTCGGCGGTCTTCCTGTTGCTACGTCTGAGCCGTTAAGCTGACCATCAACAATGTGAGTGCAGAAGTTTCTCTGGTTTACATTTAGTGGGAAAGCCTCCCCATGTGCTATATTTTGAAGACAGAAGAATAATGCTTTGGGTATTGCAAGTTATGGCTAAAGGGCGTCCGAAGAAAGTACAAAGTTGTACTGTATGTGGTAGAGCTGTAAGGAATCACGATGGTCCGATTGGTCCCGGCAAGTGCAGTCAGTCGCCATCTTTAAGCAGAGCTGTAGCAGCATTGAATGGAGCTGGTAGCACAGTTGAAGAGGGGGGGGGAGGCTTACTGCGAATGAGTGTAATTCTGATTATGGTGGGCACAGTCAGGGCTCAAGAGAAGATGAAGTGTCACGGGAGAGCGAATTTTTGGCTGAATCTAATCAACCCAGAGTGTCAGGCAGCTTTAAACACACTGCAGGGGGTTCGTCTTTATTGGGTTCAGTCGTGGGTGGTGAGAGAGGTTCTTTCAGTAGGCCGCCAATTCAGGTATCAGGGGCATTCGCCCGATATCGTGAAAAAGTTGGGAGTGAGGAGAGAAATTTGTCAGTAGCCAGTGGTTCCTCCATTGGTCGTGCTGAGGCCAATCGGTTGGCTTATGAAACAGATATCATGAGAAGGAGTCAAATGCCTTCAGAGGCACCAGGTTCACGCCATCGTGAGAGAATTGTGCGATTTATAGACCGGTATGGCAGGGAGAGTGAGGGCGCTTTCATCGAAAGTGAGGTCCCTAATGTGAGTGAGAGAGAGAGAGAGAGAGAGGGAAAGAGAATGATTATGTGAACATTGGTCAGGCTGCCCACGCAGCAGAACGAGAAGGTGATCGTATAAGTGGTGGTCCTAGCCGCCTTGGTCCGCAGCAGTCCAGATTACGTTGGGTAGACGGCCCTGAACGCATGAACGCACACCGTTACATGAGTCGCTGGCACATGGGATGGCGCACATGGACATCAAGCCCCTTCGGAGGCAAGAGGATTTTCCGGTTGATGGTCGCCATTTTTGTCCTTCCTATGATGACACCACCCATGGCCGCCATCTTGGATCCGGGCCTTCTACCGAGGAATGGCCGGCAGCCCGAACGCAAAGTGACATTGGCATGAGCCAGCAAGCATCGTTTCTGGTCTGGTGACCACGATCGGGCTGCAGATTACCTTACAGCTTCAGGGACCGAGCACGTGTCACAACGTGTCCAGGAGTCAGTGCTCTGTGGTGAGATCGTTGAGCTAATAGACTTATTGAGCAATAGTGTTGCTGACTGTGATGAGTTCCGAAGTTTCGTGGATAACAATCGGTATTGTTAATTTTAAATGTCAACGAAGTAAAAAGGCTATCTCTAACTCATTTAAGTGGCTAGAAGCATGGGGTGTTTATGAACTTATACTCTGTAGTCATTTTGGATTTGAGGTGTTTCGAGAAACGGTCAATTATAGATCTTTTATTCTTACCATGTTTAGTAAATATAAACTCCCTTTCGTTATCACATATGACACGCGACATCGTCAGATGCTAGGCACTCGCAGTTCGCTAAGGTTCGCACATCTAAATCTGGAGCTTTATTTAACTTAAAGTTTCCTATCTTTGCAATAATAATTTAATGCCATTTTGTCATCATTATAGACATTTGTTATGGTCTCCAAAAAGCAACAAGAATTACAATGGCAAATTGTTGCGCCATGGCATTTGTGGCAATAGAGTGCTCCATTGTATTACTGTGAGGTTGTATTACGGTGAACACCTGCTAATTATGTGCCAGTCTATTGAAATCTGCCGGCAACATGGTTTTTAGCTCCAGACTGGGCATTTTCTACATGGCCATGAGAAGGCCTCCGAATATGCCAGAAACAGCAGAGGACTTATGCAAATGCCAGTCAGGTCATTCTGGGAAGCTGAGTGTTCCCTAGTACAGTGCGCAACTTTTTATTGTATTCTGTACATATACTATGTAAATAATAATTGATTCTTCTTTTCTAAATTGTATCATATCAAGTACACCATTTATGTGTGTGATCAAAGATTATATATCTACTTCTCTATTGTGCTAAGGCCCGTAAGGGTTGGCGGTTTTTGGCAGAGGTAAACTCCGATCTGGCTGGGTCTTGGGCCAGTATTATTTCACCAGGGCATAGCTTAAGTACTACCTTAGCTCAGCTTATATTACGTTTGTGTTTCAAGTGTTATTTACGCTGCTATTCCTTATTTTATTTCACAACCGGGCCACAAGCTTCCCTTCTCTCACCATGGCGACGTAGTTCTGCAAACGGCCGCTAGGAGCGCTGCAGTCGCGTGTATCTAAAAATAGCCTAACCACGTGGAGAGCACTGTATTGTGGTCATTAGATACGATTCAGCCTCGCTTTGATAAACAATAGGCCTATGAACATATGAATTTGTGTCTCTGTGAATACTTGGCCATATGTCCAGAATCGTCTTGAAAAGAGATCCATTGGTTTGAACGGAATCTCTGTGTTCTATGTGTGCAGCTTTTTATTTCTAGGGCTTGATGGAAAACTGGTTGCAGAGGAATCGAGGTGTCTATCGATTCCTTGAGATTGGGTGCCCAAGCTCTCACATAAAGCTGTAACGGTCTGATGTGCAGTCTGCCTTAATTTCTGAACTGAGAGGCATGGTTCAGGAGACCTAACAGCGAGAGAAGATGTCGGACTTTTGTTGACAGATTTCCATAACAAATTGACTATGGCCCAAATCTTTGTAATTTCTGATTCTGTGGGACGAATCCCTGACTCGATTGAGTCTATGTCCATCCCAAGAAAAATGCAGCATGTCCGGGGAATGAGGTCGGACTTCTGTAGATTCGCTAGTAAACCCAGTCGGCTGAATAAATGTAGAGCCTCTTGGGTGTGTGATTCGACGATCTGGGGTGATGGTCCTCGTATCAGCCAGTCGTCGAGATATCGGTGAAGGTGGATGCTTCTGGACCTGAGGAACGAAGCTACTGGATCCAGTAGTTTCGTGAATATTCTTGGGGCGATATTCAGGCCGAAGCACATGGCCTTGAACTGGTAAGTCTTGCCTAAGATGTGGAGATGTAGATATTTTCGAAATTCTGGTGCCACTGGTACGTGAAGGTAGGCATCTGAAAAGTCTAAGCTTGTCGTCCATTCTCCCTGTTGAATTTGAGACCTGATGGATCAGTCTGTTTCCATATGAAAGTGTGGACCCCGAATGTGTCTGTTGAGAGCCTTGAGGTCTGTTACTGGTTCGAAACCTCCTGACTTCTTTGCAACAGTGAACAGGTGAGAGTAAAAGCCTGGAGAGAAGCTTGTGACCTGCTCTAACCCTTGCTTTTGGATAAGTGCTTCTACTTCTGTGAGACGTACCGATCTTCTGGAGATGTCCTTTGGTAGATGTACCAGTTGGTTAGGTCCAGGGTAGCCCATTCTTGCAAGTAGTAAAGTAGCTGTCCTCCCACTGGAGTGGATTCGGTGGGAGTGGTAGGAGCGAGCAAACCTTTATCTACGCTGTGATGATTGCTGGGCAGGCTGAGACTTGCTGGATTTATGGAAGTTCTGCCTGGCTGACCTATTGTCCTTAGGATGTTGTCTGGGCTGCTATTGCTTGAAACTAGACTAAAGTTCGATGTTGAGAAGTGCAGTTTTGCTGTTGTTATGCGGCTGGCCGTTGGCTGGTTATGTGAAAGAGAAGACAAGACTGCATGCTCTCTTTCCTCATTTGACAGCCTACGAAGTACACTTGAAGTGTCTCCTAGCAGAGAAGGTCAGAAGAAAACGGTGATCTTAGTGCTGCCCAGATTTTGGGCGCGTCTGGGAATTTTTATAGGATCCGTGGATTTAATGAAGTGTGCCTGCCGCAAGACTAATGTAGACATCAGAGCTCCAGTGGTGAAATCAGGTAAATGACAAGCCTCTCTGAATCTGCTTCTGCAAAGCGTCCACAACATCTGGGTCCTGAGAAGGTAATTTGTGGACTTCTCTGACTGTGTAGAGCAACCAATCCAAAGTAGATAATGAGCGGGTGGCTCTACGAATAGCTACCTCGGTGTCCGCCAGTTTTGACACCGGCACCAATGGCTCGGCCGATGATCTCAGATAGGACAGCTCCTTGGCTGAAGGTTTAGCAGACTGCACTGAGAGAGGGAAGCTGTCACCACCATGGAATCTTGCACTGAAACCTCTAGCAAACTTGGAAATGGATTTGCCTGTAGAAGCTTCGCTAGATAGGTCCTCTGGGTTGAAGTTTTGGATATCCGGGACCGATGTGAAGTTCCTCTAACTCTGCGATACGCTGAGTGAGGTCACGGCGAGCAGCCAGTTGGTATGTCAAGCAACGTCACCTGCAGAAGCTTGCCAGGGAGGACTGTAGAAGTTCTGGTACAGGGAGATTTCCCCAACCTTGCAGTCCTATCAGTTCCTATAGCTGGAATGATGAATCTAGTAGTTGGAGCCAACTGAAAAGGTGATTTCCTAATCAATGGCGGATGGGCGATATTCGTGGAAGATGAATGTAACGCCGGTGTAGTGCGTTGATGTAGAGCCTTCCCAGCCCGAAGAGTGGCAGAAATCTTAGATTGCTTATCAGACATGATGCAGCAGTACAAAGACGTCAATCGAGAGCGATAAATCAGCTGGAGTCAAAGCGTGGCTAACTTGTAAGCGAATGAAAGTGCATATTCCTAAAGCTCGCAGTTGACAAAGCCAAGATCTAAGCTTAATAGAATCTTGAACAGCGAGTGACAAGTTGCTTACAAGCGAATGACAACACTCGTTATGCTGCCACGTTCATAACTGAATCATGTCCAACCTCTGAAAATACAGGCTAAAAAGGATCATACTTACCTTTGTGAAGAAAGAATGAATATCTGAAAGAAACAACTTAAAACAAAAGCCTGAAATCTTTCAGAGATGACGTGAAACTCAACCAAAACAACTAAAAGCCGACCAAGCATGTGGCTGCTTGGCCGGCTGAGAAGAATGAGGATCTAGTGCACTATGGTGCATGACCGAAGCGTTGGAGGGAAACTCCTTTTTGAATTGTTTAACTCAGCTACTGGAGAGGAAATAGCACTGCTAATCGTTGTCACACTCCATTGTAGTGTGACAATAGGTCTGTGGGCTTAAGCAACAAAGAGATACTGCAACATAATTTGCATTGCACCATTCCATGGAAGCTGAAGTGCATGAAGCAGGGGCGTAGCCAGAACTGACCTAAGCAGTCCTTAGGGAAGGGATTTGGTAACCGATTTACCCTTCAAAAATATTGGAAACACAATATACATGCCCACAGATAGCATTCCAAATTGTTTCAATGTCGGTGCGATGTTAGATGTTAACCAATTTGGAAAGCTATCTGGGATGTAGATACTGATATGATTAAATACTATCTTTTTTGGTTGTGACTGGGCTTTAAGTGCCATGGAGGTTGTTTTTTGGTTTATGGGTATCTTTCTTTTTTTAAGGGGGGGGGGGATGGTCCATGTGCCCCATATAACCCCCCCCCCCCCAAATCTACATTCAAGATTCATTTCACATGGTTTGGCATGTTATCTAAGGTATATTAAAAATTACATCACAAATGATTACTCTGAAACATGCAACAAATTGCTATGTCTGCCAAATTTATAGCCTAATTCATGAGCTTTTTGTTTCCCCTGGGATGGCCTTGTGGCAGCATAAATTGCCAAAAACAATTTTCATGATATATTATGTACCAATAAAATTATGGTCTGTCTGTTTGATTCTGAACCCCATATAAATGAAACTTCATTACATTGGATATACTTAATTTTATTGGTTAGTATTCATTAACACATCCTTAAATTTGAAGAACATCAAATATACTCAAGTGCATCAACTTTCTAATTTTGCCAGCGAATGCAGGTGCCATCGCATCTTTTTGTCTTGAGGTGGCGCCACTCGAAGGACCGGGTCTGGAAAACAATTTTTGCTTCATCAAAATAGTGTCAAGAGTGCTTTAATAAATTTGATATTACAAAAAAGAATATGACTAAAAGAGTAAACTTTACTGCTGTATTATCAAAGTAGTAATTAAAACAAGAACAACGGCATGAATTGTTGACTCACCCAGTTCGACTTTCTGACTGACTCCTTTTCCTTGCTGAACAGCTTGAGCGATCGAGTTGGCCGTAGATTCGGGACCATACATCTGCAAAGATGAAAAAAGATGTTCGTTTCAAACAAAGCAAAAAATGTGACTGGCAACAATTTGATCGTGAAGATATTTGTATCTGCCCATTTGTCTGTGCCCCTTTAATTCCCATATGTTGCATACCCTTTATATATTTTAATTCTTACTCAAATAGAGTGAAAAGATGCAGTCACACCATAACCCATACATCCATTTAGATTGGATGTTCGAAAATAGAGATTAAAAAACTCTGTAGCAATTTGACTTATTTTATTCATCTTGATTAAAACAAATTGTCATTTACCTGCGTTGATTCTGAGGTATTCAATGTCTCATCATTCCATATTTCCGGTATATACTGATCTATTAACTTGAGAAGGTCGTTCATCTTTTCTTGAAGTTGCTCGGCTTGCGAGACATGTTCAAATTGCACCAGGACAAATAAGAGGTTTTCTATGTCCTCTGAAAGGGCAAGTAAAACAAATCAACATAATTACACACATCATATTGCAATGCATGCCTGCTTGAATGAAAACTACAGCTATGTGCTAGATAATTTCTTCCAAACGATATCCTTGGATAAAAAGTACAACACCTTCAACAGTGAAAATACCGGTATATATATACTACAGACTAAAGCCACATATTCACGAGAATGAATTTTTGCAAAAACTTGCTATAAACTATAAATATGGTCTACTGTAATGACAAATCGGAGAAGGGCCAAAATGATGCACCTGACTACATGCAAAAGACGGGACCACCGGAGGACAATGTCCAACACTTGGCATCAGGGCTGTTCCATTTAAAAAGAGGGGGGGGGGGGGACCTCAAGATTTTTCAGATATCAGGGGGTCTGGGGAAAACTGATATCGGGAAAGGGGGGTGGTTGACCAGTATTTGCTTAATTTTCAGGTCCCCCCCCCCCCTACTTTTTTTAATGGAACAGCCCTCAGGGAAACATTGATGCAAAATGCAAGATGATGATGATTTTCCTGAGATCAAATTTATAACTTACTCTTCAAATTCTCAGTGTTAGTGATGAGTTTACTGAGAGCTTCAATCAGGGCAAGATCCTCGTAAGCGCTTCCCTCTCTGAGAGACCACTTCTTTTTCTCAGCTTTCCTCCTCGCCTTCCCTGATTTACTGCAAAGGGAATATAATATTTGACATTGACTGAAAAGTTTTATAAAATGTTTTATGTTGATATTATTAATGTCCATGAAAAAGCAATTTGAAACAGTAACGTTGTAGCCGTGACCACAGCAGATAAAGTTCTGACACTGCTGAAAACCATCAGTGAATGATATACATTCTCCTTGTATGTTGGTCATGCGTTGTACGGACTACACAATGACACCCTTGGCAGGCCCATCAAGAGACTTTCTCAATCCCCTTGGGAATACTCAGCCTTGAACAGGCAGTAAGATAACCCTGCAAGGGTTTAAGCACTCATACCAGTGCCATCAAGTACCCATTTACACCTTGGGTGGGGTGTGGCATTGGTTACAGGAGGATCTGCCCAACTCCTCAATGTCATACTGGGGTTTGAACCTGCTATCTCAACACACATTTTAAACAATAATAACATACCCAGAGGCCTTGGATCTCTGAGATGCAGTTGAAAATGTTGACGTCCTAGTTGACGAGGATCGCACTGACTCTCCGGTAGCACTACTTGCGTCTGAGTAGAGGTCGGCATCTGCATCATTGTAATCACCTCCTCCCTCTGAATAAGACATAAAAAAACATTACAAGGTCTTCTGACATGCTATAAAACCCCATTTGTAATAAAAAAAAATTTATGTCAAATATAATGTATTGCTTATCTGTCTATCAAGCTAGTTGTCTATCATATTGGACAGGTGACATTATCAGTACAGAAGCGAGTTTAAAAAAAAAACCAAGAAACATTTTATTTAAAATGAGTTTCACTGGCATCAATCACTCACCTAGAATCTCCAGTCGCTGTCTTTCTTTCTCTTGTCTGACTGTCTGTAACCTCGTGAAGTACCGAGTCAGATCAGCCGAGAAACCTTCCAAAGAACTTGTGTTGTTCTCGTAGGTCTCCATCATCGCAGGCTCCAGATGAGTTTCAACAAGGTCCAGCCTTTTGTTCTTGTACATCTAAAGAAAAGAAAAAGGACGATGCTGATAAAAATATCTTTGCATACACGCGGAATAAGGAAGATTGTTTATCAACACAACAATTGCTATGGTAACGGTGTGGTGCCTGATAAAGGAAATGGCCAAAACACCAAACACAGTTACATTTTTTAAATATCTTCATTTGCACTTTTTTTGTATGTTTTTGCTGTCTCTGCTTGGGACCTTCAGGGTCCCTGGAAACTCACACAAGTGACCTACATTTCTAGATAGCAACGCACGTACAACGTATTGCTGACGAACAAATTTTTTTCATGTTCGCCGTTCTAGACTGCTACAAAAACAGTGTATAATATCCTTATTTTGTATTCTTTGTATGTAATTGAACAACTTTGAATCGAGGATCATAGTTCAATAGTGCCTGGGTTAGTTGTGCGGGACATTTGGTGAGTTGCTCCAAATGAGATTCTGTGGATCTTCGCTGTGCTCGGCAATTTAACATCACTATAGATGGCGCAAGGGGTCAACATTTGGTTGAATTTCATATTTTCGATATTAAATTTTATGTAATTATCAATGATGTTAATTACATAAAATTGCCAATGAATGAATGAATGAAAATATTATGAAAATAATAGCATAAACATAAGGACAATCATTCTACATTCATCAAAAGTCATTAAAATGAATACGAACCAATCTCAGAGCCTCTCTCCACACTCCACCTTCTATCAGGCAAGCAATGGCTTCTTCAGTGTCCTGTACAAAAATATAATAACATAAGAATCACAAAAATTACAGTTGTCCAAAAAACATCTACCTCATAATGTGACATTATATGTAGGCATGTATATGATGGTATACTGTATAGACGAAATGAAAGGATTATTGATTGATAATTAGCTTCCAAAGTATTCCCAACAAGTGCATCCAATCTTTCTATACATAAAATGACAATTAATTCATATTTTATTACCTCATTGTATTCCAGGTACAAGCGAGAGGCTTCTTCATGTCTGTGATTCTCCTTCAGTTTTTCTAGAAAATAATGAATATCATGAATTTAAGAAAAAATTATTTTAAAAAATTCAATGAGAAGCTACAAACTGCATGAAAGTGCATTTCACGATTTCTATATTTTCTTGGAATCACATTAAATGTTTGCAAATCAAATAATTTTCTCTTTATATATAACAGCAAATCAAATAATTTTCTTAAATTTATCAGCTGTTTGCATCTAAGTGCCTTTCACAGTTTAATATATTTGGATATCTACTAAATATATATTTGGACATCTACTAGGTGATTATACCCTACAAAACTTACCTGCTAATGTTCTTGACAATTGAGTGACTTCTTCATTTTTCATCTCCATAGCAACCGCCATGCACAATGCTTGTTGCCAGTTGATGGCTTTTTCATAAGCGTCCAGGGCATCCTGGTAAGCTTTAGCTCGGCTGAACGTCAATCCCGCCTCTTCGTAATGCTTATGGTCGGCGAGATAGTGGCCGTACGCTACTGCAATGTCCTGAAGAATTAACACACAAACAATAAATAAATATATATCACTACATATTATATTGCTACTGTTCCATCACACAATTTATTCACAAACTTCAGCAAGTTACTCTCAACGGTACTCTATATATGTTTAAAGAATATGAAACAATCTGCAATTCAGCAAATTGCTACATCTGCCAAAATCATTAGGTGCACAGCCTTAGGTCACATCATGCAGCAAACATCAAATTGTATATTAGTAACTTCCGATTCGACCACTTTAGAAAGCCTCCTGACATGATACTCTAAACATCATTTTTAACCAATATTCTTTTCAAAGTAAAATGTATTGTATATTGGTCTCTACGTCTGTCTAACAGTCTGTATGAAACATAATACAAAATTATAAAGCAAATTGAATGACCAATTAACAAAAAAAAATACATAGTCTCCATTACTAAGGTTTGGCCATGTGAGAAACAGTATGTCGATAAATTAATACTAATACACACCTTGAAATATTGAGAATCTTTTGGGAATAACTTCAGGGCTTCACCGTACAATCGTCGTTCCTTCACCAAACTCAGACATTCATCAAAATGATCATCCACTGAAATTTTAATACCCAAATGGAAAACATTTCATTAAATTTTAATGCTGTGTGAGCAGAGGGAGCCTTCCCACAACAAACTGACACCTTCCAATACTCCAATAATGTTTTCCACATTTATTTTGGAGTAACCAAAAATTTTGAAGTATTTACAACTGAGCAATTATCAGTGATTACTCAAATACTTTCAGTTGTTATTGCACAGCACCATGGAGATAGTAGGCGTAGTACTAGCCCAAGAAACTCTGACTGACCACACCCCGCTGTCGGCTCTTATTCATATTGTGACATTTATAGTGAGCCGCCATTGCGCTAGCGCTCACAACATATCAGATAATAAATGAGAGCTAAGGGAACATCAGATTTCTCGGTCTAGTGTAATACTAGCTATGATGTTCAATGACGTCATAATAGCAATTATGACGTCATAAAATAATAGGCAATGAGGAGAAAAAGTAACAGAGGGGGCTGCCACCGTAGCAGACAAAAGACAATAGGATGACGTATAATTGTTACATTGATGAGGTCACAAAATAGATGACATCATCAAACAATACTTTTCTGCTACGGTTTTTGTGACCTCTTGTTTGCTGTTTGTTACTTCATTAAATTAGTTAACTAGATAAGAGATGATAATAGTTATTGTTAAAGTAGCTAAGTCTTTCTTTATCCAGTATCTATAACATGCCCTACATTCACAAGGGCCTTCTCTGGTTGCTCTGTTTATTAAAACAAAGTTGTCTTACCACACTTGGAAATATGATGCAAAGCACTGCTCCATCTCTTCAAATATTTGTCAATCGAGTATTTCTGGTATTCTGACTCCAACTTTCTCAGGTTATTCAAGAATGGGAGGTATTCTTTGGGATCCTTTTGGCAAATATAGACAAATATAAAAAATAATAACAGAATCTTGATTCGATGAAACATCAACATCCAGTTTCTAACATATATAGGTATATAACTATGTGCAAGTAACTGTGTTTACTGTAAAAACTCTTGCGGGTTATCTGATAATGACAAATTCTTTACTCATTCTTATGCTTACTGAATCTTAATCCTATATTTCAATGTTGACTCTGTTTTAATCTGCAAATCTAGCTTCAATCAATCTTTTTTTATAATCTCCATCTCAACAGCACGTCATGCTAATTTTGTGTGTTTTCAACCCTGAGACCAAATAAAGCTTTATATATCTTGTATCCTGTCCTTGCAATTACCTTGTTTGACTTCTCTGCTACCATGACTACCAGATCGAAGTCATACGTTCCGAGTGCGACGTCGTAAATTTCATTGACATCGACCAAAAAGAGGAGGTACTTCAAGGCTTCCTCAGCTTCGGACTTCTTATTCTCTTTATCTGTTCATGTAAGAAGAACTTTATAGTCTGTCCCAAAATGAATGCCAATATAAATTTTGAATGGTGAGCAAAGACAATACAATCAAATCTTATTGTTTCTCTACCAGACAGAACAAATAAATAACAGCAACGTCACTAGATATATATTTAAAATGTTACCTCGTAGATTCTTAATTCTCGTGAGTGCCAAATCTAGTTCTGGTTTGGTTTTCTTCACATGGCAGGTCAAGACGGATAATGAATACCTGAATAAATAATACATAACATTCTGTAAATATTGTGCAATCAAATAAATGAATAGCGTCGTCAACTTCTGTGAAAACACGTTGACCATTGTGAGGTACCAGTAAACTAAACATAGAACTTGTGTGAACTCCAAGCAGCCTTATCATCTCATTATTACATCTGCCTGGACTTAAAATTCAGACTCAGTAGCATCGAGGCATTACAATACTTGTATCACAGGCACTTGCCGAGCTAAGGAGCAGTCAGCATGGAAAGGTTTCTTTCTATTGACAACCGACTACTAATCATGCTAATACTGTCGCCGGCACGCGCCTGTGCTTGCATATTCAATGGTTCCAAACATTCCATTACATCACACAACTGGAATTTTTTAACAAACAACAGTACAAACATACAAAGATGGTTATGAAATCACTCACTGTTCAGATTTTTCCAATATCTGTCTCATGGTATCACAGACGGTGTCAATTTTTCCAGGTTTGTCATTGGTTGTTTTATTATCCCGTTGTTGGTATGACGCAGTGTACATAGTTTGGGTGACATCTTCTTCCCTGAAAAAAGGTCCAACCACAGTTGTAGTTGTAAACAATCAAAACAGTACCAACCCTGAATGACATGTGTATGCAATTTTTATTCACATGGATCTATAAAATAAAATATATGGAAAGGTATATTAGAACACAACTTCTCCTTATTATATCACCTTTCAGTTGAGGTCAAAATTGTGTGGTCCCAACTTTGGACTTACTTATAACGAACAATTGGAACTGTCAAAAAGTCTTTAAGATACATATATTTAGAAGAGTTAATCAACATCTACTCCATTACTGTTTTTCATGCGTACGTCCACACGTTTGACCTTTTACCATCTTACGTTGTTCATTATTTTGACACAGATCTACATGTAATGTGAATATAATGTCAAAAGGTCTTTGTTATACCAAGGTTTGTCATATGCAAGTGACGTCTGATTTGACAGGTTGGCAAAATTCCTTTCCTGGACAAAGACCATTATAACTGAACTTCGGATAAAAGCACACTTGTCTTAAAAGGGTCCAAGTATACAAGATCAGTTGACGCTGACATTAATGGAAAGGCTGAAACATTTGGCAACATGAGACAAGATGAATCAAACACTCACTGTAAATCAGTCAGAAACAGATTGATGTTATTCACGGACGAAATCTGCTCGATGAACTTGCTGACGTTATTCAAGAAAACTTCTGGATTGTGGTCGAACATCAGGTTCATGTTGATTCGGTGTTTTCGCATGAGGACAAACGCTTTCCCAAACTCCACTCTGTAATGCAACAGGAAAATCTCTCGTTGGACAAATGGAAATTAGTTGTATACAGAAGGCAACATGACATTATAATGAGTCTTCTACATTGTTTTAGTGATTATGGTCTAGCCATAGCTCCACCGAAAGTCCCAGGTTTAAATCTGGGTCCAGGCAGTGCAGGCACTCTCTCTGTGATCTCAACTGATGTCTCTTGTCAGTTGCCTGAAACTTAAAATTGTTGGTGCTACGTCCTGTGTCTATGCTAGGGTATGTATAAGACCCCACCCATATGGCATAATGTGTACTCTGTGACATGACACCAAGCCTTAATCATCTCATCATTATGTCTGCCTGGACTAGTCATGTGACCAGGCTAAGCTTCAGACCAGTGGCATTGAGACAATACAAAATAATTCTGCTAAAAGCAGAATAAATTACTCACTCATTAAGATGTGATCGCACGGCAGACAAAGCCAACGCCCTTGGGTGGATGACCTCTAAGTTGCCTCTCGGCATTTGAAGAACAAGTTTTGTGTCATGAGGGACGACACAAACCGCTCTAGAACCTCGTTCAACTCTCCTGATACTCTCGTCAAACGGATGACTTTTCTCTTCTGGCAAGGCTGTCAGTCCTGAAATGATAATATTCACTAAAATTCAAAATAATAACAACAAAGAAATTTAACACTGAAGTCTACTGCAACAAAGGGTCAAGTTATGAGTGGAGCTCGATAAAATATAATACCAGTGCCTGTGATAAATGTTTTAAGTAACCTTGGTGATTCAACATTCTATTTCAGTATTAAATATAAACTTGTGACAATCAGTGCATCTAACACCTGCTAAAAGAATTGCTATGAGTTCTGCAGAATGTAGTCAGTGATATTTTGTAATATTTACCTTTAAGTGGAGTATTTTTACTGATGAATCGACAAGTGTGGACATGCGTGGTCAAAATCAGGAATTCATCATGGACCAAAAAAGACGTGCAATTGTTTGCAACCTTGAAAAAAGATGTAATGATGAGATAATGAGTCCATCATGACACATACTTAAATGAAATACTTCCTTTAGGGAAGGCACTTCACCAGTACTTTGTATCAGAATGAAACTGATTTATCTGCTCAGCCAACTTTATACATTTAATAAAGTGCAGGTCAGCAGTGCTCAAGGCAGAACAAAATGGTCATACCTTCCGAGAAACTAATCAGTGCCGTACTACAAGGAAGAATTTTTGCACTCACCTCTAAATCATTGATGTAAAACCTATACCGGTATGTTAACCCTAGGACAACCTCCTGCAATAAAACAATCAATTTATTTTCTGAATTTTTATGCAACACCAATTGTACTCGATCACGATTTGTGACACCTAATGCCACTTAAAGACTAATGAGAAAGTAAATTCCACCAGGTGGCAGACCTGTCCACTGATGTTTGTGACTGCCATCTGGGTGCAAGGTTGGGGTAATTTCACAGTGGTGCCCTCTGGTGTTTCAAAAGGATGCATCTCTTGTTGATCTTAAAAAAAATTAAAAAACGTCAAAGATGATGACATTGTACTAAAAATAAGTATAAAACAATATTCAGTCAGAAATTACAAAAGGAGATGCACTCACCAGATTTATAAGCCAACAGTGTACCATCCGTTAGCTGTATAACGACCGAGCCAGTCTCAGGGTTCATGGATATGTTAAATACTTGACCCTCTAGTTCCCGACTTTCACTGTGTAAAAACAAAACAATAAGTCAATTTAATAGGTTTCACACAACAGACTTTTCTGAAAAAGTAGCAAAAATTCACTAACAAGTCACAGCATTGTTCCGTAACGTAAACTCAGATTTCTGTAACTCTTTCATGTTTCACAATCATTATGAAACAAAATTTATAGAAGCTCGGAATATCAAATAAAAGCAAACCATATAAATAATGCCTTGTCTTACAGACTATAGCCAAAAAAAGGATACTTACATTAGATTAAGTTTGTTTTCCTTGATGGATATATTATAAATGACAGATGCAGATCCGGCTGCATTCAGTCTTGCGATGATGAACTGATCTTCCTTGATCCATGAGAGGTGATAATGGCTCAGAGGGTAGGCTGTTTTTCCCATTATGTCACTTAAACTAATAAAATAAGAAAAACTTCAATATTTGTGTGCTGTGCTTATAATAATAAATACTAAAAATGCATAAATAACAAGAGTGACAATTTTTAGAACACCATCTTTTCTCAATTATAAGCCAGGCTTTATTAGTAAACCCAGTAGTCTATTTAATATCTAACAATTCAGACCTCAAACCATTTGGGTCAATTTTTGCTTTCATAGGAAAGGAATTTTAAAAACAAAACAATGCTTTGCATCATAAAAGCAAATATTGTACCGAAATATCGCAACAGAATTGGCCATTATACTAATAGCGAGAAACTTCATATTTACTTGAATTTGGCAATACACTGTGGCGTGGAACATTGCATTTTAAATCCATTGCCTCCAGCTCCTGTGCCCTTTACGCTTGTATCTCCAGCTCCATCTGAAAATGAAGTTAGTAAATTCACACAAGAAAAGGCATAAAATATGCAATAACAATTTGAATGATATTCAATCATTTCCATACAATCTACTAAACATTTTATTTTTAGTCAATTAATACACCAAAATTGTGTTGTTAAAGGGAAATTCGTACCCACACGCCTGGTAATTTCTATGAGGTCAACATAAATACCTCATTATTCAAATTAACCCAAGACAAGCAGTGCTGTCATACCTTTGTCATTATATGAATAGATTTCCATGGAATCATCGCTGTACAATATGCAAAAATCGTTACTACGGCAACTGACTGCAAATGCCACCTGATGGATTGCACAGTGACCTTGAACTTGGAATGCGCTCATGGGGGGAGGGACTACCATTGTTCTGAATGGCGTCATCAACAGTTTGTCTGAAAAATATAAGAAAAGACACTTTTGATGTGATATTAGAATTTAAAAAAACCAAAAAAAAAGCTTCATCGTCTCCATTTATACACACCAATATGTAAACAAATGGTTCTGTGTGATAGGTATCATGAAAAGATTATAATGGCAACATTTTAAGAGATTGGGTTGAAAATTGGGCGCAAATTGCGATTCCAACATTCAATTGTAAACAGGAAGAAATACGAGACCGATGCCCAATTTTCTTTAAATTTAGACATTTCATATAAGCCACATCGCTGAAAAAAAAACACTGCAATGAGAAGGCATATTGGCCCAAGCTTATTTCAAGTTATATTTGATTATTTAACAAATAAACAGTTTGATTGGTTGAAGCCAGTTATTCAGTAGGTATTTATGATATATTCCATATCTAGAATGTTACTAGTGTATGATTAGTAATTGATCACTCATAAATTTATACTTCTATTATGGAAATATCCACTCTAGTAGGCACTCTAGTGGTGCTTACCGATGCCAGAGCAACATCACCATTACATTTGCCCATAATATGATGCAAGATAAGAGATCTCACCTCCATTGATAACAGCGACAGTGGTCAGGTCTTCTTTGGAAAGGCCGTAGCTGTGATCAGTCGTCCAAGCCCACGTGTACTGCAAGTAGTGTCCGTTATTGCAGGAAACATGCATCTTGTAAGCGTGCTCCATATCCCAACAAACGGCAGACACATTATCGAAACACAGGTTCTGTTTTAAGTACCAGTGGTAGTTGCCCATTGTCCATAGTTGAACTGTTAAATACACGGATTGAACTTTACTGACACAATTAACTACATGCTTTCCAAGATTGACATGAGGAATGGATATCATATAAATGTCACACGAATCTGTCCAGATATAACTTTGTATCAGAGACCGAGGACAAATAAATGACTAATAATATGGCACATGCTAAAATTTCAAATACTCGACCTAAACTGTGCAATTAGTTCTAAGAAAACATAGATGGGGCATGCGTTGCTTACTATATGATACATACTAATCACATAATCACATTGCTTAGTTATTTAATTTTCCACCTCTCGCCAACTTACCATATGACTTTTTGGAACCACCTTCCCCATAACTTATTTCCTCGCACCAAATACACAAGACAGTGGACTCGAGGTTCCACAAAGCTTCTCTGACCTATAAATTAACAAAAAGGATTCCATATTACCTAAATTAAATTGTATTGAAAAACTGATTTATATTAAAGCGAGTCTATAATATGCCAGCAGTACTACTGTACATTGATTACATCTGCACACATACCAAGACGATTCTGGCGGTGAAAACACAACGCATACTTACGATAACTTGCTTTGTGCCAAATGGCAGAGAGAACTCGCCATGTTTCAGACCATTCTTCTCGAAGAAAATGATGTCATGTTTGTTTGTTTTCCTTTGAGTGCTGGCGATAAGGCTGCCCGATGGTCTGGAATTATCAAGAAAAACAGTCAAACATATTTTAATTGGCAATATGGGTTATATGGTCCTGATGAATTTTAAAGTTTCTAGTTATTTTTAAATGATTCATTTTGACAAAATTTTGTTGCTAGTTCCTTATTTTCTTACACTGTACTATACTACTTGCTTCAATTATAAGTGATATTGCAACCACAAAAAATACGGGTCAAGCCTTACAATTTTTTCACAAAATGCTTTAAGCTGCTAGTATAACTCACTTCCACGCCAGAACATGCTCCACTCCATCCACACTTTCACTGGTTGAATGTAACGTACACTCTCTGGTCCATACTCGTAGTGTTCTTGCCCCTTGGTATAAAAAAAGTTGCAAGTCATTCTGATAGCCAATCACATCAATAAATGCATCAAAACATGCATGGCTGTATTCAATGTTTTAATATACATTTTCATTAAAACATAATTAAGACCACCTCACTAAAACTCATTTTTCACCCCCAACCCCTTATCAGATCACTATTAAGACAATCATTAACACCAGTAAATTTGATGACAGTAAAGGTCTTATACTGAGGCTTTACTGTAACTTGCAAATACATCATTAATTTTCATGCCAATCACATATACACACCAGTCACTCATAGGAAGGATAGAGAGGATGTACAATGGATTACTCTCACATGAAATTTGGAACAACTTATCAAACTGTTACTTTCTGGAATTATGCAATATGCAAAATGGATTGCGCATAGGCATACATTAAAACAAAGTGTTACTCATCACTTGTAGCAATATATACTGAGAAAGTTCTCATAGCAGAATTATGCTATCTGTACCTGTGTTTTTTTCAAGGGAGCTCACAACGAAGAATTGACCATCTCCTCGCCAACTTATCTTCACCTGACGATTGTCCCATTCGCTTGCTGGCTTGACGGCCTGAGATTGTGATGAAGAACCACACTTATTAAAATACTTGGCCTTGTTAGACAGCTCACCATATCGGCAGGTTACTTATTATTTAACCACACTTATTAAAATACTTGGCCTTGTTAGACAGCTCACCATATCGGCAGGTTACTTATTATTTAATTTAACGCCTAATGTCAACCTATATTTTCCATTAGTATGTTTTTGAAACTCCTAGCATTTTCCTGGATTGGAATAACTGATATTTATTTTCCACACTTTCCTGAATAGCTGGGAACACCACAATATGGCCATGACAGATGGCTCGCAAGGTAGATAGGTACTGTCAAACGACCAGTTGACAGATGACATAAAATGAATCAACTACATCATTTGGTATCGAAGTCAAGTTCTTCACCTCTTATTTTCCTAATTTTACTCAAACACTATGCGTCACAAACCTCAGCTTTTTTCAAGGCAGCCTCTTTTCCTTCAGATCCATGAAACTGAGTTTCTTTCTTCCCCCATCCAACGGTTATGAACTGGGCTGTTCAAATACAAAAAAATTGCATACAGTTTCTATAGCATCTTGCGAAGATTGTTGCAAAATTTGACTGTCAGTAGAACATACCTTCTCCAAATTCTGAAGGAGTGAGAGACAACTCCATCAATGGATCAAATTCGCGTGTCATCATTACAAGTGTTTCTGCTCCTATAAATTAAGAAAATTAAAATTAAAACTTCAATATAATAGGTTATCCATAATGAAAGCTATGAATTATGTTTATCAATGTTTTAAAATTACATTCTTTGAAAAATATGAAATGAAACATTTACCAGTAGCAAGAATGAGAAGCTCCTGATCAGGACTCCACGACATACATTGCAAACCAGACTCTACACTGCCGGTGCATTCCAGCTGAAAAACCAATATTGTAAGGTGAGGACAAAACAACATGAAAATATGCAACTGCATACACCAAAAAACCCTCAACACTCACAGTATTTGACACAGTGTTCCACAATAAAACATCTCCGCTAGCTGTGGCAGCACAAACACTCATCTGGTCGGGCAAATGCTGAAGTCCAATCACCTTCCCAGGAAGACCCTCGTCAACAAGGGATATCTGTTGAGTAATCTAAAATGAAAATAAATCACAAATTGTTTTAAAGAATGAGCCAAATATTAGTGAGTAAGCTGTAATGGTTAACCAAAACGTGGTTTCTCAGACTCAATTTCTTTGGCTTCTGCATCTTTCAATAGTGCTCAATTTACAGGCACTGTAGAGACGGTTAAATTGGACTCAGTTCAATTGCAATTCAACTGACTCAAATTATGTAAGGCATTATTCTTTACTCACTGGCAGCCACAGCTTACCACTATCAGTTGTTTTAAAACAGCCAAATATTACTGAGTAAGCTCCTGGTTTTTAAATCAGAAACCAGATGCCAATGCATTATTTCATCTATAGAATGTTGCTATAGTGACCTGAAGTGTTGAAGGATCCAAAGCTAAAAGAGATGTGCTTGAAGCCATATAAACTTGTCCCGTGTCGTAGTCGACCGTCATGCAACTGGATTCTCGGAGACACTCATTCTGCGTCCGCAGACTTGTCAAAAGCTTCAGGTTTCTCATTTTTTACACCGAGTCAGTGGTCTGTTTTACACCTGCAAACAAGCAATGGTTAAATTATGTATCTGATGGTAATGCTGAAGTTAAGTGATCAAATTGACTATGCCTTTGTCAAAAAAGGTCAAAGAACTTAAATATTGCCATATAATTATCTATTTTAGACGTGTCGATGGCATTAAACATTACTATATATCTATTTAAAACACTGACATGCAATATCTGACAGCTTATATACAATCTTCAATTTAAAACACTGACATGCTATACTTGACAGCTCACTGCAATCTGTCAAAACAGCATATCAAAGCCATAAATACTTGCATTATCGCTCACACAAACTTCAACTCATTTGCCAGCAAATCTCAGGAAATATTTTAACATAATCGTTTATATAAGCAATTGAAAATGTCGTTAGGGATCAGTATTATAAATAAACCATGAAATCATAAGCTGTAAACTTCACTTACAGTGACAAATTCGATATTTTCTAGCATCCACGTTGTGAAAAAATGAAGAAATTTTCATTGACGCAAGCGGCGCTTATTTTCATTTGACAGGTGTCGCTTCTGTCATTGACGAATGTAAACTCAGAAAAGGAAGAAATTTGGAAGACACATTTTCTTGATTTTCAACAAAAACAGGACTCTAATCACCATGGAATTACCGGGATTAGGAAATATTTGTGCTGAGAAATCGTGTAAACAACTTGGTGAGATTCTTTTGTCATGATTTCTTTGATACCAGTCAAAACAAAATGACAAAAGTAAAAACGCAAAATTGTCTTTTCATTAATCATGACTGATGTTGTTTTGATCACTTATATTGCTCCATTATATAAACGATGTTAGATTTTCAACAATGAATATTTTAGCATCTCATTTTGCTTAACATGGATTCATATATATAATTTATTAACATAATATAAAAAATACATAGTCATAGACTCGTACATATTTTAATTACTGTAATTTAGTGTACATGTATGCAGCTGGTGACATTAAGGCAAATAGAAGACCTTAAATATGTGCACAAAGATTTAGGGTTACAGGGCGCTGCTTATTTGATCTTTAGCTTCTTGCCATCTTGGTTCTTCTCAGAGAAATTTTTAAGGATCGGTTGGTCAAAAATATAGAAACTTTCATATTTAATAACATTGTGGCCTATCAACATATTGGCGGGTCTGAGAAACTTTAGATTTAATAAATGTCGTCTAAGTTAACAAGCTTTTCAGGGCTTGTCTGTGGTGGTTAATCCTTGATGTGTGACAAGTCTGTTTGTATTTGTATTTTATACACCATGTACAGAAGTATACCTTAAATTTGAAGCATAAAATTTTGTATTTTCCCAATTTTTATACAAATTGAGATTTTACAATTCAGTTTTTTCTTGATGCAATTTTTTTCTTCCAGATTTTCTACCAATGAAGTGCGATGCTTGCCAAAATATTTTCTGGTTAGTAGTTGTTTTCAAAATGAGAAGTGTACGCAAATTTACACTTTGTGTCAGTATATATATAATACATTCAACGTTCAGTGTTTGAAATAACTTGTTTTTTAATTTCAGCAAAGATCATATCATGTACGATGGACATTCCTGCCCTGAATCCTACAGAAAAGTAAGTTTTTCAATCTTTAATAAACTTCTATTTATACAAAGCTTTCAGTAAGATCCTTGTAGTTTTATATGTTTGCATAAAACGATGATCACAATGATAACTGATTATTTTGATCACTGATTTAAATCTAGTGCTTGAAAAGGTCATGTATTTATATGCTTGTAATGCTAACTTTTCCTTTTGTGTTCATTTAGGGTAAATAAAGTGTTGTATCCTTGTTGTAATGTCTCATATAAACAGTCTTAATTCACGTTTTATTCAGACTTCTCAATTGGGAGTCCTTGTTTAATTAGATGGGCTGTGCTGTTGGGGTTTTCTCAGACTGACTGATGTGTCATATAACTAGCATTTTAATTGCTATTGACTGAATGGGTCATTCCGCTAATTGAAGTATTTCTTGTTAATTAAGTGCAATTGAACAATATGCTAACTCACAGCTCTGTCATGGTCCTAAATTTTATTATCTTTGCACATGAATTTAATTATATTCTACCATCTGAAATTTTTGGTGAATGTTGCTTTACAAATGTGTAGCAAGAGGGGTTTCTAGTGCAATTTCTTACCTGATTGATTGATTGATATGTTCATCTGAAGATTGCAAGAGAAGATTGTTTAAATGACGAATGACAGTAAGCCCGATTGACATTTTGCAATTTGTGAAAAATTCTGTTGATTGTTGCATTCATTGTGTTTGTTGCAATATGTCAATAATATTTTTAGTTAGAACCTTTTTAAATTTGTGTAGTTCATTTAAATATTTTCCCGCACAGACGCACAATATATATCTGAAAGACAAAAAGACAGACCACCAGTTAAGCTTCATATTATGTTCTAAACATTTGTACGAAATGTTTTCAGGACAACCAAGTTCCAATCTGTCCGTTGTGCAACAAGCTCATTCCTGTGAAACCTGGCTCAACTCCCGACCTAGAAGTTGGTCGACACATTGACACTGATTGTCAATCCGACCCAGCCAAGGAAAGAAGAGGCAAGGTAAAACAATAGTTATTAATTATGACTGAACATTGCTTAATCTAGGAATGGGATGATCTCATGATCAAGTGGTTTGGCCATTTTCCCAAACAAATATTCTAGAATGGAAAGGAATATGATTTACACCAGTTTCACATTATAAGTGTCTAACATATAATTTGCATTAAATTGTTTATGAACTGTAATGGTGTTCTTTATAAATGGGTGTGACTTTGCAGAGTTTAATGTTGATGTGTTTGTCTTTTCTTCACTGTTTAAAAAACATTTTGATGGAAACAATATATATTAATTTTTTGTCTGATTAGGAACTCACTTAAAACATAGCAACTGCTGAAACTTTTCTCTGATTATTTAATGAAATAATTTTTGCATATTTTTCTGTTAGGTTTTTACGAATAAATGCAATCTCAAAGGATGCAAGGCCAAAGAACTAGTCCCGATGGTTTGTGAAAGATGCCAGAAGAATTTTTGCGTACGTCACCGACATGAATTGGACCACAACTGCAAAGGATTTGAAGGATCAGGAAAACCGGGGTCGAGTGCTGGGTAAGATTTATTTAACCCTAAAACTAAGGCTTATCTTTTATAAATCTTAATGCTGTCCTGTCCCTACTATTCTTTATTGTTTAATATAATAAAATATGGAAGTAATTAAACTACCAGATGGCGCTGCAAACAAAAGAACAATGGGATGACATCATAATCCATTGTGAAATTCTTTCATAACTGAAAAGAAAAAAACATAGGCTGCGCGGCAACAAACCCTCAGCGAATGCCCACACTTAATTTTATTGAATAGAACAAAAATGGTGTCACTAGCTAGATGAATTAATCAAAACAGTGTTTCTTATCTTTATCAGTGGCCTCTGATTGTGCTGTAGTTCCCCATTGCTGAGCGAATGTTAACTGAAGTTTACTTAATTAGTTTATTGGACCAGCTGCTAAATTTAACAGAAAGCTGACCACTATTTTAGCTGCATTACCAGTATATCTTTACAAACCTGTATTGATTTGAGATATTGTGCATTTCAGAGCGGCTGCAGCTGCCCGAGCTGTTACTAATGGAGTTACAAATAAATCAAACAAGACTCCACAGCAGACGACATTGTCTGGCTTTGGAAGGGATTTAGACAGGTATTAAAATATGTCATTTGTATGTATTGATCAAATGAAAGCATTATATTGAATATACTAAAGTGAGAGAAATTGGACATACAGAAAACTAGTAAATTGTTGCTAAATTGTGAAGAAACTGACAAAAGTTGATTGTGGTGCACGGAGTGAAGGGTAATCGTGACATCTCATAGTACACCAGGATGATACAACTAATGCAAAACCAAAATATCATGCAAAATATCTGACTGGTGGTATTCATTTTTAAAGTAACTTGAATTTCAATGATAAAATAAATTTTAAAAACGGAGCTTTCTGAAATTTCAGATCGAGGCAACAGAGACAACAGCAACAGCAGCAGAGAGTGGCCTCGGGAGCAATACAGCATTTGCAAGGAACTTTGGTGAGGATTTACCATAGAGTAAAAATTGCATACAGTCATCTTATTGATGTGACTGTGAATTGCATTAGGTTTGCGAAGAAGTCATTTATTACTTTGAATCATGAATGTAATTTGAAAGCAAAGAAATCTAGGCTTAGGAACTTCAAGTATGTATATTGAATATCTCAGTGTAAGTTGGAGAGTGATAAGTGAATTAGCGGCTAATGTCACGTGTCGAATTAGTCATTAAATTGAAATGTATTGTAATTTTTTTTCCAAATGTTCACAACAGTCGGAGGATGAAGCAATGGCCCAGGCACTAGCGATGTCAATGGCGGACTCCAAACCTACAGATTTATCTAATTTATCACCTGATGAGTGAGTGCTTTTTATCATGCAGACATATTGCCGTAACACTACATATAAGATTTCAAGAGCTATTTCGATCAATCCATATTGAAAGGTACAACAAACTATTGCTAGGTAGGTGTTGCACTCAGTCAGAGTACAATATAGAGCCATGTGCTTTTTTGTTTACCTCTATATAAATAGATCCTTGACCTGAATTCATGTGTATGGGAGGTGGCTCTGTGAGCATGCTCCTTAACAAGCTGAGTGCTTCAGCAAGATGAGATGGACTGGAGTATAGTCAACTCGTCCACCAGATGACTCATCCGCTACTAACTTGTCCGCCGTCCAACCGGGTAAAATCAACTCGGACCAATTGTACGGGCGGGCATGTTGGTCAAAGGAGCAGTTGTCTGGCGGACCAGTTGACTAGACCTGGATGGGTTAGATAACTGTCGTTTCGTTTGTCTTTCAGAGTTCTTTTGCGACAGCAACAAGAAGAGGCCGATTTTGCGCTGGCCCAAGCTTTAGCTCAGTCAGAACAAAATGCTCCCCAGCCGACTCAAAGACAGGTAATTAAAAAGTTCAAGTCAAAGTAAAGTGGATGATTAAAAATTCATCCTAACTTTTCATTTATTTGATGTCAAAAACATGCCAAGACCTTCTGTTCATTGTTTAGAAATAAGAGGTTTGAGAAACTAGTTTGAGATATGATGACGTAACATGCTGATAATTTTACACATTCTGAACTGGACAAAGCCTATGGCACTCGAATTCCTTTATTAGATGAAATCTTCAACGACAATAGACTATTCACATTTCAGTGCATTTGACAAGTGTGACATAATCCTGAAAACAATTGTGATGACATCACAATGACAATGGACAATGGTCTGTTTTGTGATTTCATACTAGTCAACTGAACTGAGGTCATACTTCCAAATGGTTGAGGTGTGAACAGGGTGGAGTATGTGCGGTTGCAAACACTCCTCAAAATGGTATGAATCTGCGGACTGACTAAATCTGCCTAATCTCTTGATTTTCTTTGTCTTTCCAGACCAGTTCAGAAAGCAAGGACAGGTGCACGGTCTCATGAAGAGGGCAACCTAGTCGCCAAGTCTTTCATCGCGTTGATAAAGTGTTTCCTGTGATTACAGATTGTTTAGTGTATATAGACACCTAGACAGCCTGTTATTTGTTGTAAATGATGTCTATATCTTGTTAAAATGCAAATGAAGTGGCACACTAATTGTGTATGTATCTGACCAAGATGCAAACACACACACACCATATTTGTGCAGTTATAAGCTGGGTTCTCTTATATTCTAAGATTTAGAATAACTCCTATATTTTTCAAGGTCATTTTTCAAAAGTCATTGTTGTCTGAGTATAACCAGAGCTGAAGCTTAGTCTAATTTGTCTGCAGTCCTACGCACCATATTCTGACTAAGCTATGTTGATGAATCTGGACATGACAATGTAGTTTCAAGTTATTTAAAAAATCTTTCACAAAAAAAAATAAAAAATTCATGAGATTTTTGCTCATAAATTTATTATTTTTCATATGGTCGGGTCACTCATGTCGGAAATATTTTTGGTACCAGCTTCACTGTTCTTGTATACGTTATATTACGTCTGTATGGAAAATAGCTTATTAATGAGACTCAGCTTCTAACCTTAATTAACCAATATATTTTTAATATATATAAAAGCGAGTCATCTTGTTAATTATTGTGAAGTAACCATAGGGTGTTCGTATGACTTTGCTATATCCACACATTTAACAATACACAGAATCTCATCTAAATACTTCCTAACACCGTTATATTTATTTGGGATTACATTGTACCTTTTGTATGCCTTAACTTCTTATTTATGACGTTCTCATTGAGTTTGTGTTTAGGATTGTACCTGCATTAGTTTCTTCAACTTCTTTTTTATGATATTCTACTTAAGGTTTAGGTTCAGGACTCATTTATTATATTTTTTGTTTTAGTTTCCCCTAAACTCTGCAAGTAAGATTTTATATTTGGATATGTAAGTGTGTCATAACTTTGGTTAAAATAGACTGGAAAATTTATTACACGCTGGCAATCTTTCTGACAGAGTTTGGGGAAAAAATTAATTAATAAATTAGGAATTAATTGTAGTTTTATTTTGTAGTCATGTTACTGTTACTCATAAGTTTGTTTAATTTTTATCTTTAAGTGTGACGTTATTTTAATCACTACACGGTTAAAATGAATATGTACTTTAACAATGCAACTTTAAAATGTGTGAATGCAGCCACTTGCTACATTAAGAACTTCAAAATAACCAACCTCAAATAAATTTTACGCACAAACGCCCAATTACCTGATATATATTTAAAGTATGAAATTGTGTCAGTAAAATGTCTCTTGATTCTATGCTGTTGTGAAATATGAAGTTCATACATATATATAGAGAGATGCTTTATTTGCGATAGTCGTGAAATAATCTGAAGATCATGTCTTATTGCATACGGGCTGTTCTTTTTAAACTGTTGGGGGAGAACGCAAACTTTTCAGAGGCCCCTCAGCCCCCACTTTATTTTTTCCTCAAAGATGTGAATGAAAGCATTTGCTTTGTTATTAAATAAGTATATTAAGAAAATAATAGCCACAGCACCCTTGCTTTTGTATTAGTTAGTTTTTTGGAAGATCTTTTGCTTTTTCAAAAGCCTTCCAGCCCAGCCTTCTCCCCTCTAGTTTGTAAATGGAACAGTCCCATATTGTTACTACATTGAATTTTCCTATTACTAATGTGAACATTAATGATATGATATATGCATGTCAGCTGCTATGTACCATCGGTAGCGCTTGCCAGCTTAAAGTTGTTGATGGGTATAGAATATTTTCGGCAACATTATGTAAATTTACAATTATCAGCAATGAAGTTTGTGCTTGATAAATGTTCCTAATCTATGTGGATTGGTTACTAGTCACTGTCAATTCTAACAACAAAGATTTATATATGTGAAATTAAAAAACCCTTCTCCTGCAAGTCCAAGAGGACTAAATGCTTAGGCGATTTGCGGCGGGGGGGGGGGGGGGAGCTGTAGCTCTCCCCATTGCCTGTCTCCCGACTGAATTGACCTCAGCCCCCGCGGGTCTCTGGAGGCTCTCCTGCGCCACTGACTAAATGGAATATGTCATAGTGGCCACGGCTTCTTTGAAATCATATTTATGACTTGGTGGCTGTGGCTTCTTTGAAATGTACAACTTTTTTAAAGACTTAAAGACAAATATTCTCAAAATTTAACTCCTTAGTATCAGTAAACAAACCCTAATATAAATTTTGGCAGGAGACCACTCTTATTTTCACAACATATTGTAATAAATATGAGAAACTGGATTTCTTTCAATTGATTTATGCAGTGTAAGTTTAAAGACTCTAAAGATGCGTGCGTGGTCAACCTGTATATACAATTTTTGGTTCCCGATTCTTTTAACTGACAATTCAAGTCGATGTTATTGGAATGGAGGACATTGCTATAATGATTTTTACACTGTGTATAGGAACATGGTTTGATTGTTCAGTCAAGTGGGTCATCAGAAATCCAGTTTTATGGCTTCATAGCACATTGTATATATTGGTTGTAGTTATTGGAGTGGACCATTGAATCCAATGTGTCCCCAAATTAAGTATACACGGATGATGGAATCGTTCAAATTACAGCTGTGGCCACCTCAGTGTGTCGAAAAGAAAATATAAGACTAAATGGATTCAGTATTATACAGATTTAATAAATGTTCAAGCAACAAGACAATGCGTTTGTTCTGTATTTAACAAGATATATGGGAAATGTAACTTGATGCAAAAAAGTACAATAATGAATTATTTGTACGTGGATTAAAATTCAAAAAATGTATCGCATAACAGAAGCAAAACAATGGCACCAGCCATTGGCTAACAAGAAAAAGATAAAAATGACTAGCGTATTTAAATGATTAAATTACCTAGTTATAATTAAAGTGAATATATAGAAGCAATTAAGTGAAAATTCAACAACTATATACAACTACAATTAAAGTGAGCATTATTTATGAAGAAACGTTAGAAAAAAGTTTCATATCATTCAAGAAAAATCCAAGCGAAACTAATGCATTTTCCAAAGTTCACAAGCATAAATATTTTCGCCACAAAACCTAGCAATGACAACCTTTAAAAATTGTCCTTTACATATTTGGTTCTTGTAGAGATGTAATTCACACGAAGGAAATTGATTAAACATTTTTGAGTTTTAAAATTGCTCAGTTCATGTGTTTTATTTCGTTTTTCACACACATTTTAAAGTTCTCCCAATGTCCAAGGTTGATCATGTTCGATGCCTGAAATTAGAAAAGACGATTTTTAGTTGCCGCACTTCAAATGATTATTATTAAATTTGAGAAAAATTATAATGAACAAAACATATATTAAATACAGTCTATATTATATAGGATGTGTTGAAGTGTAAACTAACTATTTTTCAAATTGCTCATGCGTCATTGAGAGATTTAAGTGAAAAAAATTATGTATTTCCTGACTGTCTAGTTGTGAAAAAGTGTCAAGTTCATGTAATATTTGAAAAATAGAATGGAATTTAAATGTACTAACACCAACTATATAGTAAAAAACATTCCAAGAGAAAAAAATAATTTGAAAATAATAATTTCCAAGAATATATAGTGAAAAGTGAATCCGTTGAACACCCTTGATACATACCGGCACTCTCTGTGTAAACCAACGTGAGGAAATAATTAATACGAACTGACACGAAACACTATTACTTGTGCATCAAACTTAAACATCTAGCGGCAATTTAAGGCCCTGAATAGGATACCAGTCATAAAATTTGCCAAAAATCTTTCTGCGAATTCACTTGAATTCTTAGTTTCTTATTTATTACTAAAAGCAAAAACACATTTCGAAACAACACCAGTTAAATTTTGGAAGTTTTACATCATTTTTTGTATGTTATAGTGTTGGTTGGATTTATCAATTTTTAAATGGAGTAGTTGAAAAAGGTATTACTTTAAAGAAATACCACATAAACAAATAATTTGAAAGAAGAAACTCATTTCATATTCAGAGCCTTAATATAATCACATTTGTGGCGATTAACTTATGTTTATTGTTCGGTAACTTATAAGTATCACAATTGGGCACCATACATAAGATTACTAACATCACTAAGTTGTGCAAATACAAAATTCACTATACGATTCCACCGTGACTATACTTATACGAAATTGGCACGGTTAAGTTATTTCACCTTCAGGCCTCTGTGCAGACGATCTTTCATGACTGAAATGAACTCCTTGTGGCTAAGATGACCATCCCCGTCAATGTCAAATAACTGAAAGACAGTGTGGACAAGATGGTCGTTCAGATTTTGACCGGTGCACACTTTCACCGCCCTTTTGAACTCGCCTGAAAGAAACACAGCAATTAATTTAACAAATATTAACCGCAGTATTTAATGAATAATATTAATGCGGATCGTTTGTAACAAAACAAAAATTTAACTGAAGTTCAAGTAATTAATACTAATCGCTTGTCATAACACCTCGATTTTTTAAAATCCAGTTACACACCCTGATAATTAACGGTCTTCAAAAATATTATTAATGCTAAAAATGTTAACCAATACTTATTTATTTTAGATCAACAATTATTTACTGGTCTTATTTTTATCTAAAACTATATGGGCCATCATCATATTGAGCCTTGAAGATAAAGGTATAAATATATTGACCAAAGTAGCTGATACACAGGAGGGCACCAGCTACCAGTTAAATAAATGCACCAGGTGGCAGCAGCACAAGTCTTGCTTCCAGTAACCTTTAGTAATGGAGCACAATAATATTACCTTCCGATATTGGCTGATCTGCAAAAGTGTAAATTCTCATTGCGATTGAAAAGTCGTCTAGACTATTCAAGAACTGTCCGAATTCTTTGAAATCTTTGAACGTGATACCCTGCAATTATCAAAGAAAACAGTAAGACGACAAGACGTCAAAAAATGGGGTGTCCTAAAAGTAACCATGGCAATACAAGCAACTAATTAACATAATCGTAATAAACAACCATATTCTATAATGTTAGCTTTCGAAAAAACCTGACCACTACGGACACACATTTTTGAAACACAATTCACATCACCTCACACCTTTCTCCAATCATTGTTTATAGGAGAGTAACATCTTAGTTATCTCAAAAGACATTTGACACAAATCCCGGACCACTTCGAGGGAAATTATGTATCAATAGAAATTACTCATTATGAATTTAAGTATGGATATCTTTGGTCTTTATTGTATCTGTGCTGTGCAAATATTTAATGTAGGGTAGCCCGTCCTTTGTGTAGATACGTTTTCTATCAGTGTATTTAGCTTAATATTCTGGCTTACTATATATATAAATTTTATAAAATATATCATTAAAATATATTACGGAGTATATTTGAAATTAAAACGAGTAGAAAAGACTTCAAACACAATGCTAATTCAACTAATTTACAAAAATCTGTATAACATGAAGAAAAAAATTTGTCAATGTATGAAACTATTACCAAAGTTTTTTCACCAGACTGAAAATAGAAGATTTTGGGATTGACGGATAATTTTGTATAAATTCTGATATCTATTTAGCATTTTGAACCAACTTCTTAAATATTGCTTTGTTTGTTTAATACAACAGCTACTGATATAATTATCTCAATGATCTCTTTGTTTCTCCTTATTTTTACCTTATAATTTGGAAGACGTTCTTGTAATCTGTTGATATATTTCGCTTGGTCATCCTTGTCTAGTGTTGTGTATCTGAAAAATAAAGAAACACAAATGCCAAATGATAAAAAAAAACATTATTATTATTGTTCATTCGTACCTCAATAGTACAAAATATGGAAAAATTACATCGAACAGTTTAAAGAAGCATCAATATATTTAAAAAAATCAAGATGTGCATAAAAAATTTTGAAATTGAAAAGCATCATGTCTGTCCATAATTGAAAACAACTGTCCTTGTGAGACAAGAACTAAGTCACTAATAGCTGTTCCTGTGACAAGTATCTTCTTGTGTGTAGCAATTGGCTTCACAGTCTCTGTTCACTATATGAGATAATTCCGCTACATCCAAATTCACCAGATTAGCAGTGTACATATATCCTTAAATTTCAATGTAGCTTTATAGATACAGAATGAATTAGCCTCATCAATATACATACAATAAGATGTTAACAAACTTACTGCAGTCCCTTTAAACATTAATAATTTCAGACAAGGTAGAGCACTTCTAGCAAACCAAATTATAATGTTTAATGACATTTAAAGATACATAGATGGGGGTCACAAATACTTTGTGTGACACACCAATTAGAAGGAGGATCTCTCATGAAGACATGGCACTTAAAAAACTATGCACACTAAGTCAGTATAATATTATTTACCTCAGTAAAATACTAGCAAATTCCTCTTCAGTGATGGTTGGCATTCCTTTCGCAAATTCATTAAATTCCAACTCGAGGACTTCCGTTTGAAGATTCTCCATAAAACTGAAAGTACAAAGATTAGAACCATTCACAAACACAGTTTTAGCATGTCTATATTACAATGTTTTTTTTGTAGTCATCGGTTAAATTTCAAGCCTAGCTTTCACAGCAAGAAAAAATTTTGAAGTCACTAATGCTGGAATGTTCATAATAAATAGAAGAGTAGAACAGTGGTTGGAAGGTTTGCCCAAATCCAAGTCTCCATGCAACAATTTGAGTTTGATCCCACAACTTCTAAGTTTGGGTGCTAGGACCTTAACCTCCAAGTTATGTTTAGAAAAATACACGCAAAAATATTGTTGTCAGGTGAAGGTATGTACACAACAAATCCGTCTCAGCACAATGATAATTTATGTCATGACATAAAATATAAGCCAAAAACAAATTATGGTTTGAACAAGTAGCCAAATATGGTTGATTGGTGATTGAGAATCAAGCTGGCAGTGGTCTTTAGTATCTGGATGGTTCTTGTTTGTGAAACTGAAACCATGCCTAATATATCTTAGTCTCCAGATTGTGAGCGAAAACCAGATTGTGAGCGAAACAAATGGCCGATGTCAATGAATATAAAACAAACCAAACTTTGATAGAAGTCAAAATTACTGAAACAAAATAGTTAACCTGCATTTTAGGCAAAAATATCACCCGCCCATATGTAACTATTCGGCATTCCATAGTTCTTTTTAAATATTTTTCCATTCCTTTTGTTTTTGCTGTTGTCGTTGAAACTTTCTTTCAAATTTTGAGAGGCCTTTCATATCGGATATCATATATGACATGACGCTTGTCATATTCAAGTATTTTCACATTTTTTGCTTCTTCAAATTCAACACTAGACTTTGTTAGCACAGCCAATAGAACATAAAAAATTGACAGCTAGGATCAATGAGGCCCTTGCCAAAAAGTTACGAATACTTTGGTATGTTGAGGTTTTTTGATGAAAGCATCATTTCAGTCACTGTTCATGGTTCTCTAATTAAATCTTATTTAATCTGAATTATGTACCAGTATTACATTCAGACAACCCTTGGTGCAAATTTCACTGGTCTTTATGGTGGGGTAATCCTTATAAGGAGGTAAAATACAAAGGCAATTACAATATGATCTGGTCTAAGCAGACGTAATGATGAGATAAGAATTGGCATCCACACTATATCTATCTTTAGGCTATGTGGCTTTTTTCAACAACAACACTTATTGTCTTCCTTCTAGGCAGATTGCTTTCTAAGCCTTTTTTAGACCAATACTTTCTGAAAGTTTGTAATAACAGGACAACTGCGAAGTATAGTTAATAAATGTAGATTTCTTGATAACTGGCAATTCATTTTGCAATTTACCGTTACTAGTGCGACATTTTCAATTTAAGCCAAGGCATAACATATTCTTAAGAAATCAGTTAAAATTACTAAAAACAATTATTAACTCAAATACATATTTTTTATATAGAATTGATTTAACGAGATCTTAATGACTGAAGCATTTATTCAATTGTATTTGACCGATATGACCAAATTGTGCAATTTATCAGACAACAGCCACTGAAAGCTAGTCTTGTTTTTGGGTTATTTTTATTTCTATTCAAAATGTCATCGAAAGACCGAAAACACTGCGCGTTGGGTGGGTCAAAGTGGAGTGTGAACTTTGACAGCAAATGTGACTTATGAGATATTTAAGGGGGGGGGGCATATTACCTCCTCTGTATAACTCCCCTCCCCCTCGCTCGGGGGGACAGCCCCCCTCCAACCCACTCTAATACACCTTATCTCGAGAACGCCCCGGGTCCTCACTCAGAGATCAGAGCACACAGAAAACAATGAAGAATTGTAAGTGTGTCCTTAAACAGACAAAGGCACAAAGTCACTTCAAGAAGCATCCCTTCGCCAATAGCGCCATTCCAAATATGAGCACAAAAAATTACAAAAATTATAAAAAATAAAAGAATATAAGACATTCCTATAATTTATTTCAGGTACCACAGAAAATGCATATAATACTATGTAGAGTAGAAAGTCACCATTAAGACTACATTTAGTGTAATTTTACTGGTGTTAATGGCGAGGAGGTCGCAATAGGGAGGTGATTTAATATGGTCACAATAAAATTGGTTATGAGAATGGTCCTTTACAAATATTGACATGGTCTCAATTCAGTGCTCTACTGTTCTGCAATCAAATAATTTTAAAGTACAGAAAAGCCATGCAAATAAAGGTTTCTTTTTGATAGCCCAAATATTTGATTTAAACACACTTTCATGCAAAATAAATGTTTACTGATAGCAGCGGAAGTGCCAAATTATTAATAATAGCATAGAACTAGTCAAAAACAAATAGTATTGCTCCGCGTTTCATTTTGGGATTATTGGAGAAACTGTTTATATAAATTACGAAAAGAAATAATGACTTAACATCATTTACAGACATAACTTCCCTCATCCATACCTTAAAAATCTAAAAATTTGAAAAATTCTTACTCGCAAGTGTCCAAAAACTTCAGACAAGTGCTGAACATAAAACACCCAATATAAAACACCCACCACTGAATACCTGCCCCTCAGTATTTTCAAATTGCCAAAGGCGTTTGCTGCATTGCTGCCGATAATTTGCTTCATGACTTGTCATGTCAGACACGTTGCTTAAGGGCTGCCGTTCTCGACTCACATGGTCCACCCATGTACATTGTAGCACACCGAAAGTCAAGAGTATTGCGTTCTGCAATAACACACATTCCTTTTTATATTTTTCCAGTGAAATTCTAAGTTTTATCAACAAATGCTTTCTGATGCACAGACCAACATCAGATTTTACAATGTCACAAGAGAAGCGACAAGAAAATCTCTAATGAACGGTGTAATTCCCATCGTAATAAGTCTCACTCTATCAGAATAAATAACATTTCTCGTCCAACAATAGTCTTTCAAAAGCTTATTGTTATATAAACCAGGTATTTAATACATGATAGCTTCAAAGTATGCAGAATATTGAGGAATAAAATAAGCTGACAATTAAATTATCTTGAGTTACACGTTTCCATCTCTCTACTACCATGCAGCAACCATGAATGAATGGAACACATCAGCAATTTCTTACATGGTCTTTGTACTTTTAATAAATTTCTTCTCCAAAACTGCCTGCCATAAACACAGAGCATACAGTTTTTCTTTGTAGTTTCTTAGTTCCATCCCAATTTCCTCAAACCAGAAGAGTACTAATCATATGACAGGTGCTGCCACCTGGTGGAAATTCAATTTAAGGTGCACTCATTTTTAAAACACCTAAAAAGTTACTTGTCTGGCAGAAATGAACTTCTAAAGCTAGGAGAGTGCTGATATGTTAAATGTTAAAAATTGTGACGCGGAAATAAAGAACGCATCGATGCAAAATAACACGTTACAGGGCAGTGTGAAGATAACAGGCCAGCCACAACTAATGACCTTCCATCAATCATTGAATGGCCCAGACAACAATCACAATTGATCACATGATCAATACAATGGACATTATTCAGCCTCATTACAAGTGTATGACCACCATACGTATGGATGAGTTGATGTGGCTGCTGCTGCTGCTGCTGCTGCTGCTAGTAGCATCATTACAACAGATGTTTGCCGCTTCATCATGTTCATTTATGATCGAGATTACAGATATATAGCCCAATCCCCACCTGTGCTCACGACTTTCATAAAACTTGCACTACACGACCTCGATCGCTATCTGCCCATTTTTACCCGCTCTTTCCTCTTTACTTCGGCATAATATCAAGTTACGATTCACAATTTTTAATATTTTTCTTCCATCACTTCTTCGCTCAATTAATTCCTCACAGAACTGACACTAGAAGGTCTGAGCAAAACTTTTGTGATTGACGGTAATATCATTCCTATCTCCCTCCTAACAATCAATCATATTTCTGTCTTCAGTTCTCAAAATAATTCATCATTTCCATATTTACTTTGCTAATTTAATGTCAGACTGACCTTCCACAATGACACATATTTCTTTTAATAGAAAACACTTATTGTCGAAAAGTTTTTGCGACAAACATTCCATCAATATACATATCTAAAAAACAGCACAGATACTATCATTAAGAATTAATGTTACCATAAGTTAAACTTAACATTTACCAATATGTTGATGATATTCAGGACTTCAGATAGAAGCAATCGATCTGTGTTTTTGAAAATAAAGAGAGCTATGTTCCTAGTTCCTATCATTGCATGACCAACGAGCATCATTCGACATGACCTACTTCCATGGACCTTTGTGTGCCGAGGGCACTTGGTCAATCATGTTGAGTCCGAGACGGTCAAATGACACCCTTGGACAAAGAAATTAATCGCCCAAAAAGGGTGGACAAATAAGAATGGACCCTGAACAGTAAATTGATCATCAACTTTACAGAAGGCGCGGATTGCCAGCAATCATTCCGAATGCTTTGATTGGCAAATAAACCGATGCATTTTACCCCATTTACGCAATCAGTGAGGTCATTGTATACCCCCATAACTGAATTAAAGGTCCCTAGTCTGGTCAGCCAGACAAGACGGTCATTCATCATGGTCCTTCATTACTTATTGGCACCAACACTGACTTCCCATGCATAATGTCGCTTGGTCATGAATGTAAAATCGCTGATCTATAGCTCAATCGAAATAAAATAGCAATTGCAAAACTTCCCTTCAGAATAAAGAGAATTACTTTTTTGTCACTTTAAGTTAAATAAGCAGAAATATAAGTAAAACATGTTTGTAAAAATTTGGAAGTATATGTAAATTCTAAACCAGTAATTCCTATCATATTCCAGTAAATTCTAGGGTGAAGCAATTACTTAGTTTAATAAAAAAATTTTTAGAATGTCAAATATTCTAGCAGTGACATCTTAAACTTTCATTTCATTGTATTTCTAAATATAAGGATAACTGATAACAGTTTCAAAAATTTAATTAAGCCTCGGACATATGAAGCTTATCGCTATCTTTTGACACCCGTCTGGCTTTCTGTAGATACTGTTAAAGATCAGACATCCAAGGTCAAATTGAAGTGGGCACCTTTTGACATCACTTAGTGACCTATGAGACTGATTGCAGATGACCTGAACATCAAACAATGTCATCATGCCACAACAACTGACCTGTCCAAACACCTTTGCAATCTGCTCTCTCCCATTGAATACTTCACAGCAAGTTTTAAAGAAAATTATTCATATATTTGTCACACTGAGTTGGGCAATAATTCTAAGTGTAAGTTTTGATAATCCAGAAAATAATGAACCCTCATTCTGCCCCTTTTGCTAATTTGCTTCTGTATTTGCTTCTGTATTTCCTATAGTTAGGATTGGAGTTTGCGAATTGAGAATTTCATCGAAGTGCCTGAAATATTCCATTGGCTCAGCATCACGGCTTAAGTACAATTTTTGCTTATCGCTTCGCCTAACTATTTTTCCGCAGACCCCTCAACAAATTAATGTTCACATGCAGTGTGACAAAGTTTAGCACAAGGCAAGCAGCAAGCCATCTTTCGTTGGCAGCCTTGTTGTCCAAAAGACAGACACCCTGATGTAATAGTGGATTTTCACGGATGTTTCGCGGTATTTCCATCCGGTGGCTATGACAGAATACTGCAATTCTATTGGCTGAAAAAGTTCCAGCCCTTGACTCTGATTGGCTGAAGCAAAGTGCATCCTAGCAGCAGTATTTTTAGTGCATTTTGATGTATATTTGACATCTTATCATTTAGTTGATTTCCCATAGGAAATTATATTAATGGAATCAGGTATGACCTACTATGTCTGAAAAGCAAAATAAGCAATAAGAAGAGATGGAAGACCTATGTCTTTCTGAATACAGGGATGCTCAGTGAAAAGACTCTATGGTAGAGAGGTTCATGCAAGCAGCCATGTGGCTAAGTGGACATGGTCCATGGCTTACTTCTCTAATTTGCGGCTCTTTTTTGCTCATTTCTTTTTCTCAAGTTCCATTAATTACTCTAGTTCAATACGTCATACTCCGAGCCTTACAGAATCATCTCATCATTACATCTACATCTAGTAGTGATCCTGTCAGCTGACTGAGCTTCTGGCCTAGTATTGGACCACCAGAAAAAGTTAGAAAATACCAGGTTAGAAACAGACATCTCTTCCTGGTATTGATCAATCTCAGTTAACTGGCAGACAGTCCTCGTAAACCCTATTCGAAAGAGCTGACACAGCAATAATTGAATGCGACATTACCCTATCTACCCCGAGGTAAGGAAACCCCCAACATGCTAAACACCGATCAAGCATGACGGTGTTACGCTGATTGATTTCCTAATTCATTGATTTCGAGACAGTAACACGCGTATGGGATCACTTTGTAAATGTTTCACTATAGCCGGACGAACAGAAAATCACGACAAAAAAAGCAAAACAAATCAAATACTATTACAAGTTGCAGTAAATAATTCAAAAGCAGTTTATCATTTTGAGCAACATATACCAAGCTAAAATGAGCTTGACGTGAAAAAACCATGCGTTTTTGCGTTTATCCTTCTCATGGAAAACGCACGTGGCACATTTAGCCATGTTAAGGAGTAAAAGGGGGGAAATTAAATTTTTCATCTCAATTTACAATGAATCTCTCGATATCAACTTAGTCCACTTATGCAAGGATCCTCAATGTGACCAATACCATTTGTGCGAATAATTTTTAATAGCTAATCCAAAAATTTAACCTTTTGCTACCACTGTATAAGTTACCCTACAATGAAGATTTCCAATAAATAATAGTTGAAAAATGACATTTTTACAAAATTTTCCGAATTTTTCTTCTTTAATTTCTCTCATATTTACCTGTGGAAATCTTCATACTTCAAGACATCAGTTCCTCTCGGACCGAAGAAATGAACCGTCAATGTGGTGTCCTGCAGCGGGGCAGCCTGTCCATCCTTACAAAAAGATAATTAACAAAAAACAAATCAATTCACATTTCATTGGCACAATTACAAATTTACAATCCACTGATGAAATTCAATCAGAAAAATTACAAAATTACTTTTAAATATATTTTCGATTAAAATTTTTTTTTCAAATATCACAAACATTTGCTGCTGTTCCATTCTTTAACTAAACCCACTGTGCTACTTCAAAGTTTAACTTAAATTTTGTGATTTAAAAAGATGTGTGGAATAAAACAAAAGGAAAGTGCTGTTGTGCATCTTGAGAATAACAGAAAAATATGACATGAAGGTTTCATAATATTTGATTCGACTTAATTTATACACATAATATTTACAGCCATGAAAATACTTATATTGATTAGTAGCCATTGATGATTATTTGTGAGTACCAGAAATGAAACAATAAAACGTTTCGCTTTCATTTCTGAGCAATAAAAGTGATGTCAAGAACATTTTTTATTTATTAGTCTATTAGTCAATAATTATTAATAAATTAAAGGAATTGTAAACTATCATAGTCTGTATCACCAGTACATTTGGGTTTAATAAGGAATTAGTTATATTTGACATTATAAAACATATTTTGAAAATATTAGGTCAGCAAATTATTTACAAATAAAACAATTTTAAATGGTTATATTAGGTCCGTTGTTTCTGTAAATACAAAGAACATGGGAGGTGTGTTGCCAGGTTTTCGGACGGGTTGAGTCATTAAATAGTTTAAAACACAAAATATAGGAAATCACGACTCGTGTGGGCTCATCGCAACATTCTCATATTTATAGACTTTTCACCACACATAAACATTGTCTGAGGACATAACTGTATCGTGTTCTGTCCAACTTTTTTCCCCTAAACAACAGCCTGGTATTGTGGAGTTTTGCAAAGCTTTGGATAATATACAACACAATGATATCATTATAAGGATCCACACGAGTTTCTTTGATACAGGTTTCCATACCATTTTTCATTGTTACTTTTAAACCGACAAACACAGAGGGTGGACATGTTGCGTGACTATTAAGAGACCCTCACATATGGCTAATGAAAGCGAAGGAGGCCATATTCCCTGGCCAGACAGTTGGTACACTGTCGAATGCTCGCGCGGGGTCTATCAACAGATCACAGGGTCAAGGCTTATAACAACTTGACTTTGTTGTGGGCGAGTCGAAAATGGAGGATAATTTTGTGGGTTTTACGGTGCCAATAATATTATAAGATTTGTGGTAAGACCTAAGAGACAACTTCAAGCTTTGATATATATATTTATTTAATTTTCCAGTTCTGTTTTGTCCGATTGTATGACATTTAAATACTACTTTTTTTATACTTTTAGACAAAGTTTCAACACATTGTATTAATGTACTGGCAAAGATTGGTATAATGTTTTAATTACTTGTCTGCAATTTACCTACACAATTGTACGATTACTTCGAAATTAATTTTCATTTAAATTAAACACTCAGGAAACAACATGATGCAGAATTACAAACAACTTAATTAGTTATTAAGAATGTAAATTCACATATGACGTGATAATACTGGGATATTAAATATTCCATATTAATTAGGTCATAAAATCAGTTAATTCTGGGATAACACAGCCTGAAATAAAGTACAGATTTGAATATAAATAGCTTTAAAAAACTTCATCCGAACTAAATAAAATGCACACTGCGACACGAAATGACCACATCTCGATTCTGTGCATTTCACAAAGATGTTAATTATACACCATTTGATCATTAATTAGATATACTATTCTATATTATTTGTACAGCTTTAGATTTGGGCACAAGCAGAGATATATCATGCCACGAAAGAGGCATTTCATACCCTTAACAGACATAACATTTCGGCCGCGTATGGATCGAACCTTCGCTAAAAACATCAAACAATAAGACTCTTCAAGCAAACTTCAGATATTTGTAATAATTATAAATAATATTAACTTCATATATTCAACAAAACAGCTTTCAAATAATATATGGCTCTCCAAGCAAGCTTCAGATATTGTTATATATCATCAACTTCATATATTCAATACATAGTTTAAATATAAACTGATAACCAGCTCTTTAAGCAAGCTTCGGATAAATGCCATAAACCTCTACTTTTGGATAATTACAGCTTCAGAAGCTCGGATTCAAATATATAATGCTAATCCAAGCAAGGCTTAAATATTGTATATAATGATAATAAGCTTCATATATGACTTTATATTTTGCTTTAGCAAAGCTTCAGATATATAATCTGATAACAATTTCTTAAATTTACCACACATTGATATAGCTTAAAAAGTATACTGCATCATCAAATTGTTATGCAGAACTTATGTAGACTATCACTTTGTTAAGATAATTACGTGGGCGTTGATATGACATTTATGTTGTGAATAACTATAAATGCATATTTCTGGTAGGTATGTGATTATCACACAAACTATAATTACTATTAAACTAATTTAATAGCTAATTTAATATTACTTAATCTATCGTATAAATCTAATGACACTCATTCTATCAGGCGAGGGTTTCTATGGGAAATTAAGTGTAATGGCTCACAGCATGAAAGCGATCATCACAAAGTAAACAGACATGAATAGGACATTGGAACGACATACAAAAAAGCCGTTTTAGTTTTATTATTTGACTTCAACAAAGCTTTTGATGCTCAAAGGACGATATTAAATGCAAAGAAAACAAGGTTTTCTATCTTATATTTCAATGTATCCAGACCCTTCATTACAAGCCTGGACAGGTTGTAATAACAGCTGCTACGGGTAGACGTAACGATGAGATGATAAGGCTGTGAGTTTGTACCATTTTAGGATTAAGTGGTGAGTGGCATATTTTACTTGCATAGTATATATTTAGATCGCAATTGACACAACTTTTTTAGTATTACTCTAATGTCTTTTAAGTAAAATAGAATGACACCAATACTGGGTCAAAATATTGTAATTCCAATTGTGAGTTGGCCTCAGTAGTGAGGTATTTTAGGCAAGGGGTTCCTATGTAGCTCTATACAGTAAACTTTCCCAATTTAAATGGCCCACCCGATTTTAATTCGAATTCGGTAAGTTTCCACTTATTTTAAAGATTAATAATAGAACAAAAAAAAACAAGAAATTTAAATATAAATATTTTGTTAACTTTGGTTCGATTTGGGCCAAAAATTGACCACGGTGAATTCGACTGGGCAAAGTTTAGTTTCTGACCCTTGGTCAGTTGGTGATTGTACTAATTGCTTGTCATGGCAGACAAATAGGCCTCAGTAATAACAGTATTTAACCAGATTGCATCTGATAGCTGCACTTGTTACTGATAGCATTTTGCTGAAATGATCAGTTCTCGTCATTTATCTTTAAGAGAGGGTTTCTTATCGGCCCTATACCAAGTGGGGTAAAATTATCTCGGGGCTAAGTTGTTTAAACAACAGCAGTCTCTTGGTGCGGACTCCAAAACATCCTTCAGACATAAGAAAGAACCCTGCTCTGCCAATGCATTTAAAAAGCAGAAAATTTATGCGGCTAAATTGTAGCATTTTGGGCAACGAAAGGTAGATAATTGTTGGGCGAAAAGCCTTAACGGGTCTATTTTACCCCAGGGTAATGTCCAGAGGGGATTATGCTTTGGGGTGACAATAAAAAGGGGTCCACATACCATCTGTTTCTTTCTACAGGCCACCCCCCCCCCTTTAGGTCACCCCCCAAATTGATCTTTGCATAACGTGGGGTCCATAAGACTAGCATACAGCGTTCTGACATTTTGTAATCTATTGTCTCAATGCTCGTCTGAAGCTTGGTCAGCTTGTATGATCAGTTCAGGCCGACGTAATGATGAGATGATAAGACTTGGGGAGTCCACACTATGTTACATAAATGTATCAAAGTATAAGAGCCACATTTTATGAATGAGTTTTACCGACATGTTGAGGTAAAAGAAGACCTTTATGTAAAAAAAAAAAAATAATAATAAATACATTTCTTTGTTTTAAAATTAATACAATACTGAGTTAGGGATTCGCAATTAACTGAATAAAAATATATTTCAGAGTATACCATAATTACTATAGCACCTCAGTGATGCTGGACTACACGACACCAAGTCAGATATACAGTCGAATTAATTAGTTTGCATACATCAGATTTTCATTTTATATCCTCCTAATTGTATTCAAAAGCAGCCTAATTGGCAATTATTCAATAGGTATGCTTAAACTACTTTTCCACCACTGTATATGACCAGCTAGTGGTGGTAGATGTAATGATGAGATAAGACATGGATTTGTGTTGCAATGTATTGTCTATAAGCTACTAATCCACAGTTTAGTGTGGACTGATAACAAAGAAACTTGTGACTTCTATGAGTCAAGGAACGTGGAATGTCAGTGTGCATCAAAAGCCTTGCCAGAATCAAAATTTTTAAGCGCAAAGGAAGACATTAACTCTCATCTAAATTGGCTAATCTAATAAATATGCGGCTGGGCATTCTTCGCATTTCGAGGCGACATAACCACATCAAACGAGGATTCAAAGGACCGGCAAAATGTCTTCTTTTTATGTCTTACGGGGAGGCGTAATTAAAGCGAGTGGACGAAAGTTTAAATAAATTAAATAGTAAATGTAACTTATGGAGACCGTAAATGATGTAAAGCAGTGGGAAATGTTTACGCGGTATCATATTGTAGAGCAGAATAAAAACATAAGACTGTAAAAACACCAAATAGAACTTATTCAACTTTCACTCGTCGAGTTGAATAATAAACAAGTGGAGCGACTTGAAAATGCCCGGAGGCAAAAGTAAGTCAAAAAAGGGTTTGTGTCTCAAGATCATAGAAAAATTCCTCTAACGGAACAAAACAAGATAAATCAGACAGAGGAAAATTCTTGAGCGAAACAGGACAAATTGATGGACAGGTTAGGAATGGCAAAAATATTACACGTTCAAAATTACTTCGTAAACATTGATGAGTTAAGTGTTGTCTGAGAGTTACATTTTAGCTGAAATGGTTCCATTTGTCATTGCAATGATGTTTGAGCACACAAAAGATTAAATTTTATTTATCTTGAATGTTTCCATTAAAATTAATAATTTATGGAGAAATGGACAAAGTAGCCAAGTGTTTCAATAACATTTTTAAAGTGATTGTTCACAAAAAAAATATTCATCCAAAAACCACAAGTGACCAGATCATTGTGTCAAACATGAACAAAAAAAAAAAGTGATGTAAAAATTCAACTGAAGGTGAATGATTAAAACAAGGTGAAACCAAATCGTAATCCAATGAACGAAACTGGAACGAAACTGATGAACGAGAGAGTCGAATGCTTTGAGAGAATCAAGGAAGAGGTTGGTAAATGAAAACGCATGCATAAAGAATTGGAATTGCAGCAGCAACAGCATCGTACAGCCTCGGAATATGAGCTTGGGTTCAGCAAAAGCACCTACATGCAAGGATCTATGCTTCGCTAACGATTTTTCTCTGTCTACCTTCTGAGCTTGTGTAATGATGCGCTCCAGCTGAAAAGAAACATAACAAGGTCATCATCATACCCGTTCAGTCATTTGCGGATCCCTTGGTGATCCATCTCATTTCTTGCCCAAAGTGAATGGATGAATACCTCACGAGACATTTACAAACCTTAGCCATCCATCACACTGGCATCTATAAGTTTCGACTGTTACGTCTTGTACCCTACATGAGCGGCAACCACCCAAGCCATATCAAAGGCTTTAAACATGTCCACCAAAAAGCACTTACGCTTTACCATTGAAGCATTTAACGAAGAAGTGAGACGGAGAAACATAATTCACCAATTCGTTGAAGACATCAGAGGTTCAAAAAGACTTTGTAACAAGTGGTCACACGTTGCGGTTTATACAGTTCAAGGCAGAATAAAGTAAATAAAATATCTATACCCCAGTTCACATGGTAAATGTTTCACAAACAGAAGACACCACTCTTTGAAGATTCACCATTTTTTAGCTTCAATGAATTTACACCACAGATTTTCACCTTGTGACCTTTTATCAAGTTTAACTGTATCTTATAAAGTGACTCAGTTACACAGACTTGCAAAAAAGGCACAATTTCAAATTCTGGAAAATTAAAAATGATCAATAAAGAGGGAAAAAATATTTTTCGTAAAATCGCATATATCCATCGATATGGATAATTTAAATGGTGAATCCTCCAATCTTAATCCTGAAAAGTCTCTTCTCTCTCACACAAATACTTCATAATAATATAACTACAATGTAACAATAGGAGTAATCATAAAATACATAAACTCTTTAAGATTACACTGTCTGAACACACCACACATAGTTCAGTAACAGGTTAAAAGTACAGTCATCCAATCCAAAAAAAAGCTTAGTATAAACACAATTCGTTTGTCAGCTATTTGTGGCCAGTGCAGTTAGTTCTAGAGTTAGTAAAACAAATACTGTTAAAAAAACCAAAACTTTTTGTAATAAACAGCAGTTAAGTGTTAAGATACCTCAAAAGATGGACTGCGAATAGAGACAGTTGTGATTGTGGAGTTCAAGAAACAAGAATTTTTAGCGGAATTTCTAGTCGAAGGCAGCACACATAGTTAACAATGAGACAGATAATTGAGAGAAATTGAAGCGCACACTATTCAAGAATTAATTGATTTCATGGGCCAAGTTCAGAGATTGGTTGTTAATAATTAGATCCTCATTTAAAGATTATGAGTCAAACAATACTGACTTTTTAAAAGGATTTGCAAATAAGCAACCCAGTTAAGCGAGATGAATTTAGGGTTCTGATTATGTATATGAGCAAAAATAAATGCATTGAATCGAATCAAATGTAAGGCAAATAGTCAGCAAGTGAGATATGGCCGAACAAGACAAAGGGAAGGTGTTTTGTTACAGTATGATAAGATGCCATTAGTTCACAGACAGCAAAAAGCGCTTGCGACAGAGACATCTCAAGGTCCGACGAAGCAAGATGAGGCATTACAGACGAATGGATGAAAAGAGCAGTCAGCCAAGAGCAGTACGGTGAAATGAGCAAGGAGAAACCATGATATGAACATCGCATGTTAAGCAATGAGGGCTTCTAGTAGGGCCACAGCAGCCTGGGGCACCCCACCTGGGTTCACAGATACCCCATCAAGAACAGAGGGCCTTTCATCTGCATCCTAGCCATGCCAAGCGCTCATCCCACACACTTTGACTTACGTTTACGAGTTATATATGACCCCACGCGAATAAAAGTCTGCAAATTTTCTCGATTAATTGGAGGAATCAAAGCAGAAGAGAGACAAACTGCACTCGACACATGCCGAGCGGCAGATCCACTTGCTTTACAGCGATTATTAAAAGTGACTTTACAGTACCCAACGCAGACTGACCCAAGGCATTAATCAATTGGTCGCAGACCGCAGTCCCCTGCTTGCATCCACATTTTAGTGACTGCTTCCTTGGGGCAGCTTAAATTGCATGGTCTCATGGTCTAGCTTTTTAACAAAAACCAGGCACAAGCAATAAGAAGCAGGGAGGCTTACAGGGGGGAAGTCTAGACGTCTGTCAGATGCTACAACCACCGTCTCTGGAAGCCATCAATGAAGGGCCTGCTGCAGGGCACAGTTGTGTAACCAACACTTTTCATGCTGCCTCACCTTCCTGCCAAACACTGTTCAGTCTGTGAATTGCAAATTGCTTCACAGCATGCCTTAATTGCTCCAGCACATGATACAACAAATACAATTACCATTTAACTATCTCCCTTAAAACACAATTAGTAACACCATCACAAAGAGTGCATCGCACCACTCATTCACTGCTCAAAAACTTTCACTTGAAAAATCAATAATCTTGCACTGCAGTGTAGAGTGTGACAAGTATGTCTGGAGTTTTTTGCTGCAGTCATTCAGTGCTCAGACCACTACAATTTCCATCTAATTATATGTATCTTTACAGCTCTGCCAGACTCGTAGAAGTAAGAATCGCTGTAGTACAGGAAAACTGACTTAAATGACACAAAAACGACAACCTCAAAATGGCAGAATAATTCTTACTAAACACACAGGGAAACAAGAACTATCTTCGTAACTAAAAGAAACATTAGGAGATGACAGCCAAATTGTTACACCGCCATTCGAGCAGCTATTATTCCTGGTGGTCATCCAGCCTGTCTGCTGACCATCTTGACCGACGAAACACCGACCGATTGATGGTCCGGTCAAGAGGCTGCTAAAGTGACCAGACACTCTTCGAGTGGTCAAAGACAAATGTGAACTTTGTCCAGGACAAATCAAGAGCTTTCGTGCTTTACTTGGAAGAAAATACAAATCACAAGGTCATTTTTTTAAATCATATCATTTCTGTCCAATTGCCAGCCCCTGACGCTCATAAAATCGTTCATCTGGATAAACCATCAAATAACAAAAGAAAAGTATTTAACTTCGTTTTGTATTGCCTCAGTGCCATTAGTCTGAAGCTCATATGACCAGCTGCCAAGTACAAGATACCTCCAATTGAATGTCTCATGCAACCGACATCTAGCTGAAATATAGATCATGAAGAGTGCCTGGGTTAGAATCGAACTTAGGACCCTTAGTAGAGCTGATACAGTTAAGTAGGAAGATCAGGCCATTCTCTAAGTGCGGCAGTTTTCTAACAGACCTCCTATGTTATCAGTAGACAGTGGTGATTGCCTGACCCTTGAGTCAAAGAACTTTGTTCAGGAGAATTAGAAAAAAGTATTGCCTAAGTTAAACTGCAGTTCTTGACCTTTAGAACTAAAATTTTTACATTTTTACATCCACTGAAGGATGACATTTTGTTTGAGAAATACTTATGCTTTAACAGTCCAAAGTTAAAAAGCCTAACGCTGGAGCAGTTGGCTAAAACAGTCTTTGATTTGAAAATAAAATTACACATCCCTCATATTTTACAGACAACCAATCGCAACATCTGAAACGCCTCACAATTTCACACAGATTCGTAAAAAAACTAAACACTTTTTTTTTGGTCGGATAGCAAACATAAGAAGCAGACGGAAGCACTGCGAAGGGGTGACCCAGGGTTCTACCCTATGGCCAGGTATGAAAGGCTGCAGACACCTCGGATCAAATTCTGCCCCAAAGCAACTCTGCTTTCTGATACTAACAGAAACCTCTGTGAGAGACCTGCAGCTAAACAGGTTGGGCTTCCTCAAGGGAGAGAAGAGGCCAGGCACAATGTATATGCACAAACATTTCTCAGTGTACTGATATTTATAGTTCTAATGGACTAAATTTCAATCAACTGATGTGACCAAAGGTCAGAGATGAACCATGGACATCATCAAGAAAGTTATCATCAGGTTTGATGATGACATCACATCAATTTACCCCACAGATGGAGGGGTCTTCCACTTACTTCCCTCTACATAACTGCCCTCTGAAAGTTTGAAAATACAGCACAACAAGAACAGAACCAGCAAGAGAGTAAACCATAATATCTTTGAGAAGACGAAGTACATTGCACTGCCCAGCTAAAATTGCTGGTACTTCAAAGTCCCAGAAATGGTGATGATGTCTCAGTGTAGATACAAACTGAGTCTAACGGAGAGCAGTTTGGTGTTTATCTCAGTCTCTGGCACTCAGCCAGTCTGGAGGAAGTTCTTAAGGTCATTCTATGACCTTGAAACCTGACTTCTGAAGGACAAATCTTTGCAGAGTCATAAATCGAATGATAATTGTGATGTATCAGTCTGGTCGTATCTTTCACGCCATCAATTTCTACCTTCCACTCCGATGCCATCAATTTCATCTGCCCTTTTTGTCACTTTTTACACTTTTCTGTAATTTTCAAGGAAAACGATCACTTTCAATTTCCGCAATTTCATTTCACCTCCACATCTTAAGCGAAATCGAAATAATGATCATCGAGATATGAAATTCTATTTCTGTTCACTACAAATCAATACTACATTAGACCATAAGCTGAAATGAAAATTGCATTACACTATTTTCACACAAAATACAAGTAAAACAACACATTAAAATTCACGTGAATAATCACCCAAATAAGTTTCGTTAGAATGAGGTTGATAAACATCACGAAAGACAACTGTAAACTACTGTAACTCTTAATCTCTTAAACAGACAAACAAATTCACTCTAGTCTTAGTACTAAGCACCTCTTTGCTTATCCAAGGCTGCAAGAAACACACTAAGCAATTTTAAGAAGACTTTAGACTATGAAATATCTAAAGTTTCTAAGCCAGCCGCTTAAGCGAGCATTTAGCTGAAGTCGTGCCACCATGCTGTTCGCGACAGTCTTAATCTATGAGATGGAATTATCTTCCATTAATCACATTTAGCAATGGCAGGTATTTCTAAAGACAAGTGGTATTTGACTGCAGCCAAATAAACTTCAGATTGTACAGTTGTTTTCAAAATCCATAACTATCCCTCGAAAGCAATCATCAATGGTGTCATTTATGATGGGTGAATTAAAAGCATGCAAAAATAGATACTAGTAGTTGAAAACAACTGTTACTGTAGTTACAACTTGACGATAATCCTGGCACCCTTTAAAGATAACAGATCTCCCCATACTTCAAACATCAAGATTAAAAGTATGGCAAGATGTATATCATAACATATATTGCAACAACTAACAGTGTAGAATTAATGTAATCAGTCAAAAGTGCTGGTAAACCTGCCCCAACTTAAAAAAAAACGTTCAAACCCAAGCCATCGCCAGGGTTCTTATAAGTTTTCTTATGCATAAAAGTACATCGTAAGACCCTATAGTGCGATACATACAGTCTCAGTACGCCGAACGATGGTCCAGATATTTTGGGAGTGTTTCTGCTGACTGGTTGCTTTCATGGTTTGGGCATCGAATGAATTTGAGAACAAATCTATCAGCTAAAATGACGAAAACCAAAGGAAGACAAAACACATTACAACGTGACAACACAACATATAAACAGCACATTAGTAAGACTTGGTACACTTCAAGTTACATGGAGAGCATTATTGAGAAATAAGTTCCACGCGGAGACGTAATTAAATAACAGTATCAAACTATTAATTGTATGCAACAGAAAACACCGGAACCTCACTAATTTGACCATTCTAACAATATCCTTTATGGTGAATTGGCCTTATCTCGAAGCTCATTTATGATGGCAAGTATATATAAAGAGTAATAAATGGCAATAACACTGACGGGGCTAAATTTGATGGATTCATACAGATGGCAATGCCTTATTGGTAAGCTGATAAGCACATCTATATTTGGTCAAGATACTTGGGAAACTGTAAATTTCATAGATTTTTCATTATTATGACATTTTTTTAAACATGGAAATATTTCATAATAATGCTGTATAACACAACTCAACACAAATCATTGACACACTGTTCATAATTTTAGATTCACAAATATCAAATGTACATCTTAATAATATAATAAGGGTGTTCTGCTCGCTTAATTAATTTCGATCCTGAAATAAATCTAAATCAGTTAATCACAACAGACAATGTGAACGATAAGACTTGTCACTTAAGGACCCGGAACCTCAACAGTATTATCATACTGTATAGGACCAAAAAATAAAACCTACACAGAGACTGTCACAATATTGAGTACAATATACATGTATCAGTACCCCTTTTCGTACAAGAACTAAGTTATTCAAAGGTCTTTATCATTCAGAATAACACATTGAGTATCAGTATATAACTTTTTGTACAATAATAAAGATCTTGTTTCATGTTCGCGCCTGATGTTACACCGTAAGTCTCACTGGAGAAATTGTTCCTCAGGTGAAATAATTCTTGTATTTGTTAAGTACCTGTATTGACAAAGTACAGTAGAATCCAGTAATGCATTTTTCGATAAATGCTAAACACCAAGTCATATCCTTCACACATCATATTTTCTTTATTTTTTAAATTCATATCAATGCAATATCCATCGATCATACCAAAATCAATTATTTTGAATTTTTATCTGACACAAATATGTCTTAACCTGTCTACGAAAGTTTCAAGCAACACGTCAGGTTAAATATTTTTTTGTAGTAGTCTTCAATTGTTTGCAGTTTTACTTTGAAGTATCTGCACAGTCAATGCAATTAGTATTCAACCTTTTTAGGCTACAATATGTTACGTACTACCATACAAGAAATTGCACCAAACGTGATCTTAGATTTGCATGAATGCTATCCAGGGTATTATCATCTGATTTGTCTTGTTATTGATAAAATGCAGTATAACTCTGCAGCAAATGAAGCAACGTTTCATGTACAGCTTTCGAAATAAACAGAAAGAAAAACCGGATAACATAAATGCAAAAAAGCCATCAGCGAAGGTGCAACTTTTGTCTAAAACCACATGACACATCCGGGTTAGTTAGTTAGTAAGGAGCTCTGACTTGCTATACTTTCAAGCTGAAAGATATCAGTCTATACAGCCAAGAAACTGAATTCAAAGAACTGGTAAAAATCACCACTGCGTTCCATGCCTTATGAAATAAGAGTTCATGTTTACGCCAGGATTCCCACAGTGTTGTGAATTTGTCACAGCCGAAGCGTTTGTATGATACAATGCATCAGGTTGAAAAGAAGCGTGCTAAGTATATATAATATAAATTGAAAGTTTTGTATATATTTTTTTAAATCACGTCCAAACCCAACTTCGAAAATTCCACCACGTGCAAGCTACAGTTAAGCAGACTACCATTGCCTAGCTCTGATTGGTCGACCCAAGTCATGTGACAGCACATAACCTGACACCTATGAGGGGCATGAAAAACCAAATGCATCTTAATGGAAATGATTTAAAAAAATCTTACTTAAGAATAAATTTGGGGTATATAACTTAATTTTGCTTAAGAACATTATGGAAAGGATTTGCTTGTACCATGCAGTCTATGACTGACTAAATTACCTGATTGGTGGGGTTGTCTTGGAACTTACAAGCCATTCAAGGTGAACCGCGACTAATGAAAGGTGCGGCATTTGGATATACATTGGATTCAAACTTAGGATATGCTAAGAGGGATCTGTACTTTTTCTCCAAATTGGTACTTCTGGTCTTGGCAGGAAAATTAACATACACTTCTAACATAGGCGCCAACTTAAATTTGTTTCAATTGCATTAATTTCTTTAGTCACAATTTGGTTTTTCATGCCGTAGCGGCAGAAGGTCAGAGTCGATACAACTTGCGGCAGTTCATTCTCTCATTCCAGTTTGACTCACAGTTTGGGGACCGTCCGCGGATTTGTGACTCATGGCCGATCCTTGAGCTTTCCACATATCTCTCGAAGCGACCATCCTCTGTAACTACTCACAAAAACCAAAGGAAAAATGAAATCGACAACATTTATATCAGAAAATAACGTACTACAAAGGCTACAAGTCAACAACAAACAAAGCTCGAATGCAATCACTACACAACCTGCATTAAATCAACACAAAAAATGTGCGCGGAATAACCAAAATTTCTGCTGTAACATGAAATAAAACCTCATACATTGGACATAACTGTAGCAAATCAAAAAGGATATCCACAAGTTGAGAACAGAAGCCAACTGTAATGAAATAAGACAATTCATGCAACTGACTGCACAAAAATTGAGTTGCAAGCAATGCCAGCAATGAGTTCGAGGAATCTCAAGTCTCATATGAATCATTTCATCCTATAAAGACCCACCCAATACTGACGATCAATGCTCTTTTTTGTTATAGATTCTCTCTTTTTTGTGATTTTTGTTACTTTCCATTGACATGACAAGCCTGGAGGGTTAATGCTCTGGCAATTACAGCCTCTGAGGGGGCAATGTCTAGAATGCCAGGTAAATCAAAACATATAAAAACAATGAGGAATGACCCAGGGAGGGGTGCTTCAGCCACCTTTATCTCAACCTGGGGAGTAAATCAATGCAGCGAGACAGTGAGGAAAGCCAAGGGTGTCTTCTTAAGAAGTGTTTTGGCATCCGGGAATCGCTTCAAGACCAAATGGCCTCCCAAGGCTTGCAATTTCTCACCTGCGAGGCCTGACATTCTTATCTCATGCCGCTAATCTGCATAATGGAATCGGGGATGCCAAATTCACACTTCCCATCTGCACTTGAGATGCCCTCCGTCCAATTTTCCCTCCCTTCTACCTACCGATAATTCTTCACGGCTTCTCTATCTTGCTTAGTAAACATAACAGCCCAAGATCTGCTAACCCAGTAAACTAGATCTCCCACTTATCTCCAACATACTTGTGCCAGTTCCAGCCTGCAGTTGTCTCGTAAAAAAAACTTTTCCTGCGTAAAGCCAAAAGGGACTCCGATGTTTTACACAAACATTTAGCTTAACAGTCACGGAGTCAATATTTCAACTGGTTTAGTAAAGCAAATCCAATTTTTCTCCAAAGAATGTTCTAGTCTGAAAGCAGAGTCAGAAGCATTTAAGAATTCAAATCAGTCAGGATTTTAATCTGAAAGTAAAGATATTAGAAAATGAGTGTATTATTCAGGAGAACCAGGTATAGATGTCTCCAAATAGGTAACGACACACGATTAAAATGGTAAAATAAGGACTGCAAACTGGAGGGATCACCTTGGAACAAAACATGCTTTGTTAATTGCATTTATATTTAACAGTTTCAATCATGTTAGTCCTCATTAAACGTCTGAAATTCACCACTCGAGGGAAAATGGACGGACGGCATCAACCTTGAGCGCGTGTGATATGACAGTTACAAGAAAAACGCATCAACACCTGGGTGACATAATACACTGCTCCCAGCCAATTTACAAATTACTTATACTTGAAAACCGAAATGTTCCTACAGTTCAAAGTACCAGGGCTCCGTTATATTGCATTGTACATGGTAATAAATTATAGCACAAAAAGGCAGGTGATTCTGTTTGCTTGAAATTACATGTCATTTTGAAAAACAGTCTAGTACAAAAATATCATTCATTTCAGGTATTTATAAAATATTCAACATGTATATACGGATATTAAAAAAAACCAATTACTGTAAAAATATCATATCAAAACATTAATTTTGAACAAAAATTAGGAAGAAAAGCTGCATTTATTAATGTTTCAAAAGATGAACCAACCATGTACCACTCTCACCATTAAGACCACCCATGATGCTAAATCATCACCTAAATGTGATATATATTTCTCATTATGGGCAAATTACCATGTTGGTATTATATATGGGTCAGTGACTTATTACCTTAATTGTATGAAGGTCCTAATAGTGAGGTGATCTTTGGGTACAGTTCCACTCTGAATGATTTAATTTCCTTAACATTATTTAATTTTGAACGACATTGACACATAACTATCATAGCGTCATCATCAGTGGTACATCATCGCATTTTCGGTTTATATATCAATGAACATATTGTCGCATAAATCATTATATTTTCAAATAAAGACCGATTACTCACAATTTTGTATCGGTCTTATACCACCAAAGACCTTATATCTAATGATATCACTCAGCCCTTCATTTGGGTAATAATAGACAAAATGTGGAAATATTCAATATATACAAACCACTAAAAATTCCTTCTTGTCCACCCGTTGATTTCCATCTATGTCAAACATGTTGAAAGCGATGCCGAAGCCGGACTTGGGTTCTGAAATGAACATTTATATTCTACTTGCGATACATATAATAGTTGGTCAATTTTAATGACCGTCTCAATAGAATGAATTTAATCTTTTATCTGGGATGGCTCTAAATTTTTGATCTTATCTGCATCTTTCAGTAATTGCCGCAATGAAAAAAAAACTCGGAACTAAAAAAAATTACCAATATTTTGACAAATTTTTAAATTTTTGTTTTTCACTAAATAGTATGAGATTATTAAAATATTTTTGGGCGAAATAGTTCTTGCTTAAACATCAAATTTACGAGCTTTTCATGGAATAAAAACCTGAATCCCACTTCTTATTTTCTTACAAAAAATATATTTTTAGCAAAAATATAGGTCATATACAAATTCAACCTACTAAAAAATTTCTTCATTGTAAATATTGTTTGTTACATTTAAATTATTTTTGATTTAAACTGACTTCTTTATGTCCTGTAAGCGTTTAAATCAAAAGGCGTATTTAAATCAAAAGATGCCACGTAAATTACTAAGACGAGACGCATTAATAATCTTTTCTACATAAGTTGTTTACGCGGCATGCTGATGTTTTTATAGCCAGTTAATATAATTGGGACCCCATAAAAGTAAAACTTAAATACATTTCTATTTAAGCAAAAGTCGTAGATCAGCGGCAGAAGCGAAGAGAAAAGACTTACTCGTTAAGACGCAGAGAAGAAACAGGTACTCGGTGTAGGAGATCAGACCTGAAATATAAAAGATAAAAGCATGAGTAAAAAGGTTGTCATCTTAAAATATTATTGAGCATCAATCAAGAAAAAAAGGCGCAACGTACATTTTCTAAGGTTTTCTCACGTGTTTCTAAAGAGACCGAATGGGTCGTTAGTCAAAGGCGACTTCAATATCAAGTTCACCCAAGTCGGAACGGAATACAAAGGAAGACAAGCATTAAATCACAGCCTCATTATAACACATTTTGGGGTACTAAGGCAATCTGTGACAGGTACACGATTCTGTAAAGAACTTTCGCTGCATAAAACATCATGAATAGGAATGATATATAACTTAATAGTTACACACATAAAGTACAAACAAGATGGCTCAGCAAACATTCCTTCATTCAACTTTTTCTGTTACTAAATTTAGATCACTTCAGAAAGTGAATACATAAAGAACCTTAATTCAAGGTATTCTGAACATTACTAAACTTGGATTATCTATATGAGAATTCAAATAGAATCTGCATCATATTTGTTGATCAAGACAGTTTGTCAATATCCATACATTTTCTGGCTTGTTGTATATACAATATGTTGATATATCAAGTTAAACCTGTGGCTACTAAAATCATCTTTGGTTTGTGGCCAATGCGCATTGATGAGAAGTCGCATGACATTTTGATTCAAAATATATGTCTAACCACCTTTCACTCTTTTTTTTTCATTTTCATACGAAGCATGGAGCATACAAATGGACAGAAATAATAACATTAACTCTGACCCCCAAGTTCCACCTGATTTTGATTAAGATTCAGATTGTTTAGTGAAGAGAGGGACTCTCTAAGACAGACTGGCCATCGCTCATCGAGGGTCACCTCCAAACAGAAACTCTTCTTGGTAACAACTACATTGCAACTTAAAGTTTGCTGTATTCTCCCTTGTAGCTTCTCTGTCACCATAATAAATGGACATAATGATGACAGATGGCAGAACATTTTATTTGCAAAGATAGGAAACAAAGTAGCTAGAAATTTGAAGTTAGACTTATTAGCAACATTTATACCCCGCTCTATGATATGCATAAAAATAACATGATTGCATTAATGCGTTCCAACTATAGTGAGGTGTACACATTTATAGGGGCATGATTAACACCATTACAATGGTTATGACCATTACTGAGTGACTTTAATACATAGATAACCTTAGAAGTATGGCGGGTATAAACTGGCAGTAAAAATGTACCAATTTATTTAATGTGGTTTATGATGATAGTTTAAGGCATAAAATGGAGAGGGGTGTTTAGTATTGTCATTCTGGTGATGTTTAGATTAGAAAAGGTTTTTTGCTGGAGGGGTAAACAGAGCAAGGCATGATGGGATACAGGGTGGTCTGCCTGCAGTGGTCACTCTTGATGTGGTCACCCCTTGACCACAAGAATGTCCTAGTGTCATGCTCAGTATGATCAAAGGTGTCCTATTCAAGTAGGTAATAATTCACCTGGTAAATTCACCTGGTAAAATGAGCCATTGCCACAAAGCATACAGCTGCAACACTGGTATATCTTCAGGCTACGTTTACAGTGAGACTACCTTATTAAGTCTCAGGTAGAACCCCACCATTAAGGCTAAACACTATTAAGACCACTTCACCATTAAGACTACACCATGATCACATAAAGCAAAACTTACTTAAATCAACAGATTATAATGACTGGTCACACAATGTTATTAAAATTTTATGTACAATTTTATTTTATCATAGATTATTCGACCGACTGTCCAGAAGGTTTAAGATCAAATAAGTATGGCCCAATGAGCAATGGACTGAGCAGGCTATTCTGGCTCAGTGGTCAGCTTGTATGACCAGCTGCCTGAGGCAGATGCAATGATGAGATGGAGTAGATACCAAGTTACGTATTGTTTAATACAGGCCTATATGAACTTTGTTTCCGTGTTTATGTAGGAAAAAATTCATGAAATATATCCCATTTGAATTAATTAGTACTCCAATTAGTAACTAAGTATTTGATAAACATTTCTTGTGGTAAAATTTAACTTCCATTTTATAAACATTGTATAAGTGACTGTTTCTTTTGCTACATATAGATCTATAAAACATTTCTTTACATCCTTCACCTTTTTCTTTTTACAAACAAACCAATTTTGAAGTGTATTCCTATAAAGTCTAAACAATTATGACAGCTAGATATCTTTTTGGGTGTTTTTCCTCTATTTATAACCTGATTTTATCTACAATTTCCTTGCTACTCTCACCAAGTCAAGGTGAAGCTTTTCTACCTGTGACAAGATCATATCGATAACGGTTTGTTGTAGAACTTTATAAAGACATTCCAAATATACCGCTTCAAGTCGATTACAAGTCAAGACCTGGATTTTTTAGACAGCGCAGAGCACCAACACTTTGTCACTTTTAGAAAAAAAAAAGTTGTTATTTGCTTACAGAGCAAGTTCATATTAAGAAAATATCGGTATAAGTTAATCAAAACAGAGTTTTCGTAAGTAATTCCAAGAAATGTTACTGCTATAAACATGTAACTAAGTTAATTTTTTTTAGTTTTTTTATTCAAAGTTTTTATAATAACTTGGATAAAATTACTATAATAACTCCTGTTTAGTTTCCTTTTCATTCACTAAGTAATTAGGATATTATCATAATTCAATTATTTGAAATATTTCATAAATAAATAAATTAATTTTGAGTGGCTTGGTTTGTAATCAGCAAGATACGGTACGAAGGGCAAATTAACAAGAGGACGGGGTGATGAAGAAAGAGCTTAGATTCATTTCACCCCCTTCCCAAGCACAGGTGGGGGTGGGTGGGGGGTTATACGACGGGGTGACAGATGGGCCTAGGGGTCATCAGCAAACAACAACATGGTTGTGGTCAGTCAAGAATGTCCACAGCAGCAGGTAGGGCATCTTACAGACCAATCAGCTGACTGGGTGATGAATAGGGGTGCAACAGATTGCCCCCTCCCCTCCCCACCCTGCCCCCCTGATGAAGTAGTCTGACCATGACAGCCATACTCCTTCAATGTGGTCCTGTTATGAAAATTTGCTAAAAATATTTTATAATAGACTAATTTTACACATTTCGTAAAGTCCCCAATTTACACTAGCCTACTACACATATGTAGAAAGAATCATGTCCATTCATTGTTAATAAACTTCTTCGAAAGTGTTGCAACGGTTCCTCAGCCTATCAGACATCTTGATGCTCTAAACAGGCATTACAGCCCGATACAAAGAAGTGAAGCCAAAGCTGATTCAAACTTTTTTTTGAAAACACTCTTTTCACAGAGCAGTCACGGTGTCACTTTTGCCTCATCGACCTTTCTTTGTAATCTGATATAGTATTGTGACGTCATCAATAGACAAAGGCCATGGTGAGGTCACTGAGTGCAAGAACAATGGAGAACTCAAGATGTGACAGTCATAATATATTACATGATTATGAGGTCAAGGAGGCAAAATTGCCAACAAAGCTGCTGAGCGAAAAGAGTGACACTGTATGGTTTTAAGTCAGTCAATTTCTAAACATGAAAGTTAATTATCATAAATAATTATATCGCTTGCAGTCTTGCAGGCCAATGACTGCAAAGTGAACTGGTCTCCACTGTGATTTTGTTGCATTCGGCAGCTATAAGCATTATAAGATCCCCACTGAACATTCAGTGAACCAGGCAATGATAAATGCTCAGACATGTATTGAAACTTCACATTCAGAGACAACTCACCGTAAGAACCACCTCTGTACACTCAGATTCTGTGCATTTCCCCAAAAAGCCATGCAGTAACTGGATATCAAAATAGTTCCGTTTATGACAAAGTTATGATTTTAATGGGATGCAACAACTAGTATCTCAAAGGCTTTTTTGCACTACTCTACCTGAATAGACTCCTCGGCCTTATTATCATCCCATAACATTGTCCACTGTCCTATTTGTTGTGTATTGTCCTAACTCCACTCCTTCAGTGATTTTACTTTATGCTTTATGCTTAAGATATTTTCTATTGTCTTGCTCTTACTTTCGTTAAAATGCACACTTTGGCTCAACTTCAGCTCCACAGAATTAGTTTCGTTCCTATTTTGGTTCCAAAATGCCTACTGTCTCACGTACTTCGGTCAGACCGTAGCCAACCACTCGCAATACTATTCTACACGACTGTCTACAAATTAACAAACCTGATACAGCGGCCCTCGAGCAGTGGTTCTGCAATATGCTGCTCCTTCTCCGGCAAAGAATCAACCATTCCTATCCAATTAACTCCTTTCTTGTACCACTTTGTGAAAGTAAAAACCTTGCACCGGGTCATGATCTTGCTCCTTCACTTTCAAATCTTCTCGCTTTCTTCTAGAGTGCTCAAGAAAATTACTTCGGCTTTTTTTCCCCTCCTTATATTAATACGTTGAAAGTTCTTTTATGTTGCTGAATTGCGGCTTCGATGGTGTTCCCCGGGAACATTTCAAAAAAAGTCACCAGCGACTAATTGTATTTTGCACATTTTCTATCAGCAGACGACACTCTACCTTTCGCAAAGACACCACAAAGTATGATGTGCAAACTGCTGGTATAGAGTTGCACCAAAAACATGCCAGACACATTTTATAATGTTAACAAATCGCTTACTTGCCCTGTCTCGTTATCAAAAATTACAATAGAAAGCCCACAGGCATTGAAAGCCAGTCAATCTAATGTCATACAACTTAGTAAGTAAAATTATACTTGAGATTATGAGAATTGAACCCAGGACCTTCTGTGGATCCAGGTGGCAGCACTGTAACCACTAGACCCCTATGTTATTTCTGAATGAGATTTAATTTTCCTACTTTCCGAGTGATTATAATGCTACACATTCATGACAATAAAATACAGAATCATATATAGCTGTTAATTTCCTCTATTTGATCTTCTTCAGTGAAAAATATCCTGTTGACACCAACTTTAACATTTGAAGCAAACCAGGAAAGACGAATCGTAATCTTAAACATGCCGAGAAACACAAAGAAGCGCTAAGACGCTTGATGAGGCTAAGTCCTCTTTTCTTCGTTCAACAATCAAAAAGATTTCTATTGAATTACCATACGTTTCTTTACAGTTGCCAATGCAAATAAACACATCTTGTTTAGAAACAAAGGGATGATAATATCCTCAAAGGAGTGTTTATGATACATATTCAACCCCACACAAAAACCCTTGGCCTTTATTGTATGTATGAAAGCTAGGTGCACCCCTTTTTGACAATAAAGAGTATTTAAAAAACACAACATCAGAGGCCGAGCATCTTCCTTTGCTTTCATGGCTATGTCATCCTCTTTTTTTTTGTATCTTCCGCCCCTTTATGTATTTTTTTCCAAGAGAAACTTACTTTTTAAACAAGTGCAGTTAAAATCATTCTTCCGTCTCTGAGATCAAAAATCTTCCTGCTAAAAGCGATCAAAAGCGATGATGAGAATTTCCTTTATTTTGTCCAACCGGACCAGGGCTTGATGGTCGTACTTCTTCAGGCCATGCATTATTTTCGTATAAAACATCCCGAGGTATTTTATCTGGCCTTCCCATCTAATGCAGCCCCTTTCAGCTAAGTAACATTTCAATTTGGTAATCACGGTTCAGATCTAGGGCATTGAAATCCCCCACAAGACAGAGGTGGCCTTCACCGAAACACTCCTTGTGTGGCACTTGTTCGCTCTCACACTGCGCAGATCACAAAATAACATCACAAAATAACATCACCGTGATTAGGTGGAAATTATTGACCTAGCCCCGCAGTAAATTGCCTCGATTTCTAAAGGCAATATTGGGTTACGCGCTGTGAAATCTGATTCATCCGAAGTAACACCTTGCACGAAACCCTATCCCCTTGAAGTAAGAGTCACAATCAAGTTGTTAAATCATTAGCATGGGAACTTTGTATCACCCTCTCCCCTCGTTTCAAATCTTCAGAGCATATGATGAAAATAAGCTCTACACTAGAGTGCCTTTTTACTCATATACTCAAACGATGTTAGGTATACGTAAAAATGGTGCAGGAGCCTACCTGCTGGCCTGCATACTTTGAGTAATGATTATAGAGTGACATATTACAAGGAACATGAAATAAGCTCACCAAGACACAAATAAGCCATGCAGGGACTTCTCCCATTGTGCTCACTTTCCAGGGTCACGGTTCCTGACAGACTGTCTGAATGTTGTGACAAATATATCCTACCATCTCCAATATGAAGCCGTTAACCCTCATACCAAGGTGGTACAAGGTGTAAAGCACTAAAGCACCAGGTGAACCTACCCTGCAGAGAACAATCTGTTACACTACATGGACAGACTGGGTGGCCTTCAAGCATCCAAAAATCCCACTGACCAGCCAAATTAAACTTGAACACCTACCAAAGGTCAAAGGAATATAAAAACCTTTTTGCACCTGAAGGTTGGCATGATTTGCGTCAAGTTTCTTTTTTTTATCGAGACCTCTGATTGTGACCTTTGAACTCAATAAGGCATCTGACAACATAATCATGACCCTAAAATGGCACCAGATTTGACACCAAAAAGCTGAATCTGAAAAGTATTTACCTGAAGAACATCTGATCAAGATGTCAGGCACAATAGACATTACCAAGATACAAAGCAACACCATTAATATTATAATTTATTTCCACATTAATGCTAACTTACAACGAAATCTTTCCCAAATTTGTGGTACAAGGTGTAAAGCACTAAAGCACCAGGTGAACCTACCCTGCAGAGAACAATCTGTTACACTACATGGACAGACTGGGTGGCCTTCAAGCATCCAAAAATCCCACTGACCAGCCAAATTAAACGTGAACACCTACCAAAGGTCAAAGGAATATAAAAACCTTTCATCCCACAATTTTCACAGAATGCATGCTATGTAATTTATTGAACCATAATCATGTACTTTTTGACCCTGAAAAAGCATTGGAAGAAGGCTAGAAACATCGAAGTGAATACCGACATAAACTAGCAGCCCACACAGGGCAAGACATGATAAAACAGATACGCGACAATGTTGTCTTTGTGGCAAGCAGCAAATTGCTCATGGTACCTTAGCCGCCACAATTGTTTGGCGATTGGAGAGGTTGTTGGGTGCTCAGCTATGCTGATGACAGTAATCTGCTTAAGGGTCATCCACCGAGGAACCCCAGACTAATCTCCCCCAGGGCAAAAGGTCAGAGGTTTCACAATAATGTCAAAAGGAATAGGTCATGATTTGAGGGGCACAGAGGGTGACACAATGGGTGTATTTTGACATCATTGCATCCATGAAAGTCCTGGGGGCACCAGGTAAATTCAACATAATCGAAAGCTTCAATGATGTCTATGTGGGTGAAGAGGTCTTTTGAACGGCACATCAGCTGACTGACCCACCAGACTGGATGTGTAGCTCTGTGTGCACACATTAGATTGATGTGCAGAGCCAGGGAATCAGAGGCTTTCGCTCAAAGGATACATAAGTGTGTACTTAGCAAAGTGGTGGGCTGCAGCCAGGGCCACACATCACAGTTGGCAGTTGGCCAGCAAACTCTTGTTTATGTAAGGCGTCTAGGGCGGTCCTTTGATGTCTTTATGGGCCCATATATGGGGTGACAGGGGAGCCCCATTGCCACAGTGCCACTGCCCTTGCACCTCCAATCTTTGAAGCCACTTGCCTCACAGTAGCAAAGCTGCAACATTGCCTGTCAAGCGGCTCGCCCGTGTACCCCCCGCTGCCACCACCGCAAAAGCCTCTCTCGTTTGTCGACAAGGTTAACGTCCCTGGGCGATGTGTGTTGTGGCTCGGCTGACAATCTGATCAGGCAATGAATGCCATATGATGCAGACATGCCACAGACACGCCCCGAGCCATGTCAATTTTAACACACATGCATATAGTAGACATGCCTGTGAGCCATGCACCCTAATGGTTACATTATCAATATGGCATTGAGATCACTGCAAAGGAACACAGTGCCTACCACACTTTGTAACCATTACTGTGCACATAAATTTTATGGTTAAAGCTCAAAGAACTTGCGCCTCAGTTTATGCAGTGACTCGGCTTTTGTTGTAGGTTTCTGTGTGTGACATGCAACTACTCAAATTGGCAACTGCAGTTTTACATAATCAATTAAAAATACAAACTAGCACCAGTAACTAAGTCAGTTGATTTAACTCATTCTTTCCCTCACTCACTTGCAAATCAGTGTAAAGCTATGACATTCTCTTTTTCTCATAGCTCAGTAACCTGTACCAAGGAACACATCACTCGCTTTGTAAGTTTGCATTTAAATCACCACACACATTAATAGCACTACAAATAGACAGTTGCAGAGCGTGCATTTACAGCACACATACACACCAGGGCAGAGCGGCTGGCTGTTGTGGCTGGCTGTTGTGGCTAAGATGTATGCCCTCAATCAAGAGGTAATTGTAGGTCTACTCTGCAGCGCCGTCTGACAGGCACAGGCCACATCAAAGCAATGTCGTTAAACCATGACCAAGAAAGAAGCACACACAAGAGCCCTGAATCCATCTACAATAGCATGGGGTAATTAGGCAGGCAGAGGGCCTATTGACCGCCCCCCCCCCCCCCCCCCAGCATTATCTGTCTGGTCTAAGGACCACACAGTAAAGTAAGACACAGGCTGCTCCTGGGAATGTGCACTGGACCCCATGCAACTACAGCCTCAACACTGTCCAATGCCTCCATAGTGTCATTCAGCCTCTTCACACTGTCAAGTGCCTCGCTACTGTCAATAGGCCCCATGCATACAAGGTCTCTCAATGCTCCGCACCATATGGTATGCTGCAATAAGTTCAAACAGTCTAGTGTTGACAAATATTGCAAAAAGGCATTTGGCAGTACACTAGAACCCTCTAAAGGCGACCTCACTGTTAAGACTACAATCAGACCAAAAATTATTTAGATTCAGAATTTGATAAAAACTCGAACTTTAACTTAAATAACTTGGGTTGGCATAAAACATATATCTCAGTGGTTACCCATGGCAATGATTAAGAAACTATATGAAGTTGGTGATATTTCCACCCCACTACAAAAAACATTTCCACAAAAGTTTATCTTAAATGGGGGGTTATGTCTCAGCAATTTTGTTATATTTGGATGGTTTTGAGATACATCTGAAAAATAACCCTTTTATTATAGACTAATTGCATTTGATATAAGTCCATTTTATTAAAATTTTCAGACAAATTTTAAGAAAAGTTCTTAATCTGAATTGCTACTTCGAATGACACTTCACTTTTTTCTGTCAATAATCAATCAATTAAGTTTAAATGGATTAAGTTTAAATCAATTACATTATTCAGCTACAAATTGTTGAATTGTTCAACGATGGACCCACAAAAATGTTCTTATTATCAATTGTTATTCCATTCAGTGACAATGGAAGGTCTGCTCCTATTGTGACGTCACATTGCGTAACATGACGTCAGACTATTGTCACATTGGAAGGCAGTTGGTGCCGCTCAAGGTAGCAATTGCTTTGGAATGTTTGATTGTTCTGGGAACAATAGCCATTCGACAATGGGAAGACCAGATCGCCCCCCTTGACAGTCGGTGACAATTAAATCGTGTGAAAATTAGTGATAGAATCAGATTCCTATTGACAAGTCAATTGCCCGCTGTGGGAAGACATATCAGATGAGAATGAGATAAGACGTTCCACAATGGCAGTCTACTCAACTGAGACTAATAACAACGTTCTAACAGCGTTCTAAAGACCTGCCCTGGGAGCAACTTTTAGTGAGGTGTGCAGACACAAGACAGGCTTGGATAAATATTTAGATAATTATCATAAATGAAAACGAAGAACTTTTTCTATAAATAATCTAGAGCACATAATTCAATATTATTGCCTTAAATTTTATTTCATCAAGTAAAATGATCAGGAAAACTATGCGTTTCTACGGTGAATAGAATTAACATCCAGGCCTACACAACTTAACTGCAAACATTTTTAATGCTAAAATTTTGGGTTTTATCTCAAACAGTATGTTGAAAAGAAACTATATCAGCCGAAAATCCAAAAATGCAGTTTGAAATCGATTTTTATTAGGATTGTTTCCCTGGTTGATTTTGAAGGTCTTTCCACATTATCCTTGAAGCACCACCTTCAATTCCTTGAAAACCTTGAAAACTGGAGAGAAAACATTTTCTACTAAACAATTAAGGCTGCAAATTGAAAACCCTCTGACCCATGGTTCCTCTGTGAAAGTAAAACATCAATTTGCAACAAATTTCTGCTGGCAATCTGGGTTCCATGCATGTAATATATTCATGTTAAAAAATGACGAGCCTTTTTTTTGGTGGAAATGAGTGATCTGACAGGCGCAAGACTGATGGGAGCAACCCGGTGACAGAGCACTATTTAATTGTCAACATTACTCACCATGTTCAACCTTCAATACATTGGACCTATCTCATTTTGAAATATGAGTTTTCAGTCTCCATCAAGTTATAAAATAAGATATCAATTTTGTGGCTACAGTCCATTTTTCTGAGATAATTTTAGAAAATGCTATATTTAGGTTTATCCTTTTCCTTCTAACTCGTTTGGCTTTTTTCTTTTTTTACCTTCATTCTCTTTCATATTTCTTAATATAAGCATTCTCCATTATTTACATTTGATTTCCTTCATTCTCTATTCTGTTTCTATCCGAGTTATTATTTTCCTTTTTCCTACCTTTGGTTACCACATTCTTTCCTTCCTTCCCTATCATTTAACTTCTTTTTGACACTTTCCGTCTTTTTTTACCAATATTCTTTTTTTATCTTTCATCCTTTTTAAGCTTCTTTGCCTTAATTCTAACTAAGTTTCACTTCATTTCGTGTGGTTAGAACACCATCTTAATGACTTTCAATCTGCTATTTCTTGTGGTTAGAGCACCATCTTAGTCTGTTTTCAATCTGCTATTTCTTGTGGTTAGAGCACCATCTTAGTCTGTTTTCATTCTGCTATTTCTTGTGGTTAAAGCACCATCTTATCTGTTTTCATTCTGCTATTTCTTGTGGTTAGAGCACCAGTTAGTCTGTTTTCATTCTGCTATTTCTTGTGGTTAGAGCACCAGCTTAGTCTGTTTTCATTCTGCTATTTCTTGTGGTTAAAGCACCATCTCAGTCTTTTCATTCTGCTATTCCTTGTCATTAAAGACCATCTTAGTCTGTTTTCATTCTGCTATTTCTTGTGGTTAAAGCACCATCTTAGTCTGTTTTCAATCTGCTATTTCTTGTGGTTAGAGCACCATCTTAGTCTGTTTTCAATCTGCTATTTCTTGTGGTTAGAGCACCATCTTAGTCTGTTTTCATTCTGCTATTTCTTGTGGTTAAAGCACCATCTTAGTCTGTTTTCATTCTTCTATTCCTTGTCGTTAAAGACCATCTTAGTCTGTTTTCATTCTGCTATTTCTTGTGGTTAAAGCACCAGTTAGTCTGTTTTCATTCTGCTATTTCTTGTGGTTAGAGCACCAGCTTAGTCTGTTTTCATTCTGCTATTTCTTGTGGTTAAAGCACCATCTTAGTCTGTTTTCATTCTGCTATTTCTTGTGGTTAAAGCACCATCTTATCTGTTTTCATTCTGCTATTTCTTGTGGTTAGAGCACCAGTTAGTCTGTTTTCATTCTGCTATTTCTTGTGGTTAGAGCACCAGTTTAGTCTGTTTTCATTCTGCTATTTCTTGTGGTTAAAGCACCATCTCAGTCTTTTCATTCTGCTATTCCTTGTCATTAAAGACCATCTTAGTCTGTTTTCATTCTGCTATTTCTTGTGGTTAAAGCACCATCTTAGTCTGTTTTCATTCTGCAATTTCTTGTGGTTAGAGCACCATCTTAGTCTGTTTTCATTCTGCTATTTCTTGTGGTTAGAGCACCATATTAGTCTCTGTTTTCATTCTGCTATTTCTTGTGGTTAAAGCACCATCTTATCTGTTTTCATTCTGCTATTTCTTGTGGTTAAACACCATCTCAGTCTTTTCATTCTGCTATTCCTTGTCGTTAAAGACCATCTTAGTCTGTTTTCATTCTGCTATTTCTTGTGGTTAGAGCACCATCTTAGTCTGTTTTCATTCTGCTATTTCTTGTGGTTAAAGCACCATCTCAGTCTGTTTTCATTCTGCTATTCCTTGTCGTTAAAGAACATCTTAGTTTGTTTTCATTCTGCTATTTCTTGTGGTTAAAGCACCATCTCAGTCTTTTCATTCTGCTATTCCTTGTCGTTAAAGAACATCTTAGTCTGTTTTCATTCTGCTATTTCTTGTGGTTAGAGCACCATCTTAGTCTGTTTTCATTCTGCTATTTCTTGTGGTTAGAGCACCATCTTAGTCTGTTTTCATTCTGCTATTTCTTGTGGTTAGAGCACCATCTTAGTCTGTTTTCATTCTGCTATTTCTTGTGGTTAAAGCACCATCTTAGTCTGTTTTCATTCTTCTATTCCTTGTCGTTAAAGACCATCTTAGTCTGTTTTCATTCTGCTATTTCTTGTGGTTAGAGCACCATCTTAGTCTGTTTTCATTCTGCTATTTCTTGTGGTTAAAGCACCATCTCAGTCTTTTCATTCTGCTATTCCTTGTCGTTAAAGAACATCTTAGTCTGTTTTCATTCTGCTATTTCTTGTGGTTAGAGCACCATCTTAGTCTGTTTTCATTCTGCTATTTCTTGTGGTTAGAGCACCATCTTAGTCTGTTTTCATTCTGCTATTTCTTGTGGTTAAAGCACCATCTCAGTCTTTTCATTTTGCTATTCCTTGTCATTAAAGACCATCTTAGTCTGTTTTCATTCTGCTATTTCTTGTGGTTAAAGCACCATCTCAGTCTTTTCATTCTGCTATTCCTTGTCGTTAAAGACCATCTTAGTCTGTTTTCATTCTGCTATTTCTTGTGGTTAGAGCACCATCTTAGTCTGTTTTCATTCTGCTATTTCTTGTGGTTAGAGCACCAGTTAGTCTGTTTTCATTCAGCTATTTCTTGTTTTCCTTTCTTTAAATATTCTTTTGTTATTGTTGTTTATGCTAGCCTGGTATTTTTCCAAGTTACATACCTCAGTTTAAATATTAATAACGTGTCAGGACCAATGTCACTATTTCACATACATTTGTAACAAATTCACATATTTTCTATGAAATCACCACAAAAACCTTTCGCAACTTCAAACAAAACTCGGGGCAATAAAAAAAAGTGGTTCAAATGGTAGAAGGTCTGAAATGGATTCATGAGTTCAAAGATCACGCAGTACAAACTAATCTGCGGGGCCATTAGCACGCAACATCCAGGCATTCTGTTGTCGAAAGCCTTATTATGATCACTAAGTGAGCATTATAACATAGCTATGTCAAAGGCTTGCTGATGGTGCAAAAAGCTGACATAATAAATGACCCGAGTTGGCACCGAAGGCACCCAGAAACACCCACAGCATGAAATACATAACACCATGCCAACATATGCAAATAATTTCATATCTTCACTGCTACTTACTTAATAAAGTTATTGAAAATACTAAAAGCTCATTCATCGTTTAATGAAATATTAGTTTTATCTAACTAATCGATAAGCTATTTACTTAACAATGAGATATTTTGTTTAATCTTGTTAAACTGAGAACACCCAAAGCATGAGTACATAACATCATGCCAAAATTATGCAAATCATTTAATAACTTCATGTTGTTCTCTTTCTGGTACTAAACTAGTATTAATTGGTTTGCTAATACATTACTTGAAATTACCAGAAAATTTATCATCATTGTGAAAGAAAACTAGTTTAATCTTGCAAAAATATATAAGATAGCATCAAAATTATGCAAATAAACTATGCATTAAACTAGAATTTAATTCAGAATTCATAAATGATAGTCCTTAAAACCATGAAGTTAATCAATTACAATACAGTATATTTTTAAGACAATCTGGCTTTTTAGTACACCTCTTTAAAAAAAAACCTTTATAAATATTATTTCACAAAATTTGCAGTCAATAATTGTAATTATTAAAATAATTTTTATTTAGGCCTAGAAATATCATTTTATTTACCACAAACCTAGACTATTTCTGAAGTTGATGAAATACAGAATACAGTTTATCATAGTGATCCAAATTAAATTACAATTTGATCTTAGTTTATATGAATTATAATAACTTCCAGAACACATAAACAGCTGTACACAGACTGACAGACTAGAATATACAACACAAATGTAAGAACAGTGTTACATGGTCACCTTTGTCATTTGTTTGGTAATACCTGTCAGAGATCCATAAATAATTGGTTAGGTGGCACCTATTAAACCAGGATGTATAAATGCAGGCCCCCAGGATAGGTCTTTGATATGACTTTGAAGTCTAATCACGTTTTTGTGACGTTTTGTCACAAAAAAATGTTGATTTTGAACTGATGCAAACCGAAAACACAAAATAAATAAATAAAATATAAATTTATCAAAAGTTCAGTTTAGTAATTTTAATTTTAAAATATGAAGATTTTAAAGTTGTTTTTTGTTGATGCTACTAGGTCTGAAGCTTAACTAAATAGCAGGTAGATGTAATGATGAGATGATAAGCCTTAGAGTCCATATCATTTTACACATTAACTCCATGGGTGGGGTCTTTTACCTGCCCCAGCCTAGACAGTTATTTGACACCAAGTACAAGGCACCACAAATTTAACTCATGCTACTGACATCCAGTTGAGACGTAGCTCATGAAGCGTGCCCAAGGATTTGAATCCAGAACTTCAGTAGAGCTGGTTATTATATGAAAACGAACTGATTCCTTAACCATTAGGCCACCCAAATGTGCAATTTCTCTTCAGTTTTCTGCTATCCCTATTTTCCTTTTCAATTCCTCATTTTCTAACCGTCTAGTGGCGTTCAGTTTTGTTCTGTTCCATTCATGCTGAGCTTTTTTTTTTTTTAATTACTCCTTCAAATTTCTCCAAAGTTTGCTCAAGTCAGTTTCACTACTTTAAGAGAAATAAATTCGTTGTTTTCTTTAATAACAGGTGTAACTGCAAAATCTCAGTCAAAACCAATTCTACACAAAGGGGTTAAAAAACCCTATTTGAAGGTGACTTAAACTTTATCCTGATTACTTTAACGTAGAACAACTGTGTTTGTACCGTAAATATATTAAATTTTTATCGCACACTATTTGTCATAAAAAGAAAACTAAGCAAACATCTATATTAAGACAAAAACACAATTAAAAGTATGGCTTGTTTTCACTACAAATAAATTACACAGTTATAAAAACCTTATAAATATGGGGGCATATATGCTATTGACTATCATACATCATAATGATAATAGAGCTAATTAATCAAAAATACAATTAAACAATATTATGAAGAGTTATGGCTGATTCATCTAGATTTTGTTTGCTTTATTTTTGCAGATTTTCCGGAAATGCTGGACCCGGAAGCTATTACTCTGAAACAAATAGTGATGGAGGGAGGGGAGGGGGGGGGAGGTCAATTTCTCCACCTACGCTGTTTTCCTAGTGACACTGCCACCTGGCGGCTCCCAGATGTAATCTTGTATCACAACATGACCCAGGTCTCCCTTAAATACTTAAATACCAGTTAAGGTAACCCACTTAATGCCTTAATTCTATTATACGACACTTTGAGCTGATTGCTTAACAAATTACTTTGAAAATGACCAGAAAATTACTTATTGTTAAAAGAAAACAGACCCGTTTAATCTTTTTATCTGACAGTTACAGGTGCTAAGTAAGAGTAAACATTAATTGTTACCATAGCAACCTAATTTCACTGTTAAATTGTTTATATAACAGCTTCAGTACTTATATTCAAGGTTACAGCCATTCAAAACATTCGAACGAACACCTTTGTGTATTGGAACAATCAACACCTTTCATGACGTCACAATGACATAGAACACAGCCACTGAAACGTTCCATCCAAAATTCCCCCATTTGATAGGATATAAACTGTGAAATTCCACTGGGATTCACCAAAAACACATTTCTTTTTTTTTTTTTATAAAATCTTAGTACATTTATCAACACTTTGATAGATGTTCTGCCAATAAATAAGACTTTTCTAGCACTTACATTGGCGCCAAAATAAACAGTTTTAGTCTCAAAGGGACATCAGAGAGTAGCAATTATCACCTTATATCAAGTCAACTTAATTTTTTTTATGTCTTATAAACATCAAACAATTCAATTTAGTAGGATATTTAATTAAATAAACAAACAAAATACCACAAAAATTTAAAATGCGAACATACATTTTAACAGAAATGTATTATATATACCATAATTAAGAAAAAAGCTTACTTATATTTGTATTTGATTATGTCACAATATCGTCAATAATTCAAATCAGAATTCACTTGCATACACTACATTTTTAGAACTAAGTAATATCATCTGACACCCCCCCCCCCCCCCAATATATTGACCAAGTGTCCAGTATCATCAATGGTGCCCCCCCCCCATTCTAGATGCTGTCAGCTCTATTTGTGAAACTGCAAGCTCACTGGACATGTCCCAGCTTGTCACAATTCTGGCACTTAAGGCTATACTAAATGTAAACAATGTTATCAATTTATTGGAACAAATAATTTACTTTTTATTAACCACAATCAAATGATAACAAAATTGTTTCACTTTAAGTCTTCTTAATCTTTTTTATTTATTACTCTAAATTCTCCATTAAATACGTATCATAAGTGCAATGATAATATTTTATCATTTTTAAATCTAATTATATCAATCAATTTAATAGTAAATTCATTTAGCTGACTTTATCTGTATGTCTCTAATAAAACTTATGAACATCATAATATTATCAACAAATGTTATGTTGCCAATCTTAATTGCAATACTTTAACGTGATTGCATCAAACGACGAAATTCCGCTGCTGCTGCTGCTGCTGCTGTTGCTACATTTGATGATGAAGGCCCATCATCTGACATCATTGTTTAATATTGGTCATCTCTCACTGACCAAAAAGTCCAGAAAACAACTCACTGTAAATTCCCCATTGGGTAAATTCCCAAGTATATGATCAGCAAATATCCATAACTTAGTCATAATTTATATTCTTAGCCAATCTTTCTTTTTAATGTTCTACATTTGTCTGACCATGCAGAGGCAAGTAAAAGACCCCACCCATGGGGTAAATGTGTACTGTGCGACTCCGAGCAGCCGTATTATCTCATCATTACGTCTGCCTCTGACAGCTAGTCATATGAGCTCAAAACAAATACAATTCAATACAACTACAATATAATAATTGTCAGACTCTAAATGTGTATTGTATTGTGTAGCACTATATTGTATTGCATTGTATTGTATTGCATTATATTGCATTGTATTGTAAAGTACATTTCATGATATTTATTTGGTCATGTTTATTTAGGCTTCAAAACAAATATAATATATCCAACACAATACAATACAATTAAACAATATATATTTCAATCTCGTGTACTGTACTGTATTGCTAAGTACACTTTATAAGATTTTGTCATCATCATTTAGGTAATTTTACATTTCCTTTTTCTTCTTTTTAATCACCACAATGATTGCATGCAGATTAGTATTGTTACGCAATAGCATTACGTCAGCAACCTCGTGGTCAACCACAAGCAACCACCACTTGGTCGAAATCATCTTACTGCTCATTGAGACGTTGCCATGACGAACTGATGGTCGTGAAAAGCTGAGCTTCTCAATGGACTGTGGACAACAGGTATTTCAAACTTTAGTCCACTTAAAAACGAATTAAATGCTTTACCCGGAATTTGTATATGTTACCATGCAGTCTTACTGCTTGAAAAAACCTTTTTTTATTTACTTGTGAATTTTAAGTCATTGTACAGCTTTATCTCAATGCTACTGGGCCTGAAGCTTAGTTAGCTTATATGATGAAATGATAAGGCTGCTTGGAGTCCACACCATGCTACACATTTACCCCAACAGATTTAAATATCATTTTTCTCAAATAATATTGTTTGATTTATAGAAATACACCTTATTTTCTACTTGTGCTTTAATAATAGCGTCTGTGTAGATTTACTAACAAATAATTATTAACTTTTCATAAATAAAAAAAAGTATTACCCAAATATTTTTTCCTGCGTTATTTGGCAGATGATTCATTCTATTGCTGATAGCTAGCTGCCTGTCTTTCCGATATATCTTGGTTATTTTTCCCTCATTTATAGATTATTTTTCTGGAATTATCAGATTAATTGTGAGCGCGTAATAAAATGACTCATGAAATGAACATCATTATGAGATAACCAGTGAATGCCCTCTGGCCATTCCTTCATAATTATGACCATTAGTTTATCTATACTCCCATACTAGCTGCTTTTACCATAGGAAACCTCTAAGATATCAATCTATCTTTGATGCTTCAAATGTACTGTACACTCAAAAATCTAAATTCCTCAATATGCTTGAAAACTATTTTGTCATTGCTAATATTATAAGTACTTTATAACCAGTTAACAAATTTGTTATTGTTTGGGAAGATCATAATTATTATTACTTTATCAGGTTATGCATATTGTTTTAGTTTAATTAACTACCCTTACCAAGAAAACCACTAAGAGAAAAAGATCCCCATCCATGGGGTAAAGTTGGGCTCCATGCAGCCTTATCTCATCATTACGTCTGCCTGAATTGGTCACACAAATGTGTAACATGGTGTGGATTCCAAAAAATAAATACAGCAATATAAAATAAAGTTACATGACATGTTTTATGGCAGTTTCATCCAAAATTGTCTGAAATGGGAACACTTCGTTACGAAATGCTGTAACACGATAGATTTGCAAATAAGCATAAATGATATGATATGATATGGAAAGTACAAACTACATTAGTATTTATGTTTGTACTCATTCTTGTGTGGGTGGTACATATTAATAATGCATCAATTTCAATTATACTGAAACACTTTTTACAATACACATGTTTTGCTTATATGATTTACTCGTAAGATAAAAAAAGATGGGAATTTTCGATTTGTCATCAATACACATGACAGTTTATTTAATAAGTTGTCACATTCAACAAATGAATTGATGATTATCATCAAGTCCTGTGACCATGAAAAACTCCAGCTTTTATTTCGACAAAATTGAAACGGCTCTTATTTGATTACATTTTTGTGGTATTGTGGGGAAAACATTCGTCGCACATGTTTTCCTTGTTTACAAATTTTGTTTTTCAAATGCTAAAATTTGGTCAAATATTTTCCGTGGTTTCTCTAGGTGTACACAACTATTTTAAAGGAAAATATGCCCTTATTTTAATAAATAATCAATTGAAATTAAACAATAATTAATTAATACTTTCATAAAATTGTAATCTCTCATACTGCAAAAATAAATAACCAAAAGATGCCGACTGAATATATATCTTTAACCAGTCCAGTAAAACTCTTATATATATACACAATTAAACCTAAAAACATTAAAAAAATTAAATTCATTTATAATTCTTTAATTTGAGGAAAATAAACTGAACTTCACAAATTCTTAATTTGAGGAAAAAGTAATGATTATACTGTTAACCAACTCTAAATAAAAATAAAACTTCCTTACTTATCTAAGCTTATAAATAACTTGTTAATCCAGGCATGCACTTACTATGGAGTTATTATTTCATTTATAACTTATTTATTGAAATTAGAATGTGCGCAATTCAATTCAATTCCATTTGTGGAAGCACTAAATTCCACTGCCTCTTTTTCATTGGTAACAAATCGGTCATTGACCTTTGACCTAGTTTGCTACTCGACTTAATTGGATCCCAAACAGAGATCAAAATGGCAGTCCCACCCCCGCCTCCCACTCACACAATTAATCTGGTACTTCATGGAGTTTATTCAGCTCTCTAGCTGTCTCCAACTCCAGCCAAACTGGCTCTGCCAAAAACATCTTTCACACGAGTCTTTAATACTCTTCCAAATTGTTTTTCACATCACAATAAAGATTAGAATATCAATCAACCTCTTTAGTATATTTTATATTATAGATCACAGAACAGAGCTAAAAATAACTGCACAGAACTACAATATATATATTGACGATTCTATGTGTAGGAGTATGCAGAATTTAATGACGGAATTATGCCGGTTCGGCTAAAGAGAAAAAAGAATTCAAATAGAATGAATACTGGGGACACCCTCACCGTCTCTCAGTATATATGGCACAGTGCTCAGGGATTCTGTTAATCATTTGAATACAGCCACAAGATTAAGTGACAAATGGATTTGAGAATGTTGAAGAACTTGTAAGGTAGGATATCTTTAGATAATTGCTCTTCTTCTTCACTAAAAAAAACAACAGCTAATGATCCACATTGTTCAAGGGTTTTTCCAGGACAAGTGAAAGTGCATATCGGGTAGTGATGTTTGGCGAGGAAATGACTATAAATTCAATATTCTAAGCTTGAAAATGACAAAGTCAGACTGTTGTCAACGTTGCCTAGTCCTGCGATCCAGTGATTGCATTTAGCCAAAGTTTTTAATGGAAATTGAGCCTGTATTCATAAAAAAAAAAAAACTTTTGGGAGGCATCAAAACTGTAGTTCAGATCTGGACTCGCCAACAAAATTCACAACTCCATTATGGAAGAAAGTAAACTTGACAAACCTCTGTCGTGGATATTACGGAAGAGATTTATAGTTCCCTTTTTTCGAGGAGGGGTGTCCTTCAAAAATCGCTGGACTTCCTCGCGTCGTAAACGGGTCCTCCCTGCTCGTGCTGTAAAAAAACAAGAAAATACAATTGTTAAACGCGACATAATTTGAATTGATCGCCCCTTGGAAGTGACACTTTGTTCGTTTTATTAAAACTGTCTGAGTCAGTCATACAAATTTTAATGTCATTTAAATCCACCAGTTCACATGCACTTTCCACTTCAGCTGTTGACCTTCACCTTCCATTTGACCTAATGTCACTCAATTTGACCTAAATTGGTCGTTATGTGGTCATGTAGCTCGCAACCAAAACAAAAAAGTTGTAGACAGAGTTGTCAAGTGATGTAGTTCATTATGTGTAACAAACCACAAAGCGTTGCGGAATGGTGGCTTATAGTTTCCGAATTCCAGTTCGACATAATATGACATGGGAGAATAATACTTTCGCAATAATACACAACTGTGATTTGTTTCGGTAACTCATGCCTGACATATGTTCATGTCGTGTACAGTCACATCGAAACTTATTCCGACACTTTCAGATTTTGACGCAAATTTTGATGCAAATTTTAATTCACAACTGTAATTGAAGTAACTATGTTAAAGATACCACCAGATTCTCTTGTAGCATCAAAACAATTGAAGTCACCGACTGTCTATAGCTATGGAATTTTTATCGTATATTTGTCATTGTAATTCACACATTACAACATCGATATTCATAAGATATTTGAAAATACGGTAAAATGTCTGAATACTTAATGAAAGCGCATTGTAATTTTATTACACTCGTTTCACCTTTCCATATTTAATTGATTATGTAAAAAAATACTGTCTAATGCCATTATGGAAATATTTTGAGGAATCTCGGAAACTTCAACAAAATGCTAAATCACTCTCGGAGAATAGCTCAAGTACCAGTGATCCACCTGATCCTACCATATATATATATATATATATATATTAGTTAGATCCGCCAACAAAATATATATATATTTGGAACTGAAAAATAGTTCATTATAGCAGTGTTTAGCAGGGTCTGGTGGGGTAACGAGTAGGCATAAAAATCTCATATTAGGAAAGTATATCATAATAACCGGACTCTCTTTATAAAAGCGCTCGCTACAAATGATTCTGATTGTATCGCACCGGATTCATATCAGCATTTTTTGGTCATTTGGTCAATGAGTAACAAGTGATGTAATATGATGTAATAACACTGTGTAGGAGTGGAACAATCTGTTGATGATAGCAATCAAGTGATGAGCATCTGCTACTGATGCTGCTGCTGAGGGGGCATATGCATCACTTGTCCATCCCACAGCAGCATCCCTGTTGATACATTAATGAGGGCTAAAGTGCTGACTGGCATCAGATGACAGATGGTTTCCACCTTTCACCTTTTTGACACAATTTGACACTAATAAGGGATTAATTCCACCAAATAAACCTCAAAGTATGGCTGACATTAATGATTAACACCTACAGGAACAAGGTTTTAGGTGTTAAACCAAATTCCTAATTTGAGTTCAACACAGTCTATCTATATTTTGCCAACGCACTTGAAAAGTCAATGGATTGATTCAGTATAGTTATTGCTTTTTTTTGGTCATATAATATACCTTTTATGCAATTAAGAGAATGCAATGTGCGAAATCTTATTATGAAAAATTCTACAGTGTTGCAAATTGAAGTGGTCTTCAGAAATATAGAATATATTACGCGTAATAAGGAGACAGTCAAAAAATGGGTTGTCGCGATGATGATACGTTTAATTGTGATATGGTCTTAAAGTGGGGTTCTAATGTATATCACTTTCCGCCTTAATAATTCAAATCATTCTCGAATCTAACAATTCACATAATCATGTTTTAGAAAACTATATCTCTAATATTTCTTTTGAAATGATATTTCATCCCTTCCTTAATGAACAATCATTTCTTAAATATTGTTATTCATGATATCATATATCAAATATTTTAGAAACTCAAACCCCAAAAAATTAATTTTTAGATATGACCAACTCATTTTTTACCCCATGACTCGATACCCTGTCAATGTGTCACCATGGTGTCACCTGACCCCAGGTCACAATACACATTCTGTAATTGAGTGTAAATTGATGTCAATTATCATTTCTGAGGATTACTGAGGCCAGGAGAAACCACAACCAGATCAGGAGGCCACCACAAATGTGCATTTGATGATCGATCAAGTGATTTCAGAGCTTTACAGCATGTGCCCATGGAATATGCCCTTGGAATATGCCATAGCATGTGGCCATAGCAATGCATAGCATCCTGTAGGTTCTTTTCAATTTCACCCTTCGTGGGGGTTGCCTGGCTTGATTAGAATGTCAAACATGAAGCTAATACCCCCCTAATGCACCCCACATGAGATAACACCCTCTGCAGTAAAAATGTGTCTGCATGGAATCAGCTGATGTGGGGTATTCAACCTTTAACGCCATGTGGGTCATTGTCTTGACACAATGAAAGTATGACTTCACATTCTATAATTCGATTACAAGTCAATTGTTTCAGAGGTGGCCTCTTCCCTGAGATTTATTTTTGAAATACAAGATTGATTTATCCGTTAGAGGTTCAAAACTATTATAAGTTCATCCAATAGCCACCTGGTCCCCAATAATAATGATATATCTTAATGAGAATGTCATCAATGTAAGACTCCACTCATAATTATGTAAATAATTACTATACATGCATATGCTAGACACAGCAGTTGATTTCATCTAGCAGTGCCTGACTAAATCTTCATAAAAATTGTAAACTACAATGATAAATACAGTGATCCAATAATAACAGACATACGGACATTAATTTTATGAATGACACAAAAGAATCACACACCATCTCTAACCTAATTACTTCAATTACAGTTCAAATTTGCATCAAAATCTGAAAGCGTCTGAACTATTTTGACGCCAACAATAGACTTATTATATCGTCAGTATATTTTGATGCACCTGCATCGATGTGCATTGTGTCGGCTTCTCAACATATGATACCCATCACTACACCACAGTTTTAAGACACTCATCGATCAATCGTTCTTTTCAACTTTGCCAAACCTTCCCAAAACAAACCATAAAATGCTAGTCTCGGTGGAAGATGTATGTTCTCATATTTTACATGTTTATAGTCCTGCGCACATGACAAAAAGACAATAAACAACATTACGTTAGCAAAAGTTACAAATGAGTCTTGTTTCTTGTGCAGACAAGCAAAATGTTTCAGACACTCGCTTTTTTAAAACATCACACTTCTAAATATGGTGACGTGTATGGTGAATCCCTAACAACATAAATACAGACATTCAACAAAACATTCTGGTGGCTCCCTGATAACTCTTTTTAATGATATATGAGTGTTTGATACCATTTTTAAAGTAGAGTAAGCTATTTTAATTACATTTTGAAGTTGCATCAGAATCTAGCATCGAAATGATACTCGGTAATGCTATTAATAATATCTCTGCGAGTGCTCAGCATCAGAATCGAGCCGAACACCTAGGTCTGGCCAGGTAACAGATTGGCTAGCATTCATATGAAGGTTCCCAGGGTTCAATTCCCAGCCCAGGCACTCTTCATGGAGTATATCTCAGCCGGATGTAGATCATGAGATCACATGAGACCACATGAAGTGTTAAACTGGTAGTGCCTTGAACTCGGTCTCAATGCTGGGGCAAGTAAAATACCCCCCCCCCCCCACCAATGGGAAGCCATAAGTGTGTAAAAAAAAGTATGGACTCCCAGCCTCATCTCATCATTACGTCTACCTGTACTGGTCATACAAACTGAAAAGCTGGAGATCAGTTTTTTGCTTTGATACAATACAATATAATACAGTAAACTATATTAGCCATGAAATACCATACCACTGCCATAAGAAAGGATGACACATGTACAACCTAAAATCCACAATAATATACCTCCTCTGAGATGCCACACAAACTCTGAAAGCTGCACCCACAAGTTTAGAGAATGGCTTTCAGGGCAAAAAAGGTCATGATGTAACGGAGTACTTGACCTAGTGACCTTTGACCCCATGTCATCATGTCCTGGGGCTTTAGCTTCATAAGAAGTGACACCAAAAATGGCACCAGGAGACCATGAGGAGACCTCTTCATGTGGGGTGGAGGGGTGGAGGGGTGGAGGGTAGCAGTGAATGTTTATATCTTCCTTATTGAGATTGAAAGGTCATTCCCCTATTTATAGTCACCAAAGACAGTTGAGATGAAATAACATTCTAAATGATTTAATACTTCTTTCATGCTGAGGTCATTCGATTTTAATGATGAAAAATCACTATATTGACATATGGAGAAGAAATTACATTCTCAAAAAATGTATCAGAGCTTCAATTTAAATACCCTCCGATACAGTAACAATCAGAACCAATCGAATTAAAGAGTAGAACGTTTAACCATTATGACCCCCTCAATCCCAGGCCCAGCACTCAGTGTCTATGCTGAGGCAAGTAAAAGATCCCACCAATGGGTGGACTCCTCCTCTCTCTCATCTCATCAATCAACCCTTGATAGAGGCAAGAACTTGCCTTAGAGGGCTGCACTTCCCATATCTATCTATCTGTCTATCTATCACAATAAGACAAATTTTTTACCCATATTTCTAATGTTTCATTGTAATATCAATGATTATTCACCAAAAAAAAAAAGACTAGTTTGAACACTGAAGTTTGCAAAACTATAGCCATAACGACAAAGTGCAGTAATTTGGATCGCTATTTTATCCAATCTCTAGTTTACCGGGTTTCGATCTAGAAATAGTTCTAGCTTCAATCATTGAGCTTTGTGTCGAAAAAATTGTTTCCACATCGCTGTAATTAAAAGCCGCAAGAAGACAGCAGTCCAAAGGTCTAGATTCTTTAGTTTGCTACTAAACAGATTTACACTTTGAGATATCAAGTGGTGTGTTCTGGTTCTGTGTTCGGTGCAATTCAAACTGTTTCCCTTTTCTAGTGCAAATAAGTCAGGAAATTAAGGAACTCCCAAAATGTACCTGTGAAAACAATATTCTGTGAGTACTGGATTGACGTAAATTCCGTGAAATATAACAACAATATAACAGATATAATCAACATTCTGAGGAAATAGGGAAATAACAGATGAGTGTGAGGGTGTTACAATAGTAGTACTGTAATAAGGCTGCTTTATAACCAATATTGTTAAGTTTTACAACATACAATATAGTTACACCTCTCAGATTCTGATTTAAATTAAAAAAATGTAATTGAAGTAACTTAAACAATTACATCAAATTCTGTGGCGCCCTTCAAAATACAAAGATTACTATCTGTGTATATGGGGTCAATGCCTTTTATCATCATTTTAATTTACAAGTTACAACAAGCAAGTTGTTGGTAAAAAATGCCAAAAAGTGACTGAATAATTTTTTGGTGTGATAGTATGGGAGACAGAGGGTCGCCCTTGCTTACAACTTATCAGGATCACTCTGCAAGCATGTTGATGATCTTCTGGCTCGTCTCATTGTCAACTTTCAAGTGGCCAGAGGTTTTTTTGCCTGCTGTAAGCATGATACCACATGGTACTAGAGATAGGACAGTCTGCTAGGGAGGCAGACCAAGGAGCAGGAAGAGTTTAACATCCCCTTCCCCAAAAACTCTACTGCGCCACAACTTCATTCAGCAGTTTATCAACAAAATTCGAAGATCAATCAACTTATTATGACTCTCTGGGTGGGACAAAAAACTTAAAACAACAGACAGCTGGATTGACTGACAGATTAACTGAATAATTTATTGACTTTCTGACTGCTTATATGAATGGTTAGTGTATTGGGTGAGTGACATAATAAAATGACTAACTGATTTGACTACATTTTATGGACATGCCTAAGTGATTGTATAGTTACCAGAGAGATTGACTGACTGATTGATTGATTGATCTATTGGCTCTTCCCAAGTTTCATTTATCCCAGAATCTATCTCGACCAATCACTGACTAAACATGAAATCACAACATGACAATGCAAAAATTATTTCATCCGATTTATAAAATATAAGAATGTTGCAAATTATGTGACTACCAAATAGGATCACCACAGATAGGCCATTAGGGGGGGGGGGGTAGGTTATGAGTAGGGTATTACCCTGTTACCCCAGAGCAAAGCAAATCAGTATTAGCAGCACCATAACCATGACAGCATCACTAGTTGCACCAGCATCAGCCACCTCATCAATGTGAGCTGTGCAACAAGTCATTAAGCAAAAGAACAAGTAAGTTACTGAAATATAGAATCATGGTTGACAATGCTAATACTTGATATCTATCTATATATCTATCTGTCTAGCTGTCTATCTTATCTGTCTTCTTTTTCTGTCTAGCTGTCTATCTATCTTCTTTTTCTGTCTAGCTGTCTTATCTATCTATCTATCTATCTATATATATATATATATATATATATATATATATATATATATATATATATATATATATATATATATATATATATATATATATATATATCTGTCTAGCTGTCTATCTTATCTGTCTTCTTTTTCTGTCTAGCTGTCTATCTATCAATCTATCTATCTTCTTTTTCTGTCTAGCTGTCTATCTATCTATCTATATATATATATATATATATATATATATATATATCTGTCTAGCTGTCTATCTTATCTGTCTTCTTTTTCTGTCTAGCTGTCTATCTATTTATCTGTCTATCTATCTATCTATCCTATCTATCTTCTTTTTCTGTCTAGCTGTCTGTGTCTTATCCTGATGTATCACCAGGTCTGTCTGTCTTTTTGTCTGTCTGTCTAGCTGTCCTTGTATACATTAGCAGTGAGATAAAGGGAGCATTTAGGAGGATAGATCAATCAGCTCTTAAGAGGGGACAGGCGCCGTTTCTGTCAGCTGACCTCTTGACCACTTAGTCTTAAAGTCAGCTGATCCACAAAATGAACATTCAACTACACATACAATATGACTCTATCATTGAACTCGATTTGATGCAATCATTCTTTAAGAAACCTTGCAATCATACCACCATTTTTGCCAGTTTTCTGGTCTTAATGGAGAGGTCCATTACAATGCTGTGAATGGTTTAGTACAAAATTCCGTGAATTTATTGTATTTCTATGTTCTCTAGATTGGCACCAAGTCGTTTAGTCAGGGTTTCTAGAGATTTCAATATTTCGCTTGCGATCAAGATATTTTTGGCTGAAACAACATCTTGGATGGTGCACACCTTATGCAACAAACGCCTTTCGCAATATTTCATTCCCTTTTTTGTTTCAGTCTTTCTAAAATTTTGGCAGGATGTAGCTTGCTTCCTTTTGGGAGAAGTCGTCCACCTTCAAAATAATAATAATATTATTAAATAACACCTTATTTTAAAGAAAAAAAATTGTCTTGAATTAAATAACCTTTACACAGTAACCTTTGCTCAGTCTCAAGCTAATATTTGGATCTGTTGGATCCTTAAAACAGGGCATCTCGGTGCATTTTATCTTAGATAAGAACATCAGAGAATCAGGAAATTCTCTTTGATCTCCAGATAACCACAAGATAGGATTTGTAGAATCAAAACTGTTCATGATTGACAAATACCTATCACTTCACTTGTCTACTATATTAGGCTGCCTGATGCTATTATCATATATTGTTATAATCATAAATAATCATAAATAATCACAAATCAATAAGTGGAAATGATCATAACATAAAAGGACCAGACTTCTGGACTCCTTTAACATGTTTTCTACATGCTCAAATCATACTTATACATATTAGATGATTTTTTGTTTTGTTTTATAGGTTATCAAACATGATAGTTTAAAATCTGGTATTCCCTTTCTTGTCACCAAATGTCAGCCAAAGTTTTTTTACACATGAAGAGACATAGATAATAATAACCTCATAGTCATACAATTATTTTTGTACAATCTAATTCATTCAATGTTCCATGGCTATAATTTCCAATGAAATAATCTAAAAAGTAACACAATTTCCCCTCCCCCTCCCCAAAAAAAAAAGAATGAAAGTAATTACAATGAATTTAAAAAATAAATTGTGAACTAAACAATTAAGAATTGTTTTCCCGCAAGCACCTCTCCCTCCCCCAAATTGCCGGCCCTAAATCTCCAGAATAAATCGAAATGGCCATGTTTTACCGTTCTACCATAATAACCCCGGAATCTCACAGTATTTTCATACGATATAGTTCCTAGACAATGTCTAATATTAAAACTAAGAAATTAATTCAAGAGAGTGAGCTATTCAATTCTTTATCTGCACAGACTATGTGAGGTCAGGCACTTCGATAGCACCGGTCACTTCAACAATACATTACTTCGATTGTCTTCTTGTAATATTTAATACGGAAAAAGATCAAACAAACCAGCAATAATAAATTATTTATTGTTCCATATTGACATGACAAACATGTCACTTCGTGCAGCTGAATTATGGAATATATTTCCAGTCTCCTACATTATATATTCTCATATTATGACAACTCATAGGACAATCATTGATAAATGTAGTTATCCCATAGGATGGATAGTTACAAACCATAACTTGAAAGGTACTATTATAATAATAATACTTATCTGACGCCATATTTAACTTAGTCACTTAGTTTTGATTTACACCAAACTCTGAAAGTGTCGAATTTTTGGTTGTTATTATTGTGTACCAAGTTACTACAATTAGTTTTGAGTTGCACCAAAGACAAGTGGTGGATTAGGGCTTTACGTCCTGTATTTCAGCACCTGATGGGCTAATTAGGACAGGTAGGGACCATGGCAATGAGACGAAGGATGAAACAGTAATATGGACCTATTAGGCCCCCAAATACAAGGACCTGAAACTAGGAGCCCTTTTGCTCACAGTTCTACATGGGCCTGGGTCTTCTCATACTAGTCATGTTTACCATTCATTACAGTATTTACTCGATTAAAAGCCTGGGTTCATACTGATACTCTCCTCTATTAAGCTGCGGCAAATTCTGAAGTTGAATAAAATGTATCCCGGGTTATTCTGAACTTCAAAATAAAACTTCGGCCACAAGTTAACGCAAGCAGCCGGCTTTCTTCGAAACATCAAGCGCCTTTGCTGGTGATCATGTAAGTACGGTAGACAGCTGTATGGGATGAGTTGATCTATGACCTGAGCAGGCATTAACACACCAGACAAGTGCTCTCAAGAAAAGTCTGGTCCCCAATCCAGGTCTCTTCATGCATTCTCTGCTAGATGCTGCCATGGCATCCCCAATGCAGAGAATCAACTACAGATTCATTTCCATCTACACACAGAAGTTGATAAGAGACCAATCATCTACAGCAGAACTTAAATCTCATGGACAGCTTTTACAAGCTAGACTGAGCTAGACTGAGCCAGACTGAGCTAAACTTCTATTTTATTGGCTTATCGAAATTTGGCAAAAAATAAAGTGCCAGAGATGTATATAGTGAAATGATGCTGCGAACGAGCTTTTCGCAATTATCTGAATTTTCCTCTGGATTGAAAAATTTTAGTGGTTCGAATACAAGATGAGGGGAAAGGATACATGAATAGGATACAGCCTCTTCAGTATCTTCCTACCATCCCCTCAGCATCCCTTTGAAGTCAGACAAGTGCAGACTTCACAAGGTGTTATCAGCCACACTCCTGAAGATCCACTTAACATTTGATTACTCCTTAAGAGCTGTACCTATCAATTCCCTATTGCCAGTTCATTGCCATGGCAACCTGGCTTTCTATATTTAGGAAGATATTTATAGACACAATAAGGTACCTTGAATTTTGACCTGGTGTAAAAGGATATCAAATCTTAACATACTGGTTAATTTTTAAAGGTTTTTATTAATTTAATTAGTTTAATTTGTTTGTAGCACTTCCTCTAGCACTGATCTTATGATAAAAAAATTGTGCCAAACCATTAGAATTAAATTCTGAATTTGTTAAAATGCGTGGACACTAACTTATAAAAATTGTGAAAAAAAAAATAATAATAGTTTTTGTACCGGTTGGTTCAGAATTAAAACCACAGTACATTGTTCACTTATTAACATTGGTCAGCCAATCAGGTGTCAATAACTTGTCTTGGTTCTGTTGACACAGTACTGTCCAGATAATGTATAAGCTACCCAGTTATTGACACAGTACTGTTGGAGAGTCTTTGTTAACTGCCACATCACTGTGACAGTAACCTTTTGACAATTCAATATAATTTATTAAATGTTAAATATAACAGAACATTATGTTTTGACACCTTTTTCATGAAAAACAAGCCACAATTTTGTAACCAGTAGATTAATATTAATTCTTTTGCTGTTCTAGTGTAAAACAGTTCATGTTAAATCAATACTTTTTATTTATCTTTCCTTGAGTGAAACAGCTGCTTTCGGTCATAGTAAGTCTTCCGCACTAGCCCTGAACCTTTGTCTAATAAGATCTCTCGATATCAAAGAGAATTTTACAACTTCTTCTGATTTATAAATAGAACCAAGTGCAACTAGCTTTCACAGTGTCCTCTATTTAAGTACCATCTTAAGAGTCTACGTTTTTTTTTTTTTCTAAATTTTTCTGTTGATTTTCTCTTTTGTCAAACATTTTTGAGCACCTTTAAATCCAATATGATTTGTCATTTGTCATACTGGGGCAAATATGGCTATTATATCAGAAATTCAAAGTGCACTGACATATATTGTAGTGGCACTGTAAAAAAAAAGGTAAGAAAGAAAACAAGGGATAGAAAAGAGAATAGAATACAGTGGGACCAAGATCAACTAAAATTATTCATTTTTTCCATTCTTTCCGCAACTTTGTTGGCTTCTAATAAAGACGTTGATTTTAATAAGAGTCTTTTCACTGAACAGTCCGGAGTTCAGCAGGACATAAGTCTTTCCTCTCCTCTTATCACTCATTTTGCTTTTCAGACACAGTAGGTAATAACTAAGTGATTCCATAAATATAACTTTCTCAGAAAATTACAAACATCAACTAAATTATAAAGTGTCAAATATACATTAAAATGCACTAAAAATACTGCTGTTAGGATGCACTTTGCTTCAGCCAATCACAGCCAAGGGCGGGAACATTTTCAGCCAATAGAATTGCAGTATTTTACTTTAGCCACCTGGTGGAAATATAGAGAACCATCTGTGATTATTCACTAATGAATAATCAAAGTTTGGTCTGAAAAGAGGTATATTGGAACAAGACATGCAAATCATCACTCCTTTGGTATATTTTTTAACTTTTTGCAAGATAAATGACTTTTAAAAACCACCTCTACAAATAAGACCATCTAAAATTGACTCTTCGCTTTTCTGTCTGCCACTTAGTCTCTTTACCATTAAAGTTAATTTTAATCCAATAATCCTGTATCAGTCTAAACAACACATATTTAGGTATATATGAACACAATTTACACAAAAAGATTTTTATTTTGTGTTTTTTTTTTAACTCTTCTTGTTTGAACAATTTTTTGGCCATTTTAGCCATTTCACACAATAATCAGTTAACTGTATTCCAATACCTGGTCTTACCGGACACATTCTACTGTATATAAAGAACAATATAACACAAATACCTCGACATTTTTTCTGCATTTTTTTTCTTTATCAATTTTTTTACTATTTTCTGTCCCCTTTTTTCTTGTTCATCTGCCCCCAGAACACCCAAGTTCACGAAATGTTATTTAGTCGCCAACGACTCGAATCTGATCGTCATCTTGTCTAAGCCTTCTTTTTATTTGCACAAGGAATATAAACAGTAATTCTGCTAAATCCTGATTAAACTACAATTCTATGGACAATAAAAACCTTTGAATTGCTTCATTCTATTGTCAGGTGAATGCTCCAGGTGAATGGGGCAAAAGAAAAAAAAGGGGAAAAACTGGAACCATTGTCAGAGGCCAGACTTTTCAAATTTTATGTTTTTGGGATATCATTGACAAGTTCCTGCAGGTTGTGTGCTTTGTCTTGCCTTGTCTTGTATTGTATTGTATTGTCTTTTCTTGTATGGTATTGTATTGTATGGTATCTTAATCAAAACAGCTAACAATTTTTATATTTCACCAACATTTTAAGACAAACCATTTTGACAGTTTATATAACTACCTCTCTCAAAAGCCTTCTTCACTAAGGCTGACTGACTTACAAGACAAAACTGACTAACATGTTAGTCAAAAGAGACTGAGGGGTTAGTCATTTTCAGTAGGTCTAGACAATGTCAAACTGCTTAGACCTTAGTAAAAATATTTCCAGTGCATAACCTCATCAAAAAGTCAAGTTAAAGTATATTTATAAGTATAGTTTTAGGTGTACATATTTATAAAGGGATATTTTTACTTATGAATTTTTCATACTTCAAATAGCCCCTAACCTTACCCTTGGGAAGCAAAGTCAATTTTGCAATATATTAGTATAGGGTAATTACCCTATCTGTGCCATATACATAGAGTGCATTAATCACCCCTCGCCTAGGGTAAAATGTTAATTATTAGAAAGGACTAATTATGTGAGGGTAACAAGGACTTGACATGCGATAAAATTTCCCACATATTATGAAAAGTACAAGTTACACATACAAGGAAAAATATTAGTTAGTAATATTTTATACAATATTTAGCATCAAGCTGTAACAGTTTTAGACACCAAAGAAGGCAACCAAACAAAACGATGCGATTAAATAGAAAACATAAGAGTGTGCATTGGCTACTATTGTAACACAAAGTATTGTTTACTGTAATAACATTGCTAAGATGAGCAAATTAACAACTTAACAGGTGATTTGTTTGAAGAACACGTTTTTAATCATCATAAAGCATATAGAATGGCTATTGCATGACCTTACAGGGGGATTTAATATTGTCAATTTAAGAAAAAAAGCCCACAAACTTTTCTAAACAGTCGTTGAATGCAATTGACTCATAAACAGTCAACATTGAATGCAACTGACTCCTAAACAGTCAACATTGAATGCAACTGACTCCTAAACAGTCAACATTGAATGCAATTGAATGCAACTGACTCCTAAACAGTCAACATTGAATGCAATTGAATGCAATTGACTCCTAAACAGTCAACATTGAATGCAATTGACTCCTAAACAGTCAACATTGAATGCAATTGAATGCAACTGACTCCTAAACAGTCAACATTGAATGCAACTGACTCCTAAACAGTCAACATTGAATGCAACTGACTCCTAAACAGTCAACATTGAATGCAACTGACTCCTAAACAGTCAACATTGAATGCAATTGACTCCTAAACAGTCAACATTGAATGCAACTGACTCCTAAACAGTCAACATTGAATGCAACTGACTCCTAAACAGTCAACATTGAATGCAATTGACTCCTAAACAGTCAACATTGAATGCAATTGACTCCTAAACAGTCAACATTGAATGCAATTGACTCCTAAACAGTCATATTTAATGCAACTGACTCCTAAACAGTCAACATTGAATGCAACTGACTCCTAAACAGTCAACATTGAATGCAACTGACTCCTAAACAGTCAACATTGAATGCAACTGACTCCTAAACAGGCAACATTGAATGCAACTGACTCCTAAACAGTCAACATTGAATGCAATTGACTCCTAAACAGTCAACATTGAATGCAACTGACTCCTAAACAGTCAACATTGAATGCAATTGACTCCTAAACAGTCATATTTAATGCAATTGACTCATAAACAGTCAACATTGAATGCAACTGACTCCTAAACAGTCAACATTGAATGCAACTGACTCCTAAACAGTCAACATTGAATGCAATTGACTCCTAAACAGTCAACATTGAATGCAACTGATGCCTAAACAGTCAACATTGAATGCAATTGACTCCTAAACAGTCATATTTAATGCAATTGACTCATAAACAGTCAACATTGAATGCAACTGACTCCTAAACAGTCAACATTGAATGCAACTGACTCCTAAACAGTCAACATTGAATGCAACTGACTCCTAAACAGTCATATTTAATGCAATTGACTCATAAACAGTCAACATTGAATGCAACTGACTCCTAAACAGTCAACATTGAATGCAATTGACTCCTAAACAGTCAACATTGAATGCAACTGACTCCTAAACAGTCAACATTGAATGCAACTGACTCCTAAACAGTCAAAATTGAATGCAACTGACTCCTAAACAGTCAACATTGAATGCAACTGACTCCTAAACAGTCAACATTGAATGCAACTGACTCCTAAACAGTCAACATTGAATGCAACTGACTCATAAACAGTCAACATTGAATGCAATTGACTCCTAAACAGTCATATTTAATGCAATTGACTCATAAACAGTCAACATTGAATGCAACTGACTCCTAAACAGTCAACATTGAATGCAATTGACTCCTAAACAGTCATATTTAATGCAATTGACTCATAAACAGACCACATTGAATGTAACTGACTCATAAACACTACACATTTAATGCAAGTGACTCTTCAACAGTCCACATTGAACACAGTAACTCCTAAATAGTTTTTCTTCAATCTAAGTCATAACAGTCCACAATGAAAAATAAATAATAACGGCTCTTAACAGTTAACATAAAATGCAAGGGACTATATAACAGCCAGTATTTAATGAAAGTGCCTTTTAATTAGATCAAATGACTTTTAACAGTCCACATTAAACGAGAGTGACTCCTAACAATCAACACCGAATATAATTGACTTTTAACGGTCCACATATAATGCAAGTGACCCTTAAGCTTAACATCAAATGAGTGACTCCAAAATAGTTGTTCTTCAATGCAAGTGACTCCCAACAGGCCACATTGAATGCAAGTTGATTCCTAACAATTAACATTAAATAAATGCTATGAACAAATTCTCTGCAAGCTCTACACACTTAGACTAATAGTTCCAGGACTTCACAGAAATTCTTGCTGAAGCATCTTCGTGTATTGCGTATTGTACTTTTCTTCTCATTTTGACAACAAGAAATGAGAAACAATATTTATGAAGAGGCACCAGGTATAGTGTTCTGTTTGAACTGGGTCTAGGACGTTGGTATTTTCCCATTGGCTCAGAGATTCTTCGTACATCTGAGAGTCTTTGCCCTTTGACTAATTTTCACTCAAAAATGCCCCATATTATTACAGCTAGATTGCTGCCCAGAAAGAGAGAAACAAATAAGTTTTAGATTTACTCGATGGATTAAGAACACAAGTAATATATAATTTTAAATTGTTGAACAGCAGATATGACTGATTCTTTATTGTCTAGGACCAGTCATAACTGTTCTAGCAGGATTGGCGCTGTACTACACTAAGGACCAGTCACTAGTATTTAACTGATGTATCACGCTTATTCATGGTTTAAGACAAGGTTGAGACCAATTACAGCTGAAAACATTGCTAAGATTTCATAAGACCAATGCATTTTTATATGGCGGACAAGGGATTGCTATATTATAATTAGTTTGACAGTAAAATGGCAGTAAAATTTAGTTAGCCATTTTATGCTGAGCCAAAATTAGAACTTTTCTGCATATTCTCCTTCAGAATGGGCAACAGGTATACCACCACTTCTAAGCCATAATTAAAACGGAAAAACATTTACAGAAAAAGGTTAGAAGAGCTCATTAAAATTCAATTAGACCAAAGGAAAAGTAACTTCTCAAAGTCTCGAATGAATCTCATGAGTGTCAGACACACCACACGGAGCGTATACCTGCACCAACGTTTGCAATTTGTCGCTCGACTAAATTTAGTCGCTGCGAAGCCAGGGTAGTCGCAGACGGCGGTCTAGACGTTAAATCACTTATCGAAATAAAGGAGGAGTGAGGCCAATTGTGTGACTGTGAGACAGAGCCATACCCAAGGTCTTTCAAGAAGACCAAAAAAAGGCAAAAAAAGCTTCAAGAGCACTGGGACCACCTCGGAATTTGCTCGGCCGGCGTTTATTGCACCGTTCAGTTTAAACTATGGGTGTAGAAAGGGAACCTGTAAGAGATTAAATTTAAAGACATTAATTGAATTGCTTAAATGCCAATACAGCTATGCAAATATAATTGCCTTCTGTGTGAGTTTGTTTTTCTGTAGCTTTCCTTACTATGCTTTTGACACGCGGTTCCAGGGCTTTATAGACTCCGCCATTTATTTGTTGTTGGAGTTGCACTTCTCTTGTCCTCAGGCTCCAAATGAAGTTGTCTCCTGCTCCAGAGGCGTGACCATGGCAGTTTCAATGTTCTCTGGCTCTGTGACCATTACTCACTGAAGACTCATTGAAGACTCGGGTAGTCTGGTGTCTCAGTCACTCACCGAGAGTAAAATTAATCACTCTCTAGAAACTCCCACATACATTGACAATTTGACATCTTAGCTTAGGTCACAGTAACCTTAGTCTTCTTTATATAGTATGGTCGCCATGGTGACACCATAGTCCCTGCTTTTACCACAGAAAACCACTAGGTCCTAATACCTACAGTGGAACTCCATTACAACCAAATTGTGGAGCAAAATAAACTGGTATTAGTAGTGAGGTGATCTCACTAGTGAAATTAAATAGAATGTCAATAAAAAAAGTTTGATCCACAACTTGGAATTCTTAGTGGTCTTAATAGGAAGGGAGTTTAAAGTGGGGTTCCTTTTTAGCAATTTTCCCTAGTTTCATATGTTTTGACAATGTATTACTTTATGCCTTTATATTATTAATAACTCCAAAAAATACATAGTATTTAGTATTTACATCACTCAAAATGTTCAGGGGGTGAGCAGTGAGCACTGGCATCACCATTAATAGTAACCATTAATTATCTTCACAATAACCACGTCTTCTCACATCATCAGTATCATGCTGAAGTATATTCATGCTAATAATTATAGAAATAAAATTATCAAAAACTTTAGATTTGTAAAAGTTCCCAAGAGAAGTGGGACATTTGTAAAAAGTCACACGTGTTTGAATTCTCTCTCAAATTGGTTGTGCTGTATATAAGAGCATTTCCAAGTGAGGGCTCTTCTCAAGGCCTGTGGTCTGGGGGCATTTCTAACTAATTACCTTCAAAATCACCTGTTCTACCCAAACTCCATTCAATGGGGTAGTCAGGTATACCCCACAGACAGGGGGCCCATTATCCCACCTGCCCAGCCAGAAAACCAGTCTGCTCTATCCTATTTGTTAAATGTACTGTCCGCCTATTACAAGCAGCATTACACTGCAGATTATTAGCTCAAAATGGTCTTTGCTAACCATTTAAAACTGCTATATTTGCCTCATAATGCTGGCATATATCCCTCAAACCTTTATAACAACTATTTTAACCATTCCACACACATTTTGCTCATATCAATGGAATTATTTCAGCACCAGTGAATTTTGTAGAGCAGCAGCAACCCATGCAAGCAACATCTACCACACACTAAATGCCAAATATAAGTAGTCCTTTCAGACCTTTTTTTGGGTCATTTTGACAACCATCGAAGTTCCATGTCTAACCAGTAACCACACAGGTGGGTCTGTAACTATTATAAGTCTCCATGAAGGTTCTAGTTCTTGTAAAGTTATTCAGATAATCACTTTGTTGCTTTTATATCCTCTAGAAAATAATTGCATTATTGGTAATACAAGAAAATCCTAATTTTTGCTGTTCATACATCCCACTCAATCAATTTATCAATCAATCAATTAATCTATCAATCAGTCTATCCATCTATCCATCTATCTATCTATCTATCTATCCTGCTATATGTCTATCTATCTATCTATCACTCTATCTATCCATCTAACTATCTATCCTTCTATCTGTCTAATTATCCTTATATCTGTCTATCTATCTATCTAACTATCTATCTATCTATCTATCCTGCTATCTGTCTATCTATCTGTCTAACTATCCTTATGTCTATCCTTATGTCTATCTATCTATCTATCTTTCTATCTATCTATCCATCCATCTGTCTATCCTTCTGTCTTTCTATCTATCTGTCTTTCTATCTATGTATCTATCTATCTGTCTAACTGTCCTTATATCTGTCTATCCATCTATCTATCCATCTGTCTATCCTTCTATCTGTCTTTCTATCTATCTGTCTTTCTACCTTTCTATGTATCTATCTATCTGTCTAACTGTCCTTATATCTATCTATTTATCTATCTGTCTGTCTATCCATCTATCTGTCTGCCTATCCATCTATCTATCTATCCTTCTATCTGTCTATCTATCCTATCTACCTATCTATCTGTCTATCTATCTATCTATCTATCTATCTGGCTAACTATCCTTATATCTGTCTATCTATCTAACTGTCTACCTAACTATCTATCTATCTGTCTATCTATCCTTCTATCTGTCTATCTATCCATCTATCCAGGGACCCAATTAGGTTGATGAGGGGTTGACACGTAAGGTAATGGGGGCGCCACCTGTTTCATCTCTTTACCCCTCTGCCTTTTGGCCACCCTCTAGCATCTTGCAACTGACTGGGGTGGTATAAACAGGAGGCTTTGACCTTTGACATCATCCACTGATTTTACCCCCTCTGAGCTACCAACCCTAAATTTACCCCATATTGGAGTCTGCTCAACCCCAGGTTGATACCCAACTTAATACCCGATGGAAGTTGAGTCATTACAAAAACAAATTTTCATATAATACAGTGGGACTTCATCACTAAGATCAGTGTTATGGTCCAAAAGGCTTATTGATCAGGTGGTCTTTACAATATGCGATGTAAAATTGAATGACATTCACTTTTTAAATGTAGCAAATTGCTTTAAAATTCAAGAATTTTTTTTAGAAAATCTTGCAATAATATATGCAGAAAATATATATTTTGTAATAATGTATGTTCAACATTCCATACTTTAACTAATTATTTCAAAAACTGACAGATTTTAAAAATTTTATAAAATGAATATATATTGTAAGGTGATATTTCATATAAATGTTGATATTTTTGCCGAGTGCGCGGTAACTGATCACCGCTTAACCCCAATATTCGGGCAGTGCGTAGAGATGCAGCCTCCTTTGGATCCCCATCCATAAATCCTGTCATAATAATTTTTTGGGAGACCTTGGCCTGAGCTAAATATCAGTTATCTGGAGCTAGTTCATCCATTTCTTCCTTGCTGTTTTTCAAATAATTTCTTCTGAGTAGCGCTCAATGTAACTTAGATCATCTCCTGCTTATTATAGAAATTAATACATCATGTAAAAAGATAGTATCGAACATGTTTATGGGGCATACTGCCAACACAAATCATAGCAGAAACCACAAAGATAGTGAACTCTAAACACCTGAAGCATAATTGTTTTCCAACTGCAAATTATATCATTAATACATTAACTGTAATTAGAGAATTTACTAATGTACTGCTGTAAACTTAGACTTAAACATTTTAACAAATAGTTACTTAACAATATGCAACTTCACACCTTTTATATAAGCTTAGTTGCAATCTAGGATTATTATTTCTAGGATTATCAAGTTTCTTTCAACATTATGAGGCTGACCCAGCATATATTCTTTTCTGAGTCAAATTACTTTTAATTCCAGGAAAAGTAAATTGGTCATAGCAATCAATTACCAAAGACAAAAAAATCAACTAAAAGCTTATGACTTAAAGAAATTAATGGATTGTTAAATGTACCAATAAGCAAACAACTAAAATGTTTCACCAAAGTATTAATAAGACCAATAATACTAGAGGAGGATCACCTTATTCCAACACTAAACCCAGCCAGCAGTGATTGGCATAGGAGCTCCTATAGCCTCCAGTTAACTGCATGGTGAGGGTGTCAGTGATATCATGTTATTGCCAGGGGCATGATATACACCTAGGATCATATGAAGGTTACTCACATGTTACATGATAACTATTACAAGCGCAAGTGATCCAGCCTGGATCCTAGTTGGATCCTTTACAACCTGTCAATTCAATTAAAATTGCAATAAAAAGAATGCGATTATAAGGCAATTTTTTTGCTTTCAGTGATTCCTAGAATTACAATGAACTGCACAATAACAAAATGTACAAATTGCCTACAAAACGAGAATTTAACACGAATTGTAAATAGTGTGGAGATGCGTTCGAATATAGGCCTGGGTCATGTCAGTTGTCAAAGCTTAGCCTAGAGGCATCCTGATTTGTTTTGGTGTAATTGTTACAAATGTAACACAGAACAAGATGGATGATAAGACGGAGAGGAATCATGATAGGAAAGGAAGAGGTGAACGAAAGAGTGGAAAGAAAGAGGTGGGAAGAAAGATGTAAGAAAGAGGTGAAAGAAAGAGTTAAAAGAAAGAGGTGAAAGAAAGAGTTAAAAGAAATAGGTGGAAAAATGTGAAAGAGGTGAAAAGATAGAGGTGGAACTAGAGATGTACAAAAGAGGTGAAAGAAAGAGTGGAAAGAAAGAGGTGTCTGAAAGAAAGGTGGAAAGAGGTGACATAAGTAGGTAAACAGAAAAAGCTAAATGAAATAGGCGAAAAAGTTTAAAAGAAATAAGTGGAAAAAGGTGAAAGAAAGAGGTGAAAAGAAAGAGGTGAAAATAAAGAGGTAACAGATAGCACTCGGAAAGAAAGAGGTGAAAGAATGAGGTGTAACAAAGGTGGAATAGAGATGTGAAAGCAAGAGTTGAAAGAAAGAGGTGCAAGTAAGGGGGGGGGGGGGAAGGAGAGTAAAAATGAAGAAAAGAGGGCAGTACTCGATTGGAAGGGACGTTAACATTTGTCCGATTGTCTGCAGCAAGTGAAAGTGTGTCTCGGGCAAGTGATAATTCGAGAAAAGAAATCTAAGTTTTGAAGCAAGTAAATAAGAAAAGTCAATGACAAGTGTTGTCTTAACGAAATCATTGATCGTTATTACTACATTCAAGGTCATTGAAGGTACATACAGAAAATGCAACCACCTAACTTTTGAAATCATATTCTTGGCGTCTTCATAGTAAATAAAGTTATGTAGCTGTACTTAACATGCGAACATGTATACAGTACATACATACACGCATAAGTGATGCGGTAGTACAAAAATTGTACTCGTGCAATATATGTCGTTGTGTTTAGCCGCTTGCAGCCTACATAACAGACTACCTGGGGCTTTTTTGAGGGGTAACTCCTGGTATAACTCTTTGGACTGGGGTGAATATTATGTGGCTTGATCTCAGTTGTTCACAGGTGGTACTTAGTGAAGAGAGACTTAGGAGAGAGAATGAGAGACTATGGGGAGACAGAGAGACAATTGAAACAGGGTGGGCATCATATGGAAGCCATGAGGGTAGGGCATCACTTTATACCCCTACATCTCAATTCACCCCTTCCTCCCTTGTAGCATGTTTGTAGCAAGCTGGGCCAATTTGCTCAAAGCTCTGGTAAAAATAAACTGCAGTTGCTTTCTCAATGATGCTGCTGCTGCTGCTGCAGTTGATGTTCATCATATAGGTGATGCACATCTTGCACTACTGCATAACAACTACTCACAGTACAATAAAACATCAATATTAAGACAAGGTGCCTTGTACTCGGTGTCTATGCTAGGGCAAGTAAAATACTCCACCCATTGGGTGTATGTGTACTTTGTGACTCCCAGCAACTGAATGGTGTTATAAGCTGACTGGGCTTCAGAACATCTTAAAATTTACAAAATGAAAATAATATATTCATCATAATGGTGCAATTTAGTTTTAGCATCTAGCAGACAACTGTAGATAGATTGTTTAGATTAGTAGCAGGTAGCAGAGTGTTTAAATAGCTAGCTTAGTTTAGCTCAATCTAGCTTGTAAAAGACTGATCGTTTCTTTAAAGATGTACTGTATGTTTTGAGAGTATTAAATCTAAATCTAGTATAATATTTTAATATACCTAATACGTGATTAATGGCTTAGCTGTTGCATGAGACAATTATATTGAACATCAGCAAGTGTTCAGGTGTTTCGACTGCATAATTAACACATTGGAAAATGTCCAATAGCAACAGAAATATCATGTTACTGCATCTGAGAAAAGCTTTTGGGAGCACGTTTATTTCTTGTTTACTACTAGTACCATTTACTATGCATTTATTATTAATAATATAACAGTCACATGACAAAGGTCACATGATAGTATGTCATGTGACCATGAAATAACAGTCAAGTCTAGATAGTAAATTAAGAGGGTGACACTGCAGGTGTAGTGTCAAAAATAAAAACTTTGAGAAATTATTTAATATTGGTAATATATTACATTACATTATCATCATCTATCCAAACTTAGTAGTGTACATAAAATGTGAAATATGAACTAATAAAATATATACATCCTATTTGTTCTTCAACTGGCAAATAGTTTAGTCACTGCTTGAATAAATCTATTCATTACTTTGTATACAAAAACATAGCAATTTTTCTATTGATGACTCAGTGATTTGTGAAATTCTCAAAGAAAAATATTGGAAATTTCTTCAAGAAAAAGCCTTAAAAAAGCCATGCTGTAACATTCAAATACAGCAGGTGCAAAGCATGGAAAGTTTATGTATATATACAGGTCATTGTAGATATATACAAGGATGAGTCATCAGGTTATTTCCAGGTTCTTTGATGACGTTCTTTGATGACGTTCTTTGATGACGTACAGACAACCATGGATTACAACTCTAGTTACTTCGACTACTCTTTGAAGGGCTGCTTTTTGAAATGCTAATTTACCCCAAAATATGCCTCGGAATATGTGTACAGGATTATGCTATATAGATTAACTTTTTGAAAATGAATAGAAAGGGTGATTAGCATAAAGGGTAAAGTTCAGGTGGGTCACTTAGGGTACAAGTCTAAAAAGGTCAAAATATACTTATTTGGTAATGCTTTTTATGGAGGTAATATTTACTGGATAATATTTACTAGACGGACAATTATTTACTTTTACTTATTGGGAAGATGCTCACAATTGAGCTGATACTTATTTTGGAGATACTAGTTGGAGTCCACATTTATAGGGAGGTCGAGTCATACCTATTTCTGCGGAATGATATCTTTTCGGAGTTACTACTTATTTGGGGATGACATCATGTCTTGAGTCATACTTATTATTCAAAAGTAAATTGGTGTAAATTGGTGATATTATTACTGAGTCATTCTCAAAGGGAGTCATTCTTCCTGAGGGTCACTTGCATACAAAGAGTCACCCAGGTAAGTCACATACTTGATATTGATACTAATGTCGTACAATTCTCATAGAGAGTCATACTTATTCAGTCGTATTTGTAAATTAAGAGTCATATTTACTGTACTGACTCCCAAGGTCATACGCTTTTAGGGGTGATAGTTATATTTCAGTGATACAAATGCACGGCGAGTCATACATTTTAGGGGCGGTCATACTTGTATATAAAGGGTTATTCAGGTGAGTCATTTTAGGGGGAGTCATTAGGGTAATTATTTTGGGGTGATACTTATTAAGAGTGATACTGAAAGTTGAGTCACACCTAGGGGTGTTAAATACAACTGGGGGGGGGGGGGAGGGAAGCAATACTTGGGGGGTCCAACCAGCAGCATCTTCCTAAAGGGTATGACCAGAAATGCATATGGTTAGAGAGCGTGTATGAATAAACACAGTTCCATTTGCTTTGAGCCCTCTTTTGTGCCCAATATAAAGTAGTCCCCAGAGGTCAACAAAGGTGAGAGGGACCTTTTGTCCTTCCGCAAATAAATTCTGCCATTCTTGTCTCTTGATTTCAACATCATGCAAAAAGCTATATCAAAACTCCGCATCGCTTCGGCCAAACATGACTTTCGTCTCCATTTACATAATGCACGAGTTCATTTACATAATGCACCGATTCATTTACATAATGCATAAGTTAAGTGAGCTCGCACACTCGACTGTTTCTTCAGTAACTGGATACCCGAAAGTCACCTATGCGGTCCATTCTGGTGTACTGTCAAATCCAAACATCATCGAAATTGACAAAAGATTGCAAAAACACGGTAAAAAATGAGAGTAAAACACCTGAAAAAGACTTTCGCTCAAATACCAAAACAGACCAATATCATATATAAATATCTTGTGCTCTTCTAAATGGATCAATTTGATCTTCTACGTCTTTTTGGAGCCAGGTTCCCACCTCAGCACCAGAAAGGTCCTTCAAAATTCATGAAAACAAATCTAAACTTTTTGCTAGTCTTCCCCAAATATTATATTTCGATAAACATCAAGTTACGATTTGTGTAATGTCAGTGACATACATTCCGGGAATATAAAAATTTCCAGCTTTAGGAAAATATGAAGCAAAAACATAGTTTGACAAAATCTTAAGATATTTTTTAATACTGCACACGAGACCTTAGTGTTAATGGGCATTTTAGTCACAGCATCTGTATTTAAATAAAGTTACAATATATATAAATAAGATGCTTTTTTTCAATTTTACTTTATAAGAAGTCAAAAGTGTCTGAACCGCTCCTTGTACTGTTTATCAACTAAGCCTATATTTCATCGAACTAAAATACATGTCTCCTTAGCACTGTACAGCTAATCAAGCTAATAAAGAAAATGCAAATATTTCTGAAACTTTTAGTTCCACATCAAGAGGGTTACATCATTTCATTTTCACCCTATAACTGAACTCCTAAGGGGTTCTGCAAACACAGGGGCTCAGTATGAGGTCACAATCAGTCACAACCCTCCGTATGTAGCCACAGTCCTCCGTATGTAGCCACAGTCCTCCGTATGTAGCCCATCATCTTGTAGGACTAAGTCACTATCTTTGCAAGGCCCATCAACAAAATGCCTCAACCTGCCATCCATCTCTTGGTCCTATCAAACAAATCCACAAATTCCAAGACAGAGCAAGATGAATGTCTTCATTGTGGACAGACATCCTGACAGTTATCAGTTGAATTAACTGAAACTCCTTAGCACTGTTGATGTAACCAAATAGAAAAGCAAAAACTGTCAGCCCATACTGTGTTAAAAGACTGTCTTTAGCTCTATTTTTTTTTTTGTGTAGTTTTTACTGAATTTCTTCTCACTTCGAATTCTAAGAAAAAATAACAGTTAAAAAGATTTATTTTAAAACAAAAAGCAGTGGATGTCAGACAAGATGGGCTTTTAACTAAACAGGTTATTTGCTTTCACAGCCCTTGTTCAACACAACAGATAGTAGGAAGACCCTCGTTCTTACCATGTTCTTACAGTGTAACAAATCTCAACTGTGGTTAAAATCTTGTTTAAACGAGAGCTAAATTTATCTTTTTCCGCGGAGTTTTCCATCTTTTTACCCGCTTTTTTTCACAAACTTCAAAAACACCAACCAGAACCATAACTTATTTCGTACTCTTCAACTCTAGAACTGTTTATTTATTATTCTACCACAAAAGCAACAAAAAAGGCCAACACAAAGTTACAAATATGCCGATAAATCTAAAACTGTATTAGCCCAATGAGTTCATCAGGCATTTAAATATTTTCAAATGAGTCGAGTGCTGTTATATTAATATGAAATCGTCTTCAACCTTGACCTGCAAATGGCACGAAATCCTATTTTCAAAGGCTCCAACATCCCATAGTCTTCAAATTGAATTCCGATACAAATCCGACCCGGCTAGTAATCGGGTTCATCTGGCAATTCATTACTTGCATGTATGACAAATTGCTTGTAAACAAAGTAGTAAACTTTGATAAGCTCCTGTTTGGCTAACATTACATTGACTGTCATAGTCCAAATTAACCTTAAATCACAATTAAGTTCTAAATGGCTTCACAAAATACAAGAATAACACTCAACAAAAGCAATAGTTCATAGGCCTGTTTTCAAAACATAACAGTACATCGCTCAGCAGTGACAAGACTAAGAATGCAATCATGCATGAACTAAACTATTAGCACCAACATACTTGTTGATTTAAATCTACATATTATGTCATAAACATATCATTTAGTAATAACTTCCAATAAATATTAATAACTTATTTCGAATAAATATTGTTACTTAAAGTTTAGCTGAAAACATTGCACATTAAGAACTCTATATTGTTCAGAGCAAAGTGAATAGTTGGAGCTATTGTACCTCAAGGATCAATGCTGAGTCGTTAGATACCTTAACTAAGAGATTATCACTCTTAGAACTCCGCAATTAGCCGCTAATACAGCACCTTAAAGCTCTAAAGTGTTCCCAGCTAAGTGATTAACTGCACATTTTGCACCTTAAGGCTCTACATGGTGTTCTAAACTAAGTAATTAATTAATTAATTCAATGATCAATGTTGTGACCTCAGCTTAGAGATTATCTCATATAGTGTTCTATGCTTAGTAATTAGGATATTTTAGAAGGATCCATAGAGTTTTGGAGTTAAAGGTCAAGCTGCACATTTTGAATCTTCAGGTGTTCTAGTGTCTTGAGCTAAGTGATTAACTGCACACATTGTACCATAAGTGTTCTCTGTTCTAACTTGGTGTACTACAGGGTTCAGTATTGTGTCCTGAAATTATGGAGATCATGCTTCACTTTTTAACTCAGCAATTGCTGCAGACATTGTACCTTAAGGTACTGTCTTTCACGCTGAGTGATTAGCTGCTGCACATATTGTACCTTAAGGCCCAAACAGTGTTCCGAGCTGAGTGATTAGCTGCACATAATGCAGTGCAAGGATCCGCTCTGTGTCCTTTGCTTTTTCCTAGCTTTTTCCTTGCACCTTCTCACACCTGGGCTTCATCAATGGCACACCTGACCTCTCTATTGCCAAGTGTTATTATTTTCAACAATTATGCAGACTCATGTCCTTCTGCCCCCTCACCGCTGCTGTGGGTCTGCTCTCAGGTCTGTGGCCTTACAAAACCGCCCCATGTGGGCTGCCATATATCAAAAGAAAAGGGGTAATTCCCACCGCCCTGCTCTCCTGTTCATATAACACAGCAGCCAGGGCGCTCGTGTCTTCGTTTTTGCCTTAGTTTTAAGTGCACGAGTGGGAATTTTGCTGGAGATCACAGCACTTAACAAGCTTAACTTAGACCTTGTAAATCAGCAGACACTGTAATTTTGAAAAAAAATTAAATAATGATTTTCACTGGTTTGGTGTAAAAGATAGACCAAAAATCCATTCATAGACCATGATCTCATTATAAATTTACTTTAATTATACACGATATCGTTATAAATGGATTAAATGTACTTCACTTAATGACTTTCATAGATTAATTTAAAAAGCCAGACAATTGTCACATTTCTGGACAAGTCATAAAATTAAGAAAATCTGACGTTATGGCAGACTAAAGTAGGATGAATACATTACTCTTGTAAAATATTATAAAATACAATGATACATGGACCGGAAGGATTATTCATTCATAAGCACTTCGACAAAACGTACTAAATGTAACAATATTCATGAGTTCGACATACAGCTTGATCGACTTATGAAAGTACTACATGAATCTACCACAGGTTCATTTAAACAAACAAAATCAGACACAGAGTGCAGAATGCTTTTAAATCAAAACTGAAGCAGTGTTTTTTGATAAAAATATTTTGAAGGTATACAAAGATGATTTATAACATTATCCTTATTAAGGTTTATGTATTCGCCAACTCGAAAAAGAACAATGTACACAAAAGGAATGTTTATGTATTTGCCTTTCATTGTGTTTTTGCACTAGAGACATGCAAATTAACATGAAATACCATTAACATAAAGTCAGTCAAGGCCAGTAGGCAAAAAGAAACATGTAAATAAATATGGTTTTCATTTTAACTAGCATGAGTTCAGCAAATTTCAATTAGCATGCACAATTTTCACAGGTGTGTAATGTTCTCTAAGCAAGTGTTAACTTAGTGGGTCAAGGTATGTAAATCAGCTGACTCTGTTGTAAATTATACAAACTACACAAAAAAAAGCCAACAAAAACATTTTGCAACACAGTAGTTACAAGCCATTACCGTATTTGCTTGAGCAAAAACCAGTCGGCTCTCAGTAAAAGTCACTCTCGTTAAGTCGCTAACAATGAAGTATCTTTAGGGGCTGTACCCTGCCTTGTAATTGCCAAAGAGCCTCACTTTGATAAAATCATGGCCACCTCACTGTTAAGATTATCTCCAAAATAATGCTACTAGAAATACAGTTAAGACTCATTTTTAACCAGAACCCTTATTAAGATAGTCAGTTATACCGGAGTCATTGATCAGGAACGCATTGCTTTGTCTACCTTTCCCACAAGACCTAGAAATGACGTAACCCGGTTGTAACCAACACTTTGTGACATCCCAATTAGTTAATTATAAACAGAACTGACTGTATTGAGTAACCTCACAAATAAGACCAATTCACAGTAAAGTATTCCTGGATTTGGCATACACAAAAAATTGCAGTATTATCTTTAGACACCCAGCTTATTATGTAGTCACTAGTCGCTAAGGCAATGGCATATATAGTATCCTTAACACCCAGGCTACTAATCGAGTACATACGGTACCTTAACTAGGTGGTCTGAGATGGCTACTATTCATCATTAGGTGTACGTATGTGTAGTTAAACATTCTTTGTGGGCAAAAACAATGAACCCACAAACCACATACATAGGTAGACTGTACACAGCCCAACCTGACATGTGTATATTACCTATGAGTAACAAGACTGCACCCGGGAGTACTCCTTAACACACATCCACTAACTGTGGAAGACCTGATGAACATATCAGAGAACTTAAGTCTTAAAATAATGGCTTGTCAACACTATAAGCATTCAGGGTTAAAACACTGAAAGAGTTCGGAAAAAAATAGCGGGTGATACTATGCATTTATGTAGGTTATGAACACTATATAGATGGTCCACCTTTTTATATCAAATCAGTGTTCAACTTCCTCAAACAAGCTTTCTGCAGTGTCTGCATTTGAATGCGAATCTGTGAGTTCATTAACACCATCGTGTTTTATCTAACGACATCAGTGGTCATTATGTCTTGTATCTATTGACCACAGGAAATATCCCCACACAAACATTTGTAATAACAAATAATGCAAAGTGTCCCATCAATTACTTGCAACTGTGACCGCTGCTTCCTGGAAGTGATGACTTTATTGTTTTGTTGCAGAATCTGCTAATGAAATGGTTAAAGTATATTCTTGATTACAGCTGAAAATACAGCAGAGGTTCCCACCCATGGCACTGTTTCCTAATTGTTAACTTCTACTTTTGTCTAGCAATGTACATTGAAGAATACAATAACACCTTAATTAATCTGGTTTGGTATTCCATGCTACCCTTGGCTATTTAGATTCACTCCTGCAGTTTGTGGTTATTTATATCATCATTAATTCACCCAAACATCATCATTAATTCACCCAAACATCAACATTAATTCACCCAAACATTCAACAATGGTTAATGAACTTGTCAAGCAAATAAACAAGTTCTGCATGGGGTGAAGCCATTACCCTTGTTACCCTTGACATGAGTTGACCTCTAAGGTCACCAAAAAGGGGGTATTAACCCCTATTATCGCCCATTTATCAATTAATTTAATCAATACTTTGATATGCTGGTATATAGGTAAAGATATATATCATATGCTTGAAGTCCACACTTGCATTTTCCCTCACAGGGTACAGGCTAATTAAATAAACACCCCACTGACAGGGTAATTAGAACTGACCTGTTGATTTCTGAAGAACTAAGGGCAACTACCCTGGTTGATAAATTACTAACTGGGTCACAGAGGGTGGTTTAAGGTCAGGTGGGGTTGTTTAGATGCCTCATCATAGCTCACACTTCTTTAGTGCTTTGGTGCATCTATAAATGGATTTAGATGCGCTGAATGTGAAAGTTATAATTCTGGCCACCAAATGGAAATTGCACAATGCAGCTGCACAAGGCATCCTAGCCGCATTTCATCATTACATCTGCCATTGGTAGTCAAATATATCTTCTGACAGAGCTTATGAAATGCCATTGAGACAGTGTTAAATTTGAGGAGCCTTGTGTCTATGCTGGGTAAAAAGCCCACCTAGGGAGGAGGGTGTGTTAAATGGGTTGGACTCCAAACCTTGCCATCTCATCATTATGTCTACCCGCATCTGGTCATATATACTGACTAAGCTTCAGCAGACAAGTGGTCCTGCAGCACTGAGACATTGACATAGAGACCTTACAAAAAAGTGTGCAACAAGTTGTTATCAGTAACTTGCCACCAAACATATTGGCAGTTTCTATTGGTACTACTCAACTTTGCTCGCCTTTGTACACTTGTTATACAGACTCGAAGGTACCAGACGTTTACCTAAGTTATCACAATTGCTCTATCCATCATCCAAAATGAAATGTGTGGATCAACAGGATGTTGTGAAACACAAGCAGCCTACTGCTGGAAGAGCACCACATGTCGGTTTGTATACATGACTCAGGGCGAATGAGTCATACCGAGGGCCATCTATGAGTCCTGCCAGTCTGACTGGAGCCTCCGCAACATCTTAAGGCAATCTGGCTAGAAAGGCGCAGACCACTAACTAGTCTTAACTGTGCAGATCCACAGAAAACCCATCGCCTGAGTCTGCATCTCATCCCATCTCCAATTGACTCGCGACAAATTCAATGCCAGCAGCCCAAAAGCTGCGAGCGATCCGGCGCCAGTGAGATGTCTTCGTGCAATCTGTGACCGTTCTCTAAGATGCTAATTGCAAACATTAACAGCGAACCAATCCCATCCAAATTGCTCTCCTTTCAAACATCACCATTTAACCTATCCCCTCCTTCCATCAGACCCCAATTCCTTCGCTGGCCGCCTTCGCTTTCCTAGACATCCGTCTTTCCTTCTCAACAACATCCTCATTAACCGGCTCATAACAATGAAGGTGTTTTAATTAAACCTTTTAATCTGACTAAGCAAGCCACGTCAGTTGAGTGAATAATTTTCCTGCCAATATAAAGCCTTGTGTGACTCCTTAGTTGAGTGTTCTGAGCTTTAGAGATCATCCAGACACAAGGTAGGTCCTATTGTCATATTTTGTCTTCTATTTCCACATCAAATCATGAAGAGTCTTAGGATATATTGTCTCCATGTTATTGGTTTAAAACATAACCTTCTAAAATGACTAGCTACCAGAAGCAGATGTAATGATAAAACAATATGGCTGGATGTTTGTTAACAAAATTCCAGAAATGTATCATATAAATGTATGCACTAGAATGTATACTTAAATTACAATAGAGGGCATAGAGTTAGGTCATAACCAGTGTGCATTGATCTTAAGTAAGCTCCCAATTTCTGGTGTTTATTTCGAGTGTCCTAAGATACAAATGGCAGCATCATTAACAGGTTTAAAAAACCTATTCAGGCTTCAGTCTTTCTCAACTCCTTGGGAATGTAGCACATCAAACTAACTCTATCTTATAAATATGGACTTACATGCCTTAGCATTCATCAACAGCCATAACTTTTAATAATCTTACCAAATTGAATCCTGCATTGAATAAGCCAATACTTAGTCTTAGTGGATGTTAATCTTCTGAATATAAGAAACAATTTTTTGCATAGAAGTCAATACTCAGTCAATACATTCCAAGTCTTGATGAATGTTACTCTTCTGATTATAGAAAACAAGTTTTCTATTTATCATGCCCATAAAAGAAAAACAATAGTTTACTGCTTCCTCAAACCCATCGCATCGCTTAGAGATGTAATGATAAACGGGCATAGTAAAAGACTTGCCGCTGATATTCACATATTTTTCCTTAAATCATCTAAATCTGTTTTCGTAATCTTCAACCTTGGTCAACGACTTGGATAACTTAGTGGCTTAATTCTACTCACCATTTCTCAACCTTGACACTCGAATCGAGGGACGTATGTTCACCTATCACAACACACCTCGAATCGGTTGACGCCCCTTTCGAGAGAAAAAAAGATGAAAAAGAGGAAAAGCCAAGGCCTAATGCACCTCAAACTGTTAGAAGTTCAGATCTATAACTTAATACACCTTGATAAACCTAGATATTGATAACAGGAGATCACATATGTTCAACATGCATTATTTCCAGTACTACTCTCCCAAGTCAGCCTAATACTATCAACCTAACATCTGCACAGTAATCAGTTCATGACCAAACAAAGGACTACAATGAATCTGTTTTTAGTAATTCAATTTAGTTCATGTGATGCACGTTTGACTATATTTACTAATACTGGGGTTTTCAAATAGCCATTATTACATAATTACTCATTTTTGCTCCAAAAAGCTTCCAATATATTCAATAAGCTTTAAAATTAAGAAGAAAAGGTATACTTAAATTCAAAAATTCTCTATAACTTGTATTGTATTGTCCTAATGTCAGTGGTCGTAAGCTTGATCAGCTCATTTAACAAGCCCTCAGAGGCAGAGGCAGACGTAAAGATGAGGTGATATTACAATAATGTTACCATTTATTTCATACACACAAAAAAGCCAACTGCAGTACCTGTCTAGCATCTATACTTTGAAGGCCGAACAATTTGTTTTAGAGTTTTTTAAGTTTTTAGAAATATATTAAGGAAAGATAAACATCCTAAATGGCTGGCAGCTGAGGTCAAGCCAGGCATTTTTACTGGCAAAACAATGACAAAACACAGGCAACTTGAGTTCCGTTCCGCAGCAAATCAGACAGACTTTAGACAAGTGCTGTTTCTGACCTCACAAAACAACAGGCATAGATCAGGTGTGAAGCGCAAAGTCAGTCGAGAAGCATAAAGTGTATAAGCAACCTACTGGGCAGGCATGGAGGCCTACTGGGCAGCATTGAGGCCTACTGGGCAGCATTGAGGCCTACTGGGCAATGGAGAATGCCCTTCACAAGTCATCAAGGCACACCGGGTAACAAGGAGTACCTCAGGGTTCCCCTCTAAGCCTGTGTATATGACTGACTAACAGACAGTTTACAAAGCATCCAGGCACCAAGGAAAAGCAGTTTTAAATATTGTTAAATGGGGCTCGGCTTACACCTACAAGGTTGAGAAAACAAAACACTATTTAATGTTTGTGAAAACAATTATCGGGTGCAGCTGCAGAACTGAACTACGGCTCCATAGTATCATTAAAATATTATGTATGTCAGTGGCTGTCTATGGCTACGATTATATTCGTAAATGTAGTTCAAAAGAAATAATATGAAGTGCTTGTAAAAAGTCAAAATTGATTGAATAATTTCTGGTCTAATAGTATAAAGTAATAATTTTTCAGACCAGCAGCATTATTACAATGCCAATCAATACCATGTTATATTCACAAAAAACTTTGCAGGATGGTACATTTATTTTGTGATCAACAGTTGATATGACATATTTTGACAGGTTTTGGAATGAACTAGGGTTTGAGAATGAACTGAACTTTAATTTATTGCATTATCATAAATATCTTTTTATAAATATAATCTGATGGTTTAAAAAAAAGTGTAGATCAAAGCGGTCAACCTTGTTTGACACCGGTTAGGATGGGTGTGGAGTATTTAATGCGATTCATTTGATCACTCTTGAAGGGCCAAGGTCTCGCTAGTTCTGTTGAAATCTTGCTGCCATGAATTTTTACATTCACCTGCGTAATTGACAAGAGTCGCGGATAATTCATTAGATTTGCACATTCCTGGATGAACCGGGGAAAACGAAAACACTAATACGTCTCGTGTTATCTCGATCCTCTCCATGTTAATAACAGATAGCGCAGAGAGGAATTCACAAACCTTTGCACTAATGAATGTGTAGATATTTAGGATGCTTAATGATTTGGCACTGCTAGCAGTACAGAGGAAGTGTGTGCAGATTTCAACTTGGTCCGCGGCCAGCGGACGGTCTCTTTTAGTATAACTGATACATTAATTACTTCATTAACACAATTACGGTAATGATAGCCCTCCATTAGACAATCTACTCTTGGCTGACATTACCCGGAATTCCCTGACCCAGTCCATAGCAACTGTTGCCATCCTCTGTCTCTTATCCATATCCACTTGTGCAATGTAATATGTTTATCACCGAGTGACCGTTGTTTCATTATACATGATAATTCATCATCATCTAAAACATCTACTTTTCATCGCTAGACCAAATTGCCATTGATCAACTCGAAAAGAGCTATAAATAAATGATTTAATTTCTTTCACTTATTTACATCAACTGCATGTCATTTAGGTAGACACTTATGTTAGCGTTTTGTAGTTTACTACTTGAGTACGTTTGCGTCAAATGCATACTGAATGCTACATAAGCACAACTGTACCAATGTAGAACATGTGACCTTCAAATTCTTTATTGTATAATTGGATACTAAAGCCAGTTAGTAAATCTTATACCTTTTGTTATACGTCTGAAATTACTGCTTTGCAATATTGAATGTCTCTACACACTTTATGGTATACATATAAACTTTCCAAGCTCGAAACCTCACCATTCTTTTCAATCACTTAAACAAAATTGTGCAGATGATATATAAATAAAATTAAATCTGTAAAATATAATTAATATAAATGAACTCACGTCTTGGAGCTTCATCCATCAGAGACTCGAGGAAGTCTTGAGGCGTCATATAAACTTGGCCATCATATTCGGCCGAGGCAAAACTTAAGAATCGCAGTTCCCTTTGAGTTTGGACTGCTTGAGCTTTCATTTCCTGGACATTAGGAGAGTGTTCCTGCAATAAAACAAACCAATAACATTAGTAATAGCTTTATTAAAGCAATAACTGCCAAAAACAATGAGTCACTGACTCAGATTTGCACATAGTTCATCATCAAAAGTTGTGGACAGTGAGTAATGTTTATCGCAGGATCGATCAAGACTATGTCCACACGGTAACTTTTGAAGGACGGTGATTGGGGAGGATACAATCAGCAGCAGCAGCAGTTGATGAGGATGCTCAGGCTGCTGATGCAGGTCCTGATGTCTGTCCGCGATGGCTTTGTGAGTAAGCTGTCGCTTAAGTAATCGGGACAGTATCACAGGAGAACAGTCGCAGGGCTGTTTGCCACAACCCTCCAGGGCCTAGTCTTATCCCTTCAGACCGTACTCGACCCATCAGTTCAGGGCCATATTGAATCCATCCATCTGCGATGACCTTCAAGAATAATCTCCGCCAGACCAGATTATCATTAGGTGTAGTCCCAGCATCACGACGTGATATAAGACTCCGCAACCTATCATTCCATTGCTTTATAATATTACAGACTGTGAATCACTGATACTTTACCCCATTAAAATCCATACTTGACACTGATGACATTAAAGCTAATAGCATGACCAACCACCCTAGGTGCAATATTATATCTCAGCTCATATGACCAGCTGTCTGAGATAAATGTAATGATGAGATGACACAACGTAAAACTGATGTTACACATTTACCCAATGGGTGGTGGCTTTTGCATAGACACCTAGTACAAGGCACCACCAATGTGATATCACATGCAACCAACATCCAGCTGAGATGTAGCTGATGAGGAGGCCCTGGGCTGGGATTTGAACCATCAACGGAGCTAGCAAATAAGGACCTTAACCACTAAACCATCCATCTGGTTGACTTGCATTTAAGGCAAGGTACTTTATAAAGTGAAGTAAATACAAAAAAAGGTCTTAATTATAAGGTGGTCTTAGTAGTAATGTATTAATATTGGTTTTGTAGCAGTATTGGTGGTGAACATGCTCTTGTGCACTGGACCCGGGTTTGATCCTGGCCAGGGGCACCTCTCCGAGACATTACAGCTTTCCCCATACTTTCGTTTTGCCTCATCATACTTCCCACTTAGTCACCTTCAAGAACTTTACGGTTTCTACTATTACTTTTTACAGGAACAGACCGATCGTAATTGTGCAAATCAAACTCCTTTTCTCTTCTCTACTCCATTTCTCTGCATATACAGCGACCATCAGGAAAAGGTCAGTTTCCGAAGTGTTGGTCATTCCTTTCAGCCGTCAGTCTTTCAGTCCAACTGATTGCAACTTGTCTAAACAGAATGTCTCCGTAGACAAAGTCTGACTGACCGAGTGGGCAGTTTAGCACTTTACGCAGAGGATTTCCCAAAAGTAAGGAAATCGTGTGAGTTGGAGTCTTCCTGAATTGCTTAGCAACTGATAAATCTCTTACGTTTGTTGGTTAGTCCTTTACCATTGTGTCAGTCTTTATAAAAAAATTCCCTTATAATCTGCGAATGCGTTTCTGAGCCAATTTTTGCAAATGAAAAACCAGCATTCCCACTAAATGATCTTGCCAATGAAATCTACACGATATTAAATAACAAAAGATCTGTGAGATAATTCTTCTCAAGGTAGATATTTAGTATTTCATTATCTGAAACCAATCATCCAGTGGTACCATATTAAAACGCATGCGTCAAATACAAAATCCTCACTCCGAACATGCATATTTTCCTAACTTCTTTTTAGGGAGACAAATTTAACACTTTAAGACACATCACGATTAACCGGACAACGTGAGACATGTTGATTAATATTCACCAAATTTCCCCATTTTGAAAAATTACTAATTAGAGCGGTACATTGGCTGACTCATTCACTTGCCATATTTCTATTATTTACAATACATGGTGTCCTAATAAGGAGAGCCTTGCTACATTTACACAGCTCTCCAAACTCTTAATCATGTGTCTATTTTTTAAAGCATTGTTCCTGTTCACAATGACCTGTGTTTGGTACATTTGTAAGTGCAGAAATGTCACAGCCATATAAGGAATAAGGTGATGTCATGGTTGTGCAATTGTGACGTCATTCTAATCATGAGTAATAGGATTACACCATAGATAGATAAATAGATAGATAAATAGATAGATAGATTGATAGATAGATTGATATACAGATTGATAGATAGATTGATAGACAACATAGATAAATTGATTTGACTGCATAGATAAATTGACTGACTGCATAGATAGATAGATAGATAGATAGATAGACAGGCAGATTGATAGACTGCATAGATAAATTGACTGACTGCATAGATAGATAGATAGATAGATAGATAGATAGATAGATAGATAGATAGATAGACTGCATTGATAAATCGATTGACTTCAGATAAATTGATTGTCTGCATCGATAGATTTGCTGGATAGATAGATAGATTCATTGACTGACTGACTAATTTACTGACTGACTAGATATGTAAAAGTTTAAAAGATCGAAAAACAAAGATCCACATGACCTTTATTTTTTTTTCATTTGCTACTATTCCTTTGTTGAAATTGATCATCAAAGGTTTGTTTGCACAATATCTTAAACTGACACAAGAAAGCAAATCAATTACCCGGCAATTCAAGATAATTGTGAAGCCATTTGAAGCCAACATTAATCAATAATTACCTATAGATGTCTTCTAATTAATAATAATGACGCCAGAATCTTTTAATTAAATTTGTTGCACTCCACCCCTATTTTGGTAGAGGGTGACTTAATCCCTTTAAATGGTGAGAAATTATTGTCTTACCCCCATGTTGTCACCTTACCATTATTAATTACCCGGTAATCAAGAGGTAATTAGGGATAATTAAGTAGGTAATTACCCCTTTCACACCTCTACCTGCGTGTGTTGTATGAAGTGTTTACCCCCTTCTGTCAATATCAATGAATATGCCAGAACTGCTAGTGGGGATCAAAGGAAAGAAAAACTTAGAAAACAGGAATTGTGCCAAATATGCCAAAAATGTATTAATTTGAGCAAAATGACCAAATCTTGGCAAGAAATAATAAGTAAGGAATAAGCACGCAAGTGACATGATACACCTGGCCCACGGAGGCTTTGATGTGGCCTCTGGACATTTTAATGCTATGGGAAAAGAGCAAAATTGGACTCCCCATGCACTGGGGTGGGGCTATAATAAATAAAAAGGGGGGGGGGATTTTACACCTTTATGAATCATCATTAAACATACCTTATTACTAACATTAAGATATATACTAAGACATTTTAGTTTTATTTTAATCACCTTTCATTGTCTTTTGTTTTGTAATTTATAATTTAATGTCCATGTTGAGCATTTGGTTAATCAACAATTAGAGAAATTCTTAACTAAATTTTGAGAATTACTTAGCAGCATTTAATAAAAAAAAAATGCAAGTAAATGAATAATTTATCTAAACTTAAACTAGTGTTTGCAATTAAACGTAATTTTAAAGGCCAGAAAACTGAAGACTCGTCTAAATAAATTATTTATACATATGTAAATTAGCATATTTTATTTTTAGCTACGCCCCTGCCAGTAGCAACCTGCACCAAAGGACATTCAGGGGAGGGGAGAATAAATTGTATTTTTGTGATTAAGATCGTGGGAACCTGAAGCTCATAAGACAATACTGGCAGGGGCATGTATAGGGCATGCAGGGCCACCCCTGGTTGCAACTGTGATTTGCTCAGGGGGTGCTAGAAAATCACTCGACCATGACCGATCCGCGTGAGCGCTTTAACTGCTCATCGAAAACTCCAGGCAATGGCATTCGTTCTGGGAGGCAATTGTACATAAACATTTACTATCGAAATTAACTTCTTTTTTTTTAATAATAAATTTTTTATTTTAAAACCATCTTATTAAATTATACATGTAAAATTTATGAAAAATTACTTTAATAAGAAATGTAAAAGAACGATTAAAATGCCCAGGCACATTACCCACAATTCATAGCGTTGACCTCGGGTCAGATGACATTTTCCGCTTCAAGATTTCTTGACAAGAATTTCATGGGAAGTAGCAATGTACCACCCTAGGAGTCAGTTACAAACTGTGTTTAGTGCTTTAGACGCAATAAAATCTCCCAACAATATGTCTGGAATTTCAGGCTGGAGTAGTTCTTTTGTGATCCCAGTGAAGAATTTTCAACGTGACAAAAATTGACCCAATTTTTTGTTCTTTTTTTGGTTTTTGTATTCAAAAGCAACATCTTATCATTAGGCCTAACTTCCAATTAATACACATAAATAAATCTTGAATATTTCCTCACAATCATGATTCATATTGGATGGTGAGGAGTCCAACATGGAGCTTTGTGGGATTAGGAAAATTATATTACTGGTATAATATTTTCGAATCCCACAAAATTCTATTGGACGACATACCATGGTTTATATTCTCCACTCATTATACAACATATGATACTGCAGCAGTCCAACATACACTGCAGCCATCCAATATAATCTGCAGCCAATATACTCTGCAGCCAACATACACCCATGCTGGATGACAGTGAAGCATTCTGATTGGCCCACAGCAGTTGAGTGGTGAATATTATGATCATGTTTTCACTTCCTTAAATTTACGTCATATTGTTTTATATATATATATATATATTTTTTTTTAAAGAAATAAAATGGCGTCAGTATAATCACTAAACAAAATTGAATAATTTTTCAAAAGAAAAAAGAAAACAAGTGTTCAAAATAAACGCTCAAAATGCACAAGGTCATAATTAGAGAAGTGGTTTATGATCATAAGAGATATAGTGGTTTATGAGCAATGAAAATGGCTTGTTGAAAGTAACATTACTTTGCTAATAAACTGAACTCTCCTGTCTCTAAGGTTGAATAGACTTTTAACAAAATGTAACTAATTTTCAAACGATATCAAAGGTACCAAAGGGTATTAAAGATAGGCTATATGAACACATTCACCTGTGCATGTTTTTATCCTACTCTCAGTACTTCTCACACAATTTTTTCTTTCTTTCTTTCTGTGACATCATAATTAAAAGATGGCCTTGAAGAATTTGTGAGGTGGTCTAAGCCGGAAAAAAAGAAAATAACTAGTGACAAATTCTAGATTGGCGTCAAAAATGACAATAACAGACCAGACAGCCATAGAACGTAAAACCTACATTATTTCACAATGACATTCCTCAAGTACACGCTTCATGCTACCCGATATATAAAAACCAAGACATTAGTCAATTGCGAAAAGTGACAGAATTAGCTAACTCAACTCGAAGAATGGATGGGTTTATTGAAACACAAAGTATCTGCTATTACCACAAGAAACCTTTAGGGTTCAGTATAGGATGATCAGGATCTCATATGATGGGACAGCGATTGAGATTTGGCTCATAAGCGGTCACCGTGCCAGTGGGGTTTAAACCCATGATTCCAGAATCACTACCAAAGAAACCACCCAGGTTACTACTTGGCCACCCCGAATGCGTCTACCTTCAAGAAAGACGAACAAAAGATGGAACTGGTATGACTTCGGAATGGAACAACAGGCATGAGATGGTAGGAGTGACTTCAACCGTCGATAGTCATGATAATCTTCGAGTAAGAGGATCAGAAGAGCGGTGGACATGCCAGTCATGTGAAAAGACATGCTGGGATCAAAGATTTTGAGACTTTTGATGTCATTTGCAGGAAAAAGTGGGCATTAATATGTCTAGACATGGTTGTAGCCATGCTGGGGACGATGCGAGGAGACTTTAAGGAGAGGGGTGGGGGTGGGTCCGCATTGAGCCCTAGCCCAGCTTCGTGGGAGTGAAGCGTTTCGTTGCCATCATCCGCATTTCCAACACCACCGCAGTCATTCCTGGCCTTCATAATGCTTTATTTACGAAACGAAATCCCTTCAGACACATAGTTTTCGCTTGTCATAAAGGTGTATATAAACCTTATATAAACCCTATAATCATCCGCAAAAATCTTCGCTCATTCCAAAATCATGAAAGTCTTAAAATTCCTCGACTACTTATCCCAGAAACAAAACACTCCATGATCCGTCGTAATAACACGCAATTTCGTGGAATAAAGTACGGTATACTAAAAAGGTAGAGCCCTAAATGTGACAGAGAACAGCTACTAAAAGTTATCACAATCTTTAGAGTATCAGCATGATTTTTGGTGCAACTGTAGAATGACCAATTTAATAATTTCTGTGAATTTACCCTTGAATTCTTATCATAAGGTTCAGTATCCATATGATAGAGTGATTGTAGAATGACCACAGATTATGCATGAGCAGGTGAGGTAGGAAGGAGGTGAAAATCAGGTGAAAACAGGCGACGAAGCAGGAAAACAGAAAAGTGAGGAGAAAACACCTGTATGTATGGCGACTCAAAGGTGGGCCGATACAGAAGTAGAAAGCCCAGCAAATAAAGGCTATCGGGCTACTGCAGAAGATGCAGCAGTTAAGAAGGGGTGCAGGGGTGAGAGATAGTGTGAGATAGGGTCTCACAGAGTCTCACAGAGGGAGAGGGAAGGGTGGAGCTCCTGATTGTACAGTCTGGATGGCTGGGGGGGCCACGGGGTTATTGCGAAGGGGTACGGTAGTCGTAACCTGGCCAGTGAAGGTAAACATGTCTGGCATACATTGCATCAAAGGCCAGGTAGGTTAACGCAAAAGTAAAAGGCAGCCTGCCACAGGTTTTGCATCAAAAGGGCCACCGCTCGATGTCCACAATAGTCCGATTCAGCAAGACCCAAAGGGCAAACGAAGTGCTCTGGTCGTCCCACCGCCTTCGCAAGATGTCATGCATGGTTTGACGGCTGCCAAAAACGTCATACTTAGAAGAACCTTTTTGTGATCTTTTTTTTCTTATTTTATTTTCAAGGGGTGAATCTCGTGTCACAGCCTGCCGACAAATGATATCTATCTGCAACTAAATGAGCATGTTAAGACAACCGCACCATCAAGTGCACGGCTTGTACGACACGACGACGACCGAGGAATACCAGTCACAAAAGGAGCGCAATCCATAAAATGTAAGGTAATCAGACCATCCTTCAATTCACACATTTTGCATTGTGTAACATTAGTCATACTTGTCTGGTAGTTAAATAGATATAACAGAATGCATTTAAAGTTATATCTGCATAAGAAATGTATGTCAGCGGCATTATCAATGGCATTCCATGGACAAAAACGGTCATACTGAAGCAAATGTCAGTATGAGTTAGAGCGTATAAAATCATGTTGTGCAAGTTATTATATCACACAGATATATTTAACTTAATTTACAATGGTCTGTTTATACTTGAATTCAATATTCAACTTATTAGGACTAAGGAGAAGCCACATGTTGCGCATGGAAAGTAAGTTTCTTTGCTAGTCGTAGATAACTACATAAATAAATACATTTTGGCAAGTTTTCTTATTGTTAGCTATATATCATGTGCTTACCCCGAAGCGCCTTTAATTCCTTCTTACTAATTGCTCAAGTCTCAGGCGGATGGTTTTTCTCAAACCTACACAAGTCGAAGGCATTTCGGCTTTATTCTTGCTTAGGAACTGTGCGAATTCAAGATAAATTAAGTCATCAGAAAACAGAAAAACAATTGTAAAAACAATCTTCAAGAGACCAGACAGAAAAATTGCCTATCTGATGGGCCACCTAGATAAAATTTGCCAAATTACAAAACAGCTCTTGTTTGTGATAAGTGCAGAAAAAATGGGAAATTTATCAATAAAAGAAGCATGGAGTAATTACACTGTGCAACAAATCCCCCGATTATGCAGAAATTTTGTTTATGTGCATATACACCATGTATTTCTTTCATTTCAATACCTCACCCATAGAAAATTGGAATAATTAGTGAGCTACATCAAAAGTTGTTCTTAAATTATTTAAACAGATATAAATTCTTAGCTGCTAAACCAATCAACAGCAAAATCAGAGACTTCTCTATTAGAATTCCTTCACATTTTGAGAACCAACTTGAAAGAGTTCCAATCACCATATGAGTCGACGGAGAAAGATGCTAAATTTATATATTATTCAAATATTTCTCACTAAGATGCATACTTACTAAAGGCTTTATGACTGAGTGCTGATATTTCTTTAAAAGAACTGTCAGTGGCCTATCTGTTCAGTAAGATCTTATCAATAGACCACCCAGAAATTACTGTAAAAAGGAATAAAAACAGATCAGTGATAACATCGAGCGGTAAAGAACTGCATCGGGTAATCAGGTGCTCAAGAATCCAAATAGTCCCCCACAAAATAAAAATAGTCCACAAACATAAAAATAGTTCATCATAACAGTCAGGGAGTTTATAAATGAAATGTCATCACATATGAACAGAATAAGGGTCTATTTGTTAGATTGCTTATGTCGCATCTTTCGTATCTGGGAAAACTGAGTTCAAGGCTCATCTAGTCACCTTCCGTTGTCTTATTCCAGTCAATTGTAATTGCATTGCCATTTTGCAAGCACTGATGAACATATCGTAAAGCCACTGGGCGAGGTGTTCACCTCCTGTGTTATTCAGAGACTGGGCTCATAATTTTATATGGGAACTTTTTCTTGGGGGGGGGGGGGGGGGGTTATTTGCTAAGCAGTTTTGTATTTCAAGTATGTGGTACTTATGGAACCATTAACATGAATGTGACTCTTTATACTACAAACGTGAGATAGTCATGTTAAGTACTACCAAGTATGTTACAAGTACCAACAAACTGACCTGAAGCTCAATCAAAAATGCAGTGATCTAAATTATCTAAATACTAATGTAAAATTAAATGGTAGGAAGGTAAGGCAGGGCCACAACTTGAGATCTTAATCTCCAGGCAGCCTAAAGGAGAGGTTTGCAGTGTATTTCCTCCATAACTTTTAAAAAGTCCTGTCAGCAGAAAGCTAACCTTACATACTACTCAACAGTCTGGTTTCGTATGAACTCGCGCTTGTCGTCTCAGTCAAACTAGTCAAACGTAAGCGATGGCCAGACGAGACGAGTCACAACCGATTTGCCAACGACTGAATGAGCAACATCTTAACGGGGTTAAAGTTTGACTGAGCTTGTCAACAATGTGGAAGAGGCAAAAGCTCTTCAAGCGTACATGGCCAATGACTGCAGGCATGTGTTGATGGTAGTTTTACAAGTTTTTCACCTTCTGACCCCCTTCTGGGATAGCATCATCTTTTACCTCAGACGCTGGAGAATCTGTCCTCGTTTTTTCGCTGCATTGCAACCAGTGCTCAGCATCTTCCTAAGGGATGCCCTGAAGCCCCCGAGCCGCGCTAGAATTCCTTCTGGCTTTTTTCCATCTTTTTCCCCTCAAAAATGTCTCTCCCGCTGAGTGCTAAACGTAAAGGGTTTCAGGTGCGTTGGTTTCCATCACCCTCGGCTGCAGATGAGGATAATGCGTGTCATCAAAAGGTCATCTCCCTGACCTCCCCACCAACTAACTCATCTCCTCTCTCTAAAGTCCACTGCGTTCAAAGGTCAAATGCTACCACTTTGAAGGTCACATATATATTAGTGTTGACTTAACTTATATATTTGGAATTACTTCGTAAATTGAGCCATTTTCTGCAGATTAACAAGTATTTATTTCATGCTACATGAGTATATCAATCCTGATTTCGTATATATCACAAATGTGCAAATTGTGAGCTAAATTCTGTGTATGCCACAAATGTGTGTTACTTTTTAGTTCTAACTTGGTCTTCTTTCTTTTTCACTGTTTTCTTATAGTTCAACATTATTTGAGGTCCAAGGTCATGTTTACTGTCATCCAAGGTCATACATGTCACAGAGTATTTTCAAGGGCCAAATTCATTAATAGTTCCTCTGAATAATAACAGCAAAACTATGGCTCAGTAGTGTATCAGATGACAAGTATAAAGCACAGTTGTTTACTTCATGTGCAAGTGCAGTACTTCATTCAAGATCTTTCCATTTCTTTCTAAGACAAGTGTCTGGCACTCGCACAAGGCGCACCTGTAATCATCCTGTTAAAACAATAATAAGGAACATTCTGCACATGTGCACAGGGCTTATATAAAAATACATTGGGTATTCTGGTTAGTAAATGTCCTGCAGGCGTGGCCTACCAGACGTTCCAGCAGTCTGACTGTGTTAGTTTTGCAGTATGATCCTAAGCACACAACAGCAAAGCAAAAGCGCAGTTCATATCGCAATTCGCAAGCCATGTTTATGTGGCACCTCTCGTCACAAGTGGCCGAGAGGGATTCGCAAGTCACTGAGTGTTCACCCTCCTTTCGGGTCGTCTACATATTAATATGTGTGTACAGACGTCAGCGTGTTTATGTGGCACCCACCTGGCCTCTCATCTTCCAATTCCTACCCTGACCTCTCGTCCCATACATATGTATTATGTATGCTCCGAGCTGTGATCACACATTGCCATCACCTGTCTGTCTACTAAAGTGTTCGCTGACTTTTTTTTGTCTATCTCCCCTTTGACTTGCACAACTCAAACCTTCGCCAGAGTATCTCCATTACAATTGTCATGGTCAAATTACAATGAAGTTACTTTTACTTCCACTTTTACAAATCATTATAACACTATCCTTCTGTTTGAAGTTGCAGATGTCTTGCCCCTAAAACAAAAGTTTCCTCATTACTTATTTGAATCCCGACAAATTAAATTGCCCTCCTTTCAAAGTCAATAACCTTCAAGTGAATGAAACTAATGATGAAATTCAATAACACGATAAGAGAAAAAACATTCTTTGCTATTCCAGATAAGTAAACGAAATTCTCACGCTCAAGATTACAAATAGGAGTGCCAAAGACAAAGAATGAAGTAAGTCAACAGCTATCTCACAATCAATAGTACTCTACACTAGTTTCATTATAAAGTATTTCATAATTAACTTAAGTTTTATTAACAATTAACATTTAAATATATCTGCCAGCAATTCCTAAATCATTGATAGTGAAAGTGGTTGGGGGAAAGAATACCAAAAGTCAGGTCATATATAGACATGTCAGAAACTTCAAAGTGAACTAATACAATAGAGCCTTCATGTACATGCTTCGAAATTTCTTGCAATGATATACAACATTCGTATAACAATAGATTAGATGAAGGATAGGGTGGCAACTGATAACTCATGATTAGATAGAGCATGGCTTCAAATTAGATGTCACAGTTGAGAAACAAATATGGCCATATATAATAAAGCAAACATTCTTACATGACATCTACTGTATTAACACAATAAACATAAGTTGTGAATGCAGGTATTGTCGCTTTTTTGCCATCATGATTTAGAACGTCTGCCATACCAGCATCACAATACAAAGTCATCTATTCTAGAAGAAGGTATTTTAATGTGATTCAAGATGATATATGGCACCGCTCTGTCTACAGCTGTCTATTGGAAATCAATAGAAGTATGTATATTATCAGTCGAGCTGCATAGAGGATCATTCACTTCATGTTGAGCATGTCATACAAACATTCATTAGGTTACAAAACTAGGTGAGTACAGGAACTATAGACGCTAACTTACGAAATTCAACTTTCTTTTGTATAATTATTATTATGCTATCAATGCATTGTTACCACTTGGAGGCAACATAATAGGTTTGGAATTATAATAGAGCTGTATTGATTCAAAGACAAATAACGATGTCAATCTATTGACTCTTTGATGTCTTGCACAACAATCCAGTCTTGAAACTCTCTGCACATGAGGTGGTTTTTGACAACATTTCAGAACCACGAAGGGGAGGAGAGTATAAAAAATGTCATGCCTGAATACAATACAATGGCATTACGCTGTGAAATCAAGAAAATTCATTCTTGGTTAAACACCACTGGTTACACCAGTCATTATGAATGGCGTCTTGAACACTTGAGTTTGACAGTATTGACAGCTGGAATACACATGGGTGAAATGACGGTTGCGGTCTAATCATGAGATGTCATGTGCAGCAAATACGTAAATTTGGTTCCTCGGAATACTAACAACCACACTGAGAGATATAATGAGGCTTGCATTCTGTTTTCTGCTCTGACTTTCCCAGATTCTGTCAACATCAGCCACCAAAACAGGGGCGGGGCACTCACCTTTGCATAAACGGCGTTTGCCAGGCTCAATTGGCGGTGTTTGCGGACGAAATACCACGACAAAACGCCTCCAATAGTTGACCCACATATCACACCAAATGCTGACACCTTTACACGGGGGTTTTGTTGCTGTATGTGCCTTGTAGCAGCATAAATTCTTTGCAAAATTGCTTGAGTTCGTCTCCCCAAGGCCGTCGCCATCTTGGTGCTGTTGCGCGCATGCTCGGGAGATCCAGCACTTCCGGTCCCTTTGATCTTTGCCGCCATGGACAAGTCTGGGCCTAGCAGCTCATTCGGTTTCTTAAAGTGAATTCAATGAATTTACAATAGGCCTACATACAGTTGGCGCCACTGAAAAGGTACAAAAATGTACTTCAAGGCCCATCTAAACTCCTTGTGTGATTTTGTGTACTCATAAATGTCTGTGGCACATGTCAATAATTGAACGTTTTAGTTGTATATTGGAAACAAACTGAGACTTAATTAAAGAAAACAGGAGTGTAGTTATTTAACTTTTTTTCTCTCCTTGCAGATATATATAATGTGCATAGGTACTGAAGCTCACCACCAGTTTCAACACCGCGTGACGTCACAACCTGCTGGCCAATCAGAGGGGAGGGGAGTGTAGCCCCTGAAAATAGCGGTCTCCCCCATAGATCGCAACAGCTCAGAAGATGAGGGCAGCCAGCCTACATGTGCTCGTCTCTGAAATGACAAACAATTTCTGTTGTTGAACATCACACAAAATGGAATTGCACTGTTGTTTACTGACAAGGCTGCTAGTGCATTCTACTTGGACTTACAATGTCTTCAAAATCCATGGCATACATTGGGACTTCAATTTGGATTATAGGAGCTTATAAGCCATAGGAGTATAGTTATTGGAGTATATCATTTTACAGTCAGCTGTACAGCAGCTCAGCTGAGCACAGGATTTTTACAGTGGTGTAAAATAATATTAAACCTCTTGGATGTTTACTTGGAATATTAGTGTCTGATGTGCAAGTAGGCAGCAGCAGCAGCAGCAACAGGGGCGCTTAGCAGCTGGTGGCATGGGCTAGGAAAAAAAATCTTTTTTTGTAGTTTTCATCGCTTGATTTGTTGGATCTTTCCCATGCGTCTGTCCGCGGATGTATCGGCCGTGGCCTAGCAGGTTCAAACCTTGCTGCCTTGCAGTAGCCATAATGCTAGTGGCATGCATTCAACCCTGTCTCTGCACCTCCGACACCCCGGGGGTTCACATAGGCCCCCCGACGGCTACTACAGTTGCCCCCCGGCCTAACAGTCACGGCCATGGGGGTACTGCAGCCCCCTTAGACACCGACCCTCCGGCGGTTGCCCAACAACAGGCACAATCGACTCATCAAGTCATATCTGAGGCCCTAGGCCTACCTGATGCCCTAGGCCTACCTGACGCACTGTCTGATACTGATACTGAACTAGCTGAGGGTCCTATCCCTGCCTCAGCGCAGAAATCCCAACCCAAGGGCCCACCGCAGAGATTTTACCCCGGGGGCCACCAGGACGCTTTCTTCCGTGTACCCCACCGCTGGCCGCGTAAATTACGTCATCGGAGGGGTTTTATCGGAGATTCGGCAAAACGGAGCCCTCGTTTTGCAGATCATGACGACCCTGTCTATTTGACGGCGAAAGAAGGGAGGACTTTAATTGTAAACAGTGACGGAAAAGTCGCTGCCACAGAGGACCATTATCCCAAAGACGGTAAGATATGTTTTAACTATGATTTTGTACCTACATATTATGCAATATGTTTTAGGCCATTAAAGATAGGCTATCTGTAGAAACAGAGCTAAATAGGTAGATAGGTAGATAGATATTAGATAGATAGATAGAATGTTTACATATATTACATTCCACTACATGCTCATGCTTATGCTAAAAAGATAGATATGTGCTATGTACAATAATTCATATAAGTAAATAATAACAATGCCTAGACTGCACTTTAGTGGGGTAATGAAATAAGTGCCTAAGTGCCCCAGTGGGTGTCTTTGGTGCCCCTTTAAGTGCCCCTATCGCCCAGAAAGTGCAACAGATTCACATAAGTGCCCCTGCATTCAAAGTACCTCTGCCCCTTTAAGTGAGTACATGAAAGAAAATACCGCCTGTTGAAAATATTCGGTAGTTCGAATCTGCTGGTCTCTCATTGTTTCCATGATATATTAGCCAATTGTTTGGTTATTTATTGCACAAAAAAGATGCATAGTTTGTGATTTTTGTACACTCAAATAAAAAAAGGCAACTTTCAACTTCAACCATTTATATATATCGTCATTCCATTGCAACTGCGGTGTAGATATCTAAACTTGATAAAATTCGCCAACATTTGATAATTTTTTACCAAATTTATAGAGTATTTTATAAAATAGACGCATTAATTGAAATGTTATATACTATATTTCCCAATATATTTACATTATTATTAAATAATACACATTCACTTATGACACAGGTGTATTTTTACCAGAGCGTGATCCTATTGTATGATTCTACATCAAGCATGTATAATTATAGGACATGTTCATTTTTAACATGTTAGAAGCATGTCGGATTGTGCATTACATGCTTGTTACATGCTCCTGACATGCTTCGTGTAGTTTTGGAACTATATAACATGCATATGAAGTCAGGTATATTTTGAATAGTATATATTTATTATGCATTATATATTTTTGCATTTGCAGTATATTTTGCATAATAGCTTATTTACCTTTTACCGTATTTTGTTGATTTCAAACCGAGGGCTTTATTATTTTAAAGAGGGGCCTACCCGGCGTTTATTTGAGAATATACCTACCATATATTTCAAGGCTATACTACCCCCAGGCCTCTACGGTAGTCTATATTTTATTATTTGTTGTGCAATCTAGTGAATACGGTACCTGTATACGCTATAGTAAAGAAGGGGTAATTTCACTCGCCCACCAACAGCTGGTCACTAAGGGTGAAATCCAGGGCAGTGGGGTCAAGATGGGAATCCAGGGCACTGATTTTACCCCCCCCCCCCTTTGCTCCTAAACCACCCTACCTACAAATTGCACCTTTAATTAATACGTCTTGGGGGCGCTCGTTATTCTGCATGCTAGCTCGCTACTATATCCGATTTACAGGTGTTTTTAGCATTTATTGCGCTGCTGGCATTATGATATTTAAATACTGATTACAAACCAGGTTTAAATAGAGGCCGGATTCGAATAGAGGCCGGGGTAGGGTGACCTTGAAATTTATCTGGCGTAATCTGGATTTTCAGTATTCAATGATTGCTATATATATATATAAAAAATAAAATTGTAAAATAAATTTGCATAGTTTGGAACCAAATAAGAACTTCGCTTTAAGACTAAATCTATTAATATTTTGGCCTAATTGTGAATCTGCAAGCCATTTATAATATAAGCCAACTTATATGACCAACTCTCAGAGGCAGACGTAAAGATGAGATGATGGGCTTGGAGTCCACACTATTTATGACCACAATGTTAATTGAATAGAGTTAATGTCACAATGCTACTGGGTCTGAAGCTTAATCAGCTTATATTACCAGCTGCGGGAGGCAGACGTGATGAGGTTTGGAGTCCACACCATGTTGTCCAGGGTATTTTACTTGCCTCAGCATAGTCGGGATTGATTGATCGATTGATGATTGATGATTGATTGTTCCCTTTATATGCAATCAAGAAAATACAGCAAATGTGTAATGATTGATGAATTCAGTTTGATTTGATTTAATTTGATTTAACTGAACCTGATTAAGAAAACAAAGTACTAAAATCGTATTATTATATTTTCTTACCTATAATTTTTTCAGCATTAAATATAAGCATTGATTATCGTAATTATAGCATGAATTACAACCTAAGCATTCTCTAAGCATGATTTATACAATGCTGAATCTGCTCGAACAGTCTACCAGCAGCATTTCTTATGTCAGTTGCTCTTTATTTATTTTTGGACATATCGCTTTTTCTTCTTCTTATTTTTTATTTTCTTGTTACATTTTGACCTGATTGCCATCAATCATACTGGATAGAAAATGGGAGTAAATAACACTTCTCATTTCTGCATTATACAGCTAGGCCCCACTATTAAGAGCATTAAGACCACCTCACTGTTAAGACCACTTCACTCTCAAGACCAATAAACTATCAACATTACCTCACTCTTAAGACCACCTCACTAACTATCAACATTACCTCACTATTAAGACCACCTCACTAAGTATGATTTTACCATTAAATGGAAAACCTTTAAAAAGAAAATTAGGTCACTATAAAGGCTCTGTATTTATTTAATTATTTATTTAAATTTAATTGTGTTTTTGACATTTAGGCTTGACCCTTTTTTAACGTGTTAAATGATATTATATAGTTTAGATGTCAATAAAAACAATCATAATATTATATATCTTGATAGTTCTCCGTGAATATTTGAGTACTTTTGATATATATCTCAAGAGTCCAAGACATTAATATTAGACATAAGATATTGGCACAAATACTATCTTGACATGTTAAACATGCTAGTAGCATTATTATTTATGTTTGCATGATCAATAGATTATCTTTCATGGTCATAAAAGTCATGAATTTTGGCCCAGATTTGCTCTTTTGTTCAATAGATACGAAATATATGACATATATATCAATATTGTAATCTAGATATAACGTATAGTAATTGTGTTATATATATCAATAATTGATATTTTTAAGTAGAGTATGTTAAAATGAACTTTGAGGTACATTTATTTTCAACAAGTGTAAACGGTTAACCAAAAAATGTTCTGATACAAAAATAAGCTGAAATTGCAATTGAAAGAAATTTACTAAAACTTAACAACAATTGCATCAGATTGCTTCCATGGTTATGTATTTTTTCATGAATATCATTTGAAACTATTGATAACTCACATTAATTAAACAAGATAGTTCTTCAAATATCAACAAATTATTTAGGTGTGACTATGCAATATGTAATGTTCTTATATTGGTCAATACTTGTAATACTGTCCAGTTTACTCTTTGGTCATTCTATTTACTGGGTCAAGTCTGGGATTATCTTGGTTGACCAATGCCAGTGGTCAAGGAGAGTTAAGTCACTCGGAGTCAGCTATAATCTAGGAATTAATCTTCATTAAATTGGCTGCCAATTGCTTTGTGAAAACAAGTTTTTTTGCATTATTTAATGGAAAATATATGAAAGCGACAACGATAATCAATCAATCATTCAATCAGTCAATAAGTCAATTATTTATATAATCAGTCAGTTTTTCAGTCAGTCAGTCTATTAATAAAGCCATGAGCAACTGAATAGATCATAGTAGCAGCCAATTAGTCAGCTAGTCTTTCAATGCATTTTCAGAAAGCTTTCAATTTGACCGATTTGCAACTCTGAAGCTAAAATGTACAGGAATATATTGTTTCAATAAGTCATATCATGTTTGCAATCCTTATATTTGCTGCCTTATTTATAAAGGGTGCGAACAATTAGGGAAATCCAATTTACGCTGTGAATTTAAGAGGGTCTAAAATATGAGCTGTTAAATTCTGCATCAGCAATTTTGCTGCCTATTTGATTGGTTGAAAGGGGTGACACCTTTGCCCTTTTTAGGAGGGGGTAAAATAACAAGGGCGTCCTTGGCAACCCCAGGTACGTCTCCATTAGCCACCCTGACAGTCTGGGGTGTTAACCCCCCCCCCCCCCCCAAACAAGATACCGTATTTTTCAGATTACAAGCCAGTGATTTTGGTGATGAAGTATAATACTATGGTAGAATGGCAATACAATTCTAGGCAATGATATATGTGAGGTGTTTTTCTATTTATCTATCTACCCTATCTATTTATCTATCTACCTATCTGCCTTTCTGTCTTTCTATCTATCTATCTATTTATCTATCTATCTAACTATATATCTATCTATCTATCTGTCTAACTACCTACCTATCTATCTATCTATCTATTTATCTGTTTAACTACCTATCTATTTATCTATCTATCTATCTATTTATCTATATGTCTATCTGTCTAACTACCTATCTACCTATCTACCTACCTACCTATCTATCTACCTATCTATCTATCTATCTATCTATCTATCTATCTATCTATCTATCTATCTATCTATCAATCTGTCTATCTATCAATCTGTCTATCTATCTATCTATCTATCTATCAATCTGTCAATCAATCTGTCTATCTATCTGTCTATCTATCTATCTATCTATCTATCTATCTATCTATCTTCAAATATTGTGAAACTGATTAATTGGGCTCACTGCTAGCTGGCCTGTAAGTAGAGAGAAGGGGGGGGGGGGGGGGGGGGTCAGTCATTATATCCTACATATTTTACTAATTATCATTTCTTCTAAAATTTTCGACCAGTATGGAAGGGAGAGGGTCATGCTGATTACATGAAATAATTTATTTATCGAGAAGAGATAATTACAAAAATTACAAATCAACGACCAGTCCTGAAGACGACCTAAGTGAACGCATAATTCCATTTTCACTTTCTACAAGTTGGACATAAACATGGAATATACATATTTAAGACACGCTATGAACTGCACAAAAAGAAAGTTAGCTTTTCTGCTCATTTTTTAACCCCAAGAATGTGGCATGATATAGTTTTATGAGGCAGCCTTCAACAAACAGTCTGCAATGAAAATGGAGTTTTTTGATTCTTAGGCAAATATCCCCAATTATTGCACAAGTCCAATAACTCCTGGTGTCTTGCTTTATGTTCCAAATACCGTGTGTGGTTATTTTTATTCCTGAGACGTGTCAGATGTATTTAACTGGATGCCACTTTTAAAGCCTTGTGTTAGATAGTACTTAAGGCATCTGCCAATTCCACACTGGCCAGTTCTGCTAAAGGTCCAAGGTTCGATCCCTGGCCCAGGCACTCTTCATGAGCCAGCAGCTGGTATATTGATCGCATTGGACATTAAATTGGAGGTGCCTTGTACTCGGTGTCTATGCTGAGGCAAGTGAAAGACCCCACCCATGGGGTAAATGTGTAACATGGTGTGGACTCCAAACAGCCTTATCATATCATCATTACGTCTGCTTCTGACAGCTGGTCATATGACTGAGCTTCGGATCCAGCAGCACTAAACTTTTCACTCTCAATGGTGTAATAATTATTAGCCGGCAATGATTAGGAGAGTGCAACCCTCTAAGGCAAGTACTTGCCACATGATAGCTATATCTCACAAGAATATACACCATGTCAGACATTTACCCCATGGGTTGGGTCTTTTGCATGCCCCAGCATAGACCGTAGACAGTTACTAGACACTGGGTACATACAGCTGAGATGTACCCTGCAGTAATAATGTTACAGAATTATTTTATATTTATCGTGCCAAATCATGTACTTCGCCTGTTGTCCTATTTTTTCTTTTTTTTTCTTTTTTTTATGAACACGTTGTAATGATGTTGCATGGTCAGCCAAACTGTAAATAAACATGATATTCTCATAAATTCATTAACGCACCTTTTTATATTAACACGTTCAAGGTTGCTAAAATGCTGCTGAGGTCATGATGCTGGGGCCTGGATCCATAATTATCATATTAATAAGTTGATTGGGATGTTGTGATATTCTATACTACAGAGCAATCTTGCTTTGAGACCACCTCGCTATTAAGACCATACTCTTAGGACCCCCCCATTTCTTACCATTGTATTGTACCACTTCGTAGAGACTAACTCACCAGTAAAATTTGCAGCGAGGATGTCTTAATGGTGCCAAATGCTTCATTATTAAGACTGCCTCACCATTAAGACCATATCACTATTAAGATCACCTCTGTATTAAGACCTGACTATTAGGACCACCTCATTATAGATACCACCTCACTGTTGCGATCACCTCACCATTAAGACCACCGATTTTTTTACCCAAATACAGGCATAATATGTCTATAGAGATGATTACATTGTATTACCTCTCTACAGTTAAATAACAAAGTACGAAATATTTAGGACTGTCAAGGGGTGGGGGTCTAGCTCAGTGGAAGCGCGCTGGGCTTCCAACCACTGGGTCCCGGGTTCGATTCTTGTTGGAGCCTAAGTTGGATGGCTGTTTCATCCTTTATCTGCCATGGTCCCTGCCTGTCCTAAATAGCCCAACAGGTGCAGAAATACAGGACGTAAAGTCCTAATCCACTCACCCACCCATTTGAGACTGTCAAAAAGTTGTCGTTATTACGGGGTTGTAATTAGTGGGTCTAGTGTACAAGATAGGCAAAAAATTCTTTTCGTGAATAATTGTTATAACTTGACTTGTGTTAAAAGCGTGTCCCTAATTGTAATGGGTCTGATTCAAATATATAGTAGTAGTCATACATGTATAGCTTGTACATTATCTGCTGTTACCATAGGAAACGACGAGGGTAACAATATATCTATACTATTTTGATGAATTTGAGAAAGGCTTGGAGTTCACGCCGAGGTCTTGTTTTGAGCAGCAACTTTGCAGCAAAAATTTAATTTCATGGATTGATAGATTGATAGATAGACTGTCTGACTGACTGACTAACTGACTGCCTTATATATATTGATGAAATGATTTTGTTGATTGATTGAGTTATTGAACAGCCAGAATTAACTCTCTGGTGCATAACTAGCATGGCTAACACTCTTACGAAGCCATTAAACAGCATTCCTGCCAAGTGAAAGCACTTGTTGCTAGGTGCAGTGGCATAAGCATGTAAATTAGAAAATATCATTAGGACAATGAATTTATGTTTAGTTTGCACAGTGTGACCCTGCCTTAAGACACTCTCAAGCGATGAATCTTCAATTGAGATCTAGTCCGAAATATTGCTGTCATGGCCAAAACGTCGCAGACAGTTTGTTGGACTAGTTCAAAACAATGGATCTTGAATTGAGACCAAGTCCGAAACGTGCTATCATGGCCAAAATGCCGCAGACAGTTTGTTGGACTAGTCCAAAACAATGGATCTTGAATTGAGACCTAGTCCGAAACATGCTGTCATGGCCAAAACGCCGCAGACAGTTTGTTGGACTAGTTCAAAACAATGGATCTTGAATTAGAACCAAGTCCAAAACGTGCTGTCATGGCCAAAATGCTGCAGACAGTTCAGACCATTAAATGGTGTTCATAGTCACTTTAGAAATCAGGTAAAAGCTATTCCAGACAGAGGACATATACAGAATTATTTGTTTTTGTGACGCAAGATGATTTTGTAGTTTTATAATCATTTTCTGCAAGGAAATGTTGAATGTAATGAGAAAAGGATGGCTGGTTGGCGAACAGGGAGGCCATGGCTCATCAATGAAGATCATTGTTTTTTATATATGCATCCCCTTTGTCGCTACAAGTTTGGCCGTCAAATTGTTCAGGTGTTTCTCCGGGACTTTAAATGCCATTTCACAGAAATATCACGGAAAACTCTAATTTCACTGAAAGGCTATGAATCCTGATGAATTTTTCACCTAGCTTTACTATGTACTCTCAGTAAAAGACTGAATTATACCAAAATCACTTTGCAATTCATATGTTCCCTATACATGGAATGTCATTCGAAGCCTTCCCTGAAGGACCGGCTGTACAAGTTCTCCATGCTAACCTCTCAGCCACCCAGCTCCTCATACTAATGCTAACCATAAATAGTGATTGATTTGTACAACTCTGTTAAAATGTGGTCGAGTGGTTAAGGCTTTCGCCTGCTGTCAAGAGGCAGCAAATTCAAACCATGGTAAGAGAGAGTTGGGCAGATCCTCCTGCAACCACTGCCTCACCCCACCCAGGTGCAATGGGTACTTGGCAATAGGTAGCCATGGTGATGATACTAGTGTGAGTGAGCCCTTTAGCCCCAGCGGTTAACCCGATGTTCAACGCTGAATAGTCAAGTATGGATTGGCCTACCACTGGTGTAGTTTTAAAGTTTGAAGATTGTGTGTGCATCATATTGCTAGATCATAAACCCAACATTTACTGTATCCAGTTAGACTTGATCTTATTGGTTTATATCTAACGTATGATTTGTTCTTTCCAGGTGAGATACTCAGGCAGGTGGTCGGTGACAGCCCTCCGATGGATGTGATAGGCGACACCAGAGGCTTGGGGCACAGATCTTTTAACGCAAAGTATTATTTAAAAGCCAAAAGATACAATCGCTTCATCTGCATGAATCGGAAGGGGCTCTACTTCAGCAGTGTAAGTATTAATTAATGAAATGAATATCATACCTTCTAAGATTCTGGGCCTGAAAGTTTAGTGGACTACCCAACAATCGATAATGGACGGTATTCACAGTGACCGTCATTCTAATACTCACATTAATGAGTTGTTGGAATTTTCTTTTCCATCATGTATGTTATGTTAACGTTTGTGCTAAAATTTCTCAGTCCTGCGAGGAATTGAAGTTGTCAACATTCCCAAGTAGAAACTAGGCTTTATGCTTTAATTGGCAACATATACACATTATGGCATAAAATGAAGTAAATCAATGGATATATGTTTCATATTTGTGTTTTTAATTGCAGGAAAAACCTGAGGAGGAATGCAAGTTTATAGTATTGGACCACAAGAATAACTACCAGTCATACTGCAGTGCTACTTACGCGGGAAGTAAACGAAACCCTCGGCCGAACCACAGACGCAAGTGGTGCATAGGAATAGACAAAAGCGGCAAGCTACGGCCTCGTGTTAAGCCCAATAAAGAAAAAGCACATTTCCTTGCTCGAGAAATCCGTCCCAATTCAACTCCCATGATACCCCAGCCAGACTTTGGTCCCCTGGTTACCACCCCCGGGACGGTGCCAAGGAAACCGGGAAGGGGTAATAAGAAGAACCGTAAAAACAGAAAGAATAAAGACAGAGGTTCCAAAAAGAAGGAAAAGTGCGAAGAGGACACGCTCTTCTCTCGCAAATGTGCAGACAAATTCTTCGGATATCGGAACAATCGGAGACGGAACCATCGGGGACACCCACGGCCAATCCCCAACACACGACCGTTCCAGTTTAACAAACCAGACTCCAACTTCTTCTCAACGTCAGACAGTTAGGAGTGCAAAACTTGCCTCCAGTGGGAAGGGACCATACAATGTCGCTTGTCATGATTAATCCATTCATTGTGATAATATTGTTCTTTCAATTTCTCAAAAGTTCATGTTTATCGTCTTACTAAAGTTTACTGATGGATCAAAGGTGCTTGTACCCAATAGATCTGACGCATGCCCTCGGTCAGTGAACGCTTCAAACTGGAGCGACTGATGGCCCTAAGTGCATGGTGACCGCTTGTCTCAATGTCTCTCTGATGTAGTCCTTAGGGCATCCGCGTACCTCTGGTATCACCAGTCTTGCTGTTGTTATCTTTCGCAATCATTTGTCATTATTTATTTAGATCATGTTGGTAAATCGCACAAATCTTTTCAGCGTGGTAATGTTTTGATGATCAAGGAACTTAGTGGCACTGTGTTAAGAATTTAGAAGATATATGTGGTTTTCAGTCATTGATTTGATGTCATCGTTATCTGTGAATACTAAATGCTGTATAATCGGCTGCCAGTTCCAATTGGTGTTCTCAAATGGCTTTAAAAGTGAGAGTATTATGAAAGACGTTATTTAAGACAAAATGAAGAAATTCGAAAAATTGTCATGTGAAGTGAAAGTCATAATCCTATCTTTTGTTTAATAAATATCGTCAACTGTGACGTGAGAACTTGTAATTGGTTGAACCTAGAACTTGCGTTAACATAAAACCACAAATTTACCAGTCAGCTGAGTATATTCTCTGTAACTAATCATTTTATGATAGAAACCAAATAACTAGTCATTTTTTTGCAGCCGGCACATGGTAACGGCCAACAGTCGTTGGCCGAATGTATTTAATGTACCCAAAGTACTAAGTTGTCGGCGTAGGTATTATGTACAAATACTGAATATTGTATTATGTGTAACATTCCTTGTTGTAGGTAGGCTGCAAAATTAAATCAAGAGCCTTGGTGTATATTTATCTTGAAATGTTTACTCTATTTAATGTCACAACGTTGATAGAGGTGTGATATATAGTTATATGTATAAAGGTCTAGGTACAGTGAGTAGTCGATATAGTTTTCTGGAAAGATTACTGTTCGTTATCGTATATAATACAATATAACTCTGCGTAAATGTAATTTTTGAACAAGTTGAGGCAGATTTGCAGCTGTGCACTGTGTGGACTATACTTCTTTTGCGTAATCGAAACAAGAACGTGTCAAATCATTCGAAGTCTATATTTTAGTGATTTGTGCCGGTTATGATCAATAATGCATAAACTGCAATATAAATGTATTATTAATGTTGTCAGACAAATAATTAAAATGGCTTCCATTGTTATTTTCAAGTAGGTAGCAAAATATTAAGAAATTTTATTGTTGTGGTTAGGTACACCAAAAATATTTCATTGTACAGTTGGTGGTGCAGAACCACAGCATTGAAACCCATTGCTCTGTATGGTCTTAGAGTGAGGTGTTTTTAATAGCAAGGGAAAATGCAATGTATGGTTGGACTTAATAGCAAGTGGTCTCAAAGTGGGGTTCCACTATACAGAGATAAAATGTGGTGCACTATTTATCAACATTTCTTATGTCAATTTCACTTCAATTTCATTTTGAAGAATTGCTTTAATCGTCAATGGTAACAATAGCTTTAGATGTAAATGTACCATATTATGGTGAAACTTACGCCGATAAGACAGAATTATAACTTTTTACGAGTAGTATTGCCAATGATTGCTAATATTTATAATCTGGTAATTAGACAAATAATAAAGTGTCCCACAGTTCGATATTAACTTTTTCTGAAGATTGGATCAAGATAAGCACTTGTGTATGTATCCGCTGGACGGATTAGGACAAAGTGTGATCTTCGTTGACCTTGACATAGTCACAAATGACCTTGACCTAGAATGGTTTGACCTTTGACCTGTAATGTAAAAAGACTAGGGAGACTGACCCGGTGTACGTGTGGTCTATTTGCTCTGTCACTGCCACTGTTGATCAGCCTATTTGGTAATATTAATTATTGGTAATATTATATATAATTAATAATTGATCGATTTGAGTTGTCAATAGTATGATTTCTATTATGTAATAGTCATTTAGGTCCTATGTGATGTTTTGCAATGATATCTAGTAATGTCACTAAAAAACTTTTTGGATTACGTTTATAATTTTTTTCAAAAAATTATGATTTTATTAATTCTTTGGCCTATTTAAAATAATTAGATTTTTGATGCCATGTCTATATATATATGTCTAACAACCACATATTGTAAGAATTCATGTGCTAATTTCAATTTTAGGGCTCTAGTATACTATCAGATGGAAATTGATTGGTAAATTAGTCAATAGCATTGTGTTAGATCCATAGCAAAGTGACTGGTTAAGACAATTGTGATAATACTAAAATTATAAATCTACCTCTTCAGTGTATTTAATGTTGATTCATTCAATGTTTGTACTGCAATGGTTTAAAATCTCCTGTTTAGATTTGGATGTTAAGAAACGCTATATAGTAGCTGTAGATTCTACAGATATATATGAATACCGTAATTAATTGGTTACAAGCATGGGCAATTAGTATGTTTGAGAAAGCTGAAATTGCATCGAAAGATGTGTTTATGAGTTAAATTAAGACCTATCAAAGCAAGGCGTTAAAACGAAAGCGTAAAACCAGCTTGTGATCGAATAAATACGGTAATAAGTCTTATGATGTAACTATGTAGGTTCTATTTTCAAACGCTCTACCTCACCCCCATAGCCACCGAGAAACACCTATGCGATGTCTTGTACATTATGGTGCTTGATTGTACATGCTAGTATTTATTATAATATATTATGTCTGTTAATGCCAATTTTGTTCTTATTAGAACCCCCCCCCCCCCTTTTTCCCCCAACATCCGCCAAGACACTGTAGATATGTTCTCTCCCCCCCCCCCCCATTTCTCAGTATCTTAGTTACGCCAATGTACATACTGAAAATATTTATTTTTGTATTAAAATATTGCATTTATTAAAGTCACTGAATATTAAATCTATTGTGTTTGTTCTTTGTTGTTGCCTTTTTGGACAATAAATCTGTTTGATTTAGGCCTGTCGTTTGGTATATGACCATGGTGCACCTACCAGAGGCTACATAACGATGAGATGATAAACCTTGGATCCACCCCATGTTACATCTTTTACCCCATTGGTGGGTTTTTAGTTGCCTCATTAAAACTGCCTAGCTTCCAGAGATGTAGCTTTCAAATACATTCAAGTTGAATACATTATTGTCAGCTGAGACTTGCACCCGGGATCCATAGAGTAGCTAAGCCAATTTGGCATAGGCTGAGAGATCTCTATAAACAAGGCTTCTCCGCTGCATTCCACAAGATGGCTTCAAATCAAATGTATTTACTGCCCCCTGGTGGGTTATGAACCAGTTGAGTGCAGTATGTGGTATCCTTTTTAATACATTATCAGGTCGGCAATGTCCAACATTGCCCAGTTTAATACTGAGCAACAAAGTAAACTCATTTTGATTTTTGATCTTTATTCATTAACCTGTATCTGGTGTAATTAAGATCTCTTATTCACATTAATCTCATGCGTATTAACTGCAGGACTTAAGATATCTTTTATCATATGCATTCATCTTATGCGTTTAGTAAAGGACTTAAGATGCATTTCATGCAAATGAATGGTGTCAACATGTAGAATTCACAGAATACCTATATATGTCAAATAATGCGTATTCAGTGAAGGGTTTAAGATCTCCTATATCATATGCATATGCAGTGCAAGACTTAAGATCTCATATCATTCACATTCATCTCATGCGTATTCAGTGCAGGACTTAAGATATCTTTTATCATATATGCATTCATCTTATGTGTTTAGTAAAGGACTTAAGATGCATTTCATGCGAATGAATGGTGTCAACATGTAGAATTCACAGAATACCTATATATGTCAAATAATGCGTATTCAGTGAAGGGTTTAAGATCTCCTATATCATATGCATATGCAGTGCAAGACTTAAGATCTCTTATATCATTCACATTCATCTCATGCATATTCAGTGCAGGACTTGAGATCACAGTTGTACTTTCATGTTGGGTCTGCCGATGAGCCCTTTAAATAAGCCAATGTTGGGCTATACCGTAAATTTTACAATATCATAATGCAGATGAAATTTACTTGTAACTTACCAAATGCTGTGGTATCATGGTATAGAGTAGTTTTACAGTATAGTCCCGTAAAATATGGTAAAATGCCATTTTCTTTGCCTTAGCTGTAATTTTTATAGTATGATGCCGTAGGATAGATTCATGGCATTTTGCCATATAAGATTTATGGTAGCAGGCTGCATACCAAATTTACAGTATTTTACCATAAAAACTACCATTAAATTGCAAGACAACAACGGCAACTCGTTACAGTGTAATATGGTGACTTGCAAAACAGCTTTCCCTCAACTTTATGACTCATTCTATTGGCAGACGTTCTTCATAATCTTCTTTCGGAGCCTTGTACAACCACTGAAAAAGATGTTCCATTTCATCGTTTTGCAATATATTTTTAAATCCAACATAGGAAATATTTAGACTACAATGGAGTCCATACTAATGTTACCCAACTATCACACATCTTGTGAGTACATTTTATTCTTTATCTACTGCAGCTCGGCTTCGAAAGAAGTAAACATATTACCTGGCATTTTGTCCACCAGTGCACGAAGAAAACTTTACCTGAAAGCCCATCCGTGCCTTGACCACTTCTGTCCAATAATTTTCTTTTTTTTTGTATAATGACTGGTACTAAACTAAAATTGGTCAAGGCACAGAATCAAAAAACAATTAATTTAACAGCCGTTAAGCCAATCAGATGTGGCGATACATAAAAAAAAAAGCTCCTGCTAAACGGCGTGCAGGCGTTGCAACAACCTTTTTTAGACCCACAAGATTTCTTAGTGCAGTGTATTTTAGTCGATTTGGTGTTTATTCAAAGTTGACAACTTTGATGTGGTTATGACCACTTCAACATACAACGACATCTACCTGATAACTCCCTTAAATCCTTCCTCACCCTATTCATTTGCCTCAGACGCTTCACTCAATCCAAAAGTAGTGCAGTTGTCATTTTCATTACTTTTACACAACATAATATTATAATTTTTCGGGCATTTATTTCTTTTTCATTTTTTAAGGTAAGATTGTCAATCTTCTGGCCAAAGGAAGTGCACTGAGGCATGACTGTTACCACACTTAAACATATATGTCACATAGCCGGAAAGGGCACAACGGAACGGCCACTTAAAGCATCCGTCGGCTTTCGTTGGATTATGTGCAGATTACGTGGGCATACATGGGTTTACTTCACTTTCTGTTGTTGACGTGGCTGATCCGTCGATTTCCGGATGAATGCATGCATGGAAATTTTGTGAAACCGAGCCGGAATGCGACAGATTGTAAGTAATTTATACTTGGATCTTACGGTGGATCATACGCCACAGTCGGCATATCGTCCGTCGATTTCCGTCGGCTTCTGTCGGCTTCCGTCCTTTTTACGTGGCTTACAGCGTCTTGAATCATCCGGCTATGTAAGATCCCCCTTATGTGGCTGCCCGTGGCAGGAACTACGTAAGCGCAATGTATGCACCACGGAAGTCCACGGAAGTTACGGTGGATTATACGTAGACTTCCGTGAACTTCCGTAGATCATACTTAGACTTCGGTGGATCACATCTCACTTACGTTGCTCTTCCGTGTCTCTTGCTATGTAAAGCACCCCGTCAAATGGGTCTTTGTATCAACCACAGATTTTCTGTCGCTTTCCGGCTATGTGAGATCTTGTTAGCAAGAGATCTAATTGTCTGGGAATATTCACAAATGTAAGCCAAATTTGGACATAGACCAAGAATCTACACAATCAGAATCGTGCTGACCTTGGGCAGATGCTATCTGAGAAATCAGCTCACTGTCAGGTCAGCGTGTGTTGGCCCATTGTCTCGTCAACTCAGTGAATGTTGTGTCGGCCAATTTTCTTGTAAACTCCATCATCTAGTAAGTAAGTTCCCTTTTGGCCCACTGTCTACCCAGTGCTGGCCCACTATCTTATGAGGCCACTGTTACAAGTCAGCCACTATATAGGCTTCTGGCCAGTTAGGTTAGCCCACTGTCTGGTTGGCACAATGTTAGCTCACTCTCTTCCCACAGCCCACGGCTGTTACCCAGATAGCAGCATGGCAGATCGGGTCGACATCCTTTTAAAGTTGTTTAATTTATTTATTACTTCCTATCAAAGGACAGGCAGGCTAATAGAGGCGCATAGGCTATTCAGGTGACATGCTACATTATCTTGACATCAGTATGGCGTTATGACGTCATACTATTAGCCTGCCTGTCCTTTGATAGGAAGTAATAAATAAATTAAAGCAACCAAAAATATAACCACCTTAGCAGAGGTAAAATGCACTGATTTGACTGAATTCATACAAGCTTTTAATTTACAAAATATGAATTCATACAAGCTTTTAATTTACAATATATGAATTCATGCAAGCTTTCAATTGACACAATATGAATTATTCATACAAGCTTTTAATTTACAATATATGAATTCATACAAGCTTTTAATTTACAATATATGAATTCATGCAAGCTTTCAATCTACAATATCTGAATTTTTTTCTTGAAATGTCAATTACTCATGGTAATTTCAGTTAATTATATGTTAAAGGCACCCTGCCTACTTGGATTCTCCTTCTCACTGCTGGCTGGTCAGACGACTTGGTTGACCAATGGTCAGCGGTTGCGTGGCCAGGATTAGTGGCCAGTATATAAGTAAACCCCTTCAGGTGCCAACTCATTCGTCTCTATGTTTAGCCTTGGGCTTTAGGTACCTGTATACCGTTTTATTTATATATTATTGTCTAACATACTGGCTTGTGGGAGTCCACAAGAGCTGCTGTATGTCTTTGTTTGTCTTGTCTCTGTTCTGTCTGTGTGTCTTTGTTGTCTTCTCTATGTGCCAATAAATTGTAAGTGTGTCCATCTTAAAACTTACTTTGCGTTCGGGTTATTAATTTACAATATATGAAATCATGCAAGTTTTCATTTTACAATATGTGAATTCATGCAATCTTTCAATTTAAAATTCACATAAACTTTCAACTCACGGTATATGAATTCATATAAGCTTTCAATTTACAGTATATGAATTCATACAAGCTTTCAATTTACAGTATATGAATTCATACAAGCTTTCAATTTACAGTATGTGAATTTATACAAGCTTTCAATAGACAATATGCAAATCCCTACCAGCTTTCAATTTACCATATGTGAATTCATACAAGCTTTCAATTTGCAATATATGAACGGCCAAGGAGGATTACTCTAAAACACATTACATTAGTATCCCCATGGTATCCCTAATGAGCGTTTCAGAGAGATCCATGGAAATGATAATCAAATGCTACAAAGTTTGGTTCTGTTTAGTTTGTTAGACTAAGTGAAACACACACATATACTTTGAAAATCTATTCACCCATGTGCTGATGCTCTTTTGTTTGAAGCCAATTACAAGCAATTGTTAGCATATTTTGACAACTTAGTTTGCTGTCTTGACCTTGAGATTTAAATTTGAAGTAGATTTGGCTGCACTTTGTTGCATTGGGCTGTAATATTTTTCATTGTAATTCAACAATAACAATTTTTTTTATTCATTAATGAAATTTGAATCAGCATATTTACTTTGATAGAATTATTACTTCAGGTATTGTGCAAAGCACTGAAAACATACTTTTGACAGACTACATTGAACCAGACTGCAAGCCTGTTCACAAATGAGTCTTTCTTTATTTAATCATTAATGTGAGACTTTGTGATATAAGTTGTCACAGTAATGTCTGATTTCCTATTTTGCCCGGTTTAGCAAATTGATGCATACTTTCATCTATAGAGCTAGTGACATACTGGCTGATTTGTGTGCCCCAGTTTTTCCTGTGGTTTGTGAGTTTCCCAACACTAAATTTGTATTTGTCCTGTTTTAGTGTTGACTCATGCTATGACACTGTGTTAGCTTGCAAAAATGTGCAAAATTTCTATTCTATTACTATAGCAGAGGATAAGCTACAGATAATGGATAGTATTAATGATAAGTCAGCTCAAGCTAGTTCAACTGTGACGCAAGGCAATGACTCAATGGGAGAAACTTCTAATGATCCTTCAGAAGATGTAAAGGCAGAAAATGAAGTCTCTTTAGAATTACAAGTATTACCAAGTAGTTTCAAGTCAGGCAAAGATGAAACTCAAGTGAATCGTAAAACTCAGCTTAATGACCAAACGAGTCATCAAGAGCCTTCTCAATCGGATACCTACTCTTACTCGATCTTTGCATTCTTGTGGGATCTCTTCTCCATCGCCAGCTACCTTGCAGATGTTGGATCCGACATTTGGATAGCCGTGCTGTATTGCGAAGATGGCGACTGGTGGTGGTTTAGTCTCACAATGGCTTTCGTTTTTCTTCCTTGTCTGATCATGGGCGGTAAATCAGTCTTTCAGAGTTGTCGAGATGGAGACTCGTGCGCTCAGGTTTTTTTCACTTTTGTTGTTACTGCAGTCCCAGGAGGTCCTATTGTCTTGTAAGTTTATTTCATTAATCTTTATTTGCTACAACGTCTCACAGATTAATGGACACAGTTATTTCGTATCAAGGTTGTAACTTGTCTGGATTTTGTCAATGCTTCAATCTTGAACCTTAGTCTGGTGTTTTGAAATGATGATTGCTTGGCTTCTTCAGTATCAAGTATTTCACTTACATCAAGCACCCAATACAAGGCAGAGCTAGTATGACACCCTTTTCACACAACAGCCATGTTGGCATTTTTGCCTCATTGAACTCCTTTTGATTACATAATATATTATGACATCATTACTTCTCCATTGATTTGGCACTCTGCAACCTCACCATGGCCATTGTCCACCACTGAGATTCAGATTCATTTATTTTGCCCACTATTATTAAAAAAACATGATACAAATACAGTGGTTTTTATTTAATAAGAGGATCATGTCATCGCTGCCCAGGGGCCACCCAAAAACCAACACTAACTGTTGAAAATTACAACAATGAATTGTTGCTTCATTTTTGCATACAAGCCCATTTACTTGAAAACAAATTCCATTTACTTGACCGAAAGTTGGTTTTCGGCCGACAGCCAATCGACCAACCGACCTACCAAAACTAATTCTAAGGACCCCAGAAACAATATCCAAGCATTAGAACTAAGTTTCATTTCCTCATTTTTGCATACAAGCCCATTTACTTGAGAAAAATCGTATTTACTTGGCCGAAAGTTGGTTTTCGGTAGACAGCCAATCGACCAACCGACCTACCAAAACTAATTCTAAGGACCCCAGAAACAATATCCAAGCATTAGAACTAAGTTTCATTTCCTCATTTTTGCATACAAGCCCATTTACTTGAGAAAAATCGTATTTACTTGGCCGAAAGTTGGTTTTCGGTAGACAGCCAATCGACCAACCGACCTACCAAAACTAATTCTAAGGACCCCAGAAACAATATCCAAGCATTAGAACTAAGTTTCATTTCCTCATTTTTGCATACAAGCCCATTTACTTGAGAAAAATCGTATTTACTTGGCCGAAAGTTGGTTTTCGGTAGACAGCCAATCGACCAACCGACCTACCAAAACTAATTCTAAGGACCCCAGAAACAATATCCAAGCATTAGAACTAAGTTTCATTTCCTCATTTTTGCATACAAGCCCATTTACTTGAGAAAAATCATATTTACTTGGCCGAAAGTTGGTTTTCGGCCGACAGCCAACCGACCAACCATCCTACCAAAACTTATTCTAAGGACCCCAGAAACAATAATCAAGCATTAGAACTAAGTTTCACTGCCTAATTTTTGTATATAAGTCCATTTACTTGAGAAAAATTCCATTTACTTGACAGAAAGTTGGTTTTCGGCCGACAGCCAACCAACCAACCATTCCTCCAAAATTAATTCCAAGGACCCCAGAAACAATATTCAAGCATTAGAGCTAAGTTTCATTGCTTCATTTTTGCATACAAGCCCATTTGAGAAAAATCGTATTTACTTGGCCGAAAGTTGGCTGTCGGCCGAAAACCAACTTTAATTCAAGTAAATGGAATTTTTTTCTCAAGTAAATGGGCTTGTATGAAAAAATGAAGCAATGTGACTTAGTTCTAATGCTTGAATATTGTTTCTGGGGTCCTTAGAATTAGTTTTGGTAGGTCGATTGGTCGGTTGGCTGTCGGCCGAAAACCAACTTTCAGCCGATTTTTCTCAAGTAGATAGGGTTTAATGCATTAATGAAGTGAAATGAAATTTACTGTGGCTGCTTTATAATTTTTTAACATATGACAAGTTCAAGTAAACGCCAAGTAGCTATCTTCAAGGCCACTCAAGTAAATGCCAAGTAGCCAGCGCCAGGTAGCTGACTTCAAGATATTTCAAGTAAATGCCAAGTAGCCAGCGCCAGGTAGCTGACTTCAAGATATTTCAAGTAAATGCCAAGTAGCCAGCGCCAGGTAGCTGACTTCACAGATCTCATTAAACTAGCTAATCTATGTCGATGATAACCTTTCAGAGATGCATTTAATGGTATGAATTTATCAACAGCAAATATGCTTACCATTAAATGATTAGGTGCCTCAACTGTCTGTAGGACTGATGCTCTGATCAAGAGGACTATTAAATTCAGATTATTATCTTTTTAGATATGTCTGGATAATCACTCAAGAACTGAAGGTGAAAAACACCAGAGACAAACACAAAAGACAAGAGTTATACGAAGAAACAATTTCTTGCATTGTGGGTTTGGCGACACTTCGTCTTATCGAGGCATTCATGGAAGCCGCTCCTCAACTTGTTCTTCAACTCCATATCATATGCTTGGGTTACGGAAGTACCAAACCGGTTATGGGTATGTCTGAGTAATTATAATTATGAGATTAAACAGCAATGCACATGACCGAGTTCATTTTAATTTTGGATTTTGATAGTAATGACGTTTTACTTTTAGGATTTAACAGTAATGGGAATGTCTGAGTACATTTTACTTTTGACTTTTAACAGTCCTATGCCTTAGTATTTTTATACTTACATTGTGCCACTTTATGCCATGAAAGAGCAAATACTTTAAAGATATACATCAACTGATAAAATCATTTTATGAAGTGATGACTCCAAGTAGATAGAAATGATATTGGCTGATTTACCGAAATTCTGAAATAATTCAATCTATTGGATTGAATTGGATTATTGCTCTAGTCAATTTAAGTAAATGAATACAGATACAATCTTATCTGTATAGGATTACTCATAATTACAATGTCCTTGTTTTGATATTACAGTGGCTGTGCAGTGGGCATCAGTTGGAACTTCGTTGGGATCGCTTTCTTGGGCTGTTGTATCGTTTTGCAAATCCAGCCGATTAGAAAGCAATAAAGTGAAGAGTTCATACTTTGGATTGGCCATTCAATTTATGTGGAGAGTGTCAGTGATTGGATCCAGGGTGTTGTCCCTTGCTCTTTTTGCTTCAACTTTACCTTATGGTGTTTTCATCCTGGATGTGATCCACTTAATTGTGATGGATGTATGGCTGGTGATGCAGTCGACAACTTATTGTCTCGATTCCGCGGAATTTTCTACTTTTATCAATTTCCTTCCTCTTGCCTTCGTTCACATTTTCTGTGATATTTTTATTAAGGAAGGTCGTAAAAGGCTCAGATATTGTTTTTACTACACTTTAATGTTTCTCGAGAATGTCGGTATGCTATTATCATGGCATTTTAGGACTCAAGAGGAGGAACTGTGGTTTCGTTACCCAGCATTCGGAGTAGTTCTTGGTGGATTTTTCATAGGTACATTTTTCCAAATAATTTACTATTTGAAATGTCATCCTAAAAACTCTGCAGAAGACCAGAAAAATAATAGTATTAAGCTTTGCATTCCATACACTGAATTATCATACATTTGAGTGTGAAAATATACTTTACTGACAGTTACTTTTATAAAATACGGTCAACTCTAGCTGTCTGTAGCGACCTGTACCTGGCTGTGTTCTAAACATGCCAAAGCCAGCAGCTTCGGTCCACTTCTATAGCTAATAAATGGCTTACATCTATCACCAGATAAATATAAACCTTGGTATATGTCAGAAATTAATCTAATATATCATAAATATTTACTTTTAGATCCAGTTTTGAGTAGCAAGCTATGACAGCTTTGTCTAGTTTCAATTTGACTGGCCGTTTTGAATGAAGCTAACTGTACTTACTAATCGAGTTGTGCAATGATAGAATTAAAGTGATGAGGACATTTCCTACTTTTACAAAGCATCTGGGTTATCCGCCCTTTTCAAGAGCTTTCAGATCTAACATTTTTTCCTATACTCATCATAAGAATCCACCAGAATAGGTGAAATTGATTGTTTATGATGTTTAACTTGAAAACAGCACACTGGTGTCGTATAGTTTTTATTGTTTTATGCAGTATATGTTTCTGTTAATTTTACTTGAGCTAAATGTTACTACGATTTTTTTCGCAGTTATAAATGAGGTTAGACAAGGTAATATTCTCTCTCCACTTCTGTTCTGTGTATATGTTGAAGATCTTACTTGTGAGCTAAAATAAATATGTGTTGAATTCTCATGTATCAATTTCGCTATCAATAATCTCATGTTATAATCATATTGCTATATTCTCCACTCAGCTGCTCTGAGCCAATCAGAATGTTTCATTGTATTCCAGTACCATGTGAATATGATGGATGGCTGGAATGAATGTTGGAAGGCTGCTGTGTATGTTTTACAATTAGTGGAGAATAGAAACAAAGGTGGATGGTGTGATATCCAACACAGAGTTTTGTGGAATTCAGGTTTTTGCTTCATCCCGCAAAACTCTATGTTGGGCTCCTCAATCCACTAATCCACAATCCAAGAATTTTTTCCTTTTTGACTGATGGTCATATTGAATCATTGATGTGCAAGGGTAGATGCACATAAGGGGAAGCGAACTCTTCTGGATGCAAAACACTGGCTAAAGTCCGAAAAATAGATGTCCCGCCAGACCTAGATCTGTCTTCTTATGTCCCACCAGACCTAGATCTGTCTTCTTATGTCCCACCAGACCTAGATCTGTCTTCTTATGTACTGCCAGACCTAGATCTGTCTTCTTATGTCCCACCAGACCTAGATCTGTCTTCTTATGTCCCACCAGACCTAGATCTGTCTTCTTATGTCCCACCAGACCTAGATCTGTCTTCTTATGTCCCACCAGACCTAGATCTGTCTTCTTATGTACTGCCAGACCTAGATCTGTCTTCTTATGTCCCACCAGACCTAGATCTGTCTTCTTATGTCCCACCAGACCTAGATCTGTCTTCTTATGTCCCACCAGACCTAGATCTGTCTTCTTATGTCCCACCAGACCTAGATCTGTCTTCTTATGTCCCACCAGACCTAGATCTGTCTTCTTATGTCCCACCAGACCTAGATCTGTCTTCTTATGTACTGCCAGACCTAGATCTGTCTTCTTATGTCCCACCAGACCTAGATCTGTCTTCTTATGTCCCACCAGACCTAGATCTGTCTTCTTATGTCCCACCAGACCTAGATCTGTCTTCTTATGTCCCACCAGACCTAGATCTGTCTTCTTATGTCCCACTAGACCTAGATCTGTCTTCTTATGTGCTTACAGTAACATAGCTAGGTTTAGAATTAGTTCGCATAACCTCAAGATAGAAAAAGGTAGACATGAAACCCCTAAGGTACGACTCGAAGAAAGAATCTGTGAGAATTGTAATAACAACGAAGTAGAAGATGATTTTCACTGCCTTTTAAAATGTATTGCCAATAATGTGCCAAGAATAGAGGTAAATAAAGAACTTAGTAAATATATTTCTTACTTCAATAATCTAACCCCAACTGAACAGTTTCAAGCAATAATGTCCAGCAAAGAAGCAGGTGTAATTAATGCTCTTGGCATATTTCTAAACCATGCCCTCTAAATTTGTATTTATTTTATTTTATTTTTCTTCCCCTGGGCTTCGCATACTATTATTTAGAACCATACATGGATAGCCAGATTGGTTAAACCACTGGGACAAGCAGTATATATTTGTCTGTTTTTTATTTTTTGTTTGTATTATTAGTATTTTTACTAGTCACAACCGGGACCAACTTGCTGTAAAATACATAGTCACAACATTTAATATAGACTGTAAGCTTAACACTTTTAGTATTATTTTCTTATTACTGTAAAAGTGCTGTATTATTGTATGTTATTATTTGTATGTTGACAAATGTATCAATTATGATAATATCATGTCAATAAAATTATATATATGATATTACTGTATCAATAAAAGCATATATATGTAAGGCCAGAGTTACTCATGCAAGCATTATGGATTATATATTTATACATGCAACATCACAGTTCATTTGTATTGGGTGTCAGTCAAATATCCTGGGTATAAAATGATTGTGAAATGTAGGAGCCAAAAAGGAAGAACAGATCGCTTCAACCAGTAGACCTGCTCCCCTCGTGTGGTGATATGGGACACGTGAGATGGCTCTTTCCAGTCAAATCACCGAGAATCAAAGGTAAAGTGTTAGGATAAATAAATTATAACGCTCATTACTGAGTAATACGATATTATAAGCTACTTGTCAAAAATCTTCATTATATGATTGGGGTTTCATGCATGTAGGTTTGCTGTTAAAGACTGGCAAACTTTAGTTCTGGACATTGGCCTCCTCATTAAAACAGACTTTCGACCTCTCTCTAAATTTATATCTATAAGAGTACTTGTCATGACTGGGTCAACTCTAATAGGATTTATGAAGACTAGGGCTCGACTAGGTTTGTTAAAGTTTGTTACATTCTGCATCCTGTTGTAATATCAGCTGAGTGGGATCACAAATGATAGCTATTCAGAAATGTATAAAATATACTTGTTCCTGCATGAAAGCATCATGATAATCATAATTATTGCAACAATATATTTGATTCAGCCACAAGTGATTTTAAATCAAGGCATCACCATTTTTGCTCACACCTTACACATTAAAGTGTAAAGTAAATGACAACCCAAAGTTACAATCAACTACGAAGTGTGTGTTTGAATATTAATAAACAAGAAAAAAATCAAGTTTTACTACAAAGTGTGTGTTTGAATATTAATAAACAAGAAAAAAAAATCAAGTTTTACTTGATGGTAACACTGCAGTTTGTGGCTTACACTAATGAACCCTAATTATGTTGTATTCACTGGCATGCTGCCAATATATCATACTGGTGAATTGATTATTGCTAAATTTATCTGCTTTTGTTACAATAGGGGGAGGGAACAAAACCAGCCTGCTACTGGACATATTATGGTCTTTATCAATATTGATATTATGGCTATGTGTGATACATGGTTAAATACCTTATGTCAAGACCTTTCAAATGAGTACCAACATGAGGGGGATATTATTTTGATTAATGTATGATTAAACCTATTCAAATTACGCGGTTTAGTGTATAAAGTTCATGTATCAGCAGTGTTGGAAATATGATTATTAATAACTGAATCAGGCCACAAATTTAGCACTTGGGCTCATATTCCAATGGCCAAAATCTGTATCTTGCTCGTTTTTTTAAACTGTATTGCAGTCAGTATAAAGAATTGTCATTTGGGACTTTCAAAGAATGTTTGACCGTAATTTTGACTTGTAGTAGACTTCCTAACTTGTGCAGGGCGGCCATAATATGCAATGGTCGCCAAACCACTAGTTTTTCACATTTTCAGATATGCGTTGGGTAAGAGTCCCAAATTACTTCATGGATTCAATGTCCAGTGATCAAAAAACTTAAACAACAAGAGACAAAGAACTAGGTGCTGACAGATGTGTAAAGTACCAGACATCAGTGCACAATCTGAATCCAAATAAAATATTGGCATCAGTTATCCATCGTAACAAATATAATTGTCATTTTCATCATAAAATACTTGATAAATATATGAAAGATGAATAAATAAGTAGTTGGTTTTCATCTGTATAAATCATTGAGATGATACACTTTGAATTTCGATATAATTAAATATCAAACTTTACCTGTCTAGTATTAATTATGTGGATTTGCAACATTTAAAAATGCAATCTGTAATAATTAAATTACTTCCTTCGTGCACTTACCCTCTTCAACAATTTTTAGTTAAATTAACTCAATTTTTTCATCTTAATTCAGGGGAAACTGAATATTTAGTTGTGTGAAAGAAACCTTCAAAATGGTCAAGTTTAATGCAGAGTCAGAGACATCCTTAGCCTGTGACTGGTATGAAATAATTCAACCTTGAGTTGAGGTTCAAAAAGTCTAAGTGTATGGAACAGTGTATCTGTTAAATCATTCTGCTTCAGCAAAACATGATACGGCCGGACAGCCGGCCAGTATCGATTTTATTAAAATCCTACAATATTTGGCATTTTATTGTAAGTGTAAAGCTAAGGAAGCTTCTTAGTATCCTAGAGTTTTGCTGTAAACTTAGAATCATTGCTTGGAAATAAATCTGGCAGATGCATTATAACTTATGATGATTACAGCCTACAGAAGAGCACAGTTAGGTGTCTACAACTTTCGAAAACGCTGTTAGCGAATATGTATAATTCAATGGCCAATGTATCGGTATATTCATCACATAGCAATGTTGGTGTAAATACACTCTAAATACTATAAGTGCTATATGGAACCTTTAAAGGTTCAAAAGCCCGGTATAGATATGGAACCTTTGTTAGTTCTATTTAGAACCTCTCTAAAGGTTATGTAAAAGAACCACTGAAGGTTTTATGGTTCTTGATGGAACCCAATGGTTCTTTCACAAAATTTCCGTATAGAACCCAATGGTTCATGAATAAACCCATCAAATGGTTCTATAAAGAATCCTTGGATTGTTCAAAAGTTCTTTAAAGAACTTTGTTAGGTGCATCTATGGTTCTGTTTAGGGTTAATTTAAGAACCATGTGATTGTATTTGGAACCTAAAAAGGTTCAATTAAAGGTTCATATATTGGTTCAATAAAGGTTCTTTTAGATATGAATAAATATACAGCACAACAAAATAAAATGTGGTTTATAAATTTAATTTCTTTCATTAACAAACATAGTTTTGGTATGTTGGACAGAGCTCCACACAACCTGAGGATTAAGTCAATTCATACACAATGTCCCAGTTTACCAATATAACCATACCACAATGATGCATAACACATGGTGTATTTTTTGTATCCAATAAACTGCAATTCAACATTCAAAAGCCAGTGAAATATCAGGTTCTCTGTCTTGGGATGACCATCATGCCATATTTTAACACTTTCCACATATACTGGACTCTCTCTTGTGCTAGATCTGAACAAAAATGTAGGTGTTGACTCCTGTCAAAATAAAGCATAGGAAGTGTTATTATAAAAATCATGACATAAGATGGTTGCATCAAAGACATTACCAATTATAGTTTTGCATATTTATTAACAAGGTAGCAACAAACCTGCTTTTATATTGTTGTTGCTATTACTGTTTGTTGCCCGCTTGGTGGGTTTTGTTCTTTGTTGTTGACAGGCATTCGCCATGTATATTTTTAACATGTCATCCAGTCACTCATTTTTCATAGTTTTCCACGATATACACAGTTCTATTACAGTCTATATTTGCATTATGGATCCTCAAACCAAAAATGTGATATCTTTGATTTTTCAAGAAAGAAATTTTAAAATACCATACAACGTTTTTTTTTACCTTTCCTTTTCTCCTTAATGTACCCTGGAAAGCTGAGTTGCACATTTTCAAGTCTCTTTGAAAAAATAAAGTTGTGACTTCATTTCTTAAAAAATAAAAAAGGCAAAATTATCATTGGAATAACTTTCATTGTCAGACATTCTGAATTTAAAGATTCATCAGTTACCAAACTGTCACAAGAATACAGTGGGTTGCAATCTACTGTATATGCAAAAGTAGTATTCAACATGACATTTACGGATAGTGAAATGTAGCAATTTTATATTTTTTGTTATGAATACTCACCATGACAAGCAATGAATTTTCTTAAAGTGATACTTCTCGAGCAGTTCACTGTCTCTGCTTTCTCAATGCTACAGTGTAGTACAGTCCTTTTCATCAAGTCCTGAATGTTTTCATAGTCATTTGGGTTTTTTTCTACTCAAATATCTGCAAAAACAATACAACTTAACAATATAACAACATGTTTTCATGTTTTGATAAAACAAAATTATTTACATATTAATTACCGTGAAGTATTTGACAAGTAGAATATTTATTACTCACCAGGAACTGAAATCCAAGTGCTTGTTGATGAGTTAAACTGTCTAAGATAATACTCAATTGCCCATTGAGGCTGCACTGTCTGGCTTTATTTGTTGTTCTAATCAATTAAGTGACTGCCCTTAACAATCCATTTAAGTACTGGTAACTAGATGTACTTGGTATTGAACCCTTTAGTCAAGTTTTGAACCTTTGGTGTGTGATTGAACCTTATGGTTCTTATATTGAACCTTGAAGAACCATTCGGAACCTTTACATGTACAATAGAACCTTCAGGTTCCATATGGAACCCCTAGGTTCCATATTGAACCTTCAAGAACCTTTTTTTCTTAGAGTGTATGTGCACCAAGGAAACTTGCGGTCAGAAGTTTAGCAGGCAAGTGTTTTGATGAATCGCCGTGTCTGATTGGCTGGCAGGCCACTGGAATGCTTTAAATTAGTTATTTTTTTATTCCATGGACCAACCAATTCAACAGTTGTGTACAATTCATTATACAACAAATAAAATAAAAAATTCTGTCAAAAATTCATTATATAAAAGAAATATTGTGTAAGTGGTCGAGCCACAAATGCCATTTCAGGTAAAGTTTTCTTAGTGCTATGGGTATTTATTCTTTGGGTCTAGTTTTATTGTCGCAGCAGACAAACCAATTACCACGAGCCAACAAATTGACAGTTAAAATGCAAACTCGCTTCCCTCTGAAATTGTGAAGATCCTGGAAGTAGCGGATCATGATCCACACCCAAACTAATAGACCAGCCATTTGCATTGGTTGCTGAGGTTGTCAAATCTCTTAAGTGCATTGCTTTACTTGTATTAAATCAAACTTGATAACATGACTCTAGAATCTGTTTTCATCCATGTTGTGACTTGTATTGTCAATCTTTCCAAAGTATGATTCAAACCCCCTTCTTTTGACCTTGTCTTTATGATTGCAGGTTTCCTGTGTGTGCCACTAGCTACTTGCATAATTACATTTGCTGGATCATTTTTCTGGTCCCACAAACACAGCACCACACAAAATGATTGGCATGGAGAAGGCTGGACAGGATCTCTACCACCACAAAATGCTCCCAGAAACTTGATTTTCGCACTACAATCTTTAAGTGAGAGCTTCAAAATGAGCGAAAGATTCAATACCAGTATCGACACACGTCCCAAGATAATTCTAGGACCCTCTGATATGTATAAAGACAAAAGAGAATTTGATGTTATACAAACAGTGCCTCACATCATTCACCAGACAAACAAATACAATTCTGTATCTGTGATATATCAGGTAAGAATGAAACCTATTCCTAGTTTTACTGTTACTCTAACAAAGCTTAATGGTTTTAGGGAAAGGAGAAATTTAGAGCATCGCTCTCCCTGGTGCACACACACAACTTTTTTCACAATTCCTTAAAAATGACACATTACAATTACAGTGGCAGCTAGACATGAGATCACTCAGGTCTGCCCAGGATAAGCATAATTCTGAATTTCATATTTTTTAAAGCATTATTCAGAATTTCATTTTTTTTTGTTGGACCTCAGCTAAATAATTTGTTGCAATGAAAGTTCTTTCTTGTCAGATGTGGATGCGTTCTTGGCTTAAGATGAACCCTCATTGGCAATACTGGTTTTGGACTGACGAGGACATAAAGAGATTCATCAGCACAAGATACCCAAATTTCAAGAAACATTTTTATAAATATAGGTACAACATACAGCGCTCTGATGTATTCAGGTTTGTTTGATTTGTGAGGAATTCATGCTGTTTGTTTGTAATTCTGTATTTATTCATGTATGCCTTCATAGCTCATGAAGCAACTGTTCAATTTCCATTGCAGGTATTTTCTGTTGTATGAATATGGTGGCTTTTACGCAGACTGTGATGTGGAATGCCTGAGGTCCTTGGATGAGCGGATGGCCACCTGGAATTGTGTGTTGAGCACAGAGCCCGACATTCACGCTTTAGACATGTACAAGGAAAGACCGCATCTCATATCAAATGCGGTGATGGCCTGCCGACCGAGGCATCCTTTCTTCGAGTATGTGATCAAGGACCTTACGACAGATGATAGACTGAAGAGGAATGACATCATGAACACCACAGGGCCCCTGATGCTGGACAAGGCTCACCAGGAGTTCTCTCGTCACTTCAGCAACCCACCTCACCTGGCAGACCCTGAAGTGTTCCAGCCCATCGCAGACCCGAGACACCTGCAACAGTTCAGCGATGAATGCAAGAAGATGGTTGTGGAAAAATCGCGCATTGTCAGAAACTTCACACGAGCTAAAAAAACATGTGCCCCTTTTCTGAACAATGTTCCTCAAATGCCCACTGACATATCATTAACAGTTCACCACTGGGTCCACTCTTGGCTCTCAGGCTTCCAGAATGACCAGTTTGGCCTGCACAATGAGCACCAAACTTTTGATGTTGCTGATCTAAAACCCAGCCAACACACATGATGATTCCTGTACGTTATTCAAAATTAACATGGTTATAGTTTTTCTGTACAAGCAACCCAAAATGGACTGGAATTAAAGACCGAGCTGCAGCAGGTCGAAATTGCCACCGCAAAGCAATAAAACGCTGATTGGCTGTTGATGTCTCAGTCACGCCTGTTACGCTGCTGCAAGGGGGGTCAGGCAACCCCCCCTGTGATGCATGACTGCACAGTGCACAGGGTTTGTTTACATTCATGGAGGGCTTCGGGCTGATACTAATGAGAAGTTTATTGCCAGTAGTTAGTGAGCTGATAATGACAGATTCAGCAACAAATATGTGCATGGAAACTTATAACAGCAAAAACGTACTTCCATTGGCATTTAGAACATAGAACCAAATTCATGCATTTTTTTAAAATATTTGTTATTAATTCAGCATTATTGAATAGTTACAATCTATCTATTTATCTATCTACCTATCTGACTATCTATCTATCTATCTATCTGACTATCTATCTATCTATCTGACTATCTGTCTGACTATCTGTCTGACTATCTGACTATCTATCTATCTATCTACCCAACTATCTAACTATCTAACTATCTATCTATCCATTCATCTGTCTATCTGTCTATATATCTATTCATCTGCTATCTATCTATCTAGCTATCTATCCATGGAGACAAGAGTCTACTCTTGTCTCCATGATCTACCAAACTATCTATCTATCTTTTTTCTTTTTTTTTGTGTGATTTTCCTGTCTGAGGTCATATGAGCCCTGCTAGAAACTAGTGCATATCTTGGTTTGACTACTAGGAATTATATGATTTTCCAGTTTGGACTGTATTGACAAGCATCACTGATAGGTCGGAACCTGTCATTCATTCAAGAAAACCTTTTCTCATTTTTCTATTTTGAAAACCTTGTAGGATCCAGATATGTAGACGAGATGAGTCAGTTGAAATACTGAGAAATATAATCATCCCAAAGCTTACCTCGGTAGTCGTAATTTGTTGCAACTAGACACTTTTTACCTTTCTGGCTTCTTGGGGATTTTGGATCTTTGGCTTTGTACACTGAGGTGTGATGGCGTCTACATTGGTATTCCAGTGAAGAATGGCCAGGTGTGCACGTACGGAATACTGTCGCTCTCCAAAAGCAATCCTTTTATTTTGAAAGATGTTCAAGGTGTTATTGAATGATTCGGTGTGGTAAGTGTCACAAGCTAGTCTATAGTCATTCGCATTCTTGTACAAAGTGCTGCTTGTAATAACACCCAGCAGCATTTTCTGTGCCTTTTTAGATTTTAATTGCATGCAACTATTTTCATGCTTCCCTTCAGTCCGACAACGGGATTTGGGAAAACAGCCTCTGTGTTTGCCCTGGTAGTGATCAAGAGCATTGACAAGAGCAGCTCTAAGTTTCTCTGCATCTCCATCACAATTTCTGACTGCCCAGTGAGCATAGGTACACATGGGCTCAGGTTTGTCCTTCAGCTGTTCATGCCAGGTCCTACCATGCTGGTACTGAGGTCCATGGCCTTCATGGCATGCCACAGGTCATTCTGGCTGGTAGCTGTGGTTGACTCACGAATGAATTTATTAATTGAAAGGTTTCTGTCATGAGCATGAACACTGATTGACACAGCTTGATCCTCAAAGTAGCTGTACATTCTTCGAGTTCCGATTGTTTCATGACGCTGTGTTACAGAGTCATCGAGCTTGGTGACATGCTCATGGCGAAGGACTTTGTGAGTTTTTTTTCCAAGGGCAACCACACTTGTGTCTTTAGAATTTTTTCGCCACCCATGCCTAGCATCAGTCTCTATGTCAATCACTCTATTGCTTTCTCCCTCCACTTGAACATCTTCCACACCTTGGTTATAACTTATTTCTTCTGTCAGAGCATCTAACTGGTTCTGTTCACTGGCCCTCATGGCAAGAGGGTAGAACCTGGAAAAAGGGAAAAAGCATCAATTACAAATAAGCCCAGACATGTCAAAAATATGTCAGCAGGAATTTCCCTCATATAAAGAAAGCAAGAGGTTTTTATCTACCAAAAATCTCTCATACAGTCTCATTGTAACAGGTGTTTCAATAGCCCTACACTGACCCGAACAGGTGTTTTGTATACAAACGTCTATTGTGTCTATGTATATAACTTCATTGCTTATTTGGGTTTGCTGAAGGAGTGATACAATGTCTGTTTGTCTGTCTCCTGACTTCATCAATTTCTTTTTCTTCAGTTTGTTTGAATAGCAATCAGCAATTTTTTATAATAACTTTTTGCAATCAGCACCCACAAAAATATAAATGAGAGTTAGTCCCCCAGTACTTCTTTTAATGACAATTACCAATCATGAGACTGCCATGCTACATCATAAATTGCAATAACACTACATGTGTGCTTTATTTTAGCTTGTTAATTTGACTAAAATAGAATAGTTCATTTGAAGGAACTATAAACCTACAAAGACTTGTGACTTTAGCATTTTTTCTATAAATAGAGAATATATGAGTTTCCAAAATTTTCTAAGTTATGACACCTCTGTGTTAGTCAAATAGTGACATGGGGAGCAGTCATCACAGACACAATCAAAATATTTTCAATGCATACACTCTCACACATTTCAAATGAATTATTATTCACCAAATTTTGGAATGAAATGAATGCCTACCTGTCAAACATTGCATCACGTGATCTACAGTCAATAACTCCAATATCAGAACTTTCACAGAAACGAGTGTAGTGCACTGGCAGCTGGCCACTGGTGATATATCCAAAATAAACTCGATTATTTATCAAGTAGCGTCCATTTGGAAGATATGGTGATGACGACCACTTCTTTTGATGCCCACCAATCCTTTTGCAACATCGCAGAGTGGTCAGAGCCACGTGGCCTCTCCTGATCAGTCCCTGCACCTGCAGTTGGCTGTTGCATAACCTTGCATGGTCATGAGCGATCTCAATGCAACGTTGCAGACTTGACTTAGTTGTCATGAATATCTTCTCAGTGGCAGAGTCCTTTGATGTAGCAACATATGCATTTCTGATTGTTGTCTTTGAATTTGAGTTTCCACCAAAATAAGAATCCAATAAGATTTCCTGAACATTGGAATTGGTCACAAACTCCTTAGAGTTTCTTTGAATCTGTTCCTTGACAGACACAAACTTATCAGTGAGTCTTTTCTTGACATTCACATCTCCAGGGAATTGAATGCGAAACATGGTGTACTTGTGAATAAGCAGAAAAACTGAATGCAACTGAAAACAGCAGTGTCTGTTGAGAAAGTGCCAGTTGGCATATGAGTTGCCCATTTGCATATTAAGGGGGGCATCCAATTTTGCTCTTTGATAACCATTTTCAAAAATATCAAATATAATTATTATCACATGGCAAAACCAACTGACTGCTTTTGAAGCGCCCAGCCACCAAGGGGGGTCACATAGCTCAGTCATGGTGTGAACAAGATTACCCTGTGGTACATGTTATCCCTCCATGGCCTAGTTATAACATGCACAAAGCATGTTACATAATCAAGGGAACTAGGGAGCACTGAGACAATAGCACAGAGACCTGGAGACAACACACTGTTTGATAACATGAATAAAGGATTAGCAGGTTTGAATGTTCAAACTAAAATTGATGGTCTGAGAAATTGCAAAATGCATGCTTGATTGCCTAGCTTCAGACATAATTTTCAAGCTTTGACAGTCATTACTGAAAATGTCACTGAACGAATCAACAGGAAATTTAAGACCCTTGGTCTTGCATTCAACTGAGGAGCAGAGCAAACTTATAAGGGAATTTTGTGTTTCCATGAACTGGGATGTTAGTCAAATGTTTCCAGTGGAGGATTTACAGGACAACAATGACTCTGATGACAATGACCCAGAACCAGATATTCCAATGGATATAAACTTTGACAAGTGTCCTCACTGCTTGTGTAGGCCTTGCATCACAAGTGAATGCTTTAGCCAGGGATGGTGGGCTAGTGAGAGTGAAAGACCTCGTCGTAGAAATAATGGATTGCGCAAAACAGCATATCGAAAATTTTGGACTATGCTTTATCACAGGGGTATTTGGAACTGCCCAGAGTATATGGATAGAAAGCTAGCGGCATTAGGACATGATCCTCGACGAAAGAGATATGTATACCACAGAAGAGACATTATGCCCAACTGTGTACTAAAAACTGTGCGATCATGGTATCCAAATCCAGGGAATGTACCTTACATGGGACACATGTGGAACTAGATCAAGTACATACAGAGGATGTAGCTTCCTGGTGTGGGGACAGGGACTGTTATTATGAGGTGAGGTGATTTTATTTTGTTGCTGAGTTTGCATAAACACCAATATTACGTTTGGGGGCAGTTTATGATGAGTTTTATATTAAAATAATAGCTTATCTGAATTCACCTGTCACCCTGGCTGGCCTCATTATGTCAGTTTTTAACTGACCTTCACTGCAGCAGCAGCAGTACTTTGCTCTACTTTTTCCCCAACCTTTACCTACCCTCATTCTTTGTTTGACATTGATAGCTATGTATGTGTGTATATTATGCAATCATCAATAATCAACTAGTATGACAGGTCTCACACATTTGGTAGTTGACAATATCCATTGATCATTACTAATATGCAATTATGTGTATAGTAGAGTAGAACAAAACTTTATTTCATAGAGAGCTAATCAATGATAGTAGTAATATATTCGCTGCCTTCTTCCATGTTTAGTATATCATGTACACCAACGATCGTATATATTGCAAGGGCAGGCTAATGACACAACAATTTATTATCCATTACATAACTTACCCTTTCTTAATTGCACTCTGGTCCGTAGATAAACACGAGGTTTCTATGCAAATGAGGGCTATTTTTAGCAGGGTTCTTGATTGAGGATCTCCGTTTACATAGAGACACATCATTCAATTGTCATTAGGGCCTGTCAATCAAACTGAAGAACAATTCCCAGTTTATCCGTAAAATTTTGTATTAAACACTAAATATTTCAACTAATATTCCAAGCCAAATGCAGGAAATTGCATATTTCGATTCTGCATGAATTCAGGAACCGGCTCATACCAAATTGAAAAAAATGTTTATGCAATAACTTTCATAAATTCGAGAAAACAATAGAGAGGAGTCAGAGATGTTGACACTTCGAGGGGTTGGACACAAATGAGGCCTCAGAACAGCTGAGGCCTTTTATAGTCGTGGCTCGGTCTTTAAGAAAATTCCCATCAACTTTTTAACAGAAAATTTACATGTGATGATATCCTAGTGTATTGAATTTTCTATTTCCCACATATAGGTCCCATGACGATCTCATTATGATCTCTAACATGATATTAAAAAATTATATTTTTATTATTGAGCTCAGTATGATATCAATTTGATATCACAAAATAGTTTCAGAATGATCTCATACTTTGATATCACAATATGAGATCACTTACATTGGTAGAATTGTCTACATTTTGTTTCACTCCATTATCACTCACAGCAGTTTTGCCATTAACTAGAGTCAGTATTGAAGTCATTTACCAACCTTTTCAGCTTGTTTGGACAAATTCATCACGCGCTTGCTTTATTCAAGTCTTGACCATGTGAAGCCAGATAATAATATCACAGAGATTTCAAGAAATGATATCATGGTATGAAGTCATTATGAGATCATGCTGATATCTTTATATGACATCATGTTGACACATTTTTCTCAGATGAATGACATCATGTTGAGATAACATTGAGATCTTTTTATGATATCATTCTTTTTGAGACTTTTGTGATTTAATTATGATAGCTTCATTAGGTCATCCCTTGACTGGGGTGATAAAACGTGTGTTGCTGTGTACGAGATATTGAAATTTTCGATTGTGATACATTTTGGAAACTTCACTTTATCAAATGCCAAAATAAGATGACACAAGTTATGTGGAAATAAATCAAACAGATTTTGCTTTATTTGTCAAAACTAAAAAAAACCACCTAATTGACTAATGTTATCACACTCATGTGCCAATGTTATGTCCAGACACTATAGGAATGGACAGATATGAGATTGATTTATAATTTAAGAAATGATACTTACAAAAAAGCTTGAGAAGTCCTTCATGAATATCAGTTCTATTAATTGTTCTAATCACAGGGTGTCAAATGTCTTCAGCCCTCATACATTTTCAAATGTTTCCTGCCAACAAAAGATGTGTTGGACTGTATATCGACATGATAAACAGTGACCATGAGAAAGTGAGGTTTTTGGCCAATATGGCAAGTCATCTGCACAATCTTTGATTGGTGGAAACCTGGACTGGAACAGGAGACAGTACGGAGGCCATTGTCAGCTCAACTCAATTTGCTACACTGATGATGAGCAAGCAACTGTAGTAGCTGTGAAAGACTTTATTTTTGGAAAAAATAAACAAAGACATTAAACCAATAATCTTCCATTTATGTATTGAATAACATTTGTAAATTAACAATATTATTTCTGTGTATACCTTTTAATCAAAGTGTATTTAATAATAAATATATATATATATTTAGCAAAGTTAGATGTTTGAAGTAGGAGTCTAAACTCAGTCACTGTCAGTCTTGAGAGCCAAATGTTGTTACATAGGGTTAACTAATGCTAATGACTAGCAACCACTTAGGCTGATTTTTTAATGGCAACATATAATGCAATACCTTCTTACTATCACAACGTTTGTGACTTTTCTGATGGGTAATGTGCCTTTGGAATAGTTTGGGATTGACAACTGAGAAGCTGTTTTTAGGTAGCCCCTCAGCAGCAGTAACACTATCCCCTTGCATTGAGATAAAAGGGATCTCAATAAATGCTATATTTATGAATGTCAATGAATCTGAATCGGCATCTGCATTTTAAAAGTTCTCAGAACAAGGTTTGACCCCATGCAACAGAAGAAGTCTCACAAGAAATGCACCTGTCTTGCCAATTAGGCAATTGAAGCCATAGTTACAACTGGTGTGATAGAATCTTTATCTAAGCATAAATGAAACAATCTGACTCACATTGACATGCTGTATTCTGATGTTAAATTGGTGCCAGGTGCCATTGCACAGTTAATAGCCCTGTATGGCTCTGCTGGTAACTGTAACCAACATCTTAACACATTTAAATAAGAGGGAAATTTGGGGGTCGGTGGTGGGGTTCTTCTGTGGCCAAATTGGATAAGGTGTCGGTCTAACACACCAGGGAACCTGTACTGGAGGGCTGGAGTTCCACTGTTGTATATATTACGCACATATTTTTATCATTTGTGGAATTTGTCAAATTGTATATTTTTTAATTATAATTTGTAAAAGCTTTATTGGTAGGGTCTTGAATGTTACTCAAAAGCATAACACTCTGATCCCATGTAACAATGAAAATACTTGACCAGCTATAATGATTTACTAAACATTTCTCTTCTTTTAATGCACCTATCTGAACTTTTAGGCTATTAGAACACATGGCGATAATATTCAGAAAATTCCTGAATGTATCAGGCAGTCATTCAAGATGCAAAAATGTGTCCGATGTTAGTCTGTGAAGTTGCCATGGTAATGAGGCAGTAAATAGAGAAATGTTTGCCCAAATTAGGCAGCAACTGGCATTGAACCACAGAACCAGCAATTGGTACAGTGTATAAGCTTATTTATTATTGGCTGTCAAATAATGGCACACATTGCATTGTCATACATTCGAGTGTGAATCACGTTGTGCAGTAATAGTGACAAGGACATTTTATATTTTACAATGTGCCTGAGCGATTTGTCCTTTTCATTCTTACAGTTAGCACCGGGACACCAGATGAATCGATAATTTGGAATAAAATCTGAAATTATGGGTTTGTAACTTGAGCTTTAATAATAATGGACAGTGTTCCAGCTAGGATTTGATTTGGACAGGGCGTACACAAATACTAGGGCAACTACATCTATGCTGAGGCAAGTAAAAGATACCACCCATGGGGTAAATGTGTAACATGGGTGGACTATCTATCATAGGCTAGAATAGGCCACTCAAGAAAAACACAGAACGTCCTCACTTAAATTCGGGCATGGTGCTGACAATGTCGGGCATGGCGCCATATCCAGAATTACTTGTCATACCCTAAGGAAAAGTTGTGCCAAGTTTCATGCTTGTTACCTACTATATCAAAAAACATAGACAACCTTGTATTGTTTGTGACCATACGACCTGACATTAAAGTGGAGGCCAAAAATACCCAATCACACTCGAAAATTCAGATTTTTGCTGATCTTTCATCACAAGAGGCTTTAATCAAGTGATTTTGCTCATGAAATCATGTTTCTCAGTCTGAAACAGATATCTGAAAAGTTCATACAATTTAATGACAGACACTGGACAAAGTATGCGCGTAATCCTACAAGCATTAATGACCAAGTAATGAAATTAACGAATGAAGCATGAAGTCAAAGATTTACAAATTAATTGATATTTTCATAGTTTACTGTCTTTTTAAGCAATTATTAAGTCCCTGACTTTGAAAAAAATTGAAAAATGTTTTACATTTCCATGGTGATGGGTATTTTTGGCCGCCACTGTATGTGAGTTTTACTAGTTTAATTGACAATAAAACATCATCATGACCTGGTTACCTTTGTTAAGTCATAGCTATTACTGATCTCGGATGTCTATCACACATCTTTGGAAAGCCATTCTGAAAAAGCATGAATCGGACAGCCTTCATCCCTTTGACCAGTGATGGTTTCAAACATGCACCCTCCCTCAATATAAATGATAATGTTTTTGTCTATTAAATGCATGCTGACATGTTATTGTACACAGCCTCTGAAAACTGAACATCCATAAAACTTAAGCAGTAAAATTAACATTTGTAAAAGGAACAAATGTAAAGACATTTTCCAAGAGAACATGACTGTACGTGGGTGACAGTCGTAACATCCTCTAAGGAAAGCCAAACTTACACTAAGAAGTGTTTGAAAACCAACAGTAAAATAAAATAAGCTTTTTTGTTACACTTTATGAATGCTAAAATGTATAAGACTATTAAGATAAACATGTTAAGGTGTTTATGAAAATAAACACTAAAACACCTTTTTAAGTTTGTTACACTTTATTAACACTACGACATGTTTAAGAAGGGTGAGGTGCTTATATCAAACATGCCTGTGTACAACATGTTTAACAAGTGAAGTGTTTATATCAAACATCTCAGTCTTCCACTGTGTAGGCTTTAACGAATGCATGGGAGTTGGAGCCTCTTTATCAATCTTCTTTAGAGAATCTCCTTGTGTGGAAAATTGTCAACTTACAAGTGAAATAGAAAATGCATCTTAATTCACAGTTGAAAACAATTAAATTTTGAGATAAAAGAAACATTGTCAGTAATTGTCTCAAATATAAAACATACATTACTTGGATCATCTAGCAGAGGCACTCGGCTATGTTTGCTTTACAACCTGAGGCCATCAGTTGCCCCTGGTGGCTTGAACAGGTATGTCTGCATTGGCGTCTCAACACCAGGGCTTTTGTCACTAGACTGACACTTTATCCAACTAGGCCATTGTGTTATTGGAAATATTTAATCATGAAGTTATTGAGATATTTTGTGTTTTCATAATTAAGACTAGTCTTTCCCTTTTGGGATAAACATGTCATTTCATGGTCTGCTTCTCTAAAAGGCTAGGTCATTGGCTTCAAATAACACACCATTTCTTTCATTGTTTTGCAACTGTTGGTGTGATCACATGTCTATTAGCTGCACAGTTCATGTTCTGCAATTAAGCCACGTCAGGTTAACCTATTGATTGGTTTTCTCAAACAATATAGATATGCTACAATACTGTCATAAATGGAACTGTAAAAATAAATTCCCTTTATGTAAAAAAGTATCTTGAACACTGTAAAACTACACATTGAAAACCAATAAATTTTGGGATAAAATAAAAATTGGTGGTAATTGTTTCAAATATATAAAATATACATTACTAGGATCATCTAGTAGAGGTACTTGGCCATGTTTGCTTCACAACCAGAGGCCATGAGTTGGTTGTCTCAAACATGTGCATACAATATAGAAATACCACAATACTGTCATAAATGGAACTGCATAATAAATTCCGTTTATGCAAATTAAGGTATCTTGAACACTGTAATAACAGCAAAAACACAGAGCTCCCAGTGCTCAACAGGCAAGTGTACGGGATTTAGCCTCCTGGATGGGATTACCCAACCTGACTTTAGTGCGGGCGCGGACGTTTGCGGGAGCACCACAACATAATCTGCTCGATCCACAAAGCTTTTTGCCGCTGCCTACTTCACTGCCTTCTCAAATATACGGAGAATCTGCCGCTCTGCCTTCTCCTATTCTTCATATTTGGTTTATTTTCGATCTGAATACACCAAATGAAGGCATACGATCTATACTATACGACAAGATTATCTATTTTAATGTATGCAGCCTCTTTGTTACATCAGATTACTAAAGTTGTGAATCGAAGAAGCTCATCATGACGTTTGCCTCGCCATTCGAGAATCTCGCGTGAAGAAACTCCTGGGGTACCTTTTGCACAAGTGCGAGATTGACATTTTGCTGAATTCTTCAATTATCGTGCTGGTGCTGCCCCCTGGTGGCCATGAAGCAGGCTTGCAGCATCTGACATGTATTGCATCACACAGACTTCTTATAAATAATATTCAATTATTGCCCCCCAGAAACACCAAGCCACACCCAACTGGAAACACTTGATAGTCAGCTTCAGATTAGCATATAACTTTTGATATCTTCTTAGTCATATTATATGTGACTTTGGTGATAGAATTAATTCATTTAATTCATTTAATTACAGTTTCCACAACAGCTAGATCGAGCAAGATGGTGCTTCAGTGGTAGTCTGGACTTTTTCAATAAACTAAAATATATTGGTAACATTGATGTCTAGATGAACGTTGAACTTAGTTATTAAAATGTTAGTAAGCAGATATTCATCATAGAATGCGGGTGCTTGCATCCCATACACACAGAAAAAGGCAACACCAATCATTGAAATAATTTTTATTGATTTTCGCTGAAGTACAATTCCAAGTGATCACTTAGTAGTTGTTTAGAAATTTGATCTGCTAGCTGTCGGATTGATACTTCAATATTTTCATTTCATTTACTATACAATTAAATACGGCAAATACATGTTATTTATATGTCATGGCCCTGCATCTGAAGTTGAGTTGGCTGCATAGATGCTAGCCACAATGGATGTTGGCTTATCAATAATTAGAGCAATACATCTTTATCTCATAATTAGGCAAAATAAGGATACCACACAAGAAAAAGAAATATATATTGTATACATATATATAAAGCAGCACAATAAGATGTATAAGAAATTCTTTGCAACCATATAAGTTGTAATTGTTTCAAGGATGTGAATTTCAAAGAAGCGACTTTGTATCATAGCAATTTCAAACAGTGCTTGAATATTTAAATATCCTAAAAAGATACATATATTTGAAGTTAATCAGGAAAAGAAACATTCACATCATAAGTGGAAGCTTATTTTTTATGTTTCTTGAATAAAACCACCAACACAAAAACTGCAAATAACAGGATGAGAATTGAAATAATAGAAGCAACTGATGCAAAAGTACTTTTGTTAACACTTAAGGTGTCGCCACTGTGTGCTGCAGAGAGGGCGCTGTGAGCAACAGCATCAGATTCAAGTTGTAAATGGATCATATTCGTTCCTTTGCCCGAATCTCCACCAAATGTTATATTCCCAATGTCCTGACGTGACCGATAATTGTCCAGTTGGTGACTTGATTTATTAAATGTAGAAATGTCAGAAAGACTGTGATAAACATCTCGTTTCAGTCGCGCTGTTAGTTTATCATCGGCATAAATGCTGTAGATGATATGGATAGACCACTGGTGACTATTGTCAACCTGAAATGAAATATAAATAGCTAATTCTAAAATCATATAGTTTATGAACGCCAATGGGCTTTTCTTTTTAAAGAAGTTTGTGGAAAGTTTTGTGAAAATTTACAGCTAAGTTACTATTGTTTTAATAACTGCCATGTGAAGCTTGACTGCATACTTATTTTGTTTTACTGGTCATTTCTGTGTCACTTGAATCCAATATAATGCAAATATCTTAATTTTATCTTACCTTAAACAATGGTTTTGCATTGAACCTGAATCCATCTGCATGAGACATTTCCACCAGAGGGCGGGCCATGGGATCATCTTTGGCCAAAGCGGCATCTAGTGGTTTACCCTGTAGAAACTTCTCCTCGGTTTCTGCTGCATTTTTATCCTATTATTAATTTGAAACAAAAAAGTCATTATACAGTACTTAATATTACCAATGCATGAAATAATTGGGATCATTATGCCACTAGAGGGAGCTATTGATGTAAGCAATCTATATGGCCACCTAAAAATTCTCAGTCATAGCGCAGCATGTGAATGTCATTAAAATGATATGGCTGCATTAAAATGCTCAGTTGGATATAGCATGTGAATGTCATCAATGAGATAACATGGTCTCAGTGATCTTCTCACAAACATGCTTGATTTCTATAATATATATCTCCAAATACTTTAATTTATGTAATGTAATGTAATAAATATGGCCATTGTTATTCACTAATAATGATATGCTAGGATCTCTCGGAAAACCAGGAGGGCACTTGATAGCAATGCTATTAATGTGTCTTAGAGTGTTCCTTCTGGCCTCTCATACACTGTACATATTTTGAGTATTCAACTTATATTGTATAAAGGCAAATAAATTCGTCTTGAGTCTTGAGTCTATGAGTTCATTGAGTGCAGTTACTGACATCATATTTAGCATGTTGAGTTGACATCATTGAACAATGGTTTTGTGCAGTTACTGACATATTCCTATTGGCAAAACAGTTTCCAATTATTAGCACTAGGAGTAACAAACCATTATATGGAGACTAAAGGGGTGTTCACACTATCACGTATAAGATCTACGTAGGACTACGTATGTCAAAAATTGGCTATACGTGCTCACTCGTGGCTCTGTTAATCACATATAACTTCTTTCAACGAGCGTACAAGGGGCAATCGTAGTGCGTTCGCCAGACGTCTGTAACATCCATCAGGCATCCATCAGGCACTCGTAGATCACTCGTAGATCGCGCGTAAATAGCTCACACGTAAGACGATGGGCGGGTGACGGATGTCCACCAAACTTTTTACTAGCATTCTATGAGTGAACGCGAGTGGATGGCGAGTATATACGGATGGACAGTGGCTACGTATGGACACTCGCCGACTGACTCCCGAGCAAGTTACATATCTGATATAAACAATTTACTTGTAGAACGTCCGCCAAAGTGTTAAACATGCTTAAATATAATTGCACTCTCCACGTATGCTTGTGAGTGGTCAAGCGCAACCAGGAGTGATCTACAAATTAGGCGAAAAAAAAAATCCATCTGTCATCATACGTAGGTCTTATACGTGATAGTGTGAACACCCCTTAACAAACCAATATATAGAGACTAAGAGTAACAAACCAATATACGGAGACTATGTGACAACAAAGTTCGTGAGCTGTCTAAACATCCATACAGGTTGTTGGCAGGTTCAAATGTTGGAATGTAACCCTTTTTGCCAGAACAGATGTAGACTTTTTGAATAGCGATTGGAAATGCTTCACCCAAATTTTGATGACTATTTGTCTCTACTAAACCATAAATAGTGTCATCTGAAAGTGGAATAAAAACAAAGAAATTTGGTAAATAACACAGTAACCAACAAAGCAATATTGCAGGAAGTAGGACCATTAGAAAATAAGTTACAGTAATATTGCAAGGTAATGTGAGGATTACTGTAAAAGAGATCCAGATTTCTTCTGAGATTGTTAGCATTTACCCAGATAGCATTCCAATCAAGACAACATCGGCACAACGTCGGCAATGTTCATACGATGTTGTTCCAATGGCAGCCAATATCAAAACGAAGCTGACCCGATTGGAATGCTATCTCGGTAACGTCACTAATAGTCTGGTACAACATCATACATTTACATTGTCAGAAGAAATCTCGTTTTTTTTCTGGAGAAAGTAAATCTCTATAATTGATAAGGCAGACTCACCAGGTCTAAACACCATGTCCATGTTATCATTGGCAATCCTGCCAGACAGCCAATTTGACATCTTCTTTGTGACAGAAAACTTCGTGTTTAAGGTAAACTCCGAAGGCACGGGATCATTCACTTGTTGAAATCGAACATTCAGATTGAAATGGACTTTTTCTACTGGATTACAATGTCGTGAATTTGAATATCTTTGACTAATGCTGGCTCGGCAAGGAATAAGGCTTATTTTGTAAATCCCTGAATAGTCCGGAACCTGAAAGATCATTTAAATCTTATGAATCACCAAATGCACATATTACATACAATGTACAACATAATGCTCAGTTACAGATGGCTTAGTTTTCTTTTTTCAACATCATTGAATTTATAAAGGAATAAGTGCACACATACTTTCATTGGGGTAGTAGTCATAAGTGTGCATATCCTCAATTATTGTTATAGCAAATACTGTTAAAGCATCTTTGATAAACCCTACTACAGTCAGGCCCGGATGATAACACAATATGGTAGTTATTTGCCCCCAGGGCACATTATCATATTGAGCCGTGTCCACGGAGGCTGGGCCTCCCAAATCACGCCCCGGGCTACGTTATGTTTTATGCTAATTAGTGCAAAATGATCCTTTGATGTTTTGACCAGTGTGATCACTTGTAATGGCCTGAGGGTTTTCCATGTGTGCTTTATGAATTAATTAGACTAATTTATTGATCAATGTCCTGGGGGCATTTTATTGACTAGACGTTTGAGTAAAGTTTACCAATATTTGACATTTTTGTGAATTATGAGGAAGCAAGAGGCAAAAAATGGAGTAAATTAGACAAATTTATTGGTCAATGACTGGAGGTTTTTTTTTTTTAATTGAATGTAAAATAATCAGACCACATGTCAAGTTGACAAATTAACAAAACTAAAAAGGAAATTAAAAGTGTTAATTATTTCAGAGTATGTTGGTATGAAAAAAGGTGTAAAACGACTTTTTTCTGGTGTTTTTTTTTTTGTTTCATCAAAGTGTTGGAATTATAGTGAACAACCTTTCACAAGTCACACTGCATATACTTGCATACTAAAAACACTAAAAAGTGGAAAGTCTGAATGTTCATACATTGTATGTATACAATCCTTTAATGCTACATACTAATCTGCAGTACTGTAAAAAAGCTTGGATCAAAAGCACTGTAAAAAATTAAAATTGAAAGTACATGAAAAGTGAAATGATTTGGTGCTAGTATGGATATCAATGGAATTCAAGGGTTAGAAAATTAGAATTTTTTTATTACTATTTTCCCTTAAACGAAAGTTTTGTGAATTTATTTGTTGTTCTATTATCATCAGAGTGTGGTTTGAAAAAAAAATCTGTCACTGTAATGTGCACATTAACTTGTTCACTGTGGTGTTTCTGTCTTCTTCCTATTGAACAATAATGCCTACACAAAGCACACAAGCAGACTAGTAGCATCTAACAACTTATGCCAGCCCATCACAGCAGAATATGATAACAGGCTTTGATTGGCTTGTGGCACAGCCAAATACGATAACATGACATGTGCTTGGATGACTGTATAGCTCATTACAATCAACAGGTGTGCATGCTCAACCTATGTGTGCAAAGTTGATTATTTGAGGAGCAAAAAATGCCCAAGGCACAGTTGTTGAATGCATCATTGCCCTTTGTTAGTGATAACAAGCATGTGTGTATGTTTAATGAGTGATATGATAATAATAAAGTTTAAAAATAGTTAATCAATGAAAATTGTATTTCTTTTTAAATCAACAGTGCATTGTCAACTTAAAGCTGCACTGTCCGTCAAATTTGCAATTTTCTGAGACTCCATAAAATAGCTGAAAATAACCTTTATTAATCAAGGCACACTCCATTTGTGTGAATTAATGATCGTATCCTTATTTATACTAGCACCAAATAATTTCACTTTTCATGTACTTTCAATTTTAATTTTGTACAGTGCTTTAGTATGTAGCATTAAAGCATTGTGTACATACAATGTATGAACATTCAGACTTTCCACTTTTTTGTGTTTTTAGTATGCAAGTATATGCAGTGTGACTTGTGAAAGGTTGTTCACTATAATTCCAACACTTTGATGAAACAAAAAAAAAACACCAAAAAAAAGTCGTTTTACACCTTTTTTCATACCAACATATTCTGAAATAATTAACACTTTTAATTTCCTTTTTAGTTTTGTTAATTTGTCAACTTGACATGTGGTCTGATTATTTTACACTCAATTAAAAAAAAAAACCTCCAGTCATTGACCAATTATTAGTCTAATTTACTCCATTTTTTGCCTCTTGCTCACTCATAATTCACAAAAATGTCGAATATTGATAAACTTTACTCAAACGTCTAGTCAATTAAATGCCGCAACGACATTGATCAATAAATTAGTCTAATTAATTCATAATGCACACATGGAAAACCCTCAGGCCATTACAAGTGATCACACTGGTCAAAACATCAAAGGATCATTTTGCACTAATTAGCATAAAAAACATAACGTAGCCCGGGGTGTAATTTGGGAGGCCCAGCCTCCGTGGACACAGCTCAATATGATAACGTGCCCTGGGGGAAAATAACTACCATATTGTGTTATCATCCGGGCCTGACTGTAGTGACCCTTTCTTTGGGGTGGATACACTCTGATTTATGTCGATTTTGTGTCCTTACTTCAAGAACTTAACAGTTCTTGACCTTGTTTTAATTTGTTGGGCAATTGAGTCAGTCTGCTGAAAGTGTCAAAGTCATTTGATTTTAAATCAAATGATGTTTGAATTTACTTACAGCGTATTTTGACCTGAACTTCCAAATCTGCTCTGGCTGATCATAAGACGAGTCACTTTGTTGCAATGTCAAATTAAAGGTCAAATCGGGCCGGTTGCCATTGGCTACGGATGACTGCCTGGAACCTACGAGGTTGTTATATTAAGAAAAGTGAGTCATAGATTCATTGTAAAGGTGAGGAAAAGGGGAAAAAATAATTCAGGGTGAAATACCGTGACTGAGGATGAATTGTCCATTGAAAAAGGCCTTTGTTTTGAATGCTACATCCAAATGACCATCTCGCGAAATCTTCATGCTGACTGGGAAAAGTCTTCCTGTAATGATAAAGTAATATTGAAAGGAAAATATATGAATTACAATTAGCAATTGCTTGGATAACTTAGTCATGTCATCAACAGTCCCCTTTTCTAGTATCCGTTTGAATGGTCACTAGTTGGTCTAACGTTATACAAATCTTGGACACATGCATAACTGATGGTAAAACAGTCGAAATGAAGATCAGATATAAAAATAAAAGACCCAAATTTGTTTAAATGCCATGGTAATAATGAGGGATGTGTGAATTGCATGTGATATTATTTCCTGCTAAAGATAAATCTAGATTGAAAATCTGACAGGTGATCCTCTTAATCTTTGAAGCCAAAAAATAAATAAATTTTGGACATGTCTCATACCTTTCACTGCAGATTGCTCAGATGTATCAATCCCGTCATTCCACAAAATGGCAGTGTTGTAAATGAAAGAAATTTGCAATTCGGAGTGAAAGTCGACATGCCTCCACCCTGTGCGCATTTGCTGACTGTGGTGTAAGTATGACACGTAGAGCGGTACGGTAATGGTCGTCACTGAACGTAAGAGATCTTGGATCTAAAAAACGCAAACTTGATTGAAGAAAGTTTTAGAAAATGAGGAAAAACTGTTTCTGAAATTTCAAGGAAATAAGTAACTGAGCAATGTTGAACCTGTCCATTTTTCGTAACACTTCCACCACATTTTGTCAGAAGCTCTGACATGTTGAAGAATCCTTTAAATTGCCAAACACATGATTCCAGGTTTAAGTTCCTGAGAATGAAAATTAGGAGAAACTAAGATATAAAATTTGATAACTGAAAAAGGACATTCTTTTGTTTCGTTAAAAATTCATAATAGCAGTTAAGGCAAAGACCATTACCTGTAAAAGCTGACTGAATCTTTCCCCCTTAATGATTCACTGTAGTAAAATGGTTTGGCTGTTCCAGTGGCATTACTTGGGTCATTGATGAAGTGGCCTCCTTCACCATCATCCAAAAGATTGGAACACTGATGAAGTCCTAGGCGGAATGAGCTCTGAGATACTGTTAAATCAAAGTTCGATAACACATGCGTGGACAAAATGGGGAAGAGACCATCTCGGTGTGGGATACGGATGGAAATGCGGATGGAATTAGGATGTTCATCATCCTTGGGACCTGTCAAAAGTTAGAGAAGACATCGCTAATAAGAGGAGAAAGAACGGTCTGAAATTAAATTTGGCTTTGTATACTTGAGGGCAATAAGAAATTACAGTTTTGTTTTTTATATCTACAAAGAGAAAAAAAAAGGTTTTTAATTCAATTTTGTAGAATATTTACCAATGTATTGCAGACTTGCCCCATAAGGTGGTGCCCCTATTGCAGAATGAGAAGCCCCTTCACAAATGCCCTTATCTCCAATTATGATGATATCACTGGAACTCTCCAGTCCAGGATCACCAGAATTGCTCACTGCACGTGCCACACAGTGCACTCTACTCCCTGAAAGGTGGCCATTCAAATCCAAGATATATGTTATGAAAGAAAGAGTAAGAAATTTAAGAGGAACGAAATATGTGATGAAAGAAATAAAAAAGAACGTAAAAAGAAAGAAATATGTTATGAAAGAAAGAGTAAAAAAAGGAGTACAAATATATGATAAGTTTGGTAGATAAAATAGCACCTTATTCATCTTGGGAAATTTGGAGAGAGGAGGACAAACATTAAATTAAGGTAAAGTAATTCAATAGCAAGTTTAGATGGACTTTTAAAGGAGGCGAATTTCACTGATTGTGGAGAATTTCACTGTAAAGAATTTCACTGAACCCAGAAGTCAGACTAAATGAAATTGTTGCAAGTCAGTGAAAATATCAATTAGAGAAGAACAGTTTAAGGGAAACAGATTATTTGGACCAGAAAACAGCATGAAAGGGGAAATTTCATAAAGTTCAATGTCGATGCTGGGTGTGCGATGATCCCTACACATAATGTGGACTACAAACTTGTACATTGCAATTGCCATCTCACATAAGCCTCATCAAGTGTTATCAAAGCTTAGAAAGCTTCGTAAATGAAGTGGTCTGGTCACAAAATCACTGACCTGAAGAAAAGTAGATGCTGTCCAGTGTAATCCTTGTTGTTGACGTAAAAACAGTGTTGTGGGTTAAAACCTTTAATCTTGGAACATGAGAAGATCCAGACACTGGGTCACCAACGAGCCATCGAAATCGAGTCAAAGATTGGTTGAGGCCTTCTCGCTGACATAACCTCTGGGTTTCCGGATAACTGGGGTGTGCTGAGTCACAGGCCTGTCGAGAGAGGTAATCATTTTAATCCCCACCTTGACTCCTTGACCTTACTTTACGCTAAGTAACTAGTGATTGTGAAGTGGTCGTCATGGGTGCCATTATTTGGTGTAGTAGTCTCGACCACTCTTGCATCGCATAGGCCCACAATCCTTCTGATTAAACTGTTTTTACTAAATATTTTTATGTTTTTGTTAACAAATTTTTACCCTGTGATATATAATGGAATATATTGGCTCATGTAATGTAACATATAAATATAAACTGTTAAATGTCTGTGATAAAGTGAAAACAGTTATCAGTGTGACCAACCTTGGACATGCTAACCACAACCTATACATTATATGAGTAGAATCCTGAAATACTCACTGTGACACAAACAAGTGGATATCCAGCAAATGGACGAGCAGGGGCTTTTGTAATATCAGCATAATGACGTAACGAGATAATGATCGGATGTGTTGGAAATGTGACATCCGACAGCTGGTCCGTCTCTTCAATAATGACAATAGCTCTGTCGTTCTGTCAGCAAACATGATAAAGATTTTTAATAAAAGAACTTATATATATATACATATGTCATTTGAAAGAGAGGTTTTGTGAAATTTATTAAGTGTATTATTAGTAATATACCACTAACGTTATTTTTGTAGAATAAAAAAACAAAATTTTACTCTCTTGCCAAATATGGATATATGAGTTTCCAAAGTTTTGATTTCTCTTTATTGTCCACAGAAAGACCTTAGTGAGGAAAACTGTACCAAGTTTGGTGAAAATATGGCAAGAACCCACTGAATGATGGCAAAATATCAAGTTATTGATTATGAATTTCTAAATATGGACATTGTCACCTTTTACCTGATATGGTTATGTTAGGCAACTGATCTGAACATGACACCCCACAGTAATGGAAAGTTCATGTTCTAAGCTTACAAATGAGTGCTCTTTTGTTTATATAACAGCTGGAGGGTACAAAAACTGGAATTTAGGGAGGTGTCTACTGGACTATGGTTCTTAGGCTCATCATCATAAATTGTGAGCACAATTGAAGTGAATCTATTCTCAAAAATTCACAATTCGATGCTCAACTTACGATGATTTTAGCATTTGTGTTTGGTAGTTGGCGAAGTCTCACAGTGAATGCTTCACGAACTTCCATAACTCCATCAAACAGAACTTCGACGGAGACAGTCTTGAATCGAACCCCAACATCAAAACGAATTTCTGCAAAGTATGGTGATTGGGAACCAAAATATCATGTGTAATACAGGTAATGAAAAGAATACTGTTGAGTTATGATAGTTTAATAATTATATTGCTCCTCATTGTATGATAACATAAGCAATATGAATGCATCTGGTCTTGCCACAATAATTACATTGCAAGGTGTGAATGGCCATTCAAGTTTGAGAACATTTAAAACACCACGCACCCACTCATCTCTTTTATTTATACTGTAATTTATCCTAACTGATGAAAGATTAATTCATTTATATAATACATTTCAGAAAAATGCTTAAAATATATCGAACCATTCTGTAAATAGCATGCTAGGTTGGGCTGATGTTTGATTTGTGTGATGCATGCAGCAGTATGATATGTATTGAATTACACGCTGTTTCGTCAATCATTACATGATTACATATCTAGACCCAAACAAAAAACTTGATGAATTTTTAATCAGTTGCTGCTGATGCTTTATTTTTGTCACTGCCTAGTTGCCTACATCCTTACCAGTTGAAATGCCAATATAGTCCACACCGGAAGTTGCTGTACTACTGTCCCTCGTATATACACCCACAACTGAGGTGGAAGAAACATCGCCCCTTCTGACGACTGTCAACGACACGGATGTCCTCTGACTGGGTACTTTTGGCTCACCCACAGAGACTCGTCCGGTTAAAAATCCAATTGTAGTTTCTGAATAATTTGTTGAATAACTTTTTATAACTCTTTCCTATTTTATATTATTCTCAATAACCTCTCAAAATTTCACTAGTACAACTGCTTGTTGTTATGACAACATTTTTGGAATTAAAAAGATATATACGAGGTTTTCGATTGGGTAATTTTATAAATAAACTTCTCTATATTTCAGTGTGATGTAATGAAACTACCACTTACCATCTCCACTGTCAGTTATCATAATAAACATCCTGTCGAGGTCACCTATCTTAGCCAGGTGAACTTCGTCCTCCGGTGAACCAAGCACTAACAACATTGTCTCATTTCCTTCATGAAAACCATCAGCAATAACCGTTAACTTGCAGGTTTGTTCTGTCTCTCCTGTATGATGCCAATAATACAATAAAAAAATATAATGAAATTGTAGTTTGGGGATTTTTTATAGTTATTTAATGTTAAATCTTTGACTGTCATAAAATTGTTACCTAATTGGTTTCTGAAATTTTTATCCTTCGTTGGCGAACTTTTCGTAAGTCAAAGTTTTATGCCATACAGGTCTACCTTTTTTAGCTTTCCTCTGTGATGTGATTACTGTGCAACATTGGATTATAAAGAATTAGATTTATTCATTGTTATTACCCTCTGCAGGCAAATTCACTAGGATTAATTTTCTAGATATAATGTTGTTATTGTGGTTTATTTTCCCAAGTCATTAGCAATGGACAACCTGGTTGAAATTCCACTCTAGATTCATCTGTGTTGGGCCTCTCCACATAGTCCATCGTGACGGATGCGCTGTCTTGTCTCGTGAAACAACGCACGCTGCCCGTGTTACTGGCATCACCATGACGTAAGATAGTCACATGCAAAGCAGAAGAGTCTTCTGATACTACAGCCTGCCTTATTTTGAATTCGAAACTTGGTCCTGTACATGATAAAAAACAAATATACTGGTATGGGTGCTATTGACCTTGTGAGGGTTCAAGAGGGGTCCTATTTCATAGATACAAGTCATGAATTTTTAATTTTTAATTTGTTACTAAGCGAGGCCATAAAAATATAATTACATAAAGGAAAACAAAGAAAATTGCAGGGACCACCTTGATAATTATCACTTACTATCTGTAACTGTGTCATTTATGGTGATTGATGTAACATTTTGCTGACCAATACTTCCATTCATTGGCATTTGTAGAACGAGTTGAAATTTCTCAGTGCCTTCTAATATGGGATAGCCATTGTCATCCAAGATGGTTACCTTCAAAGTTTTAGAGGTCACCTCTGGGTCAAAGGTGAGCATTGAATGCTCTGGGGCATAATCTTCATTGGCTGAATATAGAGGGCAAACATCAAATGAGAGAAGAGAGAAAAGAGGTGAGAGGAGGAGGATAGGTAGGAATAAAAGAAGGAAAAGGGGTGAATTAAAAGAACAGAGGGTTGATTAAAAGGAGATGAAGGGAATTAAATAAAAAGAAGGAGGAGATGGAGGATTAAGAGGAGGGGAAGGCAGATTAAAGGGACAAAAATAGAAGGATCGAAGATAAAGCGTGGATATGTTGGATCGCGGAGAAAACGGGAAATAGATTAAAAGGAGAAGAGTGGTAAGTAATACAAATAAAAGGAAGAGAGAGTGGATTATAGAAAAGAGTGGGTGAATTAAAAGGTGAGTTAAAAGAAAGAGATGGTAGATTAAAAGGAGGAAGAAAGGTAGCTTAGGAACAACTTGAAGGTAGTTTAATAAGAGAAAGGGTGGGTGGGTTCAGAGGTTACAAGGGGAACAAGAGCTAGATTAAAACGAGAAAGAGAAAGTGGATTAAAATGGGGAAGAGAGGTTGATGAAAGAGAGGGAGGGTGGATTAAAACAAAGAGAAAATAGGCAAGTTCATGGGTATTAAGAAAATTACTGCATATAGTTTTGAGCTCATTTCGTTTTTGAATAAAATATTTACGATCATGCATTTTTTCATGTGGCTCATTTGACCTACCAGAAGCAGATGGAGTGTCAGTTCTCTTTGACCTCACAGTCACCTGTGATATCATGCTGAGGTCAGACCCTGTTCTCCTGATTGTTACGATCACATGACCACTGCTTTCATCCACATGATACTCAGGTGATGCAAATGAAAACACTGGACCTTTTTAGTGAGAAACAAAAAAAAATTGCTGAAATAAGGATGGAATGATCACTGGTATGTAGTCTAAAACCTATGAAATCACTTGGTCAAAGGCCTGTATTACCATCTTTTTTGTCCGCCTTTATTGTCACTTCCACTTCAGACACATTTCCAACCTGGTGACCACCAAGGAGAACTTTGAATGTCTCATCTGGTTCAAGCAGCGCATCTGCTATGATTGTCACTTGACATTGTGATATGGTCTGGCCTGGTAGCATTCGAACCAGACTTCGAGGAGAATCTTGTGGTCGGAAGACATAATCCGAGAAAGAGGTAAGTTGGTATGGAGATGAGCCTCTTGCAGACCCTGTAAAAGTGGGCTACTAGAATGTATTCAGTGGCCGAAATTCGGATAAAATTAACAGCGATAGAATAGTTATTTCTTAGTAAGATAGTGTTATTTATGACATTTAAACCATTGAGGCCATTAATGAGTACTTCAATCAGTTCACCAGAGAGTGCGTTGAACAGTAACTTGTGTTAGCCACAACCCAATGGTTAGCTACTTTGACTCCAGGAAGCCAAGGATTTCAAGGGCAAATAAGAAATTCTCCAACACAGAGAAGATACATGCTTTTCAATACATATAGTATGTGCTTCACAGATAGGAAAACCCTATTATCACAGTCTAAGGTCCAAAAAACTAGCTTCAATAATTTTTTTATACTGTACACATGCTCCTTTTATCTGTAATAGAAACCATAAGAAAGAATGAGTATTGTCACCACTCAATATGAATACACATAGCACACAGATTGATAATGCCTTGTACAGTATGACTGCTACTAACTCTTCAGGGTTTAAAACTGTGTTTCAGGTTTTATTTTAGGATCACTCCTGCTTTGCTGTAACGTTTTGTGAGTCAGGAAAAAATGTTTTACAGCCTGGCTTGAACTAGAGTGCTCATCATTTATGAACTATTTTACCTTAATCCTAATCTAAAGAAACCCTTGCTAGTTTGATATAAATGTGAGTAAAGGTCATACCGTCTTCAGTGTAACAAGTAAAAGCCAGGTCATTCGTCGGGTCACCCAAACGAATAATGGTCAAAGTGACCTCTCCTGTGTCTTCACTGACTTCAACGTGAGAGGTGTTGAATATCACGGAAGGCCCTGAAACAATGAAAAAATACTAATATGTAAAATTGAATAATGTTATCTGAACAACTTGGCATTAGCTAAGTATGTCTTACGGTCTTCATTATCAGTGATTCTTATCCTCGAAACATTTGGGGCTTCTATCAAGGTCATGACCCCGTTTGTTAAGGTCAAGGTCATATCTTCATCTCCTTCAAGGTCAGAGTCATCCACAATGTACAGAGTAAAGTTTTTCCTTTCTTCGCCTGTTTAGGTCAGAAATATAAATTTACTAGCATGATGAACAAGTACTGTTTGTATTAAAAGTATATGTCACTTATTCTTAAGGGACATTTAAAATTGATTCTCACCTGGATTAAACTGCACCTGGTTTGTATAACCCAAAGTAAAATCTTCATTAATTTTCGCTGATCCCCCTGGCTGTATTTCTAAAGCTAAGATTATGAAGGTACATTTAAAACATTCCGAAATGTGATAAACGTAAAAACTATTATGAAAAATGAGCAGTATAAAAAGAAGTATACATACATACAAACGCAGTCTGATCGAGATTTCCTCTTCTTTTGATTGAAACGTGAACTTCTCTGTCCGTCTCTTCGGTTTCGTAAAAGTTCATTGACATGGAAACCCATGACCATGTTATGTCGAAAACTTGAGCTTCAGCTTTATTGTTGCCTGAGACATAAAAAACATGGTGTGCCTTTGAATGCAGCACATGAGATAGATGCTTTTGTTTCAATGGACAGTGATTCATACAATCCAAAAATCTGACATTCATATAGATATATATACATGAATAGACACTTAGGAAACTGCCTGAGCATTAGCTTGTGAAATGGCCAACTTGTATAGAAATTTACATTAAAAAATGTTGAAATATAAAAACAGAAATAGTTCATATAAAAACATTAAAGATAGATTTATTTTGGAATTTTTTGTCTCACCTCCATCCGACACTTGAAACACAAAGGAATCGGAGAAAACTGAAGTTTTGTATCTGAGGATATAATAAATATTTCCTTCATCTATGTCCCCTGCAACGACCAACAAGATTTTTCAAATAACCTATAGGATCATACACACAACACAACAGTGTGATTCAATGGATGAGTCCCAAAGAAAAATAAAAAACAGATGTCTAACATTTGTAACTGAGCATTATGGCATAATTATGATCATCATACTTAACAGCATTTTAAGTACTCCACAGATGTAAAAAGCATGCTGTGATATACAAAATCTTATTGGGCAATCTCACCTTGGCTCCAGCTTGTTATTTGACTCCCAAGGTCACCTTCCTTAGCTATGTATCCAACTGTTGGTGACCTTAATAGTGTGAAGGTCAAACGATCATCAAGACTGTCTCTGTCAGTCGCTTTTAGAACAGATGAGGATATTTGGGCTCCGGTTTGGTTCCTGATATTGTGAATATAATTCAAACCTCTGTTTCTGAGAACCTGTGGAAAGTTCTTATCAACAGCAGTGATCGTAATGGGAATTTTTACTGGTAACCTGGAAGCTGGGCGTAGGTTTGTGTGGATGTAGAACGTATCGTGAGTGCCATCTGTGACTTTTATGTAAAAGCTATCCTCCAAATTCACACTTCCATCATGAATATACGAGATAAGATTACTGTTGAGATCTTCCATTGTGAATGATTGAACCGTGGTAGATGAGTTGTAGACCAATCGCCCATACCTTGGTGGCCAAGTCACATTGAAACGTATTAGAGCATCACGTGTGTCAACATCCTCAGCTCTCAATTCAAAAGGAGTGATAAGTTTTTGACTTCCTTGCCTTGCTGTGATTGGGTCAAAAATAAGCACTGGCTGTTTGTTGTCAACATCAGTTAAGGTGATTTGGAATGTTCTGAAGACAGGATTGCGACCATCGGTCACTTCAAGTTCAAAGCTGTCCATTTTGTCTTCATTTTCACTGGTGTGAACATAACGAATCTGCAATTGAGATGGGAAAACTAACGGTTAAACTGCTTTTGGCAGTCAGCAATTTGTGAAAAATTTGATTTCTGCACTTAATGGCCTCATGGGTTTAGCTGGTGGGAAAACAGTTTGTTGCATACCAGGTTAATATCGCAAACTATAATATATTGCCAAAAGTTTAATACCAACATTGTGAAAATTATTCCATTACCCTTATCAGGTGCTGTTTTAAAGTAGCCCATACAAAAGTATACAAGAAGTTAGATTAGAAATTAATTTTTACGATAATCTTGCTTATTTTATGGGTGTGCAGAAATCAATTCCACCACTGCAATGTGTTGTATCACGTCTCGTTGAAATTCTAGTAATTTTTATTAATTCATAACCAAAAGCTAATAATGATCATCTTCTTACCTTGTTACTGGCCAGATCAAGCTGTGTGAAATGAAAGACAGGAACACCTGGCTGATCCACAAGTTCTAGTCGTCCCAGTGTTGGAGGACGCGTAATTCTGAACTCAAGTGTTAGATCACTCATGGAACCTGGGTCAGCAGTGCTTAACATGTTGGTAGTGAGAACAACACTGCCTCCCTCTGGCAACTGGACTCCTTTGTTAATAACTTCTGGAAAATGTCTATCAACTGCCTCTATGGTAACATAAAAGTAGCGGTCAATCAGAGGATTAAATCCATCTGTAATATCAAATTTGATGAGATCGCGAACTCCATCTCTGCCAGTGTGGATATACCGGATGTTTCCAGAGTTTATGTGGTGCTGCTGAAATGTCATTCCTCTTGAAAGATTACCAAACTGATCGCCTTTGATAAATTGCAAAAAACCATATGAAGGAACCTTCCGAATGACGTATGTCAAGTTAACATCAGGTGAATCGATATCTGTGGCTTTGAGATCATCGGGTGTTATGACATGACCCTCCTCTGGTTTGATCTCTAAACCTACGTTTACTGTCAGGCGTGGTGTTTCATCATCGACTGGAATAACAATGATAACAATATCCATCGTAACATTATGGTTGCCATCCGTCACTCCTAAAGTTAGAGTATCATTTGTCGTCTCAGTGTCATCGTGCTCATATAGAATAGTGACACTGCTCTGAAGGTCATTTAAAGTGAAAGTGGTAATATATGTAGACTCGGAAGCAGTTTGCCTGACTATGGTTCCATGAATTGGAGGTTTGATTATAAGGAACGTCAGTAGATCAGGGGGAACATCATCATCTGTTGCCATTAAAAGAGGGAGATCAAGGAGCAGATTGCCCCCTTCTTCAACAATAAACTCCCGCGCGTGGATGACAGGATATTCGTCATTAATCGGTAAGATTAAGATGGGAAATGATACAGGTGGTCCCCTGTTGATACCATCCGTACATTCAAGAACAAACTGATCCTCTGTTGGTTCCATACCTTTATGAATGCTTTGCACATAATTCAAGTGTTCAAGAATGATATCCTCAAAGGTAAAAACATTAATTGGAGTTCCGTTTCTCGGCTTTTCAGATCCAGGAGCGGGAGACATGTTTTCAATGAAGCCGAATTCTGGTTGGGTTTTCATGTTGCAAACAATATCTGAAGCATCAGTGTCCATATCTTCTATGTAAATATTTGTTTGCACAATAGGGGCCTTGCCTGCTTCATTTACATACAACCTGGCTCTGATAGTAGCATTAGGTGCTTGGTTGTTTGTGGGTTGAACTTTAACCCGGACATCAATTCCAAGTATTCTTTTGCCTGCTATGACCCAATCGCTTTCAGCAATACTGATGTTGAATACGTCATCCACTGCGTAAGGACCAATCTCCTGTACCAGATGTCGATAGGTGACTATACCATCTTTGACGTGATCAATTGTAAAGTCTCGCACAGGAATACTATCAACCAAAATAGTACCATATTGGGGTTGTCGATCAATAAACAGAGTTCTCCTAGTGTCTTTGACATCAGCAAATAGTCCGAGTCCTAATGAGCTCATGGTAAGCACGACTTCACCACTTTCTGGAACTTGTATAACAGTATTCAGTCTGCCATTTGGGATATCTGGGCTAGGTTCTTTGGAGTCATCCATGGCAATGATATTGACTTGCATTTTCACTGATACTGAATTTGTTAAGTCTGAAACTTGTAGTTTGAAGGAGTCTCCAGAATGGTTGTCTGATCCATTCTTGTGCTCATACTCCATTGCACCATGTGTAATGTCTCTTAAACTAAACTCCTGTCCTTCAATTATTTTGTGGCCATTCTTATTGAGATTTCCGTAGAGTGAAAGTTTTTCAATGATAAATTTGATATTTTGTGGGTCTGTGTCAGCATCAGTTGCAAACAAGTCGTTTGGTGATAAAGCATACGTAGAGTGCTCTTTTAATTGTATGTTCCTGTGAGTTATGGTTGGTGCTTGATTGTCTACTGGTTCAATGGCAATATGGAACTGTTGATTATGTATCTCATTTCCAGATGTATCACTCACACTGAATTCAAACTTGACTCCTTTCATCGTAAGTCCTAATTCTTCTTCGTTTGGCAAGTAACAGATCTTGAGATGGTTTATCTCTGCTTGGGTGAATTCCGTCACTTCTCTCGAAGGGTCATCGCAATGAACCAGCTTCCCATCTGGAACCACACCTGCTCCATTACTTACATACGGCGGATGTCTTACAAGATATCTCAAGGCCCTATCTTGCGACCCCACATCGGTGTATCTTAGTACCAGTCGAGAAAGTGGCGTTAACTCAGACTCTTTAACATTCATGTGATTAGGACTGTCTTCAGCCTTAACAGGAGGAATTGAGTCCCTGGGAAATATCTTGACAATCAGATGTTTGATAGAAGAGAAGTTAGGGGGGTCCGCAGTGTCCTTTAGACTGAATTTGATTCTGTCCAGGCCAACTCTTTGCAGCTGAAAATAAATTGCCAATAACGTGATAACATTTCTTGCTTGAATAAAACTTACAATATAAATACAATAGGCTGTTGTAAATTACAAATTTGGCTAGTTGCAGTCCTGCGGCTTGATCAATTAAGTAAGGGTCCCAAAAGGTTGAAAATTCTAACTCATAGTAATAAATTTTCCTGTAATGAATCTCTCAGAGGGTTGTCTGGTGGTTATGGCACTGACCTTTAATAACATTGATTAGTTCTGCTGAAGGCCCTGGGCTCAAATCTTAGCCCGGCAACTCTTTTATGATCATGAGCTTCATCTCAGCTAAGTGTCATTCGCATGAGATGTTAAATTAGATATAGGACCCTACCAATGGAGTACATGTAAATCTGGAGCATGGGGTGGACTTAACATCATATAAACTCTGGTGTGGTCATTCCACTGGTCATGCATACTTACTGAGCTTCAAACCAGTAGCATTGATACACAAAATACATTATATTGTTATTATTAATCCGTAGCTGTCTTCTACTTTGATAAGCATACCAACCTGTCCAGCAGTGTGCCTGTAGTACACCCTCCCTTCATTGATATTGCCCTGTGTCCACTCTGTAACAACATTCTCAAACTGACCGTCATCACGACGTGACCATCCAGTGAGATTACCGGGGGTTTCAATTTGACGCTGGATGATGACACCTTGACCACGTCGGTGGTCAGCAATTGTGAATAGGATGAGTTCATCATCGCTGTCTACATCAGTTGCAGTGAGAATGCTGGGATCCAGTCGTACTTCATTCTGTACACAATCAGAAAAAAACAACTTATAATGGCTGTGTTTGAGTATAAATACATTAATAGGGATATATATTCAAACAAGCAATGTAATTCTGGATTTGAAAAAAGCATACTGTTATTCAGATGCAAGCAAGATTTAATTTTTGTAGCTATTTGAAGTAACTGCTGTCAGCTAAAAGCATGAAACTACAAGAGCAACTGTTTGAGCCTGTACTGCAAGCATCCTTATGAATTTAAAATGAGAAACTTACCAGATTTTCTACTAGGAGGCCAAGGTTTTTGGTTAGGATGGGTGCTTCGTCATCCAGTGGGTAGATGGTCACTGGGAACAGGAAATGCACATCATGCAGACCGTCGGTCATTCGGAAGATGATGTTGTCGCTTGTGGTATCACTGTGGTCATGTTGGTATCGAACCGTTGCTGCATCAAGATCCTTTGCTGTGAAATATGTCCGTCTGCTTGGTATGATAAGGCGACCATGACGCAAACCATCTATGACAGACACCCGAACATTTTGTAAATTGTCCTCATCGGCTATTTCCAAATTAACAGAACTGACCAATGGTCTAGACTGACCTTCAATCAACTGAATACCAGTGTTCCTTGTTACTAATGGTGCCAGAGTGTTCATGGGGTTAACAATTATCACTAAATAAGCTTGGTCTGATTTCTCGCCTTCAGAGTCAATGGCAGTTAGACCGAGATTGAAAACTCTTTGGACGTTAGAATCTTGCGATGGAGGTCTGTAGGCAACCTTCAAATCTTTTACGTCTTTCTGGTAAAAAGCTTTCATTGGGATATTTTGGTCATCAGTGCTGACGATATACCCTTCACCAAGCTTCAGAGGTTGAGAGATGTTGAAAATGATGCTGTCTGAGTCAGTCTCAGCATCAGTCGCACTCAGCATATCTGGAGTTATGGCAGTCATAACGAACTGATTGACTTCAAGAATAAGGGTAGCTGTTGGATTGAATCTTGGCGCTTTGTTAAATTCTGCATCTCTTATTCTGACCATCATGTGGAAATGTTCTTGTCTTTGCTTTACGCCATCGTCTTTGGTGAAAATCTCAGCGAACATTGGAATGTAATCTCGGTCCGGAGTGGACTCATTTCCTATGTGCTGATAGCGGTACTCTCCCAACAGGAAGTCATCACAGTCACGTGACCTCAAAGTGTCTCCACGTGAGACCACGTGACCATACTTAGGACGCCTTCTGGAGCCAGATAAAACGCTCACTCTACAGTCCTCAGTTGCCCTGAAAGTTTAAAAAAAGGGGTAATAGTGTAATACTCGTCTTATCAAGGGTCTGCAGGTTAAATGCTTTGTTAAGGTGCTTGACAAGCTCTGATAACCACTTTACCCTGTTAAGATCTAATGTCACACACTTTAGCCCTTAAATTGCTTTTAATCCGAAATGTTTACGACATTGTATCACCCTCACGGTTTTAAATTTCTACAAAGAAGGTTGGAATGATGTTAGGAGTAGGGTACCGTTATAACTTCAATATTACCTAATAAGGCGTTGTTTCAAATACGGTCATCAGGGACACTTACTGAATAACCTCATTAGTAAGTCAAATTTAAACTCATTAATAAGTCAAATTTGAATTTGTGATCTTGTTGATACTAAATTCAGTTGACTTTTTGAGCCAAATCACATTTCGACAAGACTTTTTTCCTGTGAATTAGTTCGGGAACATGCCATATTAGTTGAACAATAGTTTTGTCACTGGTATCATATAGTAGTCATGATTTTGTACCAGAAATTACTCAAGGTAGAGTACATCGTACATGTGTCATGTGGTGTCAAAATGTTTCATATTTTATCACCATGATATCAATGAAACTGACAACAAATTTAATTTATTACATTTATTTAAAAACATAGGCTGCTGCAGCAGCATACCCGCGGCAAATTAGAGAAAAGTACACAATGAATAATGGCTCAGTGTAAATTGTTTTACTAGAGATCTCTTAACTTATTAATTGGGAAGGGGGAGGGGGGGTTCAATAAAAAATATACTGCAATATAATGTATGTTGAAAGCCATATTTTAATATTTCGAACACCCTAGTGCTTCAGTGCACTGACACAAGAAAGTCTACTTCCACTAACACATCCTATCGTCTTAGTAGGAAGATAAACAGATGTTCACCTGTCATAGGTAAACTCCAGTTTCCTGCTATTGATAGGGTCACTCAACTGACCAGCCCTTTGAACATCAATGGGGCGATTCTTAGTGACCACTTCCAACTGGATGAAGGTCACATCCATCTCCAAGGTCACGGGAATAATCAGAGTCTGTGTTTCTGAGTCATATCTGATCTGAATAGAAAATAAAGGTAATGTAAACATTGGTTTGGTATTGGGACTGTCAGCCAACTCCACTTAATATGAACTAAACTGTTTTCACAGCTCAGCAATTTGCACATATATGACCACAGGCTCAGCCATTATTCTGAATGAAGATAATGTCAGGCTGGCCACGTGAAAGTTCTATGGTCACTAATAGTGGTGTACGAAAACTGGCCATTGGTCAATTGCACTAAAACTCAGGTCATAATATGTGCAAATGACTGAAGTGCGAATATAGTCTATGTGGTGCCTTGTGTTCGGTGTCCTCACTGAGTCAAGTAAAAGACTCCACCATGGAGACAACTTATCAGGCTTATAAGTTATGATTTCGATCATGCAGAAAATTGCATTGTACGATTTGCCTAATTTTTATTGTTGTGAAGTTAGCTTATGCTATAACTGTCACAGGCAGATGTAATGATGAGCGCATTCTGTTATACATACCTGTAAATGTACTCTGTCATGGGACGGATTTCTTGCTCCAAAATGTTCATATTTGACATCTCCAAGTGTGAAATTGCAAGGGAACTGTCTTGGAGTCATTTTGCCTGGTCTTTCACTCAAGGGGTCATTCTCTAAGACCAGAACAGAACAGAGGTCACCTTGTCTCACTTTTAATTTCAAATCCTTGTTAGGGTCCAAATTGGTGGTCCTACCAAAAGGTACATGGACCACACCATACCTAATTAAGACATCTGATGTTTTGAGGTCCTTTCCATTAGTTAAACTATAACTTAAGACCAAAATAAAGCTGATAACGAATAACACCCAGCTGCTATTGTAGGTCATCTTGAAGTTTCAATATTAGCCAATTTAGAATGAGTTCCAAAAGAAAATAACTGAAGCCAACATATTTGATAATAATAAAATCCAGTTACAAGACACCATTATAAGCTGTTTGTAAACAGTATTAAATAATTAGTTATTTTAAAATTAAAATGATAATTCAGTTTTCCATGTGTAGAGTATAGTTCCTAGTACTTCCTATACTTTTGAGTCCACCTCCTTCGTTCAAATAAGTGCCCACATGCTGTAGTTTGTTAAACCCCTCAGAATGGCATTCTTGACTTCTCCAGGCACTTAACCCCCAAGTAGCCCCCCCCCCCCTAGTAAACATCTTAATAGGGACCAACTTACCCCAGTCCTTTGCAGAGATAAGAAAAAGTTATAAAAAAGATGTAAAAGATAAATGAAGAAAAGGAAGATATGTTTTACAGTTGTTTATGGCAAGTGGTACTAACACACTGACATCTTGTCAAACAGACAGACACACAGTGCAACAGACAGACAGCTAGACAGACTGAAAGGAAGAATAATTGTCTGCCTCTCTGGCTGACTGACTGAAAACTGTGATAGTTATTGCATTGTATTGTATTGTGTTGTATTGTATTGTACTATATTGTATTATATTGTATTATATTATATTATATTGTGTTATATGGGATGGATTGTATTGTATTGTACTATATTGTATAGTATTGTATGGGATGGATTGTATTGTACTGTACTGTATTGGATGGATTGTATTGTACTGTACTGTATTGTATTGTATTGGATGGATTGTATACCAGTGCTACTGGTCTAAAGCTTAGACTAAGTCAGCTGATATGAATATTGAACAAGCTGTGCATCTCAGCAAATCATGTTGAATTGGTGGAGCCTTTCAGTCAATTTCTATGTTGAGGCAAATTGAAGACCCAACCCATGGGGTACATGTGTAACATGGTGTGGACTCCAAATCGTATCATCCTGTCTTTACTAGTGACTTAGCAACAGACCAGTAACATAAAGAACAATGATACAATACTCTGGAAACTAAGTCCTAACTGTAACAGAATAACAGGCATTTCAACAGCTGGGTTGTGCACTGATTGTATGCTAACGAACTGTTTTAAAAGATTGAGATATACTGATTTCTCCTGCCACCTCCTACTTCCTAAGCCATCAATTTTGCTGTTTGCACCAGATCAGCTTTTACTCCTATTACGAACATTCAGACATCTGAGTCGTGCAGTTCTGAGTCAAACTGGTTCCTATCTTACTTCGGTGACAAGGTTTTCTAGCACTCTGTCCTACTTGAAAAAGGTGTAAACAAAGGACACCAACGTTACCACCACTATTTCCTATATATGGGTAAACAAGATATATATATATATATATATATATATATATATATTTAGATAAGTAGATAGAAAAATGATGGCTAGATAGATACATAGATAGATAGATAGAGAGATAGATAGATAGACATCGATAGATGCATACTTGCATAGATACATAGCTACATTAAGTGATTCAATTTGCTGTGATTGATTGATTGGTTGGTTAAATTGGTTGATTTTAATTGGTTGATTTCTCTGATTGTTGCTTCTTTTCACGAAAATAATACAATTACCAAATAACAATGACACGTGGATGCAGATTAATATGAAAAATATTTAATGAATTAAAAAGAACTGTCAATCGGTATATCGCACATACAAAGAAAAAACGTGTGCATAATGTATATCATAAACAAATAATGTAGACATAAATAACAGATAAACAAAATATGATAAATCTTCAGTCTCTCTCCCACGACATCTTAGTTCTCTCTGAAATGCAAGAAAATGTAGTTGAATTGCACATCAAACAACTGATGGGCAAATGAATTAATTTTATTGACAAATGTCATAAAGCGTGCGAATATAATATATGAACCAACACTTCATTTTGTCACCATCTAAGCAACAATTTGCTAAAAAAAGTAAGAAAGCCAGAAGCTGTTAGAATAGAGTGCTCCACCCAGTTTTATTGCATGAAAATTGATATGTACCGCAACTCTTTAGGAAAGCTATGACAGAAGACACTCCGATCGATTTTGCCATGTCGAGGGCGGATTTTCCCTTCACTGACTTGTGCTTCACATCCGCACCATTCGATACGAGAAGTTTCAAAGTCTCTGTAATTGAATCGACATATTATTCTTTGTGTTGTTTAAATGAAAAATAGAGATATAGAAATGATAAGAATAATGGAGTTGCCTGTACCAAGATGGCCGTTTCTGGCGGCTGCATGCAGGGCTGTGCAACTATTAATGTCTGCCTCATTGACATTGCATCCTTGATCTAGCAGGACCTGGAAGCAAAATTTCAGGTTAAATTAAAAAAATTACTCGTCAAATTGCCATTTTTTTAAATTTAAGACAGCTGCA